>OZ010616.1:32924660-33274660 GCA_963932145.1 Acanthosepion lycidas
AATAAATAGCAAATTCTTTAAAAAACATCTTTCGGTTTACAAACAATTATTTCATCTTCAAGTTTTAACTTTAAAGGAAAAAATTACAGCCTGATGATGGACACATGGATCTTCGAAAGTATTTGCTTAACTTAAAAAAAAATATACACTAGAAACATCTGACAACAGTTTTATAAATGAGGATCACATCATTCAATGTATTATTAACAGTATTTTAATGCATACATTATGTTCTACTAGCGAAGTGATTTCGCCATTAAACGCATTAATATTGCTGATTGATTCTATATATGATTATTTCTTTATATATAATATATATATATATATATATATATATATATATATATATATATATATATATATATATATATATATATATATCAAATACTTTTTTAAAGAAATATAAACCCTTTCATTATATGTTTATCCTTTTCTTAAAGTAAGAATTTAAATAGACTATGATTTATAGTCACATATTTAGATTAAATCAATTGGATATTTACGTTGAGTTATATTTACGCTGAAGTATATATTTCAGAAAATGAAAGAAAAAATAAAATCAAAATAAACATGAAATTACGTTGAATTATGTTTACAATGAAATATATATTCCTTAAAATTCATCAGAATCGGGCATCGGGCATCGAGCATCATGCGGTTTAGCAAGAGACACGACCTGTAGAACGAAATCAGTCTGGTATTGAAAAATATGTCATTTGTGCAGTTTTTTTTTTTTTAATCATAAGAATGGACAATATTAGCAGATCATTCCAAACGATTCCCTTTCTTAGCACGCCTACTAATAATGAAAAGGAAAGAAAAAATGAAATGGACGAACGGGGTTTATAAAGAAGTTGCGCGAGCATATTGCGATGCTGTAAGCAAAAAGATTATGTTAATGAGTAATACTTACATATATATGAAAACTCTACCAATATGTTTCTAAGAGCCTTCGTTTACATCAGATCTAAAAAAAAAAAAAAAAGAAAAACTTAATTGCATCACATAACCCATCAAAAGAAATATACAACATACCTCTTCATCGTCCCTATTCACTTGGCTATGTTTTCAAGAGCCTCCTATCTACTGTGGTTATTGAATAAATGGCTGCGTGGCTGAGTAAGAATAAAGAAGGATAATAAAATGTTAAATTTTCATGGAGAAGCAACAAGACAGGAAGTAGTAGAGAGCCATGATCACTCACGTCTTGAAATAACATGGAACATAAAAGAAGAATATTTTCCAATATTTTCTCTCACTATAAAAAAATAAAACCTTTAAGAAGCATATCAATCTGGTGGAGTAATGGATAGCTGCTCGGATTGAGGAATCAGAGAGCCGGGTTCGAATTCTAGTCGAGTTCATTGTATTCATCATCTCTCCTGAGCCTATGGGTAAATAGCAGGACAGACTGCCCCCCGCTATAGAAGGAAAACTCTGAATTCAAACCACTTGCTTCCTGAGAGGTGGGTCGGGGTAATCTCAACATCCCTGGTATAAAAGGAACCGACAAACCATTTCATTGTTGCCTTGAATATCACCCTGAACGACAACTGTGAGGTGGAGACTAGTGGTGACCACAGCGGCGCAAAAATGCGGTAACTGAATAAGTGATGATTATTACTTTATCGAAATTGATTCTTTTTTACGGCTTACCAACCTTTTGTGAAACATAATTAAATAAAAGCGAAACATAATTTGAATTGTAAGAATCATTCTTTTAATTTTTTCTGAGTAAATACTGAATTAATATTTTTTTAAATATAACAATGATTTTTCCTGATACAAATCCTATTATTGAACACATAGCTGGAGTGGGGGAAGAGAGAGTACTTCATAAAAAATCTATTAGTTTTGTTGTAGAAAGAAATATAGGTAATGTAAAAATTGTTGGTGTGGAACGTGGAATTGGTGGGCCGAGTTCAAATTCCGGAAATGTAATTAATTTATTAATTCAACTCTTTTCCTTCCAGCTATGGGTTAAATAGCAGGACAGCTTGAGTGGGCATGTAATTTAAGAAATGGACAACGCTGAATTCCAAATCATAGAGAAAGCAGATGAAAACTACTCTAGTATATTTCACAAGAATGCATGGTAATTCATAGATAATAAAAAAGAGAAATCTATGAAGAGCCATGATGAATTTCTTGTTTGGTAAAACCAATACTGGATTTGTGGGCAGTAAGGTGAAGTAAAACATATTTTAGGTAGAGCGTAAGAAGCTTCACACCTTAGGTATGTTGGTATGTTAGCAGATATGAAAAAGAAAATATAAACATCGTGGACATCACAACCAAAACTGTACCGATAGCAGTAGGAATCCAATTTTTTCTTCCCACCCTTGATTTTTCTTTTATACTGTCTCTTGTTATAAAAATAAAAAGCTTTCTCAGAAGAAAAGGAAACGTAACATTATATTTCAGTCTCATGAAAATTGTAAAATTTTACTAAGTGTAAAAGTTACTTGATTAAAAATTAATAAGTTTGAAAGATAAACGAGATCGCTAAAAATGCATATATTTCCTTTAAACAAAAAAAATAATGTGGATGATATTTTTATGGTCGAAAGTAAGAAATTACTGCTTGTCAGCTAATAAGGGAAGGGGATTTATTTATTTTTAGCCCCTAATTTTTTCAGAGTTTTTACACTTTTCTTTAGCTGTAGTTTCAGTTTTCGTCACCCGCCTACTTTTTTTATACTCCACATCTTCTATGTAAACATTATCTTCTTCTTCTGCTATGTATCGTGGCCCTTCAGGACGTTGGCGATCATATCTCCCTACTATTCACGAATGGATATAACAGAACTGACCTAGAAAAATAGGTCAAGTGAATATTTCTTTTATTTGTTTTGTTTCGTGATTTCCTTTTTCTTTTTATTTTGTAGATATCAGATAACATCCGAATGAAACCAGTTTAAACTGAAATGAACTTATTGGTAGCTAGTAACATTATTATAATACAACGTGATTACTGACAAAATACATACTTTTTGTAGATATGAGAGCAGTAGGGATTAGGGAATATGTAGAAGTAAGTTATGAATACTTATTCTTCCTTATTACTGTCGTTGTTGATTTTTATTCGTTACTCATGATTACCAGAGTGTAGTGAAATAAATAACTAGTGTGAATATTTACCGTTTCTTTATATTTTTTCGCAGTCATTAGATAAATAAGATAGAATCATTGTTCGATAATTAATTCGAGTTCTTAATTCTTCGACCCCCCCCCCCAAAAAAAAACCGTGGGTTCGAAATTTATTTGCTACATGATACATTATCAATGAGGGAGACTACCTAATATGGAACATTGGAGTTGTATTTTATAGCGGGTTATTTTTTTAACAGTGGACGGAAAATGTGCCACCGAAATCCGAAGGCACATTGGAATATAGCGAAAGATGCTTTCCAAAAGTTAAGCAAAGAATTAAGAAACAGAAAAATTTCGTTAGAAAAAAAAAAAAAAAAAGAAAAAAAGAAAAAGAAAAGAAGACCGTTGAGCTGCTATGTAATATCGGTCCTCCTTATGCTTAAAATCAGAAAGAAACAGTTGAATTTTTTAGGGCACATAATAATAAAAAAAACAAACTTGGTGAATTTGACACACACACAACATACTCATGGCAAGAGGAAAGTAGTGAATGCTGGAAATCTCCTCACAGATGAAGAAGAGACGCAAAAAAAGAGATTCTACAGAAGGATGCTGAGCATACCATGAACCGAATATACGAGAAAGATATAAACAAAAAGGAAGCTCATACTTAAAATCAGAAAGAGACAGTTTAATTTTTTAGAACACATAATGAGAAAAGAGGGCTTGGTGAATTTGACACCCGTAAGATATATTGAAGGCAAGAGGAAAGTAATAAATAACCTACCTAGTGATCTTGTGTAAATGGTTGGCAGAACATGGACTATTAACGACAGCAAAATGAGAAACATTACTAAGAGCTTGAATAGGATGTTATGAAGAGCCATCATCGCCCACGTCACGAAGGGACACAATACAAAGAAGAATACTGAAAATACTTGGTTTTGCGGATATTGACACAAATATCAGAGTATTAACTCCACCCCTGTTTTACTTAATTCAGTAAGTAAATGCAGTCTCGGATTCTCTTTAACATTTGTTTCAAAATGCTAGGTTGACAAATGTCTTTATTCGTCTTGACATTTGTTTCTTCCTATCGATTTATTCATCTTAGAATCTTCATATTTACATCGTTGTCTATTCAAGCATTCTATTTTAGTATATATGGATAATCTTCTTTAAACTGAGTATGAACAGTCAGAGGTCATTACCCGAATCTGTATTGAAGTTTTTATTCCCAGGCCACCTTTCAGAACATCGGGATACTATTTCTTTTTTGTAAGTGTATTGATAACAAGAATGTGACGTCATAGACGTTTAGCTGTGGGAATTGCCCTATCAAACCTTACCACGTGTCTTACCAACTTTTTAAGTCTTTATTAGTGCCACTTGAACCTTCCTACGAATATACTGACAAAACCCAGCGATCCTGCTTTCCCTCCTAAGGCCAATGTACTGATGATGGCAAGGCAAGGAGCTATCCCGGTGACATACATATAAATATGGAATAAAAATCTAACATCTAACGAAAAATGAACATCTTTTATCATGTATTCCAAGAAATAAGACTCGTGATAAACCTTTCCAAAACAAAAACTATCATCTGGAATTGGAATGAAAGCAGTGATGGGACCTAACCTGAATCCATCGTAAATGTTCACGATGTGGATTTAGTAAATACTAAAGACTTCAAATAACTCGGTGTATGGAACAGTTATAACAAATTGAATATAGTAGAAAAGGAAATTGAACAAAGTATAGGCTGAGCTAGTTTCGCCCAACACCGCAAATTGCTACACAACCAAAACATTAATCTGGAAGATCGACACTTTCATATGGATGCCATGCATGACGGCAAACCTGCCAAGAAATATTTAAACTGTCTCCTGTATACAACCGCTTTCTCATATTAATGGTTAAAAATGGGTTTGAGCGTGTGAAGCCTGAGGGTCATAGCGAAAACCTCACTTCTTCGAACCTTGTAGACTGGCGCTACACAATAACAAAGAACTGTACTAAATAACAGAAACCACATGATGACTACCAATGACAGCAAAAGCTCGTAGAGAAAATAATGGCACCATCAAGATATTGACGTTCCACACAACTTCAAAGAAAAGGTTAGGAAGGGCGATTTTATCAATACTGGAAAGAGCAATAACAGTGAACTTCAGAAACCTGTTTTCCTGAAAAATTGTTTTAAGAGAAAGATTATATAAATTTCAGCCGATAGCAGTACTGGTTGTTCGGCCAATGAATGCCTAATGTTTCCTTATAAGGAAACAACTAATATTACCATTACTATTACTGCTGCGAAAATAACAGCGATAGGTCCAAAATAACTATGAACCTGGTATCAGGCATAGTTCCGGGACTGAAACATCATTATTACTAATGGTAGCCTAGCAATACAAAAACAAAACAAAAAAAAACAAAAAACAAAAAAACAAAACAAAAGAACAAAAAACAAAAAACAAACTTGCTTTCTATCATATTGTTGGAATGCCAGAATAATAATGTTTAAAAATAATAATGCTATTTATAACCTAATATAAGAATATATCAACAACAGCAAAATGCTGGCACGGAAAGTGTACAAAAACCGACTTAACTGTGGTTAACTTGCACTGGTCCTTCTGTAAAAAAAAATAATGGCTACAACGTACTCGAGAAAAGGTACGCTCAAGTACCATTGAGAAAAATGGACGAAGAAGGTAGGCCAAAGACAACCTGGGACTATGGCTTTCAAAGAGATAGTGTTATTGTGGAGGCACGGTGGAGTAATGGATAATGGAATCGGAGAGCCGAGTTCGAATTTTAGTCAAACCCATTACATTCACTTACGTGTTAATACCCTTGGGAAAGGTATGAATCCTCTTCTTTTCCTCCCAGCTATGGGTAAATAGCAGGACAGACCGGGTTCTATAACCTTGGGTAGCAACTGGTCTACAGCAGAAAGAAATGGCAACCTACTGTGGAAAAAAATCTGCCTCGTCAGTCAAATGAAAATAAATGCCAAATAACTGATGTGAACATACCTACTCACTACAATAGGGGAGTTATCAAATAGAAAAGATTCTTTCGTTCCTTAGCACGTAGCTTGCCTGGCCCCTGTCCCAAATTCTTGGTCTAGTAGCAGCGGACTGAGTAAATCTCTAAATATTTAAAAAAAATTCCGTCAAGCCTATTCTAGAGTGCATTAAAGCTGTAAGTATGTGTTTCTAAAAATCTATCTATCTATCTAGCTAGATAGATAGATAGATAGCTAGCTAGCTAGATAGATAGATACAGGATTATCTCTTCAGCGAAATTGAAATCCTTTTACAAATCCTTCTAAGAAAGAAAGTGATGATAGGGGAAGCTTTAACATTTATTTCAGTGAAATGGAAAACCCTATCAATTTTGAATGTATTTATTTGTACCCTCTTCTTTAAACAATGACCTACCTTTATTAAAGTTGTTAAGCTAAAATATTTAACGATGTAACAGGAGAATTTCCGCGAGTATTTTTATAGTTTGTGGAATTTACGAAGTGCTCATTCAGTCATTACATTAATTCAAATAGGAAAACCGTGAAATTTTCTTGGATATTTTGCTATTAATAGTAATTCATTGATTTTGAAATTCAAATGATTATTTAATTCAGGATAGAAGTCTAGATCAAGTTATAGTATATAAGAAGAAAAAAATCTCGGTATAGCGTAATGATTAATGATTAAAGATTCTAGTCAGTTTGGCTATTAATACTAGAGGTCACTTTTATCAAATTCTTCAATTTTATGTTCATGTGCCGAAATTACACTATATTTAGTAAATAACAAACAGAAGAAGAGAACTAGTCAGATAGTGAATATCGCTGTTCCATTAAAAAAAAAATGCATAAAACTAAAAGCTTGGTAAATATTTAAACGCCCAAGAAAGCTGAAACAAATTATAAATTGTAACGGGGACTATTTTGCATATAGTTGTTGGGATGATACTACAAAACCTCACTAAAAGTTTGGATGAACTGAATGTCTAAAACATAATAGAGTGCAGATTTACTAAAAAAAAGGTAGAATTCTAATTTCCAGTGTAGGCTTCCAATAAATTCAACGAATTTTCTTCTATGTGCTATGTCCCGTCAGCACGTTGTCGAGCATGCCATTCCATAATTTTCTGTCCTCTGTAATTAACTTTGTTTTGTTTGCCATCTCTCCTAAATCCTGATCCGCCATTCAT
Organism: Acanthosepion lycidas; assembly: GCA_963932145.1. Classification (NCBI taxonomy): domain Eukaryota; kingdom Metazoa; phylum Mollusca; class Cephalopoda; order Sepiida; family Sepiidae; genus Acanthosepion; species Acanthosepion lycidas. The sequence goes on from OZ010616.1 coordinate 32,931,975, forward strand.
TTACTCAGTCTCGCCAGGTAGGATATACATTGTTTTCCTCTATCCGTCTTGTCTTTAATCTTTTAATCTGTCCCATGAGTATCAGATTCTCCAAGCCCTTTTATCCCATTATGTGCTCTAGAAATGTCAACTGTCTCTCCCCGTATAAATGTCCTTTTTGCTTCTATTTTCTCTAAAAATTGCTCACATGTTAAGTCTATGGTATTATCAACATTCTTCTGTAGAATCATATTTCTGTTTCTTCAAGGCTCTTTTTCGTCTGTGAGGAGATTGTCCAGCATTCACTACCATATGGATGGACTAAGTACAAATTATAATAACAATTTAAGATACGCGTATAACACTGTTGATAGTTGATTCAGGAAGGAAATTCTTAAACAAGGAAAACAAGAATAAAGGATTAAATATTAACTATAACGAGATAGAATGTATGATTTCCAGAAAGTGAGAGTTCCTAAGGTGTGAGTTATATATTGAGTAGAGTAAATTAACTGAGTAGTATAGTAACAGCGGCAGAAAATATGAGACAGCACATTAGAATAGAGATAAATGTATTCCCGAAACTAAGCAAAGCATAAAGACATGAAAATATTATTGGAAACATAGAAAAGAGTACTGAACTGCTTGATGACAGAAGACACTTGAAGTAACAGAGATATAGTTATGTCGTTGAATGCTAAGAATATTCTGTACTGAACATATGAGCAAAAAAGAAGTTTTAAGGAAAATAGAAACTATAAGGAAACTTATATTTACAAACAGAAAGAGAAAGTTTAAATTTCAAGTCATATAATGAGGAAAGATAGCTTAGAGAATTTAACGCTCACAAGACATATTGAAGGCAAGAAAAATAGAGTAAACAGTGAGTAATCTACTTAAAGAGTTTATGTGAACGGATAACAAAACAGGGGAAGTGATGGGTGATAAATGGTAAAGATACTTAGAGCAACAAAAGATAAAAATTATGATCACATCAAAACCAGATATTATGCACTATTCCAAAGGGATGGCTATGGTTAATCCATTGCGGTTAAAGTGTCCCAGTGACAGTTAAGTGAATTTTGGACAATCTTTTCACAGAGATGTTTTATTAAAAGCAACATTTTAGAGCATAACAACTTTTGAAAGAATAAAGACTTTAAAACAACTCATTAAATTGAGAATATACAAAATTAAATCCATAAAAAATATTAAAGAAAATATTTCATTTTTTTGTTACAGGCTAAAATACAAATTAAAAAATAAAAGCAAAAATATAATATTTTTTTTATTTAAAAACATTAAAATTAAGGCAACTGTATCGAGTTTTCATTTTTTCAGTATTTATTTTTTTATGGAAGATCTTTAAAAACTGTATACCTCAATGTAATCAACCTTGATATGCAACTGAAAATCATGTAATTAAAATAAAGGGGAGTGCAATATTTTTCCCTAAAATTTTGAAGTGAGATTGCTTTAAAATTCTCTTACATAAATGGTTAAAATTTTATTAAAATCCGATAATTAGATGAATCTTGGAAGATTTTTTAAATCGACATGTTTTTACGTTCCCCAAAAGGCGATATTTTATAGTGAGTGTTCACAAAAAGTAAACAACGTTTTTAAAATTTTCAGATTCTACTTAAAATATATACAGTGTAACCCGGATATAAGGGAGTTGTCGGGCCAGAAGAAGTCTCTTATATCCGGCTTTCTCTTATATCCGGGTTTGGTCTATTTTGTTTAGGTAAGTATGGCTCTAAATTGGGACCAGAGAAAATCTCTCTTATATCCGGGTCACACTGTAAATAATATTTATATCATATTTTTCTATTCTTTTAGATTTTAATTTAATTATAACTATTAATTAGACTGTTATTCCATGATATAAACATTTATGAGAAAATTGTTGAACGCAAAATAATTTCCGAAAGACAAAAATTCAATAAAGTGATTAGAAAATTAGTTATAATGTGGGCAACATAAAGTCAAAATTAATAGAATATCACCCTAAAATGCTCAGACTTTATGGTCTACCCAAAACGCATAGAGCAGATATTCCAATGTAATCCTAAAATTGGAATTATTAGTGCTCACATAGACTAACGAAAAGCATAACACTAATTTGATTTGTTTTACGGTTTATCAACACTTTGTGGGTTATTTAAAATTGAAACACATTTTTAATTGTATATGAATAATTCCTTTCAAATGAATATTGTTTTAACTATTTGGGGATTAAATATAAATTATGTAATATTGGTTTTTCAAAAAAAAAAAAAAAAAAAAAAAAAAAACTTGCAAAAAGATGAGTTGAAATAAACTTTTTCCTTAAAAATAGATTGTAGAATTTCACCAAGTATAAACCGTACAGAAATATATCGTAAACATATATTCTACCATAAATGCCAATCTTCATTACGTACTGCAAAATCTCACTTGATTCGATATTTTGGAACAATTCCTTTAGATTATCTGTTTTGAAGTACTTTGCTTGCACAATCGTATATGGTTAAGACACAGCACGAGTAATGTTTGTGCTTCGTTTTTGAGTAGGTGTTGCTAGGTGGCGTGTGTGTCATATACAGAGTTTAGCTAGGATCACCTCTTTTCTTATTTGTCTGTAGCCTGGGTGCCATTTCTAGAGGTTTGGCTTGATACGCACTTTGTTGCCATGACAGTTGTTCGACAACTGTTGTCATTTGTCTTTCATAAACCTGTTGGTGGTTAGACGGAAGTCATTGTAAAGAATACATTTGAGTGTCTCCTGTTTAATGATTTTTTGTTGCTTTATCAACTTTTTTTTTTATTTCCCTGGATAGCGTTATGGCTCGGTATCTTGCATAGGGTAATATCTTTGAGGAGTTTTGATATCTTTGTTTTGTAGCGATATTAGTACGAATTTAAAGTTGGAAAAGATTATAGTTCTGTTAAGTTGGTTCTTCGAAATGATTTATATAGCTAAATCTATAACTAAGACAGTCGGAAAAACTGACCTAAAGAGTGACCCTGAGTTGGAAGTACCGATGAACCGAGGTTGCGAAGGAAAACGACGTCTTCGTGACCCACTCCCAACTTGGGTCTTCTAACAATAATTAAGTAGCTAGCCACGGACAACAATTAACAACCGATGTTCGCTGTCGAGTCATCAAAAATGAGTAGGGGAAGGTATTTTATAACATTGTAACTGCTTCCAGTCAGTTACAAAATACTGCTTCCACCCCCGCAAAGAAAAGGAAGTGGACGTGACACCTGCGCCTAAAGATACAAGTAGTGGGGCCAATCCATATTCCGCTCCTCGATCAACCCCCCTGCTCCAATCTCAGGTAAGTCACCCTCTTATTTTTCCACAAGACATCTGTACTCTATATCAAAGATTTATCTGGTAATCGTTTCATAGAGATCATATTGTTTAATATGGCTGTACATCCTAACTTGTCTCCATTTTTAGAACCACCAATATAAATGTACAAATGATTATGGCATGTATTTTGAATAATTTGTAATTATTCTTTGTAAGATATTAGATTGGTATATACTTTGTGAAGCTTGGTAAGTTCCAATACGAATTTTGGTTGCGTTAGAAGCCAAAGTGGATTTTTTGAGAGGACAATTTCATGTATGCATTGTGTGTTCAATTGGGTTTTAGTAATCACTTCCATGTAGGTCGAATGGCTAATGACCTTTTCTTTTATATAGTCTTATTTTAGGTTTAATTACACTGTTCTAATCCATGTTCTGGCAACCAATTACGGAATCTCGTTAGGTACGTTATTCGCTGCTTTCTTCTATTTCGTTTGCCTTCAATATGCTTTGTGAATGTCAAATTCTCCAAGCCCTCTTTCCCCATTATATACTCGTCGAAATTTCAAATATCACTTTCTGATTCCAGGTATAAGTATACTTTTTGTTACTATTTTCCTTAAAACTTCCTCATTACTTACATGTTGAGTCCATGGGATTACCGATATTACATAAAAATTCAGCATTCTTTTCTAATTGGAATTGATATATCTCCAAAAGTTTTATGTTCAGTAGCATGTACGTAGTTGTACTTTTCGTAGTTTTTGGTGTTGATAGTATTGTCTTATTTAAGAAAGGTTTCTTGAAGGCAAATCATCTGCATGGATAATTTTGCAAGCTATAATGTATTATAGCGAATATTTATTGGGAGGTTTTGATTTTGTTGCGTTTGTGTTGTGCACATTTCCATAAAAAGTATGCTTCAAAAAAGTATGCTTAAAAAGTTTTTTGTTTTCAGAGAGGTTGTAGGTCTTCCATTTTTTTTTATTTGGAGAGGATCTTTAGTGTAGCGTATTTTGGGATATTTCCTTAAGTGTTTTTGCCTCTTTTGACAAGAAAGATCCTCTAGATGTGAATTGCCGGATTAGAGTTTTTTGCAGCATGGTGATTTGATAGGTTATTTTTAAGATTCTTTGTTGCTAACCTGTTAGTGATATATTTTATTCATTTTGTTTTGTGATAATGGTGCGTAGTTCATTTTTGTGGGTATCAGAAGAGAATGTTCACATTGCTCCAGTGTTTGATTTTATAATTGTTGGCTAGTCATCAGTTCTATCTACTCTACAATCTTTCATATCCTTGACAATAGTATCTTTTTTCTCTATTTCGCCTTCATGATTGCTGTTTAAAGACCAGATTAAACAGCGTATTCATTTACTCCATCGCATTCTCCATCAGGGGTGGTCGAGAGTTTTCTGTTCATATCTCTCCTTTAATCGTTGGTCGTCCCATACATCTGTGATATCCGTATTTTTGGCATTGGCATTGGCATGCTTCTCCAAAAGCTAAGCAGTCTTAAGAAACAGAAAGATTTAATTAGAAACATAGAAAAGAGTGCTGAACTGTTATGTAATATCGGTAATCCCATGGACTCAACATGTAAATAATAGGGAAGTTTTAAGGAAAATAGAAACAGCACTATACATATATTTAGAATCAGAAAATGACTTTTGAAATTTTTCGTGTATATAATGAAGAAAATGGACTTGAAGAATTTGAAGCTCACAGGACATATTGAATGCAATAGATATAGAGAAAAGCAGCGAATAACGTACCTAGTGAGATCCTGTAATTGGTTGCTAGAACAGGAATTATGAGAGATCGTAAAAAGACAAAATTTAATAATAGCTACAAAGGACAGGGAATCATGGAGAGCCATGATAACCCACGCCCTGAAGGGACACGGTATGTAGAATAAAAAGAATAATTTTACAGGTGGGTATGGTTTGATTCATTTTTCCACAGTATAACCTATTTTTATTTCTTTTGGTATTTGGGAGTTGTAGCTGTGTACTTGTTTGAATTAGTTTGCTTTCCTTTTTGTGTTTATACTTCTACTATCTATAAACCCTTGACTTATAAGACTCGTTTTTATCTCATCTAGTGTACAAAGGGATAGTTCGGGTCTTCTTACTACGCCCTTGCTTGGTGGAGACATGCTTTCAGTTTTATGTTGTGGAATGTGTCCATCCTCACCAATGTCTTTGTTTATTTTTTTTACCACTTCGACCAAAATATTTCATTTTTCTTCTTTTTTTTTCTTTTTGACCATCTTTGGAGGTCAGCCTGGAATATATAACCTTTTCGATTACGAATAGTGATAATTTTGACAGGGGAATGTTCCATAATGTTTCTAGCACCATAAATCTTGGGAATTCAGGCGTGCCTCCTTCCCACTCACTATCCGAATTAATGTCAAGATGTAGTCGCTTGAATAGTTTATCAAACATTTTTTTTGCAATTATTGACCTTTATATCCGCGTTCGCCGCACATTTTACAGCTGTCTCGAAGTTTTGAGTCTTGCGGGGCGATTGATACTTACACATAGATTTCAGACACTCATGGAAAATTATTTGGCTTTGTACCCATTGGTATTTAGATTGGGAATGACAGAGTAGTTTAAAATATATGTGTATTTGTATATATAATAATAATAACAACGATTTTGTTTCATAAAAGAAATAAAAATGAAATTAGACGAGGATATTTCTGGAAGATAACTTTTTAAAGGCAAACAGTTTTTGTAATTACAGTGCTAATATCGGGAAATAGAGAAGCGATCAGTCAGTCAGTTATGTGCCATGCGTGTTAGGCGAACATGTATCTTTCTTTACATGACTGACGAGGCAGATTTTTCCCGCATTTGCCATTTCTTTCTGTGGTAGACCAGATGCCATCCAAGGCTATAGAACCCAGTATATCCTGCTATTTACCCATAGCTTGAGAAGTTGATTCATACTTTGTCCCAAGGGTATTAACACGTAAGTGAATATAATGGATTCGGCTGGAATTCGAACACGGCTGTCCGATTCCTCATTCAAGCCACTATCCATTGCTCCAAATGGTTAACTTATGATTTATATTGTCACTACTCAGAATTTATACCAATTCGTCCGGTAGTTGTCTGTAAAAATAATTTCAAAATCAGTTTTTTTTCTGACGAATGGATATAAAAAGAAAAACAGAAATGAGATTGTACAGAAGAATGCTGTGAATATCGTGGCCGGAATATTTAAATTTTTAAGGAAAATGGAAACAAGAATGATACTTAAGATCAGAAAGAGAGAGTTTTTCTTGGGCTCATAATAAGGAAAGAAGGCTTGGAAAATATGATACTCGCAGGACAGACTGAAGGCAAGTAAGACAAAGAAAATAATGCATAACTTACCTAGCATGTTTGTGCAAACGGATGGCAGAACAGGGTTTAGGAGAGACAGACAAAATGTATCAAGGGCTATAACGGACAGGAAATTGTGCAGAGCTACGAACACCAAAGTCCTGGACACGGCATAGAAGAAGAAGGATGCAATCTCCGTGAAGCTCTGAGTAGGAATAAATAAGTGAAGTGGATTAGATCTGATATATTTTTAATTTGTTTTGCTTAAGTGTTATTTTAACCGGCCGAATCGGTTAAGCATGTCATAGCTAATTAACCATAGGGAATGTAGGTTCGAACCTTGCCGAAGGGCGCATATTTTCTAACAATATTTGTCGAGTATTCAGGCCGGTAAATGTAATTAAATAAAAATAACGTTTAATTAAATAAACAGAGCATTTACTCAAATATGAGTATCCATCTAAAATAACATCCAAGTAAATCATATATATATATATATATATATATAAAAGCATTTTAAAGTATTGAGCAGATATGAATGTACGTGAGAGATTCATGGAAGATTGTAGTATAAAAGCAGTAAAATCGACCTTGCTAATCGAACGATCCTCTCTGGCCCAATCGGTTAAGGCTATATGATGGTTCCGATTAGGATACAGGTTCGATTTCTGTCGGAGGACGAATATTTTCTATGAAAATTTCTCGGACATTCAGGCCGGTAAATGTTATTAAACAGAGCATTTACTTAAATATTTGTATCTATAAAAAGAATGTATAAACATAAAAATGTCCTAAAATAATTCTCGGACTTTGTCCATTTCATAATATATATATATATATATATATATATATATATATATATATATATATATATATATATATATATATATATATATATATATATATATGTGGGGGTGTATATGAGTGTGTGTGTGTGTGTGTGTGTGTGTGTGTGTGTCAGTGTTTGGCGTGAATAGCAGATTGATCGGATCGTGCCACTCCGAATGACTATTTAGTTCAAGTAATGGTTAATGTGAAATGTTGCAGCTTATATACCCACTTCTCAGGCATTATGGATTGTACGAAGCAGGATGATTTATTTGGCAACAAAGAAAAGAGCAGCCACGTGACATCTTTACGGCAGTGAATGTTGGACGGTCTCCTTAAAGATGAAAAAGAGACTCGAGGCAATAGAGGCTAAGGATATCATGGACCGAATATGTGAGCAACGATGAGGTTTTGGAGAGGATACAAACAAGGATGAAGCTTATACTTAAGGAGGAAGAGGCAGCTGAAATTTCTGGAACACCTAGTGAGAAAGGAGGGCTTGGAGAATCTGATACTCACAGATCGAACAAAGGAAAAGAGAGACAAGGGAAAGCAACGCATGACATACCTGGTGGGCTTATGCAAGTGGATGACAGAACAGGACCTGTGGGAAGTAGCAAAGGGACAAAACATATTGGGAGCTACAAGAGATAGGAGGAATTGGAGAGCCATATTTGCCTACGTCCTGAAGGGATAACGTATAGGGATAAAGACATGCGGCTAACTGTCAGTCTTTTTTTCAGGTGTGGTTATTACCCTTCTGTAGGGAATGCATTCAGTGTGTTCTAGGTCCTGTCATTAAGGCATAATATATAATAAGTAATAAAAGAAAACTGATATTTAATAAAGTAATAAAGAAAACTGATTTTCCATCCTAATGCACGTAAACTGAAATGAAAACCATTTGATAATTGATTTCTTTCATCTTATTATTTAAAGCAAAACAATTTAGTTAAAAAAGGGATTTTTTTTCTTACAATTCAACAAATTTTTGTGGTAAATAATAGAAGTTAATTTCTTTAATTTTAATTTTTCGTTAACTTTTTTAAGATTTCCGTAAATGGTGAGTATTTTTTAAAATTTGCCAAATGAAAATATCAGCCTTATGCTACTGACAAGAAAAAAGGATAATAATAAGAAAAGTACATCCTTCACGTTTTTTTAATGTGCTCTAATATAGCAATATGCATAACTACTTGAAAACCCAAGAGGTGGAATTTGGAAAGAAACAAAACTAAAAAAAAGTAAAATAAATAAAATAAAGAAATAAAAATGTCCGCTTTGTTAGGCGGTTTCTACTATTGTAGCTACTTAAGTTAGCCATACTGATGATGATAACGACGACGGTGTCGAAGGGGGATGATGATGATGATGATGGCTGTTTGTGGCAATGAGGATAAGGAAGATAATGTTTACGGTGTAGGAGTGGGATGTTTTTGATGACGATAAATGATGGCGGCTCCAAAAGAAGCTGTTTAATACTTAATACTGTCGACGGAGAGTATATATATATATATATATATATATATATATATATATATATATATATATATATATATATATATATATATATGCATGCCTACATACATATAAGCATAGTGTTATATATAGGTGTGTGTGGGAGTCATTGCGAATAACAGAAATATTTTTTTGGGGTGTCTTTTTATTTAATTTTTCTTGTTTTCTTACAAGTGTTTTCACCTGAAGAGTGTTGCACACGTGAGAAGTGCGAGAAAAGCATGTAAGGATTGCGGGCCGGAGTATGTGAGCCTATCTACGCCTAATGACATGATCACAATACAGGAGGCTGGGCGATTTTATCGAGACATCAACTCTAGAAAGGTTGCCGAATAATTCTGTAGATACCCACCCATAGCAAAGGGTGATTACTGAATGATTAATATTAATACTGAGAATAAGGGTCGGAGTAATCTTCGGTTGTACTTTATGGTCACGACATCTATTAATGGGAGAAGTGGTAAATTCAAGTAGTTAGGGGCCGAAATAGACGTTGGTTTAAGAACTATCTAAGTTACCAATGATTTTTAGAATTTATTTTTTTTTAGAAATTATTTTTTTTTCTCAGGCTAGTGGGAGCTGCCTTCATTTCCGATCATGTTCCTTAAGCCTTGGTGTATTAAGCTTTGGTCTATTCTGCAAGGTCGACAGTCACCAAAATTATAATAAGATCACTTGAGTAATGAATTCATTAAATTCAGGCACTGAACAGGGAAGGAATATTATATACAGTAATTATAATAGAATGTTTACAGGTTCGTATATATATATATATATATATATATATATATATATATATATATATATATATATATATATATATATATATATATATCTTTTCGCATTGATCACATTGGTACCTTTTCGTTTACCCTCGTTTTATTAACCAACCTATCTATTTTAAATATAGTAGTTAACTTATATTAAGTCCCTAAAGTATTTACTTAAAAAATTAAATAAACTGATAACAATCATCAATTTTTTTTTTAGACATCTAAATTTCTATCAAGCATTGAAATCTATCCTTTACTTAAATTTGTTAAAACACAATTATAACCTCTTTCGATTTACTTCCCTCTCCCCCTCTCTCCTTGCCGTAACACTCATTTGTATATATCTGTATTACTGTCTTCTGTCTCCTCTCTCTTTTCCATTTTTCCTTTTCTTTTTTCCCTACTTCCCCCCATATCTATATATCATTTCCTTTAAGTTAACCATTTAGATAGGTCACGGTCTGGTCACTCCTCCTACCCCAATGTAAAGCACGCTTAAGAGAGATATGAAATTAACCCCTCCCTATACTCTACTTTGTCTCTTTAACTACCCACTCATCCCCCCTGTTAAATTACAAAAATTACACTACCCATCAATTTTCAATATCATTTTTCCTTTCATTTCGTTGTTGGAAGTGTTACCTGATGATCCGGAGTCCTTTAAAAGGATTTTGGTGAAATAAATTATTGTAATGCTACCTTAAAGTGGTCTGTTTTTCATTATATATATATATATATATATATATATATATATATATATATATATATATATACGCCCATCCACACAGACGTGTACACGCACATCCACACAGACGGACGCATGGCCGCACACGCGCAAACGCACACAAACAATATAAGTGTATATAAGGAAAAAATCGAAAATATAAGTTTTAAGTCGAAATGTCCTCTGCAAGAAATCGAAATATCCCCTACAAGAAGTCGAAATATCCCCTACAAGAATAAAATGGAGTACAGAATTAAGTACAGTGTAACCCGGATATAAGATACTCGGATATAAGAGAAACCCTGATATAAGATATATTTTATCTGGTCCCAAATTAGAGCCATACTTATCTAAACAAAATAGACCAAACCGGGATATAAGAGAAACCCAGATATAAGAGACTTCTTCTCCGGTCCCGACAACTCTCTTATATCCGGGTTGCACTGTATAAACTTATCATAAGGATTTTTCCTTAGGGAGAGGAGAAAAAAACGAGGGTCTCCGTCTAGGCTATTCAAGAAAATTAAGTTACTTGGATAACTGATCGGATAGCTTACATTTAAGACGGATGAATTCTTACATATGCTTTCTTGGTCCAAAAATACAGGCATAACTTCCTATGGTCAACGATGTCCGAAGCGAGAATCATATTCTTAGATGAGAGATCACCTCCACTCTCCCTAGTGGGTGTAGAAAGGCTAGCAAGTAAAAACGAACATTAGATACTTCAAACCAGTTTAAATCTATTTGAAGAATCGGAATCTAGCTGGAATGGGGGTGCAGGATATAATACACCCTCCGCCAAATACAAGTTTTCACTTTAGAAATAAGTTAATCAAAATAAGTTTGGCCAGTTAAAAGTAACAGATTCCATTATATGCCGCTATCAGAGAAGAAAAGGGTTATATTTTAAATAATAATTAAGATAATACGATCACACACACACACACACACACACACAAACAAACATACCGGGGTTGAATAAGACTGACGAATTATATTTTTGTCAGTCGAAATAAACTTATTCCCCATATGACGTGATTTGCGATTTTATTGTGTATTAATTTTTGCTCTGTAATAATACATTGAGCTCTTTTTGTGGATTAGTTTTAATATTTTATATTACTAGGATCCACTTAGATTATATACCAACAGATTTATTACCAGTACTATATATATATATATATATATATATATATATATATATTACCAGTACTATATATATATATATATATATATATATATATATATATATATATATATATATATATATATATTACCAGTACTATATATATATATATATATATATATATCAGCCTGTTAAGGAGAAGTCTGGCCAAGACCTTTCCAACAGATTCGAGGAGTGTTATGCCTCGGTAATTTTTCAACGTGTTGATGTTATTCAGATTAGGATCAAGAAGCGACTTGACCAATGAATGCTTTGTCTCAAGCAGCTGGATGATTTTGTCATCGTTTGTCATCATTGGCTTGAACACTTTCATCAAAATTGTCTAAGGAGAATCCTTAACATAAAGTGGCAGTCTATGATACCAGACACCACTGTTCTTCTCAAGGCCTGCTGTCCAAGCATAGAAAACTTGCTGATTAAAAACCAGATGAGATGGGCTGGACATGTAGTATTGGAGTAGATGACTGGGAAAACCTTGCTCGTGATCGCAATGAGTGGCACAAGGCTGTTGTAGAAGGATGTAAGTCAGTAGAGGAAAAGAATTTAGCACATGCAGCACTGAAAAGGGATTTGAGGAAAGGTATTACCAGGAGCTTGGATGACAGCACTGCAATCTGGAAATGCGAGACATGTGTGCGTATCCTACTATCAAAAGCTGGGTATGTTAATCATCTGAAATCACATGAGAGACAACCTCACTTTGTGTTATCTCCATGACCCGGTGATACTACATGTGTGATCTGCAGGGAAGTATGTGAATCGACATCTGGATTGAAGAGGCATATGGTGATGCACAAGGATGACCTACCACAGCAACATTCACTTAACCCTGTGAAGACTCTGGAGCACATCTGTCCTATAGGCTTTGCAAATCAGCTGCTGGTTTGAAGAGCCACTTTCGAAGTCATTCGAGAGGAAACAATGATTTAGACTGAATGTACGTTTTGATGGGCAAAACGGTAGTCATCTGTGAAGATGGGGCAATTAACACACACACACACACACATTGCTATCTATATATATATAATGTATATTTGGATAGCAAGCTTTCTTTTAGACAGGGGAAATTTGATGAATGTTTTATTGGGATTTTCTAGTATTTAAAAATTTTTCCGTTTGGTAGGAGTAAGGCAGTGTAAAAATTGTGCTTTCAGACACTTTTAAAACCATTTTCAAGGGATTTCTTGTTGATTGTTGCCAGTTTCTTTTTCCGGTTATGTTTTAAGATGTATTTTGTTATGCATACTGTATGATAGCGTTTATTCCAAGTTCCGCGAAAGGAACATCGATGGAATTAAAGTTGGCTTTCTTCTATTTAAAAAAAAAGACCTTTAGTATATTGTTTCCGTTGTTATATATATATATATATATATATATATATATATATATATATATATATATATATATATATGTATATATATATAGACAATGAGAGAAAAAACAATCGGAGTAAAAATCTACTCTTCGTTGCATTTACTTTTAAAAAATGGTCAATACAAATTAGAGCAATATATATTATTATTATACGGGGTTATAATAAAAACATTTTGAAATCGCTACACAAAGCTTTCACGTTTCAATACTATGACTGTACTTCTTCAGGCGATGGTAAATAAATCTTGTAATAAAATATAATATATATGTTATTTTCATTTTTGCATAATTTAGATGACAATTTATTAATTGCACCATATATATATATATATATATATATATATATATATATTAGGTTGGTGCAAAAATAATATCGTTTTTTGACGTTAAAAAATACGTCAAAAACGATATTATTTTTGCAACAACCAATATATATATATATGTATATATATATGATAAAATATGGTTTTAAGGTATGTTATATTTATGGGGTAAAGTGCTCAATACCAGGGATAGAACATATATAGACACCGAACTCATTACCCGGAAGCAACAGTCTATTCCCTGCTAAGCACAATCATTAGGCCATATAGCATGAAGCAAAATGACATCCACTTTATATATATATATAAACAAATAGGAAATGTTTATTAATCTAACATGTTTCACTTTTATTAAAGCTTCAGCAGAGAATGGGATATGGAGAAAAAGAAATTCTAGTATTTTTATTGGTTAATCAGGTGTGTGTGTGTGTGTATATATATAACGTCATCCACAGACAGACTGTTTCGCAGCTCATCAGTGTGGCTAGACATACGGTTGCCTCTAGCGCGGATCGAAACCCGACTGAATTGGTATCAGCCGGAGATTCTACCACTAAGCCGTCGGCGCACGGCAGGGAAGCAAGTGGATTTTTAGTGGATTTATTTTTAGAAACACATATATATATGTGTGCGTGCGTGCGTGCGTGTGCGCGCTTTTACAAACATTGTGGGTGGGATGTTAACATTAATTAAGTGCTACAAGGGACAGGAAGCCATTATCGTCTACGTCCAGAGGTGACACAGCACATAAAGAAGAATATTTATAGACATATTGTTTTCGCTTGACATATTTACATTTTAATTATTTCTTTTACTTAAATTTCCTTTTACGGATTTATTTTCTTTCTGACTAATAATGATATATATTAATCCTTAAGCAATATAACATTCGATTCTCTAGGTAAACTGCTGATGTGTTAATGGTTATTGCTGAAAGTGTCTATCAATCTTTAGATAAGAATGGTGAGACTTGGGCTGTTGCTTTGGATATCTCGAAGGCATTCGTCATGGTCTTCTTCATAAATTGAAAGGTTATGCCATTTCTTTCTTATAGAATCGCGAAATGAAAGTTTTGAATGAACACTCTTCTAGATCTTTTTGTCTTAATGCGGGCGTCACTCTGGCCACTGTCTTTGGGCCCACATTGTTCATAATTTCCATCAGTTACCTTCCTGATGGCAGCGTTTTTACTTTTCTTTTTCTTTTTTTTCTTTTTAACTCTATACTGTTGACACAGGTATTTACTCCTGTCTTAAAAGTAAGTGAGCAATTAAATAAAGTCAAATTGGTCAGATGATCTAAAACATGGTCTACTTTCTGTTGTTAACTGGGGCAAGCAATGGATTGTTAATTTTAACGCTCCCAAAACGAAACTGATCTCTTTAAATTAGATATTTCTACAGAATCGCGATACCTAAGGTTTAAAATGAATTTTAAAAATGAAAAATCTTTCTTAAACCTTCCATTTGAGTTTTAATTTCAAACTAATAGATTAAATTTAATATTTCCAATAAGAAAATACTTTGCCTTATTTCAAAACTAATTTAAATTGACTGGAAGAAGTTTTCATTCTGAATTGGTAAAATTGTTGATTTTAACCACCTTTCATCAAAATGTCATTTTCTTTATTAAAAAATCAAATACATTTTTCTAAAACTTTATTTGAGGAATATTATCTGATTTAAAGAATAATTAATCTGATTTGAAAATAATATTATATACTTTAAGTATAAATATCATAGAAATGAATTTTTTAACACGGCGGTAGCTGTTTATTTAAGCTGTGGACGTCTTGACAGGTTGATAATAGATGATTGTTTAACAAATGTTCTTCAGGAGCTTTTTGTAAAAAGACAATTGAAGAATATAACTTGAACGCTTTTTATATATAATTTTTAAATACTCACTAATCTTAAAAATTCAAGAAAATATTCTCCGTAATTTAATGTTTTATTGAATTTTAGATAGTTTGGCTTTAGATTTGCCATAGTTATAGCTCTTGTTTTCTGATAATGTATCTACAAAAATCGACACGTTATACACATCCAAAATTTAATTCAAAATGCTTTAAAAATATTGGTATCTGATGAATTGTACTAAGATTTTCAATTTATGATTAGTAAATTTAGTTTTTACTTAATAATATCATCTAATAGGGTGAAATTAATACAGAATTTTAAAAGATTTAAAACTTAATAAATTACTCTAATTAAAATTTAAAAAAATGAAAACGGTTCTTGTAAAAATTCATTATTCATCGAAATTTTTTTGTCAAGACAATAGTTTCCTTAATGTATTTTATTTATAAATGCAATTAAAAGCTTCTCTAATTAACTAATGCCTTAGTTTTATTGCATTTTTTATTTTATGATTCAGAGCAGATTTTCGGTAAAAGGTGTTTCTGTTTAACAAAAAAATAATGATTTAAATTTTCTAAGGAGTTCTGTTTTTAAATAATATAAATATAGATTTAATTTCTCAAAATTTTATAAAATTAAGCATGAATTAGGTAAAATATGTATAAATTATATTTTTACCAAGATTTAAAAACGTCTCAAATAACTAATTTATTTGTGAATAAGTCCTGAAAGTTTAATTAAAATTCGACAATTATTTGATTTTCGCAAGAATTTCCAAATTGATGTATTTTTACCGCAAAAAAGATGCCAAAATTTCCTATATAAATCTTTGGTCTCCACGCTGACGCAAGAAAAACAAAGTTTTTAACCAAAATTCCGAATGTGCTTGAAAGGATTAAAAATATTAATTAAATAATCAAAAAATACTTTGGTCTTTCCTCTTAATAATAACAAGGATTTTAACAATAAAACTTTGTTCTATCAAGGTTGGGGTATTTTTTCATCATTGTATGAATTTTTTTTTTTAGCGTATTACTGGAGGTACCTAATTTTAATCAATTGAGAGAACCCTTTTTATCATCTATCAGCATGGTTGATGCAAACCTACGGGAGAGTGATTCACTGCGCCTTCTCGAATTAATGTTTTCCCTTGACATTAAGTGGAAAGAATATATTGAATCAATTATTTGGTCTGCTGCTAGAAAAGTTGGTTCCCTGTGTTGTGCTAGGCAATTTTTCTCTTCAGAATCTATCGTACTTATGCATAAATCTACAATTCGTTTTTGCTTTGAATATTACTGTTACATATGGTCTGGTGTTCCCGCTATATATTAAGAGATTCTTGATAAAATCTATAGAAGCTGTAATGTTATTAGTCCTGACCTGGTATTTTGTCTTCAGTCAATTTCCCGCAGCTGTAATGTAGCTTTTCTGTGTACTTTCATAGTAATTGTTTCCACTATAGTATCTAGTCTTTATGAATTTAAGCGGAGAATTAGTTTGGCAGCAAGCTCTCATCTTTATACAGTTGTAATGGCTAGATGTAATCGTAAGTTCTATGCTAACAGGTTCTTCTCTCGTACTTCTCGCTTGTGGAAGGCTCTTCCTGCTTCTCGTTTCCCAGTTAAATTTGATCTTCAAAACTTTGCAATGTCAATCGTTATTTTATGTCTTCCTAATTCTTGTTCTTTTATTGTTTTCGCTCCTTAATAGTGTTTTTTTCCCCCTCTTTACTGTCTTTACTGCCTTGCTTGAATTGAAATGATTAAAAAAAATCGATACATCGCTTTTGACAGACTTAATTTTCGTGTACATATATAACTTTTGACATATTTAGTCTCATTCAAATAATACTTAATCATAATATTTGAAAATCTTAATCTTTTGGTGCATTCCAATTAATATTTATACGCCCTTCTGTTTCAACAGGTTTCGCTTTGGTCAACTTAATTTGTAACGGTGGAGTAATGTATAGCGACTCGAATTGAGGAACCAGAGAGCCGAGTTCGAATTACAGTCGAATCCATTACATTCTCTTACGTGCTAATACCCTTGGGAAAGGTATGAATCCTCTTCTTCTCCCCCAGCTATGGGTAAATAGCAGGGCAGACTGGGTTCTATAGCCTTGGGTGGCAACCGGTCTACTGCAGAAAGACATGCCAAGTTACTGCGGGAAAATCTGCCTCGTCAGTCATATAACGAAAGATACATGATCGCCAAAGCGTGTTTCATGCATGAAATATAACTGACTGACTGAAATATAATTTTAATATATGTTTCTGGGAAACTTATTTTCGTTCTTGTTATTACATGTAAATATATCACTTTTGATAAATATTATTTCTTTTAGGTTAATAAATATATTGCTTTTGACATATTCAATTCATTTGACTTAATCTATATAGATATATAGCGTGTTTCAATAACCTGGGCCGATATTAAATTTGAATTAAGTTTAAGTGTCTAATGATCTTTTCTTTTTCTTTCTGATATAACAACTTAAGTCTTTGGCAATTTCAACCAGGGAAAGATTAACAATCAAACGACGTGTTAAAGTTATCGAAGTCTATTACGAAAATAGACGTCCAAACAAAAATGCATTTTGCGCACTTAGTGATTTTTGGTCAACATAATCAATGCAATTGGACAAAACTATTCGTAAATTCAAACAATCTGGATCGATGGCAGATGTGAAAACACCATTGCGTGCTCGATTACGCAGTTCAGCTGAAAACATTGCTGCAGTGCACGAGAATGTGGCCGAAAATCCAGATACCTCTATTCGTCATCGCGTGCAGGAATTAAACTTCTCCACAACAACATTACATCGAATTTTTTCAAAAGATTTCTCTCTACACGCTTAGAAAATTCAATTGACACGAATTGAAAATTACTGACCATTTGGAAAGCCGTACATTCCTCAACTGGGTGCACTAACAAAGACAAATCGATGAAAATTTTTCACAAAAAATCCTCTTTAGTGATGAAGCCCATTTTCATCTTGGTGAATTCGTTAATAAGCAGAATTGTCGAATTTGGGTTGATGAAAATCCAAGGAAGATTGTTGAAAAGCCATTGCATCCACAAAAGTCACTGGTGCGCATTTTTTGTTAGCGGAATCATTGGGCCGTATATTTATAAATTTGAACGTCCATTTTCGTAATAGGCTTCGATAATTTTAACACGTTGTTTGATTGTTAAACATTCCATGGTTGAAATTGCCAAAGACTTAAGTTGTTAAATCTGAAAGAATAAGAAAAAAATCATTAGACGCTTAAAATTAATTCACATTTAAAATCGGTCCAAGTTATTGTAACACCCTCTTCTAACAAATTTATTTAATTCTCGTAACTATAGCGATTTTGACTGACTTAATTTTGTTCGAGTTAACCCTTATAGGTGTATAGTATTTGACGGGTTTAATTTCGTTCGACTTAATCATTATAGTTGCATCGATTTTGATAGTTTTATCTTTCACTTTATAGTTTTATTGATTTTGTAAATTTAAATTTAATTTCTTCTAATTTTTTCGTCTAGATATATGTGCTTTAACAGATTTCTTTCGTTCGACCATATATTATTATAGATATGTGGTTCCTAACCAATTTTTTTGTTCCACCATATATGCTTATGGCTATATCACTCTGGACAGAAATAGTTCTGTTCGTATTAATCATAAGCATATTTTGATTGATTTAGTATCATTTGAGTTAATGTCATATCTCCTTTGACATAATTAAATTAATTTGACTTAATCTTTATAATCACATCAATTTTGACAAACTTACTTTCGTTCGAGGTAATCTTAATATATATCATGTTTAACTTACTTTACTTCGAATTAATACTTATAGTTATATCGCTTTTAAAAGGTTTAATTTGGTTAAACTTAATCCTTAAAACATTCACATTTGACTGAACTTCCAGTTAATATATAGAGGCGTAATTCTTTTGACAGAATTAATTACGTTCGTGTTAATCCATATTAACATATAGGATTTTGAGAGATTTAGTTTGGTTCAAGTTAATACTGATATATATATTGCTTTTCATCGTTTTTTTCTTGACATAATTCTTACCTATAATTTGCTTTTGACATGTTTAGTGTTGTTCAACTTGATGCCCTTCTCGTTTGTGTAACTCTCCTCCAATCTGAGGACAGTACAGAGGATGCGAAAAGAGCTGGATGAGTCCAATGGTGATTATGAAGGTGTTTAAAGTGGTCACTAATGATGGCGACGTTATATCCTAATTCATCATCTCATAGGGCCTCAAACTCAACATGGAGGCCTACATCAAGTGTCTTGAGGTGGTAATGTTGCCCTGAGTTTAGAGGGTGGGTGCTGGAAAACCCCATGTCTGACAACAGAACATTGCATCTTGCGCCACAAGAAGGAGAACTCAGTCGTGGCTGTTAGACAATTTTTGCGACCATATCATTTGTCAACGAGTATTTGTCGTTGCTGCATGACAGTGTATGAAGGAATTTAATTTTGCCTTTTTTTTTTTTTTTTTTTTAAGCATTACGTCCCGAGCAAAGCGGGAAGCCACTAGGATGCAGGGGCTTGCAGAAGATTTGGAGTGAGAGCAGATAGGAGTGACAGAGGAAAGAATGAGGAGAAGGATAGTGGATAGATCAAGGTAACTGGAGATGTCGATTGACGTTACATTTGAATAGTTGGAGATTATAGCTCTCAGGGAAACAGTAATTGGGAAGGGTGTTCCACAGGCGAGAAGTGCGAGATATGAAGCTATTGGAGTAGAAGAGACGGCTACATTTAAAAGTTTCTACGGTGAAAGGGTGAGAGCGGGATACCAGCCTCGTAGGGCGCTTGAACTCATGATGTCTGGGAACCAGTGAAAGCAGCTCAGCGGAGCAATTACCATGAAAGTATTTGTAAAAAGACAAAAAGGGGACGGCGCGTCTGTGAGAGAACAACCGTAGACGAGATGCTAGATCAGGGCCAATTATATTACATTTCCGCCTCTGGATCTTGTCAAGAACTCTGAGGTAAACAGTAGGGGCTCCAGACCATATATGGCATCAATACTCCATGCACGGGCGAATGGTTGATTTGTATATTTGAAGTATCGATTCCGGAGAGAAAAATTTCCTGGCGCAGCACAGAGAGCCAACTTTCCTTGCGATGGACGAAGCAATTGACTCAATGTATTTGTTCCATCTCAGGTTAGTAGTCAACATGAGACCGAGAAGACGCAGAGAGTTGCTCTCAAGAAGTTGAGCATCAGACATTCTAATGGGGGGCAGGGAAGGATTTCTATGGTGATTAATAGAGAGCAGTTTAGTTTTTGAGGCGTTAAAGTTGACCAGCCAATTCTTGCCCCAATTAAGAACCGATTGGAGGTCCATTTCAAGACGAGCGGCCAGGTTAGTTTTTTCAGCGACACTAGATTTGTTCTTGAGGCAGGAGTAAATTGTAGTGTCGTCCGCGTAGATGCCAACTTGGGAATCTATGGCATCAGGAAGGTCGTTGATGAAAATAAGGAATAGAGTGGGGCCAAGGATGGAGCCTTGGGGAACACCTGCGTTCGTGGGATAGGAACTGAACTGGAGGAGAATCCGTTGAGAACGACCTTCAATTCACGGTTTGACAGGAATGATTGTATTAGGTCAAACAATCGACATTTGGTTACATTTTTATTACCACGTGTTTATTCGCTGTTATAGTTAGGGTAGCAGAGGTTTCATCATGTTTTTTTTTTATATATAAATACGGTGATTGTGAAGGTGTGACTTTTGATGTTAACTAAGACATCTAAGGAAAGTAATCAAATTCGAAGGTGGATTTTAAGTTCTTTATTTCGTCGTGGATATTAGCGAGGCTGAACAAATGTCAAAAATGTGTCACCTGAAATTCTCTTGGAGACTGTTCTAAAGTATAAGAGAAATGACGTCAAGTAAATATCAAGGTTTTATTTTTGTTTGAATTTCTGAGTCAATGTGATATTGCTATTACAAATAGATTCTTTCGCTTTAGTTCAATTGTTTTTATTGATATTGCCTCGACTATTCCCTTTATATGGAATTCTAAAACAAGAAGTCGTTGTTATACATTGCTTCTTTCAGTCCAGTTGTCAAAGCGTTTTGAAATCTACTCCATTCCGTTAGAATTTCTGAGTTTGTTTTCCTGCTTTATGTATTAATTAAATTGGACCATTTTCCTAATCTTTATTGGTTTTATCATAATGTTTCTGAAATTGAAACATTTATTTAAAAAAAAATATTTCCATGTGAGTACCTAAAGTAAAGTCTTGATGCATTTATGCACTAAATAATTCGGAACAGTTTCTTTGTCTTGTCTTTGTAATTTTTATCATTTAAATCTTTATCATGTTTAAAACTTTATCATGTTTAAATCTTTATCGTGTTTAAATCCATGTTTAAATCTTTATCGTGTTTAAATCTTTATCGTGTTTAAATCTTTATCATGTTTAAATCGCTTTATTTTTCGTTCCCTATATTATTTTTCGCTATTTTTCCAGAATTTTCGTGCGTAACCATTTCTATGATCTACTGGATTATATTATTTTCTTTATTGTGCCTGTCAGAACCAGTTTCCTGCCTTTGAAATTTTAGAATTCATAATCATCATTTGTTCCTTATGATACCGAGAGTGTCTGTCTTAGAAAACTCAGTTGATTTGAGGTATGTAATAAGGAAAGATTAGTTTTCTCATATATATTTAATTAGAAGATTTTTTTTTATTTAGATGTATTTAATCTGAAAATTTTCGTTAACTTAGAAACAGTGAGTGACTAAATATTTTTAATAATTTTTTCATATCAAGGAAGGTGATAATGCCACTAAGACGCAAGGATCTACTGGGAGAGAAAGAAAATGAAAAGATTTTAGAAGGAAGCGAAAACCCAATCTTAACCAGGAAACAAGGGATAAACCTCTACTTCTGTTCAAAAGACCAGGAAGGGTGTGAACCTGACGATAGGCTAACTTATCTACTCCTATTAAACACATGCAATACAATAGAAAAGTGAATAAATCGACCCTAATAAATAAATCGACTAAATAAATTATAGTTATTTTTTCTTGTTTTGCAAGTTGTTTATTGTGTGCATAAACCTTGTTTTAGTATCGCTACATATTTGTATTTGTATTTGTATAAATCTTTATTTTGTGTACAGACAAATTGTACATATGATGACTAGTTAGGACTTCATAGAGACTTTGAGGTATTATGGAGGTTGTAGTAAGAATGCTAAGAATGTTTTGGTACCAAGAATATTGTATAGTTTGTTTGTGTTAGTGATTGTGGCTAACTAAATTTAGATAAGACAGATGATGACCAGACTTTCACATTCTCACTTTTGATCTTGCGCTACATTTATACAAAAACAAATACTATTAAGGTGTGTATTGTTTTTTGTGAAATATTAAAGTAGGTATTGATTTCATTATATATTAAGAAACGTGTATTATTTTTGTTACATATTAAAAATCGATTAATTTCGTTCATAATAAGGTGTGAGCTAATGTAATTACATATAATATGTATTGATTCCGTTATATACTGAATGTGTAATAACTTTGATACATATATAGAGGATGCATGGATTTCGATTTTAATATGTGTTACATAATTGATTTTCAAATAAATATTTATGTGTAATTGAGTGGGTGGGTTAAAAGAACAATTTTTAGATTTCCGATTTTTTATTTAATCTATGTTTATATACAAAATATCAGAGAATTATACTAACTTAAAATAATATTTAATACCAATAAATTTAACTGCATATTTCTTATTGTCTGTCCTTTTTTTATCGTTTATATTCAAAATATATCAACGTTCCTTAAAAAGACTATGACCTTTGGCTCGAGTAAACCCTCCCATATTAGGAATAAATCAATATATGGTTTTCAAATGTGTTATATTTATAAAGGAAGAATGCCCAGTACTGGAAATAGAGCGTTTATAGATATAAAGTGGACATAGGAATAAACTAATGTTGACTACCAGTTGCGAACTTCGAACAAATTGTTTGGACTTCAGGACCTAATCTGAAGATTTCATTGAGGCATAAAACTGACAACATATATATATATATATATATATATATGAAAATTTCTCCGAATTAATCAGTAGAGAGACAATATTTATGAATAAAAATGACAATAGGAAAACTGGTAATTGCTGACGCGTTTCGTCCAATGTGGACTTTATCAAAGCAAAATACGAAAATGAAATTAAATGAACAAAGTAACTAATAAAAACAAAAACAGAATGTACCTAGCAACTGGAATGGAGAGAAACGCTATTTTCATATTTTTAACTGAAAAATAACGTCAGTAATTGTCACGTGTGGAGAATATTGTAATTATAATTGTGTTGATGTATTCAACCATTTTCTTTTGATTTTATGAATCTGTTGTGTATATTTGTTTGTAAGAGCATTAATTTTGTTAAGAAAGGTGAAATAGGGAAAAAACCAGGTTTTTTCCCTATTTCACCTTTCTTAACAAAATTAATGCTCTTACAAACAAATATACACAACAGATTCATAAAATCAAAAGAAAATGGTTGAATACATCAACACAATTATAATTACAATATTCTCCACACGTGACAATTACTGACGTTATTTTTCAGTTAAAAATATGAAAATAGCGTTTCTCTCCATTCCAGTTGCTAGGTACATTCTGTTTTTGTTTTTATTAGTTACTTTGTTCATTTAATTTCATTTTCGTATTTTGCTTTGATAAAGTCCACATTGGACGAAACGCGTCAGCAATTACCAGTTTTCCTATTGTCATTTTTATTCATAAATATATATATATATATATTCATGAATCATTCATACACAAAACAAATATAGAGGTTAATGATTTAAATGGTGAGAATACATCGTCGCAAACAATATAAATAAGATACATCAACCCCGAACCTGTATATGAATGATATGATCCCCGTTTATAAATTCCAGTTGCATAAGGTCTTTTTAATTTTTTACAAGCTTTCGTCTGTTCCTACAGACATCATCAGGTATGGAAGTAGATTTTGTTCTTGTTTTTACTTCTCAGTAATAAGAGGACAACGAAAATAGAGATGTAATCCGAAAAAATAATATAACTATAACAATTATGTCCTCCGTAATTTTATAACCATTATGTCATCCATAAATAAATTTTCCAAACATAACATTGTCAATAAATGTATCAGCGTCTCATAAAACACCCAACTTCGTGTTAAAAATGCTTTTCGATGATATTTTAAACTAAAAATATAGAGAATTATGTTGTGTTGACAGATTTGTCAATATGGAGAGTTTTAGCGATTTTACTGAGAAAAATAGAGTTGAATGAATTTTCGAAACTTTGAGTTTGTATCCATTGAAAACAATTGAAACTAAAATAAGAGAAATAATTAAAATTTAATAAAAGTTGACAATTCTTTATTTGATAAAAATTCAAGATAATACTGTTTTTGTTTTAATAATTTGAGGCCAAGCAAGATAATAGAACTACCAAGAATCAAGGTGTTATTGAGTATAATAAAAACTGTGAAAATATTATTGAGGAGAATGAACAATAAAAGAATAGGTTAAAAAAGAGAGTAGATGACAATTGACGTTGCTTTTATATTTTGAAGATCATAGTTTACAAGAAAACAACGGACGAGATTTCCTCAAGCAAGAATTGCGAGAGAATAAACTGTTAGCATATATCTTATGGTTACATCTAGCAGTTTCAACACTAAAATAATGATAAATAGTTAATCCAGTACTACGCGTGAAGTCGAAGTAAAAACACGAAAGCTCAATAGAACAATTACCATGAAAATATATTTAAAAAAATGGCACAGGAAGTTACTTTACAAGGCGATTGAAAAAAGACTGAAACCGGGATGCCAGGTCAGGGCCGATTACATTGCAGATTCTTCTTTGAATCTTGTAAAGAATCTGTAGATGCATAACAGAAACAACAAAACAGATCTGGTAGCAATAGAAGACTTATAAATGTAAGAAAAACTCCGGCGAAAAAACTGTCTAGAACAACACAATGAACCAATATTTTTAGCAGCAGATCTACCAACTGATTCAGCATAATCTTTCCACTTGATGTAAGCGAAAAACATTAGCCTGAGAAAGCGCAACAAGTTATTGTCCTGGAGTTTAGCATCAGCCATGCTGATGGAATTCAAAAGGTTCTCTAAGACAATTAAAAGAGAGTATTTTCATTTTGGAGGCACTAAAATTAACAAACCATTTTTTGCCCCAGTTAACAACAGACTTAAGATCATTTTTAAGCTCAGCTGAAAATTTGAACTTATCGAACCTAAACATTTCATTAAAGCTTTCTTCAGTTCCCGAGTCGGTGACATCAGGAATGACGTTGACGAAAATAAAGTATAGAGGGAGTCAAAGAATACGAGATGCTTAACCAATCTGGAGTTGATAATATTAGGTTGGTGCAAAAACAATGACGTAATAATGTCGTTTTTGACGTTAAAAAATACGTCAAAAAACGACATTATTACGTCATTATTTTTGCACCAACCTAATGACATCTAGCGCTAGAATAGTAGATCAATAGTTTGAAGGATCAGATGCTACAGCAGAATTTTTAAAAAACAAAAAAAAAAATACAGAATTGCTAGGATACCCTTGATTTTATGTTTTGTGGAGATCAAGTTTAGAGATAATAGCAACTCCAATTGAGCGAACTTAGCATTATTTAACACATTATTATAGAGCTGCCTGTTGTCACGAGAACCAGATTTGAACGAGCTAGACAGGCTGAACTGACAGGCGTTAAACAAGGAGAATATTTCATTATTTAATTATTAAAATCTATTTAATCTGTGACAGTTTCAGTCGGCCATAAAATCATAATACATACAAGCATGTTTTTTTTTATATATAAAAACCTAGATTTACATTAACTATATATGTCTAGTCTGGTGCTTCTAATATTTATTTAGAGATTCTTGATAAAATCCAAAGAAGAATCTGCAATATTATTGTTCCTGGTCTGATATCTCAGTTTCAGTCGCTCACACTGCTGTAATGTAGCTTTTCTGTTTTTTTTTTCTATAAATATTTTTACGATAATTATTCTAATGAGCTTTCCATTTTGGTATCTAGACTTTATGAATTTAAACGCAGTACTGGATTGGCAGCAAGGTTTCATCATTTTACAGTTGAAATGGGTAGATGTAATCGTAACAAATGTTAGATGTAGCTTAACTGAGTAATTCTCAACGTAAGACCCTATATTAATTCTTTCACATATGTATATAATGAATCTTAAATTTGGCTTAATAAAAACTACAAAATTAGAGAGAAGCTATTATTCAATGCAGATTATGACTGCAGTCATTTTGCCGGACAAAAATTTATAGAAATCGAATATTAGATTTACACTGGGACTTCTATCCTTTTGTCGGTTACAGGAGATTCAGTTAAATTTGATTTAATTATAAAAAACAGAGAAACGATAAGACAAAGGATATATTAAGGTTTCTATCAGAAGATTTAATAAAATTTATAGCTATTCAGTATTAAAGTTGTTTAAGGAAGATTATGTAAATAGGAAGAGTTAAAATAAATGTTAAATTAAAATTGATGTCATTTTGTATAGCTCTGTGTATTCAGTAAAATTTACAGATAAGTTTATTGAAAATATATAGAGAATTGTAAAATCATAGAGTATTTTAAGATGACATCTACGAAAATTGTATTTTTTGTTATCCTCTTGTGATCTCTTTGACATTGAAAATCGTTATCTAATATTTTAATCTTTATATAAAGAAGTGAACGGCTTCTAGAATAAGCTGCAAACAACTGGCAATAAAAAAATATTGCTTCCCGAAGAAATAATCTTTCTTTTTAGGAAGTTTTCTTGTGTCGTGTTTAGTCATTGAAAATGATAAGAGTTGTCACGGAAACTGAACTCTGCTATATAAACTGATATCTCTCTCTCTTTAAAACAAAAGGTAAATTGGCATCACTGGGGCAGAGTTTGTACAGTATAATTAACGC
The DNA here is from genome assembly GCA_963932145.1 of Acanthosepion lycidas. NCBI lineage: Eukaryota > Metazoa > Mollusca > Cephalopoda > Sepiida > Sepiidae > Acanthosepion > Acanthosepion lycidas. The sequence continues at coordinate 32,959,201 of OZ010616.1, forward strand.
TTTTCATACGGATTATACGTTAATAATTAACTCTGTTTCTTTGAGGTATCATGTGGAATTATTTATTCTGTTTCATAATATTTCAAGGAATGTAACTTAACAGAGCATAAGTATTGTAATACGTTTTAATTTAATTTATGAGGGGGCATTTCATATGGGGGTTATCGATTTCAAAAATTCAAAAGAAACTCTTTTTCTTTAATTACAACTGCACGTAGATATGAAGCTGTTTTCTCTTGCCGATTTCTCCAGCACACTTCCATTAAGTATTAATGAGATAAAGTTTTTAAAATATATTATTCGTGAGGTATGATCATCCAATGTTACATCCAGTATAGAAATATAATAATGTCTGATTTGGAAAAATGTTGAACTCAGAATCAGCATTAGAGTCTTCATCATCGAGGTTTCATCCCCAAATTTTTCATGTATATGAAAAAAATCTACATTATTTATATGCATCTGGTCTGGAGCTTCGGTTATGTATCTAAAGATTCTTGAAAAAATAGAAAGAAGATTATGCAATATTATTGATCCTGGTCTGGCATCACGGCTTCAGTCACTTTCAAACCGCTGTAACGTAGCGTTCCACTGGTTTTTCTATAAATATATTCATGGCGATTATTGTAATGTGCTTACCTCTTTGGTACCTAGACTTTATGAATTTAGGGGTGCAAAAACTCATCACCTAATGTAGCTTCCGTGTATATTTTCTATAAATATTTTCATGGTGATTGTGCAATGAGCTTTCTTCTTTGCTACGTAGACTTTATGAATTTAGGCGTGCGATTAGATTGTAACCTAATGTAGCTTCCAAGTGGCTTTTCTATAAATATTTCCATGTTGATTATTGTAATGTTCTTTGCTCATTGTAGCTACAATAATCACCATGAAAATGTTTATACAAAATTTACCATGAATATATTTATAGAAAATGTTCGGGGAAGCTACTTTAGGGGATGAATCTTTGCCGCCAATCTCGTCTTACACCTAAATTTATAAAGTCTAGGTACCAAAAAGGAAAGCTCATTAGAACAATTAACATGAAAATATTTATAGGAAATGCAGTTTGGAGAGCTATATTATGGCATAAAGATTTTCATGTCAATTATTCTATTGTCTTTGGTACCTAGACTTTATGAATTTAGACTATAATATAGCTTCTCTCTATACTTTAATTGGTTTGATGGAACCGTAAATTCTTTGCTTGCACTTCTTATTTATAGAACTCTCTTCCATCTTCTTGCTTTCCAGTCAACTTTGATCTTGAAATCAAATGTGGACAATATACGATTATTGTAGATTGACTGTCTTGTGATACCACTGTTAACACTTTCGAAAACCCACACATTTTTTCCTTATGTAGTGTTGACTCTATATCTATCAGATATTTATATATATACCTTAGATTCAGGCAGTGAAAGGATTGATGATTTATTAATAATGAAAATGATTTGATTCTTGATACAGGATACGTAATCTGAAGCAACAATTCGTTTTATACGTACTGGCAGTTAAAGGAAGTATGGACGGTTTCACACCAGCTCTGAAAGAAAGGCTGTAATTCTAGTTTACTTTACATAAGAAGTTGCATAAGGGATTATTCTGATAAGACCACAAAGGAGATTGGAAGTGAGCTTTTAATCTGACCTACCAGGAATGTCAAACTAAAAACATATTATCTGCAAATTAACATTAGCGCTGAATTGTATAACAATCTTTCTTGGATTCTCCTTCTTGTTAATATGTGATTATCTTAGCAAACTAGATAGAAAGAATATAAAATATGTAAAGGAAGTGTATATACAGAGGTGCCCTTTTTCGAACCTAGGTGCGTGTAAAGTTCTATTTAAAATGTTGAAAGATTTATATTTGAGAAGGGGTTGCTTGTTGGTTTGTTCAAGTAAGGGATTGTTGTCATGGGAATAGAAATGTATTTATAGATTTAGATATGTTTGCGTGTAGTAAGATAAATATAGGACATTTATTATACTTTGTAACACGTAGTTCGCTGAGGGCTGTAAACTCCTCCAAAAGGAAAACTAGACATGTCATTTTGTGGTAAAAAAGAAGGAGAGAGAGATAGAGAGAGAGAGGGAGGGAGAGAGATAGATAGAGAGAGAGAGTATGTGTGTGTGAGAGATAGAGATAGAGAGGAGACACTTGATTCTCTTTTTATAGTTTTATAGTTCCTTTTGGTAACATTATCAAGCAGTCGTTAGCAGATTTCTTTATCGGACAAGCGGGGTAATCTCACAACAGACTTATTCACTCGTATGATTTTCAATTTTTGTTATGGACTTAATGCTATAACTAGACCAAGCTAAGCTTAGTACACGTTTTTGGATCTTTTTCAGCATTATTGTTCGGGTGCTAATCTTATTGACAAATACACTTATGTAACGAATTTGCTTTTTTACTCCGAGACACATTCCTGTGGTTTTATTCCAGACGAATCCATGCTTCAAATCTAATCACATATTTTTCTGACCACTTGATATACACTACGAACTATAATAATAATAATAATAATAATAGTAATAATAATAATACTAATAATAACTGACAATGATTCACTGAATGAATTTTAATATTAGGTTGGTGCAAAAATAATAACGTAATAATGTCGTTTTTTGACGTTAAAAAATACGTCAAAACGACATCATTATTTTTGCACCAACCTAATAATATCATTTATTTTAATAACTTCAATAAGAATTCAAAATTAGTTCAATTACCGAAAACCATGTCCAACCTTGTACCTACACTGACAAAAGTAGTAATTGATAAAATTCTAATAATTTTGGAAATAAATAAGTGATGAATAAGTAAATAAATGAATGAAAACACATTTTCAATTATATAATCAAAGGTTATGTTCGGAACACAAGTAAATATCGCCAAGAAGTTGGTCTGCTAAAATATTTTGTTAACAACTGCTCGTCCGAAAAATATGGAATAATTCAATCTTTTACTCTTAAAGAGTAAAAGATTGAATTATTCCATATTATTGCATATTGTTTCCTTTTCAGAAAACAACTGTGTTATTTCACAAGATATATTGTTTATTCAGACGATGGACGCTACATAAAGTTTATAATATTTTAAACTGAGTTTAATAAATAATTCAGTATATTATATTTATATCTAATATTTATTTGTTCACATTTGTTTTCATAATATTCGAATATTGTGCGTCTGACGTCACGGGAATAAATGCAGGAAAGCATACACACTTCCAAAAGTAAGCATGAGAACTAAAAATATATAGTTAAATGTATCATCATTATCAAGGAAATCATAATATTTATATATTATTATTTATTTCTAGTTAAATCCAGACTAGTGGATTATATTTTGAAACACATACACATATGAATTGAATTGGCCAAAAATTAGTTATAGCTATCTAATAACTTATAAAGCTTTTTCTTATGGCTAAGCAACGTGATATACAACATACTGGAGTTCTTTAGTAAGTATATTTAATCAGGTATGTTCCAGAGTTGTCCCAGAGTACTATTTGCTGAGTATAGTCACAGGGAACTAAGTGAGAACTACAATATATACAGTATATGTTCAATGGCGCTTAAATATGGGGAACACGAAAACCAATAGTGTATTTCGAAGTCTGTTCCTGGATTATGTTTAGTGTCACACACACACATTGGTGGATAAGATTATCTCACTCGTACAAATCATCACCACTAGGAAACATGACAAGTATAAATGTGTTCAACTGATCTGCAACAAGATCTATGTATGTCATGCCTGTCAAACTAGAGTCCAGTTTCATTAGCGATCTCCAATAGGGCACACAATTACAGATTCACCCCCAACAATACCTTACTGATAGGTATGATCCATAATCTCATTTGGTCTCCTCTAAGTAAACCGTCTGCTTCCCACGGTCTAATACCGATGTTCGTTGAACTATGTAATGCGCAGTAACTGATGCACTGGTGTCAGTAATGTTATCCCTGTATGTTCAATGACAACAAAATCCTCTGGAATGCAATAATTCGTTATATATTGGCTTGAGCCGCACTAGCATTCAGTTGCGATGTTATTTGATGCGATATTTCTCTACAATGAGTGGTTACCATTCTTGTTAAATACTGGTGGTTCTCATATATGTGAGTCTATCTGGAATTCATATATAACTTGCAAACGCTTACTGCTGTTACCAGAGAGACTTTCTGGCCTCTACAATAATTCCACGGTTGAACGGCTTGTCCGCTTCCCATGGTTGTCACAGGCACCAATTTACTTATTACGTTACAAATTAGTGAGGGTAAAATCATCTCCTATACTCCTTACACTAATCGCATCCCCATATATATATATATATATATATATATATATATATATATATATATATATATATATATATGATGTACGCTTAGGCAGTAAACGTTCATTAATACATATTCAATTAAAGGCAACTGACTGGAAAAATTGTCATTTTTCATTTTTACATTGCAGCTCTTTTTTAACTAGCCGTTAATATATATCAATATATAAGCATTAATTACATTTTTGTTCATCAAGCATTTCCGACTGCTCATTTAGCAATTGTTTAAACTCAAGAACTTTTGGTCATAAAAACATCATTATTTATTACTCTTAATTATTGGCAACAATTTTCTATACAATTTCTGACAATACAGAGTAAAAAATAAATAAAAAAAGAAGATTGCGGCGTGTTGACGTTTGGATTTGTTGATTGATTTTGCTTTGTGGCACCCGTATGGATTATTTAATGCAGAAATACTTTTATGGCTTCCACCAAATATATTTGGAACGCAATTGTATACCTTCAACTACTGATAAAATGTATTGTTGGTCATTTTTCTAAAAAAATGTATTGCTAGTCATTTTGTTCCAAAAATGTATTGTTACTAATTTTACCATAAATAGATATTTCTGTAAAATTTTACTATACAAATGTATTTTTATACTTTCATAGTGTCTTGATTTGGGGTCCCTATTTGCTCATAACTTGGATGCTAACAAGTCTTACCACCCCGCGTTAGGGTGGACCTGGGAACAGCAGCAATTAATAAGTGGTTCCACGTTCCTCAGAGCCTCCATTCTCCCGATCAGAGGCCTTGCTGCCGGATGTAGTTTATCGTCATACCCAGGACTGAGGACATTTGGAAAAGTAAAGAATATATAGCTAAATGTGATTGATGTCTCTTGGTTAACCTCCGTGGCCTAATTGACAAGGTGATATCAAAACTTCCAAAGCTTCAGGGATGCAAATTCCAATCTCACCGGAAGTTTATCATAGAATAGCAATTTGAGAGTTACGATAAAATGAAACAGAAATAAAATAAAAGGAAAATAAACTAGTAAAAACTGTTTTATCGAAAGAAAAAAGTCTTATATTATTACATATAATATTACTAATGGAAAATATGATTATAGATTTTTTATTTATCTACTATATTTTAAAAAAATGGTATAAGACCGAAAAGGATATAAGAGGGGATCGTCTGCTGAGAGTAGTTTAAAAATCATTTTTTTCAGACACTATGGGATTTATGATTTATTACAATGGCAAGCAAGAAACAATTTGCAAGCGAGCCTTTTTTTTTCAATGTTGAGTTACATTTTCATTATTAACTTGTGTGAAAGTTTTAGTCCTAGTGATTAACAAGATAGCATAAAAAAACTATTTATTAGGTTGGTGCAAAAATAATGACGTATTAATGTCGCTTTTTGACGTTAAAAAATACGTCAAAAAACGACATTATTACGTCATTATTTGTGCACCAACCTAATAAATGATTTCTTTTCCTCATCTGGGTATCCTACACTATCTTATGCTAGACTAAACTAAATGGAATCGCTATAAACATTTTGTTAATTACAGAATTTTAGTTTGAAATTTGACCTAATAATTCAAGAAAGAAGCCGTTATAAGAATTAAAAAAGAGTGTATTGAATATATCTATCCGATCGTCCTTAAAGGAACACTTTCAACTCCTTCTTTCCAACCATCTATTCCATAACTCTACACAGTTCATCCTTTGTAATTCCAGTGTTTTCAATAAATTGATCGATGAAAGTTCTTGTTAGTTTACCTCTCTAACTTTTCCCATCTGGTATCTCGGCTTCATTCACTTTCCCACCACCGTAACGTAGCTTCCTGTGCATTTTCTATAAATATTTTCATGGTTTTGATGAGCTTACCAATTGAAATATGGGAAAATTAACTTAATTTCACAGAAATATGAATTTGATATGCGTGTAGCGTACTGTATATCGGTGCGAAAAGTGAAGGCAGCGAACGAAGTTAACATTTAGGTCTAATCTGCAGCGTTCACTTTCGCACAAATTTCTTAATCTTTCAGGATTATTACATCATTTCGATCGTTATGCCTTACAGCCGTCTTCAGGTTTCTGCCAATCCTGATTATATTCAGTGAAATTCGAAGTGAATCATTTATTTAATTTTTTCACTGAGACTGACGCTGTACTACTTGACCCAAGGATTAAACTCACAATTGCTATGTCACTTTGCATGAACTAAAATTTTTAACTCATGTAACGAATCCTACAGAAGAAAAAGGCCAGATGTCATAACATTTGGATAATAAGAACAATGATGAAGACATTAGTCCAACTGTAAATAATGATAACGCACGCTGGAAAATCAGGCAGAAAACTAGGAATTTAATACCGTGGACATAATAATAATGGTACTAGTAATATTAGCTGTTTCCTTATGAGGAAACATTAGCCAATCATTGGCTGATCAGCCAGTGCTACTGTCGGTTGAAATTTATAAAATCTTTTTCTTAAACTTTTTTTTTTATGGAAATAAGTTTTTCACGTCCAGTAGCTGTTATCATTTTCAGTATTGATGGGAAGTTTCTTTTTAATCTTTTATTTGATGTAATGTGGAATGTCGACATTTTGATTATCTCATTATATTCTCTTTGGGTTACATATAATATCTATTTTAATGTTGCTGTTGTTGAAAATCCTCAAGTAATATGGTTTCTGTTATTTAGTACAGCTCTTTGTTTGTGATTTTGTAGCGCCAGTCTACAACGTTCAAAGAAGAATAGTCTTAATTAAGACCCACATGCTTTATTCACTCGAAGCCACTTTTAACCATTGAACTGAGAAAGCAGATGTATACAGCTGACAGTTTAAATATTTCTGAAAAAGCTGTCGCCAAACATGCCATATATATGAAAGTTTCGATCTGACAAGGCTACTTAAGAACATGACTCACGTTTTTAAGTTAATGATTTGCTTTTGGATCAAGCTGTATTGGGAGAAACTACTATTGACGCAACCTATTTTATTTTCAATTTCCTTACCTCTTATACTAAATTTGTTTTAAGTTATTGTTGAGGGATCCACCCCCTTTTACACAAATGGACTCACCCAGTATATACATATACTATTGCTACGGGAAGACCCGAGAGTATGACAAGAGAAAGACCAAATAGACCAAGTCGAGAGTGACAGAGTAAAAGGTTGTAGGTAACCGGAAGAGTGAGGGTGAGGTAACAGCGTTGTAGGAGTCACAGTGAGCGAGCACGTAGACTCAGTAAGAAGTCATACAGCGATACTTCAATACCAAAGACTATATATATATTTTGCTACTAACCCGTATTCCTGGAACTACTAACCTGCTTTACCAGTTTGTATTATTACGTTAATACATTATTTTCCTATATTCATTCCTGGCATTTGTTATTTATTGGTACCGGATTTCATCCCGGAATCCACAACAGTTATCACTATACTGAAGTATTTGAAGAGCTTAGTATTTATTAATTCAGCATTCTGATTTTTATGTTGGACCCATGGTAGGTAAGATCAGTGCTTTCATTTCAATTCCAGATCGTAGTTTTATTTTGAGAAGGGTTATCTTAAGTCCTATTTCTTCAATGATTTGGTAGAGAATGTTGATTATTTTACGATCATTTTTATCCCACTATGAATACCTATGTCATCGGCATAGCTCCCCTCATCATCAATACTTTGGCCTCGGGAGGGAAAGCAAGGATACTTACAGTAAACTTGTTTGGGACGTGTTATGGAATGCTTAAATGATCAGTATCCACCACTTCCTATTTGTACTTGTATATGCGCAGAACATAGTCTAGGAAGAGAGTAAATAGATTGTGGCTCTCATTTCCTGCTCCTCATGGGCTTTGAATTCCTTTCGTATTGGGGGTCATTACCAGACATGTATGACTTTGTGGACCGATGGAGTTCTTCGAGCAAAATATCAAAAACTGATATGAGGATACAGTCTATGTTTAAGATCAAATCGCACTAAATGTCCTGGTTCTAGTTTGAACACGAAAATTAAGCAGCACAGAACCTGTTAAGTATGCTTGGGAATACAAGGTAATGTAAGCGGTTTCTTTGATCTTGTCTCTTAGCCAAGATACTTGCTATAGGTGACAAAGTTCAGTGTGTGAAAAGCTAGGAATGCCGAATATCGCAGCAAGTAGGTAGGCCCTCTCACAAATGGAAGTTTGACGTAATATAATCTTTCTCTTACTTTTTAAATCTGTACTGTAAATTAGGCTTACTAAAAATTATGCTTACTAAATTAGGCTTACTAAATATGACTATACACTCGTAATATTCTATTTAATATATGTAGAAAATGTTCTTATGTAACTTGTGTAGTACTTGTAAAATCCATGTGATTATGCTGAATATAATACATAAATGATTATATAAGATTTACCTTCATTTAATTTTAACAACTGATCCGTGATGGTTTTCAAGTTGGAGTGAGATGATGAAAAAATACTTTTGCCACAAAAACGCACACACAAACATATATAATCTTGATATAGATATCAACACTACATAGTATTAGGTTGGTGCAAAAATAATGACGTAATAATGTCGTTTTTTGACGTAACGTCAAAAAACGACACTATTACGTCATTATTTTTGCACCAACCTAATAACAATGATTTTCTCGCGTTAACCGATCATCAAAAGGTTTGAAGATCGCTTAAAGCGCGAAACTGAGAGTCATCATGTATTGTTTATTTCTATATTCTCGATGTTGAGGACAATTACCCAGTATATATATATATATATATATATATATATATATATATATATATATATATATATATATATATATATATATATATATATATATATATAACAAACAATATAATTACACTTAGCTTCACTTGATATAATTTGAATTCCAGTACTTAAAATATCAAAATATAATCCACAAAACCCAGTCTGCCACACCGACAATATTCAGTTCTTGATAATGATTGGTGCGATCGAGAGTTTTTGAACGGAACAGAACACATCATGAACTTCAGACAGTTTATCCACAATTTTGATCACGATGTATAACATCATATTGAAAAATTGAAAAAATAGAATAAAAAATTAAGCAGACAGACCTTATCGACTGGATATATATATATATATATATATATATATATATATAAATAAATGATAGAAATTAAGGAGGATTTGAGATAATTAAGTAATTCATCAAGTCTAGAAGAAAACAGAATGCAGAAAGCACTGGACGGCAGTTTCGTTCTATATTTGGAACTGAACATATATATCATATATTTTGAAACCTGGACAGTTACAACAAGCTTACGGCCATATCACGTTGAAACACCGGTTTTTGTACGATCCCTGAAGTTAAGCAACGTCGACTCGTGTCAGTACCTAGATTGGTGACAGCTGGTAAATACTATGTGCTATAAGCTTGGATGTGCGGGTGGTGTAATGGATAATAATCCGGAATTGTTAATCGGAGAGCCGAGTTTCAATTCCAGTTGGATTCGTAAAAATCACACCCGCAAATACTCTATCAAAAGATATGACTCCACGTCTTCTTCCCCGATCTATGGGTTAATTAGTAAAATGTTTTTTTATTACTAAACCATTATTATCTCCCCAAAATACTTACAATCTAAAATATTTTCTGGCTTTAAATAACCTTCAAAAAGTTGAAAAACTGTAAAAAATCGATCACACACACATACACACACTTATACCCTCCATACATATGATAGTTTTTACACTATGAGAGTTTATCTTAATATATATGTGTTTCAATATTAGAGGGTAACATAAAATTACACGCAAAATGCCTCGATGATTCCAGATCTGAGGTTGTTTACTTCCTATTAATGTATTTAGAGAAGGTACGATTCACTTGGTACTCAGTGATAAACCGCGATGACTGATAATGAAAATTACTCTTCTTTTCTCCGATCTCACTAGACAGGATTTGTTAGCATTACTCAACCACCAAGAATCAATCTCCTAAACTATTTCCATGAGACTGTTTATGGAGCTTTATCATTGCTTTCTTGGTAGTTGCACCGCTGGTTGGTATTTGAGCTAAATGAAAAGGTCTTAAGCGCAAGCAAAAACAAAAACATTTCGGAGCATGGAACTGCACAATTTTCCTAAACTCATTTCTTCACAGTCGACTTTTTACCAAACTGAGCAAAAAGGAATACTAGATTAATTTTGCTTTTGGAAGAGGTTTGCACACTAGTACTCTTATCCTGGTGACCGAAGATCAGTTTGCCAGGTAGTACCTCCACATTGCAGTAGGGGCAGGTGGGATCAGAGATGTTTGCAATAAATCTCGAGGGATTCAAGATTCAACACATTAAATATCTTGTACATCGTTTTATTGTTATAAACTGACATAAATACCATCATCAAGTTACTACACTTGTACAATTTATTTATATCACAAAAAACTGTTATAATGCACATCTTCTTAAGGCAAGTAACTTTAGAAGGATACACTGTGCTAGTCCTAGTGACATTTTATTTCCAAACTTCGAAAGTTAATCTCTGCAATAAATAATAACTTTTCAGAGATCTGTGTTTAACAGTTAATCTATTTTACAGCAAAAATACACAATTTACTTTGTTTCTTTCATATTTTGGCAATGTGTCATATCGAGATTAGAGACGTGATAGAATTGGGCTGGAATTCATGACGTAATTCTATAGAATCGAGTGATTTATGATGTTTGTGCTTCTAAGGTTTGACAAATGAAATTGTACGTCAAATTGACGTTTAAGAAGTTGCTTCAAAATAATTTTAAGGAATTCAATTTAATTTAGATTTTTCGAATTCTGAGCAAAGTTTGTGTCGTTTTTGATTATATAAACTTATATTATTGACTGATAGTGAACAAAGAAAACTTTGTGTATGAATTCAAAATTATTGCCAGGTGTTTGATACAATTAATTCGAGAAAATTTTAAATCCTGCCATCAGCTTCCAGGCAAAACTGACGCCATTCGTATTTATAAGTGAGAGCATTACACACACACACATACATAAATATATGTATATATATATGTATGTATATGTATAGTGTATTGGGGCAGTAGATCATTATTCAAACATATGTTGTTAAATATAACAGACAAGGAATGTCTATGATGTTTGATCATGAGCCGTTCTAACCTTCTGATAGTTACTCTAGTTTCGGGAGAAAATAAAGACAAAAAAATGAATGTTATCGTCGCATATAGAAACTTCTATGTAAACATAACAGTATGTCATTTTTGATGGTGAACATCTCTGTTCTAATGTCTATATAACAACTCTGATGATGGCTCATGTGAGCCGAAACCGTAGATCGAGAAACAGCATAATAAAAAAATATCCAAATGTTGGACAATTTTTTCCTTTATTTTCTCCCGAAACTAGAGGCACTATATGAAGCTTAGAACGGTTGTTGATCAAACATAATAGAGATTCTTTTTTTGTTATATTTAACAATATATATATATATATATATATATATATATATATATATATATATATATATATATATATATATATATATATAGTTGGTTGATATTATATTATATATATATATATATATATATATATATATATATATAGTTGGTTGATATTATATTATATTATATATATATATATATATATATATATTCCATATACAGCTGATTGATATTATATATATATATTATATTCTCTCTATATATATAGATGATTGATATTATAATATATATATACATATATAATATATTATATTATATATAGCTGATTGATATATTATATATATATATAGCTGATTGATATTATATTATATTATATATATAGCTGATTGATATTATATATATATATATATATATATATATACATATATATACATATATACATATATATATATATATATATATATATATATATATTATATATTTTAAAGAAAAACAGACTACTTTAAGCGTCCATTATAATAATTTATTTCAGCAGAGCCCTTTTAAAGGACACTGGATCAGATAACACTTCCAAAAAATGAAATATATATAGCTGATTGATATTATATATATATATATATATATATATATATATATATATATATATATATATGATTGATATTATATTCAGCACCTCTACAGTTTTTCAGACGAACATTTCCCTAATTGTTCAGTCCACTCGTCAGGTTTTTCAGCTTTTGAATGATGTTTTTCTAATTTTTCGTTTTCTTTATACTAAGTTTGATGTATGTGTCTGCGCGCGCATGTTTTCAATTGTGAATAAAATGAATATGGTTAGTTATCATAACATTCTTTCTTTTTCTCTGTGTCAGGTTTCTTCCGGATGTGAGCGATCACAGTTCTCCACAACTTCCTGTCTTTTATTGCTCTCACCAATATTGCTCCTTTACGTGCACGTGTTTTTCTTTGTGCTATTTGTATCAACATGCATTTGCTTAAAACTGTCACTTAGTTTCCTCACTGTTTTCGCTGCTTCTCTTGCCTTCAAAGTGTTCTATCCCGTGACTGTTAAATTCGCCAAGCATTCCTTCCTTATTATGCATTTCCAAACATTTCGACTGTCACTTTCTGATTTCAACTTTTACTTTTGATGATTTGTTTGTAATTTTTACTTTTCTGAGAAAGTCCTCATTCCTTACATGCTCTATCTATGATATTCTTGGCATTCGTCGGTTTAACCACATCTTGACCGCAAAAAGAATTCTTCTTTCGACAGGATTTACTAACATAAAATTATAGAAATTATGTAGCACTTTTTCTAATGTTATTTTTTGATTTCTTAGTACTTTATTCGGTTTATGGAATGTAACTGTTGTTAAAACTATGCACCGTCGAACCATAACGTCATCTATTATATTACCCAGAAAATTGAATTTCCACACTTGTTTAATTTTATGTCCCCGATGTGTAATTTACATCTTGGAATGTCGCTTTTGCTCACCACTATACATTTCGTTTTCTTACAATTAATAGTCAGGTTTCTTATCACTTTTCTCAACTACCTTGCCTAATTTCCTTAATGTCATGTCCCTTTAGGATGTAGGAGATTATAGCTCTCCACTGATTCTTTTATTATCTACGAATTTCCAATGGATTTTTTGAGAAATATAGTGTTCATTCTCTACTATTTGTAATTCAGAGGTTTCTTTCTTTTAGACAAAGCTGGAGAACCAAGCATATCCTGCTATCCAACCCATAGTTCAAAATAATCAACCCTCGTCCTACATCAGATCTCTTGTCAATATTAGACTTTGTGTGAGGTGTACCATGCATTGTGAGCATCTTACGAGTCTTCCTATCAAGTTCGGCAATGTTGAGCTGTGTCCAGTTCAAAATTGCAGTACTGTTTCTTGCTACAGCTATCATCATTTGATTGCTGCAATCAGGTTCCCAGAGTAGAGTTTGATTTACGCACTAGTTTGAGTTTCTTCAGGGATATATACATATATCCCCAACACTGTCCTTCATATGTAGTAGGTCATCAAGAATTCCAAAGTATTTATATCTGTTTCATTTGGCTTCGTCACAACTTCAGGTGGGTAGTTCAATGTCATAATAAAGTGCCTGTCTTACTCTCTTCATAATTAACATAGCACACTTGGAAACTCCGAATCGCATTCCTGCATCATTTCTACATTCTTGCACTCAATAGGGAATCAATCTGGCTCTCCAATTTTGCAAACAGCTCCAAGCCATCCAAGCAGAGCAAGTTGTTTACAATTGGTCCATTCTTGCCAAGCTGGTAACTTATTCTCACCTTTCTAAGTAACATAGAAATAGTTATCAACTTAATGCCAAATAACAAGGGTGAGAATGAGTTACCTCTAAAAATCAGATTCTTTGTCATCATGTAGCCAATACTTGAGAACAGTAATAGTAATATTCGGTATATCGAATATCTGAAGTGTTTTCAAGATCCATAAATGAGACGCCATATCATAGGTCTTTTGTATATCAATCCAAGCTATAAATAGATTGGTTTGATACTTCTTACAATGCCTCAGTTTCGTTTTGTTAATCACCAGATGATCCTTAGTAGGATATGAACCCCTGCGACGCCTTTTCTGTCCATAAGGGAACATGTCTTCATCATCGAGGAACTGATATAATTTCGCTGCGAAGATTACTTTCAGCATTTTCCAAAGTAAATTAAGACATGTAATTGCCTAGTAATTTCCAGCCGCATTGCCTTTACTTTTTTCCTTCATTGTAATTACCGTTTTGCTTGTCAGTATTAAAAAATGCATTCATCTAGGCGTCCTGTTATTCTGCCGTGTAAAGCAAGAAATCTCTTCAGTAACCCTGTATGCCATCAAGGTTAGATGCTTTTCAATTCGGAAACTTCTCTACATGTGTGGATACATTTCCAACGGGTAGATTAATAATTAAGATTTTGGGTTTGTTGAGCAATTCATTCTTAACAGTTTCACTTTATTCAACGTTCTTATTTTGGTTGATAATCTTTACCCGAAATTCAATCTCTAAAATCCCGAGTTTCTTCAGCGTGAGCAGCTTTGTTTCTATCAACCTTTCTGATGCTCATGAGATCATTTGGATTATTCATTAATTCAAGTAACCTTATTATTATTATTCCTTTTGGTTTATGGTGTGTACACATTTCTTTCCGGTTCCCGCCCAGAGACCTAAGGTTAGAAATGGCATCATGACATTTTCCACTGACCAATGAAAGACCCCCACCAAAAAAAAAAAAACAAGTATTCTACGTAGATAAATTCCTTCGTAAGGCGTGGGCTGTACTGATGAGAACAATTTTTTGCATTTCTTTAAGGCATGGGCTTCCAGGAATCCCCTTAATTAGTCTACTGGAATCTTTTCAAACCAACAGGGATTGATGACGTTCCCATGTTCCACATTTTTGTGATTTCGATTTCAAGGTTCGTGTATTTTGATAGCTTTTTGGAGATCTTCAAAGATACATTGCAGTCTGCAGGGACTAGTATATGAATAAGGAGGCACTTTCTTGTTTGCAGTCTCTAATAACAATGTCCGGGCAGTTAGCTTTGATTATTCTGTTTGTGTATATTGTGTAGTTCCATAAAATTGTAACAGGTCCCATCTCCGTAACCGGGTCTGGGTGGTGTTCATACCAATTTCTTTCAGTTTCCTTCCCGTAGAAGTTGCAGATCTTCCACTGCAGATATTGACCCACTCTGTCATGTCGGGTTTTATATTCAATGGGTGCCAATAACGTGTAACCTGATAAAAGATGGTCAGTTGTTTGTGCTTGGTAATTCCTAGTTGGCAAGAATTGGCCCTGGCCAGCAAGAATAAAACCTTCGGTTTCAGCTTTTAACCCTGCATTACGTAGCCACTGATTGGTACAGGGTTTCTCTACATCAACCTCAGGTAGAATATTGACCGTGAAGAGGTTTATCTTGCCACCGTTTCTGTATCTGGTCCATTGCATTTGTCTTTGTTCTTTTTTTAAAGGTTTTTGCCGCTGCAGTAGGCGTATTATTTTTTACTTGCATTTCTTCACCCACTTAAAATACCATTTTGAGTTTGTTGGCTTCCTTTATTACTGAATAAAGTTTCTTATTTCTTTCATGTTCTTTGACACAAATCATTATCCAGTCTTTTGTAGTTTCCAAGTTTCTTTGAAAACCGATTGTATTTTGTAAGACAGTTCTAGTTGAATTAATACTCTACCTCCTATGAAGCTGGACACATACAGACGATCAACATCAACTTTGGGATGATGCATGTGATAGCAAGTGAAAAGCTTTCTTGTTTTGGCGACGATTCGCTTAATGTCAGCTATGGTCCACTTAAGAATGTCGAAACTGTATTGCACTACAGAGACAGCCAATATATTTATGGTATTCTGTTTGTTGAATTCAGTTCGGTATTCAATACCAGACGCTCACGTTTGTACTATTCTTTTCTTACTTTATCCTTCATTTGGGTATACTGTATTCCATCTCATAATTCCTAGCTATTTATAGGTTTCTTCTTGCTCCAGTTTCCTAATCTTTGTCACATAATCTAGATCTATTGAATCTATTTCTGTAATTCTACCTTTATTGAATGTTACATTTACCTAATCCGAAATCTATACCTATGTCGTCACTGAAACATGTTACAGTATTGAGGACACCTTTCAATTCATTGTCGTCTTTCGCAAAGAGCTTGTTATCACCCATAGAAAGTATGTGATTAAGTACTTTCTTGTTTACTTTGTGTCCATAGATATTATCGTTTAGTTCATTCGAAAGGTGGATTAAGGATAGACAAAACTGACTGGGTGGCAGGGCGTCTCCTTGAAAGATTCGTTGTCGGATATTCAGGCCGTTGGAAGTGGCAGTGTCTCTGATGTGATTTAGGTAAAATGTGGTTTTCCGCATTTCCATGCTTTGTTTAAGGAAATTTAGTATCACGGGGGAGACTTTGTACATTTCCAAACCTTTAAGGATCCAAGAGTGTGGCACACTATCAAAGGCTTTACGGTAATCTATCCATGCGGGCTGAGATTTCTACATCTTTTCTTGCAATTTTTCAGGATCATTTTGTTCATTAATAGATGATCTTTGCAACCATATGAAACTCATCCGACATCCCTCCTGTTCCAAGGGAAGAATATTGTTTTCATCAAGAATAGAGTAAGTGCAGTTCGTTAGGAAGACATCATCAATTTATATGTGTTGGACAGATAATTTTTAGGATGATCTGTTTCACACGTTTTTGGTGGGAGATATGTAATATCTTCAGTGATCCATTCTGGGGCTTCACTGGGATTATTAATTAGCATTGATAAAGTTTGTGCAAGAGTTCTATAGATTGATAAAAAATTATTATTATCATTATTATTATTATTATTATTATTATTATTATTATTATTATTATTATTATTATTATTATTATTATTTCTAGTAATGCTTCTTGTGTGAAAAATTAAGGCATTTTGTTTATTGTAGATTTATAAGGCGGTTACTAACAACTATTGTTTCCAAGGTAAATAGTGGTTGTCAGAATCATTATTTTTTAGAAAGTGTGGGAAGACTTATGCAACTCTCATTCCTCCCATAAATAGGTGGATACAAACAAGTGTATCACTATATAGGTCATTCATTTGGCATAATTCCCGGAGAAATGTCAATGAAAAAAGTGGATGGATATATTCCACATTAATTTTCTCTTTTAACATCCATCCCGTTAAACCTTCCACCAAAATGAAAGATAAATTTCTATTTGGTATTGACATTTTATTAAATTTACAAAGAAATACATAATTATAATGTAGCCTTAATACAAAGCAACGTCGTTAATGTTTTGGTGTGCTTGTAGAAAGCAGAATACTTCCAGCTTTAGAATATAATGAATCTGATTTAGGTCACATAATATTATCGAATACATTTAATATACTCTAATATAACAGAATATAATAATTGATGGAGGACTGTACTTGTCTCTGCTTAATAAAAGCGAAATTAAAAAGAAGAAAACGATTTTTTATTTGTTTATCAGCATGGCAGAAAGAAAGAAAGAAGCCATTCAAATGATACAGAACTCTAACATATGAATGTTAGTATGAATTACCAAAAACAGAAGGATTATTATGATAAAAAGAAAGAATGGAAAAAGAAAGAAAACATTTAATTGATATAAAAGTCTATAACATATAAACGTTAAAATTAATTAGCAAACACAGAATAATTATAATAATGAAAAGAAAGAATATATTTAATTGTTACAGAAAACTACTATAACATATGAATGTTAAAATGAATTAGCAAAGAATTTTGGTCAAAATGATTGTTATAATAAAAAAGAAATAATGAACGAAAGAAAGCATGAAAGAAAAAAGAACGAAAGTCAAGTGATACAGAACACTATAACACGAACATTTGTCTATATTTCTGAGATGAGGTATTATATACACTATTTACATTATTCGGACTATTGTCCTCATCTTTGTCGCCATATTTATTACAACGTTTCGGCCGTTGTACGCTCCGGCCTTCTTCAGGTGGTTGGAATATTGAACTGAACCCTTTATTTCGCTCACTGGGGTAGACTATTCTAGCCCCACGTGTCATGTTTTAATGGATGTCAGTTATCAGTTATCTCCTGTTAATTTCCCTCTGAAAGTTCTCCACTGCCTTAACCGGGTATTGAACTAACGCCTTTATCCACTGTGACATGAATTAGCAAAAACATTTTGGACAGAATGATTATTATAAAGAAAATAAGAAAGAAAGAAATGGTTCATGAAGATCCACAGATATATATATATATATATATATATATATATATATATATATATATATGAGAGAAAGAACAAACTTCCACTGTTCGTAGCATTTACTTTTAAGAAAGTGCTAAATAAAAAGTGGACCAATATATTAATTTTATTATAAGAGTTTATAATAAAAATATGTTGAAATCGTTGCACGAAATCTTTCATATTTCAATATTTTAATATAATTCTTCGGTGATCTTAAGTAACTGGTGAATAAAAGATTTTTAAGAAAGTTTAAAAACAAAGTGTTACCTCTTTTCCGAAAGTTAACGGGTAAGAGGAACATAAGGTTAGAATTAAAAATAGACTTGTGGGTATGTCTTGATTAGCCAATTAAATATCAGATATATGCTAAATAAACTCCTCAACATTGTCTGAGAGCCATGACTGGTTTCTCCTGCTTGTGTGGCAGGGTAAAGAGTCCTGTTGCCAGACATAGAGTCTTCTAGCAGACACACTCTTGACACAGGGTAGCACTACCTTCTCAAGGCACTTGATGTAAACCCCGTGTTGTGTCTGAGGTCATCACCAACAATTCAGGATTACTTTTTCTATCTGAACGATCAGAGTGAGTCTTCTGAGCTGCCGTACCTTCGTAATCACCATTAGACTCATCCAACTCATGCTGAATGCTCTGCACTGGTTGACACCCAAACACCCTGAAATGTTCATATTTGAGTTTCTGGCGAGAATGTCAAGCAGTAGAGTTGCAGTTTCGAAAGTTCTGAATGAATTAGGCATGATGCTCTTTAGATAATCTATTTTCATTTCATGAAATATTAATGCAAAAACTGAAGAACATAGAATAGTTTAGCGACACTTCGGCATAAGTTAAAAGTTAATTACTTTGTTTAGTTTTCCATTACTCTTAGTTGTTAGATCCTCATTATTTGTCCCATATGTATGGCTTCTAAGCTTAGTAAATAATATGAAATACTTAAGCATATTTCCTTCATTTGTTTATATAACGTAGATAATTACCTACCGTTCTTGGGTACCACATCAAAATTTAAAATCAAGGCAAAAATAAAGAAAATATATAATTTCACTTCAACCTGCATATTTTAGTTAAATACTACCATTGACAAAATTATGGTGAAGGTGTATACAAGTTAGAAATATAATTCAAAGCATTTTTTTTATTATTTAAAGAAAAAGAATAAAGATTTTAAAGTAAATTTACCCTATATTTAATACTTTCTGTGGGTTCTTTTTGCTTTTATAACTGCCTTTATGCCCTTTTGCATATTGAAAAACAGCTTAGCACAAGTAGTTGGCTCGATTTTCTGCCATTCTTCATGGAGTTTGGCCTCAAATTCGTGCTTTGAAGAATATTTGTGTACTCTGACCCTTGTACCTAAGCATGACCACAGTTGTCCAACGGGATTCAGGTCAGGGGATTGAGGAGGCCACTTTATTACCCTCACTTCTTTCTTTTCAAACCAACCCTTTGGAACTCTGGATGTGTGGCATGGTGCGTTGTCTTGTTAGAAGATTACTCTATCTGGTAAAAGTTATTGTTAAAATATTTTCTTCAATGAAGGATGGTAACATTGGTCTGATATGTTGTAAATGTTGGAATTCATTCTGCCTTCACATGTGAATAGCATTCCAGTCTCGAAAGATGACATGCAGCCCCAAACCATTATTATTGTGAGACCGGAAACTACCTACACAATAGACTCTTCCAGGCCTATATTAAGTAGGCGACATAACACTCTACAGGAGAGTGATAGAGAGTGATAGAGAGTGACAGAGAGTGGTATAGTAAGCTCCGCTTACACTATCTCTGTAATCTTTTATTAATATATTTTTCTTACATCTAACCCGTGTTTTACTTCTGTGGGCCCAACTTTGGCACCCACATCAGTGGTGACGAGGCTTCTAGAAACGCACTCACGGTGAAACCTAAATACCTTACCAATCCCACATCTGGGTCGACGGAGAATTCTAGAAACGCATTCACGTCGGAAAACCGCAATACCTTGCCAGTCCAACAACAGTGGCGACAGAGAAGATTCGAGAATTTCGTTCTCACCGTATCAATAGCGACAGTACTCGAAAAATACAAACTCCACGCGTTCCCACAGCAGTGTTGAACGTGAAATTAAGCTGGTATTACTACATTAGCGATTTAAAAGCTAAAACACCCAGAGTCTACATATATTCCAATACCAAACGCCATTGACAAACTAGCGATTCGACATCTACGGAATATTAAAGTCTGTCCAATACGAAAACGATTTCTACACACCCACACACACAGAGAAAAAAACAGTTGTTCGTAAAAAAACTTACAACACAAGATCAAGTACTACCATTATACTCAAGTTTTCGGAAAAAACTATCGAAAAACTTTTTATGTAACTGAGTTGAACTCGGGCATAAAATTATTCTCCCCTCAAATTCACTGAGGTGAGTTTTCTCTTCTTTTTGTATCTTTCTAAAAAAAAAAAAAAAAATACGTAAGTGTGGTGAAAAATCATTCAATTACGTTAAAATTAACGGAACCACGGAAAAAAAAACTAAACACACATAATTAGTTTAGTTTAACTATTTTCTGTCCATATTTTTTTTTCTGTAAAAGAAAAAAAAAAGGAACAAAAATCTATCAAGGTTTTTTTTGTGTACCTCCTCTTAGTACACGTGTTTCAAAGCAACAAAAAAGCGCTGTCATTTTTAAATATGGAAGATTTGCAAAAAGTAGTTGCCCAATTGTTAAAACTAAATTTGGACCAGCAACAAAAATCAGAAGAAAGACAACAACAACTATTTTTGGATTTACATAAATAGCAAATGGAATTCCAAAAAAATTACGCTTCAGAATGCTGAACTACAACAGAAACAACTTAAAGAATTACTCGTAAATGCATTAAAAGGCTCAAACTCTGAAAAAGATACAATATTCTCCCAGAGTATAATCTACAATTCAATGGAAACCTTTGAATACGTACCAGAGGAAGACAAAACGTTCCAGGCTTCTTACAGGCGCTACGAAGATATTTTCAACGTCGACTGTGAACAATGGCCCAGTAAAAAAAAGGTACGTCTTCTATTGAGAAAACTGGGAACTACAGAAGATAGTAGGTTCGTAGACTTCATACTACCCAAGAAAACCACTGACTTGGATTTTTCAGAGACGATTAAGCTCCTATCGGAATTATTCGGGCCTAACACAACCTTGTTCCACAAACATTGGAAATGTCTGAACACAGTCAAAGACAACCAGCGAGATTTTCTAACGTTTGCAGCATCGGTGAACAAGCTATGTAATGATTTTAAACTAGCCGAACTGACTGCCGATGATTTTAAGTGCTTAATTTTCGCACAAGGTCTAGTATCTGCAGAAGACGCCGAAGTCAGACGACGGGTACTGACTAAGCTTGAGAACGAACAAGGATTGACTCTCCAAAAACTGGCAGAGGACTGTCAAAGAGTAATATCTGTAAAGCGCGACTCAAACACTATCGAGGAATCAGCTGTGACTCAGATTAATAAAATCAGAAGTAAGTCTACCTCCTATTCCCCTCAAAAAGACAAAAGGCAAATCTCATGTCCTAAATTCCGCAGTAACCAAAACCCAAATAAGTTAAAGAAACCGTCCGGACCATGTTACCATTGTGGTAAATAGCATTGGATGAAATTCTGTCCAATTAAAAACAAAAAATATTGCAAAAATTGCAATAAAAGTGATCATACGTTAACTTCGTGCTGGTACGCCAATAGAACGAGAAAACCGGTATTCAAAAAGAAACGGAATGTCCCTTTCGCTGCTCTAGAGCAAATCAATAAAGAGTTAGATAGACTCGAACAAGCAGGTATTCTGTCAAAAACAGATTTCAGCGAGTGGGCAGGACCTACGGTCTACGTAAAAAAGAAGTCCAATCAAATACGAGTATGCGCAGATTTTTCCACAGGGTTAAACGATGCCTTGCAAGATCACCACTATCCTCTCCCAAGCCCTGAAGAAATTTTCAATAAACTCAATGGTGGAAAATTTTTTTTCTAAAATTGACCTCTCGGACGCATACATTCAGATAGAGGTGGAAGAACAAAGTTCCAAATTGCTCTGCATAAACACCCATAGAGGGTTGTACAAATATTAGGTTGGTGCAAAAATAATGACCTTTTTGACGTATTTTTTAACGTCCAAAAACGTCATTATTTTTGCACCAACCTAATACAACAGGCTGGCTTTTGGAGTAAAGGATGCGCCTGCAATTTTCCACCAGGTCATGGACGCCATGCTGGGCGATCTTGACTACGCAACAGCCTATTTGGATGATATACTAGTTACTAGTAAAACTACGGTAGAGCACCGGAACCATATAATAAACGTATTCGAAAAGATATAAGAATACGGAATTAAGGTTAAGGAGGCAAAGTGTGACTTTTTCTTAACAGAGATTAAATTCTTAGGATACATCATAAATAAAGATGGTCGTCGGCCGGATCCAGAAAGAGCCAACGCGATCAGAAACATGCCAGCCCCAGATAACGTTCAAGCGTTACAAAGCTTCCTCGGCCTAGCTAACTTTTACCAAGGGTTCATTAAGAACATGCAAAATTTGAGAGGGCCTCTAAACCAACTTTTAAAAAAGGACAAACCATGGTCATGGACCCCGGAATGCCAAGACGCATTCGAGAAGATCAAGAAAACTCTTACTTCAGACCTCTCTCTCACACATTTCGACCCTAGTCTCGATATCATAGTCACAAGTGATGCAAGCTCGTACGGCATAGGTGCTTGCATATTACATAAACTGCCAGACTGTTCGCGAAAAGCTGTGTCTCACGCATCAAGATCTCTACTTCCAGCTGAGAAACAATAAATCCCAAGAGGAAAAAGTATTAACAGTTTTATTTTTTTCTCTCCTTTTCAAAAAAGAAAACTCTTTGGAAGGGGCGTATTGTGAGACCGGAAACTACCTACACAATAGACTCTTCCAAGCCTATATTAAGTAGGTGACATAGCACTCTACAGAGAGTGATGGAGAGTGACAGAGTGACAGATAGTGATATAGTAAGCTCTGCTTACACTATCTCTGTAACCTGTTGTTAATATATCTTTCTTACATCTAATCCGTATTCCGTGTTTTACTTCTGTGGGCCCAACTTTGGCACCCACATCAATTATGCTTCTACCTCTAAACTTTACAGTTGGGGCAATACATTGAGCAGCATAAGCATTCTCGTTCTTCGACAAACAAGTAGCTCCAAGAGTACCAAAAATTTGATAAAAATACAAATTTTAGGGATAATTTTCTATTCAATAAAAATACAGTATTAATAGGTGTAATAAGATCAATTAGGCTCAATAAATTAGTTTCAACTAATAAAGGAACTTACTTCAAAGTTCATCAGACCAGACAAGTTTGGCACAATCTTCAACCGTTCAATTTTAATGCTCTTTTGCAAAAGAAAGTCTCTTTTTGTTATTAATGGTTTTTCTAGCTTTACATCCTTTGAGGCCAGCTTCTAACTTTCTTGTGAATGTGCGAGTCGATATCACTTTGTTTGTTGCATCTCGTAGTTCAGCAGTCACATTAGTAGAGTTTTTTCCTATTACATAGAGATAACTTAGCAGTCTGTCTTCCCTTGAGTTTGTACAGCTTTCTCGACCATAACCATTTCGATTTTTGAAAGAATTGCTTTCGTTATATCTTTTAATGGTTGTTTGTACACGATTTCTTGAGCATTTAACTTTTCTTGATATTTTGAACAATGCAATGATTTCAACCCTTTTAGTTTCAGGCATTTTTTTCTCTTTTTTTTTTTCGGGGATATTTTCAACAAAGAAGAAGCACTTATAAATTGATACTAAACTTGCTACTAAAAAATTAGGAAATATTTAGCACTCCAGATTAAATTTTAGTAGTTCAGATTAAATTTCAAATAAATGATTTTGCCACTTATGCTAAATAAGTAAAAATGGACACAAATTATTATTGGTATGCACATGAATGCTAGTGAAGCATCAAATCAAATATCCTTATTTGTTTTCAGCTAATATATGTACAAGTTTCAATCATATATCTAACTTTTCTACACCTCCCCCATAATTTTGTCCATGGGTGTATTTATGATTAAA
Source organism: Acanthosepion lycidas (assembly GCA_963932145.1). Lineage (NCBI taxonomy): Eukaryota > Metazoa > Mollusca > Cephalopoda > Sepiida > Sepiidae > Acanthosepion > Acanthosepion lycidas. The sequence goes on from OZ010616.1 coordinate 32,983,865, forward strand.
GCAGAAGTTTGATATTTAATCAATGGTAATCCATTTTTTCACTCTATCTATTTCAATACATTCGTAGTCAAAAATATCAATTACGAAATCTGACTTCAAACGCCGGCTTTATAATGGTCAATTTAGGCAATACGTTTTTTTATGAGTTTACAGCTTTATAGCTTCCAGGGAAATCTTAACATTATTTTTACATTAAAATTATAGAGATGAAAATATATCAGAAAATGCCAAACTCGAGGTAACTCGTAGTCGGCACGAGATAACTAGTTGTCGACTCGTGGTTGGCATCATAACAGAAACCGCCAATGGCAGTCAATGTGTTAAATTATCTAGTTATAAAGAAATGCTTAACAATATTTATTAGGTATTTTAAATTAAAATACATTTATACTTCACAACAAATATTAGAAGAGAAATATTTTGTAGGGAGTTACCAACTTCAAATATAGATTTTCTAAGTTTGTTGACAGGCTTTAAAATGTTTATTGCGTTTATTTTAATGAGCCCCAGTTTTAGTAACAATCATAGTATTTGATAATATTCTTATGTATAGAATTCCAAGTTTGATACTATTGACATTAGAAACTATGGACAAATAACATTTTGAACTTTGAAAAATGCCAATCTAATACTGAAAATTACAGTGCGTTTTCATTCTGTCTCTGTTTCTTAAAGTTTTGCAGCATTTAAAAAGTTCATGACGCATTATTCCACCCCAAGAATGTCTTTTTAAACTGTGGGTGTGTATTTAAAAAAAACATATAGTCTCTAGGGTATCATTGTAAACAATCGCTTATTGGTTGAAACGTAACGAAAGAAAGATCTTATCTAACTATTTATTGAATTTCATAGGAAACTTACCCAGGTTTATCTCATATTCTTTGCTTTTCTGAGACTTATAAAGGATTTTATTATTTTAATGCCAACATAAAAACAGAGTTTTATCTTAAAGAACTCACTTCTATTTTGCCTTTTGTATTATCTTTTCGCAGAATGTTAGAAAATCTGAGCTAACGCTTAAATCTTTAAGACAAGATGATTAAACTATTATACATTGACTCATTGGCACCAGATTCCTTCTATCTCTTGTCGCTATCACATGTCTTCATTTCTAAAACTTTATTTAAATTTCCAAAACCTTTTTTCTGAATATCTCAAAACTTTTTTTCCAATCTGAATTTCTAAAAACTTTCTTCCCATCAGAATTTCAAAAAACTTTCTTCCCGCTTAATTTTCTAAAATCTTCATTCCTGTCTGAATTTCTAAAATCTTCCTTCTCGTCTGAATTTCTAAAAACTTTCTCCCCGTCTAAATTTCTGAAAAATTTCTTCCCGTCTGATTTTCTAAAATCTACCTTCCCGTCTAAATTTCTAAAAAATTCTTCGCGTCTGAATTTCAAAAAAACTTTCTTACCGTCTGAGTTTCTACAATCTTCCATCCCGTCTGAATTTCTAAAATCTTTCTTCCCGCCTGAACTTTTAAAAACTTTCTTCCCGTTTGAATTTCTAAAATCTACATTCACGTCTGATTTTCTAAAATCCTCTTTCACGTTTGAATTTCTGAAAACTTTCTTTCCGTATGAATTTTGAAAACTTTCTTCCTGTCTGATTTTCTAAAATCTTCCTTTCCGTCTGAATTTCTAAAAATTTATTCCGGTCTCATTTTCTAAAATTTTCCGTCCCGTCTGAGCTTCTAAAAATTTTCTTCCCGTCTGAATTTCAAAAACACTTTCTTGCCGTCTGAATTTCTAAAATCTTTTTTTTTCCCCACCTGAATTTTTAAAATCTTTCTTCAGTTCTGATTTTCTAAAATCTTCCTTTCCGTCTGAATTTCTAAAAACTTTCTTACCGTCTGATTTTCTAAAATCTTCTTTCCAGTCAGTTATGGTCTGGTTCCTTGTACCACGGTGATAGTCCAAGGAGAACCAATAAAGAAGAACTTGAACACGTATATGGAATAACACAGATATATTGCAATCAGGAATATATACAGAGAAGTAAAAAGTGTTAGTACGAACAATCAGGTTTAGTAGTAATTGTTTGAAACGCGACTGTTTCGGACTGCCTCTGACTCGACTGACTGACTACTGGCGGACTTCACTTCAGACTGAACAGTATTTAGTCACCCCACCATCACGAGGGCATCATGTGGCACAAGGCCGGGTTAACGTGGGATCTCCGAGCCCGTGGGCTCGACCAAAAATATGCCCTTTGAACCCGTATAAACGGGTTCAGGATCGGTTTACCTCCCCGAAAGAGACTCCGCCTTTCGGCGTAGCCTCGTTCGGGTTCCTCCCCGCCCGAAAGTAGAGAGTTCAACCGATCAGCCGGTCGCCCGACTTCGGACTGAACGGTATTTAGTCACCCGCCCCACGAGGGCATCATGTGGCACAAGGCCAGTTTAACGTGGGATTTCCGAGCCCGTGGGCTCGACCAAAAATATGCCCTTTGAACCTGTATAAACGGATTCTGGGTCGGTCTACCTCCCCGAAAGAGACTCCGCCCTTCGGCGTAGCCTCCTTCGGGTTCCTCCCCGCCCGAAGGCAGAAAGTTCAACCGATCAGCCGGTCGCCCGACTTCGGACTGAACTCTCTGCTTCCTCTTGAGGCGCAGTATTTATTACGTATGGAATAGTCCATTATGTTATTACGGGTAAGGTCCCATAACATTTTTTTTAATTTTTAATTTCTTAAAATCTTTCATCCCGTCTGAATTTCTTCCCGTCTGTTTTTCTTAAATCTTCCTTCCCGTGTCATTTTCTAAAATCTTCCTTCCCGTTTGAATTTCTAAAATATCTAATTTGTTAAAAACTTTGTTCCCGTCTGAATTTCTGAAAACTTTCTTCCCGTCTGAATTTCTAAAATCTTTCTTTCAGTCTGATTTTCTAAAATTTTACTTCTCGTTTGAATTTCTAAAAACTTTCTTCCCGTATGATTTTATAAAATCTTACTTCCTGTCAGATTTTCTTAAATTTTCCTTCACGTCTGAATTTCAAAAAACTTTCTTGCCGTCTAAATTTTTGAAATCTTTCTTCCCGTCTGAATTTTTAAAAATATTCTTCCCGTCTGATTTTCTAAAATCTTCCTTTCCGTTTGAATGTCTAAAAGCTTTCTTCCTGTCTAATTTTCTAAAATTTTCCTTCCCATCTGAATTTCTAAAATCTTTATTCCCGTTTGAATTTCTAAAATATTCCTTCCCATATGATTTTTTAAAAACTTTCTTCCCGTCTGAATTTCTAAAATCATTCTTCCAGGCTGAATTTCTAAAATCATTCTTCCCGTCTGAATTTCTAAAACCATTCTTCCAGGCTGAATTTCTAAGATCTTCCTTACAGTCTGATTTTCTAACAACTTTCTTAACTTCTGAATTTCTAAAATCTTTCTTTCCATCTGATTTTCTAAAAAACTTTGTTCCCGTCTGAATTTTTAAAAACTTTCTTCCCGTCTGACTTTTTAAAAACTTCCTTTCTGTCTGAATTTATAAAACTTTATTTTCATCTAAATTTCTAAAATCTTCTTTCCCCGGCAGGTTTTTTGAAATTTAAAATTTTTCTTCCCGCCTGATTTTCTAAAAATATCCTTCCTCTTGGATTTTCTAAAATCTTCTTTCCCGTCTGAATTTCTAAAAACATTCTTCCCATCTGAATTTCAAAAACTTTCTTCCTGCCTGAATTTTTAAAAACATTCTTCCCGTCTGAATTTCTAAAATCTTTCTTCCTGCCTGAATTTTTAAAAACATTCTTCCCGTCTGAATTTCTAAAATATTACTTCTCATCTGATTTTTTGAAAACTTTCTTCCTGACTGAATTTCTAAAAACTTTCTTCCTGTCTGAATTTTTAAAAATATAACTTCCCGTTCGAATTTCTAAAATCTTCCTGTCCGTTTGAATTTCTAAAAACTTTCTTCCTGTCTGATCTAAAATCTTCCCGTCTGAATTAAAAAAAAAACTTTCTTTCCGTCTTAATTTCTAGAAGCTTTCTTACTGTCTGATTTTCTAAAACTCCATATTTCAGCCACTATACACTGGGTGCATGCTGGTTGTCTTGGTCTGAGGCAGATATTCATGTTTACAACCCCCACCACCTCACGCAAAACCATTGAAGTGTTGAAGAGAGCTATTCAAGCTCTTTACTGGAAATGGTCTCAACTGAGTATAACCATTTTCCCGTTTCATTATGATGATGTCAAGTATATTTATGTTTGTGTTTGCTAATTATTTTTTATTAATGCTAACACAGTACACCCCCGCCTAGATGCTTACACATATTTAGTTATGTGAAATAACAACTGTCACTTTTTTTTAAAAATAACACACCGCTTACCGAGTGTGTTTTTTAAGAATGAGGCTAATTCCAGAGTCGATTAGTCTTTATCTGAAATGTTGTTCTCAGCAGATGCTTTACCTTTATAGCAGTTTCACGTCACTAGTCTGTCCAAACACATAAAAACTTCGAAAATAATTTCGTCCTTAATTTTACATATGAACTAAACATATATAACAGAAGTCTCCTTTGGAACATACTGATTCGAACAATGAACACTTTAAAAGCGCTGTCTCTAAATGAACAAACCATCTTAAAATCATGTATACTTATCTGCAAAAGTAAATGCACACACAGATACAAAATGATCTTCATAATATAATAAATAGAGTAAATTTAATATCCGCTACATACATACACAGCATCCCTTAACGCAGTTAAAATATAAAGCAAATGTTGATTAATAATTTTCATTGATAAAAATGATACTAACCTTAGAAAGAATAACAAAGAAACAATTATATAAGGGTTTAATTCGCTTGTAAGAAACTTAATACATGGATAATTATTACATAATAATAAAAACAAACAAATTGATATAATCAGTTATGACAAAAACAAAAAACAAAAAACAAAAAAAAAACTAAAAATGTTCAACATGATCAAATGGTCGATGGTAGGGAAAAAATCAACAAACCAATGTTGCTTATGAATGTTTACATTTAACTTAGTACATCTTTTTAAGTTCTGATAACGACCAATGGAACGGTCGAAAGTGTTAATACACTCTCTTTCTCCAATTTAAACTGTGATCTGTTTATTCATAGATTTTCATCTTAGGTAAAACGTTCAGTTCGAAACGTTGATTAAAAACACAGCCGACGTTCATTGTCTATCACTCACACACGCACACAAAACCACGCAGGCATATATATATACACACAGTCGTGAACATAATTATTCACCCACCTTCCATATTTACAAATAAAGCTGTAATACCTCAAACTTTCATAGGAACTTTATGTGCATTTTTCACAAATGATAAAATAATGGATTTGAAAGAATTTGCAGTAGTGTCCACAACAATTTTTTTATTTTAATGTTAAACAATAATGCAATAACACTAAAAACATTTGCTACAGGGCAAAATTATTGACCCTCTTGCCTCAATAAACAATTGTGTAACCTTTAGACCTGATTATCGCCTTTAATCGTTTTTGACAGTTCCTTACAAGATCCCTACACACACGGATAGGTATTCTTCCTTCCCAATAGCTCCCAGTTTCTCCAAATCTGAAGGACATCTTTCTCTTACGTTTTTCTTCAAATATGCCCATAAATTTTTTAGGGAGTTTAGGTCAGGACTTTGTGCGAGAACACTAATATCTTAATTTTGTTGTTATCTAAGTATTTTGTAACAGTTTGTGACATATATTACGGTTCATTGTCATATTGGAACATCCAGTAAAACCTCAAAGGCAGCTTTTGTTAATTTTGTTTATTTTATTTTTAAGAATAGCCAAATACTATTATTTATCCATGCCTCCATGTACTCTCAGGATTTCTCTTGTTCCAGGAGCAGCAAAGCATCCCCAGAACAGAATGCTCCCACCAAAAGGAAAACTTGAAAGAATCAGAAATATTATGGGTGGAGAAAAGATCCAATACAGGCTGGAGCATTTCAGCTAACCATTTCATCAACTCGTGCTGTACAGATCCTATCATTGATAAAATAAGTCTTAGTGACTCACCGATTTTATGAAATTTATGTAATCCGTACATTCTTGGCCGTTGAGAACTAACAGGACTAATTTTATTATATACATTTTTAGAAAGTAGGTTACTCTTCTATACGGAGAGTAACCATCTTTGAGTTCTCGCCTCTATTTTACTGGTGCTATCACATGTGCTAGCAGGAGCAATCTTCTTGAACTTAGAGGAATCATTTAAAATGATTGCCATCTTGTCAATGTAATACTGACTGTTTAAAATAAGTACACCGGAACCTTTATCAGTATGGTCGTTTTACGGATACATTGTAGTTACAGCTTAATTCTACATACACATAGACAACACACACACACACAAATATATATATATATATATATATATATATATATATATATATATATATATATATATCCGCCCGAGTGCCTTAGTGTGTGTGTGCATGTTTGCATGCTCGTAAGTAAACACATTCGATGTAAAGACGCATATTTGTAGTTCTGGTTTTATTGAACCTGGCAATAAAATATACGCTAAGCTGACAAGCTCTTTCTTGTGATGCCTCGAAGAAATGCTATTTTTATAATTAACTTAGTTTGAACTGATAAGGATTCAAATTAAATTTATCCATATTAACTGAATTCATCGAATGCGTTCCGCAATATACTGTTCTGTTTTTCCCCTGAAACCTTTCAAAGTTGTTATATTCATCCAAATTCGTTTGTTTACATGTACTATGTCAATCGATCTTGTTTTGTTTTTGACAGAATGTGCCATATATTATAGGGATGCACAAATTTATAGAAGCTACAGGATTGCTTTTTTTTAAGTTAACTGATGAGGAATACTGTTGTAGCATACCTACAGACGATAATAAGTATGTCCCCATTTACATAAATATAGTAGTAAATACTGTATGTTGGTCTTCAGTTGGAGATACGTCTCCAGATGTGTTGGCTAAACTCTCTGCATCCGGGCAGAGAGGATCTCCAGATGAGGCTATGTCGAAGGGCAGAGTCTCGTCTCGGGAAACAGCTACCCGGTCCCATTTTATACGGAGTCTACGGGGATATTTTGTCCGAACCTACGGGCTTGGATACTCCACATTAAATTCGGCCTTGTGCCAATCTGACCACGTGGAGCCGTTGGTAGATATCCTGCCATTGGATATTCATTGTGGTATTCACTTCTCACTTCTAGCAGTTGACTACTTCTACGCGCCGATGGAAAATCTTGTATGTGTTGTTCTTGTCCTAAGTATTATCGTGTAAAACCAACCTTCGTTTGATTATTCTGTTCAGTAACCTTTCTTAGGTTAAAACACATAGCATATAAAATCATATTAACAAAGTTACCAATAACAAAATGGATTTCTCAATGAAACAAGAAGAATATGTCATGGTTGTACTTCAGGTGCAAATTTGTTTTTCAATTCTTCTGTGGATTTGGAATTAGTTCCGCAACCCAAGTCTGGGCGCGCAGTATCTAGAGACGTAGAGACACCAGAATTCGGTGCTTGTGACCAATGCCACAGTTATACTGTGTGCTATTCATTAAGTGGTGAGTTTTTGACGCTGGATTCTTCCAAGTTTGCAGATGCTTGGTGAACAATGGCACACCAACGCAATCGGTTGGCAGCACCTCCTCAATCCTGATCTTGTACTCGTAGAATTTAGTTTTTATCGCGTCTTTGTACTCTTTCTTTGGTCGGCCTTGATGTCTTGTCACATAGCAGCTCTCCACACAATAGGCGTCTGGGAATGCGATGTTGCTCCATGCTGATGACGTGGCCAGTCCAAAGAACTTGTTTCTTGATGAGCATGGATTCGATGAGCATGGATTCGTGTCTCACGGTCCAAAACGTCAAAATTGATGATGCGATGCTGCAATGTGATTCCAAGTATGCAGTGAACGGCTCCTGTGTAGAACATTTACAATTTCATGAAGCGCCTGCCATACAAGATTTCGTATCCATGGAATATGAACAGTATTTTATTACGACTGAGAAATATTTGTATAACACCTACAACGTTTTCATTTCACAATTAATATCACTATCGGAGGCTTTTGACTTTTTTCTTTTTTGCTCATTTTGGATTATTTCTATGTTCTTTTAAGATTCATTTTGTTTGTCACACTTTCTCGGAAATCGTTTTGTTCTCAACGAACATGTAATGCTACAGAACTTTGTAATTTTATTTACGTAATCTCTTATAATTTTGGCAGTTATTCGTGCCGCGTCACTATGATCTTTCGGTACTATAGCTTGGACTTTATTTCCTCTTTCACTCTTTTTTATTTGAAGCTCAGTAGAACAGGGGTCAAAAAGAAAGTTTCTCCTGTTGCACTTGCTGGATTTTAATTCAGCTGTGAAGGTAAGAAGTTTTTGATCTTTGAGGGTAGGTGTTTCTGAAACTTTCTTTCCTAATCATTCAATGAACCAAGGTTCAGTTTTCCCACGAATACAATATAAAGATTTTTACATTTACCAAAGTTTGCATAATTGAAAATAGCTTGGAAGGCCTGGCTGTTTAAATTAGATCAAAATACCATTCTTCAAGATACTGTGTCACTTTGTTTATCATTACGTTGGTTCTGCTTTTTGATAATATATTCTGTATTAATTATGCAATATTTAATTTCAAGTTTTCTTTTTGCTTAAAGCAAGTCTATAATTTTTTATGTTCGAAAATCGAACAAACGAAAGCAGTTAATTGCCTAAAGGAGTGGTTTGTTCTTGGACTAAAGAACAAACCATGGAATATTCTACCACTTCGTCCCCAGCCCTCAACCTCCGGCGTCTTCCTCTTTGGGTTGAGGTGTCCACTCGGTCCGAACCGAACTTAGGGGTAACTGGCCGTACGCTCCCTGAGTACCCGTAGCTTATTTCGACCGGTCAACTGGTCAAGTCATGCTTGCTGCCCGCCCCGTGTTAGTTTTTAGATCCAGTAAGTGGGGTGTTGTCCATACGTTCACGGTCGACTGGGAATGTGGACACGGCTGTGAGTGTTGGCGCTAGGAATTTTAGAATGTGGCAAAATAAAACAAGAAATAATATCTGCAGGAGCCAGACAACAATGGGGGAAATATTGACGTCTTTTATATAAGAAGATAACATCAGAACAGAGGTTACAGGGAAAATAAAAATATTTAACATAAATGAGAAAAGAAAAAGACAAAATGCATCCAGCGAATTCCCAACAGAGAGAGGGTTTGTGTGTGATAAACGCGTATTGAATCGTCTGGGGTAGGTTTATGACTAATAGTCCAGTCTCATACAGACTTCTCGGAACAGTGGTTAGTCTTCTTTCTCTCCTCCAAAATTCTCCTGCAAATCTCTCGACTCATTGCGACGATAGTCTTGTGACTCTCTCGACTACAGTCTCTTTCCCCGACTCTGCTTTATTAGCAAAATCTCGAGTTAATATAGAAAAAGGATCAGCTGATCACAATTGACCCTCGGCCCGGCACGCAGCTACCACGAGTGCCAAAAACTATCTCTTCTCCAATGATTTACCTTATTTCGCTTCACCAAAATTATACTTTGGGATATCTAAACATTGATTCAATCAAAACAAATACTGTTAAACAAAACCAAGTATCTCACCCATCTCCATTGTTTACTAGTGACCGAGGTTTAAAACATCACCTCCTGCCCTGAGATTGTGTTTCTCATCGGTAAGCACACATCCTAACACAAATTGTACTTTGATATATAAACGCCGTTTCCATTTCCAGTCAATATAAGTTATAGTTGTGCGTGTGCGTTCATGTGGTGTGTGTGTGTGTGTATACCTCTCTCTGTTACAATATTACTAGTTTAATTTTCAGTTTGGTTTAAAGCCTAAAAATTTTGCAGAACGAATGTTTCATCTTGCACCCTGCATCATAAAAAAAAAAAAATGTCCGAAGCATGACATTGAACTGGTTTCAGATAGATGAAATATTTTTGACTTCTCAATCGTCAAAGCTATTGTTTATCGGACAAAATGTTCTACCGAAAGAGAAGCGGGTTGTTTCTCGTGTAAATTTTACAAGGCTTTATCGAATGTTACTAATGCCGTTTTTAGCATTTCTCTGACCTAATTTATAAATATATCACGCATCGGTTCTTAAATTAAATCGCAAATTGATGGTTGGTGTTAATAAAATATTTCTCAAAGAACAATAACAGAAATATATATATATATATATATATATATATATATATATATATATATATATATATATATATAAGACACCGAGGGTGTTGAAACAAAATGGCTATTTTTGTAGTGATTTTATAACATATTTATGTTATAAATTAATTTTTTTTAAAATAAATAATTATATATATATATATATATATATATATATATATATATATAAAACCATAGGGATAAATATAGGTAAATGTACGAGCGAGCGATCGTATACAAATACATACATATATATATATATATATATATATATATATATATATATATATGTGTGTGTGTGTGTGTGCCATAAAAAGACGAAAAATTATTTTTATTACCGGGGCAAAATTTCTGCAATTTCCTCAATTCAGGTGAACTCACCTCCACCATTCTAATGGCTGGGAAGGCCTCCTGATCCCCCCAAAGGTTTTGTCCAAGGCCCTCTCCACCCTACTTCGACCAGCCCGTTTTTCTTTCTTGCTCACTTTTTCCTCTTCCACCTCTCTCCTTCTTTTTAAAGAGACAGGCCGAGGTAGGGGAATCCCCTCCATTTCCACCTCTTGTTGCTGCTCCAGTTGAGGGTCCCTTTGCAGCATCTTTTTCTGCTGGGCCTGTTGACACTCCTGCTTCCAGTTTTCTCCGTCTTTTTGTTGCTGCTGATTCTGGTCCCCTTTCCGCTTCTGCAGCGGCTCTTTAGGATTCTTGAACATCCTACTGGCGAGACGGGGATGTAACTTTCTTCCTTTTCTTTACAACTTCCAGAGCCTTTTTTCGCTACTTTGTCACTTGTGTCAGTGCTTTCATTGCCAGTTGTCTTTTCAGGTTGCGGTTCCGGCTTTTTCCCAGGGCACGTTTTTGATAGATGACCGGCAGCCCCTCAGGCCCAACAGATAGGTCGTCGAGCTTCAACCACCACGTAGATAGGACGTCCTTCACACATTAGAACATTTGGGATTGCCAGAACATTTTCCGAGCAACCGTCAACATAACTTCCACGTCCTCAGTAGCTATTCCGTCCGTACATTTGACAGTTGCAAAATTGATAACCTCGTCAAATTTTGAAAAGAAAAATCCCAAGTGGTCAAGCGGAATATACAGGGGAACTCCATGCAGTATAACCTTTGTCTTCCTGGTTCCAAGATACTCAGTTTGGAGCCTCACCGACTTGGTTGCCAAGATGCTACCAGCCAGTGACTTAGCTGCGTACTCTGATGCCAGCAGGATATCCCACATAACCCTACTTCTTCTGGCCAAAAACTTTCGTCCCAATGTTCAGGCTTTTAATTGCTTCCTCCATGCTCTCCCTGATCAGTTTGCGAGTCTTGACGTCTGTAGTTAACAGGAAGATTGTTTTGGAGTTTACCACTTACAGTAAAGATGGCACCTGTAACAGTTCGTTTTCTTTTACAAAATCCTCGAATTTCTCTGTTTTGTAGTATTCAGGTTCTTTTGGGGGCTGGTTTATCACCTACCCACACCGAAGGGCTTGTTGGCGTGGGTGTCGCCTGTTGGAGTTGGTATTGCGCCATAGTGTTGTTAAACAAACAACACAAAAACAAGAATAGGACGAGCAGAAAATTAACCTAATACACCAAACAAAATACAACAATACAAGCAAACGTGGACCAAATATAACACTTACTTCAAAGAAAAGCAAAGTAGGCAGTCCCTGAATGACTAAGCTCCATGTCAAAATAAAGCAACACGTTCTAACGAAAATCCGCAATCTTAAGTACACTCCTTCAGACATTCTGACCAATTACGTATGGGTTTTCCATCGCAGAACATGTAATAAATAGCCATAATTGTGCTATTAATTTCAGTGTGGACTCATTTACCATTCTTAGCAAGTCCCACTCGAATTACCACTAAAATTAATTTAAGATGAACTTAGGTTTATTACTACTACTCTCTGTAACAATGCCTATGCATTGGGCATTGTTCAAGCAATAATTAAGAATAAAATTGCTGAATTCAATAAAGTAAAAAGATGTCCTGTGTAGCTGCGCCTTCCTTGGCTGGGTAATATCAGTGATAGATATGCTAAGCAGGTTTCCTTAGCAGTTCGACATTGTTACTTTGCCGCTAACACTCGTGTTGTGCTTTCTGTCAGGGCTGTCCTTCCGCCCATGCAGAAGAACATTCTCCCACCACATCATAATTGTTCTTTAATTTATTCCTTTAAATGTAGTTGTGGTTCGCCCTATATAGGGAGAACGACTCAAAGGCTGGATGTCAGAATAAAGCAACACGTTCCAACGAAAATCTGTAATCTTAAGTACACTCCCTCAGACATTCTAACCAATACATACGGGTCTTCCATAGCAGAAAATGTAATAAATAGCCATAATTGCGCTGCTAGTTTCAGTGTGGACTCATTTACCATTCTTAGCAAGTGCCACTCGAATTACTAATTTAAAGTGTTGGAGGCCATTTTTATTTTATTTTTGAAGCCCTCTCTGTATAAACAGGACTTCGTACTGGGCCTCCAACTAATTTCTATCTAAGCAATATTTTTTCCAATACATATTGTCCATTTTTTAGTTATAATTCTGTTTAATTCATTAACCTTGATTTAGCTCCGTTGTGTGAGGTTCGAAATCGGTTAGCTACCCCGTTTTTTTATCATCGTGAGTGGTAATAAAAATAATTTTTGTCTTTTTATGGCAGTCACAAAGTTTTGCATCAGAAAACATACATTTTCATATATATATATATATATATATATATATATATATATATATATATATATATATATATATATATATATAGTGAAAGAAAAAGCAGTACTCAATGTTAAATAAAAGAAATATACATGATACCTTACATTGATTGCACAACTCAAGCACTGTTATTTTTGGTGGGTAACACACCTGTTTTTAATATTTATGTTTATCGCGAGATACTTTATTGTTGGAGTCGATTATTATAGTTGTTGAAATATTTAAATGAGTTGTAGTTTAATTTTGGATTTGAATTTAGGCCTAGATTAACATTTAAGATTGAAAATAAGTTTTAAAATAAGAATTATAAATTCTAATATAAAGAATAAAGAGAGGCTGTTGTTTTGAAAAGTAATGAACAAGAAAAAACGTTTGGAATTCAACGTTTGGGATAACTATTTTTTCCATGAATTGCATACACACACATCCACACACATGTCAAATAAAACTTTACAAATTGTCATATATATATATATATATATATATATATATATATATATAAGCGCTCGCATAGTAGACTCTTTGGAACGCTTGCTTTCTGGACCATGATATTTGGACCGATTTGTTAAAATATCGAATCTCACAATGTTCGATTTGAGATAACGTTGAGGTCATCGTGACCGAGGGTTCGATCGTGCTGGCCTTGTTTAATAAATGATCACACCAGATTATGCGCTTTCTCTCAGTGTTTTATGTTGCAAGCCAGTTGCAGTATATACAACAGGTGAACTTTGTGGATTGAGCATGAGCGCGTAATAGGTATTTGTCAACTCCCATCTCACACGAGTGTGCACTGAAATTAGTACTAACCGGCCATTGATATTGGGAGATTTTTGTTGTTACAACGAGAGATGTTTATTTTCAAATGCGAATAAGCTGCAAACGTTTTGTGTATTTTTTATATACTTTATTCTATATATTTTTTATTTGGATCTTGAACTTTCTCTGTTTGAAATATAGACTTTTTTGTCGTTGGAATAGCTATAATATCTCCCTTACATACATACATACATACATACATACATACATATATAGCCATACACATATACATATATACAGAGCCATATAAAGTTATGGTTATATATATTAAAGAGAGAAAATGTTTTTGATTATAATGTGGATTTTTAATATACCTTCTATATATTTTGGTACATGGGTTTCGTGTCTTGTGACCTTCACCAGGCAAAGAATGATTATTTCCACATATTTAAAGAAATGAATTTATTCTTCCTATGTTGAATCTTTTCACTATTGTCTTTTGTGCGTAGTGTTTGTATATATATATATATATATATATATATATATATATATATATATATATATATATACATATATATTAAACTGAATGGGTATTGAAAAGAATCCTGTTAAATTAGGAAACTACTGTACTTATACTATTAATATAACTGTTTCAAGAGATCCTATTTTTAAAGTCCGGAAATAAAACAAATGGATGCTAAAATAAATTGACCTGAGATAATCATGTGACTTGCTATTTTATGATCAATAAAATATCACAATAGAAGAGGGAATATATTTATAAAGTTATGGTAATATTTGGTAAAAAGTCTTAATAATTGGAACCTTGTTAAGACTTAGCTCAGGTTATAGTAGTCTGCAGGGTTGATTTGCTATTTATCACACGTCTACTTATAACGTTAGGAAGTGAAATTAAATTCTAGTTCTAGTCGATTATTTCACTTTTACGCAGATGCCCTTAAAAAGAGCATGCATTTTTATTTTCTGTTATGAAACAGGCTAGTCTGTGCTTTCTTTCAGTGGCAGGTTGCCGGTTTATGAGAAAGAATCCACTGAATTCAAAACCGCGCAGAAAGCAACGGGAAGAACATTATACTCTCTTTTCCAATGGCAATTCGCAGATGAGTTATCGAAGAACCATTATCGGCTACATTTATGAACAAATATAGCATTTTATAAAACGCTATTTATGTCTTAAATATAAGAATAGGTTGATCTCTGTAGTGGTATATAGTCAAGGAGAAATATAGCATTAAATAAAAAAATAGTACAGCAAAGTAATAGAAAACCATTCCACTATTTTTTTCAAGAAGTCATGGCAAGTTAAGTTATAGATAATAAAGAGAACTTACTTATGAGAAAGAACGTGGCATTAAAAGACCCCATATATAGGTTAAATAGTAGGGTAGACTGGACACTAGCCTTCGGTAACAGTCAGTCTAGTAGGAGGATTACTTTGAATTTAAGACCGTAGACAAAGCAATTACTCTATTACCTTTCTATAAAGTCATTCATTGAGAATAAAGAAAGAGAAGTTGTAGAAAGTCATTATCAAATACGTCTTGGCATTCTTAAACAAGAACTTCACCGCAAGCAAAGCAGTAAAGCCACTAAGACATATGGGGTTACTGAGTGTGAAAGAATAAGAAAAAAAGAAACATTATTAAAGAGGGAGAAAAATAGAAGCGTAACCAAGAAGAGAGTAGATAGCGATTGACATTGCATTTAAATTTTTGTAAACCAAGGTTGGCTGGAAAGCATGGATCCGGAAGAGAATTCCACAAGCGAGAAGTGCGAGAAAAGAAACTGTTAGCATAAAACTTATGGTTATATCTAGACAATTCAACTGTGAATTGATGAGACCTTGCTGCCAATCAAGTACTGCGTTTAAATTTATAAAGTCTACGTACCAAAGCGAACAGTACATCCGAGCATTTACGATGAAAGTATTTATAGAAAAGGCACAGGGAAACTACATTATGGTGATGGGAAAGTGATTGAAAAAGAGACGCCAATAATATTTCTGATTCTTCTTTGGATTTTATTTAGAAAATATATAGCAGAAGCACCGGACCATATGTGGCAGCAAATGGACGAATAGTAGACTTATAAGTATGTAAGATAGATTTCGAAAATTGTCTAGTACAACAAAGTAAACCAACATTCTTAGCAGCAGACCAAGTAATGGATTCAATATAATCTTTCTATTTCGTCAGCCGAGAATGTTAACTCGGGTAGACGCAACGAGTCACTCTCATGGGCGCTAATATCAGGACTAAGCATATCTTATTTTGGCAGGACGCCAGAACACTGTAGCACTCAGTGTGGCTCTAATTCTCAGCATTATTAATGATTTGCAAGACCAGCTTGTTAACGATTGCTCCTAAGCAGGTATACGTTGCAGATTTGTATGTGTAATAATGTGGCACAAATAAGTAAGTGGGAACAAAATGCAGCCTCTGATTTCTTCTAAGACTATAAAGTAAAAGAAAAATAATAAGAATGAAAATGAGAAATCCTTTCGCGTAAATAGACTGTGACATCATTTTAGTTCTTTTTTTTTTTGCCTTTTGGTAAATGATCAGCAAGCAACTAGCACAATAACAAGAAAACTAATACGCAAACCAACGTAATTCTTCCGTCCGTCTCAGGTCGGTCGTTAGTGGGACTACTGCTACTCGTTCTCCAAATGTAGAATCGTTTCCTCTCGAACGCATCGTCTGTCCTGACGTAAACTTGAAGAGAACGCTGAATTAACATTTTGTACTGCTACTACAACTACAGCTATTACTGCTAATAATAACAGTAATTATTTAAAAAGCCAATGCCTCTGCTACTTGTACTAATACTACTACAGCTCCTGATACAAGTGGGAGAGAATTTCAAAGAAAATACATAAGCAGATGCGATATACAGCATACCAGAGTATGCATTCCCACCGGCATGTGTGGCATGTGTTATGTAAAATGACAATCTATCCGTCTACTAATATGTTTTGTATGTGTATATATATATATATATATATATATATATATATATATATATGATCTGAAGATTGCTTTCAAGCATGAAACAGACTGCCGGCATTTGGTGTTGACTTCAGTGTCCATCTTATATTTACAGACGTTCTATTCCTGATATATCCTGATATATACAAAAAAAAAAAAAAAAAAAAAAAATCGCTACTGATCCACTTCAAATTATCTTAATGTCTAAACTCTAGTATACTGATTTTAAAAAATGGTTCGGGTCTAAATATCGTATTCCTTTAAGACGTAGGTTATTCTTTGTTACTGTAAACAATCTTTGTCCCTTCTTAGCCCTCTCAGCTCCTGTTCTGCTATTCATTTTGAAAAAGCTCTTTATGTATTTCACTCGATATTTCACCCAATTCCTCTTGCCTTCAATATGTCCTGTGAGTGTTAAATTCTCTAAGTTATCTTTCCAAGAAATTTCGACTGTTTTTTTTATTTTTTATTTTAAGTGTTGTGTCTATATCCAGTTTCTTTAAAACCTTATTGCTCACATGTTTCGCCCATGGTATTCTCAACATTCTTTTGTAAACCACATTTCTGTAGTCTCGGTTATCCTCTTCATTTGATAGGGAATTGTTTAGCATTTACTGCCATGTAGGAGGAAGATATACTTTTTAGTAAATAAAACATGTCGAATATAAGATGATATTTTGTTTTAATCTCTATTTTTGTCGTTTGTTTGAAACCAAACCGGCTCCGCCACCCTACTTTAGTTTAGCCGAAGAAAGTGGTCAGTGCGCAGTAAAAAGAAAAGATACAAAAAGCAAATAAACTTCAAGAGTCAACAACTCCCTAAGTTGATGTGGTGTCCCGATAAAATCACCGTTGGGGAAGGTAGCCGGAAACCACCCCAATAACTCTCTCAGAAACAATTACCACAATTATAGTATATACCAATGCAGAAAGATAGAAAATGTTAGACAGGAAGTGAAAATACTGAATAATTACATTCTGACAGTAAGTGAAAAATCATTGGTAAAAAAAGGGGAACATTACAGGTTCATATATGGAAGAGGAAAATAGAATGAATGAGCAGTCAGTAAATATTAAAAAAAAGGATTAAATGTATTTCGAGATACAGGCAACTGTTAATCTAGTGGAATTGAAAGAAGGGCATACAATACAACGATTATCGTGGTATACGTACACATGTCAGAAAGTGTAAATGGGAAAGTATAAGTAGACCAAACTTTATAGTATTGCCAAAGAAATCAGGCGTGAATGAATGCAAATTAATCGAATAATGTGCTTGATGAGCCTTATAATAAAGCTAATAATTAGAATTCTAATGAATATAGTTTGTAGTAGAATTAAATAAGGAATAGAGCAAGAACAATGTCGATTTGTTTAATATAAAACACACACTAGAAAAAAAATCCCAGGACAAATTCAAAGAGATTATCATATGGGATCCAAATACATAAGTAGGAAAAATACAACAGATTTAAATATGGTTTAGTTTGACTTCATTTCACAACGAGCGCGGATTAAAAAAAGATTATTTTGGGACAACAAATAAACAAATATTAGACAATACTTGGTTTGAAAAACACTCAAGAAACTTGTAGATTTGGAAAAGCTCAGAATAAAACATAAACGTAGATAGACTACTTAACCATCAGTGAACAATTTAGGAAGGCGGTTTTGCGTCCTAAATCTTAGAAAAATAATGACTGCAGCAGTGATCACCCCTGTAGAGGACCGTTGGGGTGATGAGTATGTATTGTAGATGAATATGTAGAACACGTGTGAGTTAAAATTTCCTGCTAGCCGGTTCAACTACATGAGAAAGTTAGACTTTAATTAAGTCCAAAGAAGGCAAAGAAAAAAAAAAACACAAGACCAATAAATATATGTAAACAAATATATGTATTAATAACAAGAAAGGTCACAAGTTACATGGACAGTTACATTGACAGAGTGTGTGTGGTGAATATTATATGTGTGTGTGTTGTGGTGGGTGTTCGTACGTACGTGTATTGTTCTTAGCGTGTTCCCAGCATTTGGGAAACGCTGTATCTGTGAGCGTTCACATCTGCGAGGTGGTAAGGCTGAACGCCTGAGGAAAAAAGAAGTCGAGGCGAAGGGTCAGTCAGTATTTATATCCAGGGAAAAGAGACCCCTGGTGAAGGATTAAGGAACTACAGGAGGAGCTAACTTCGACAGCCCGTGTCATATGCAAATTAAAGGTAAAACTATACAGATTAAAGAAGCCTAAAGCAATGTTTAAACTATAAAATAACTCCATTAGAAACGAATGTATGTAGCTATTGTTAGGAACAAATATACAACATTAGAAGAGTTCAGGAAGCATTTTAGGTAAGTACTAACGACAACACGAACGCTGACAAAAGAAATGCAAGAATTGGAAGAGGATGACAAGTGAAGTTTACGCCAAAATTGAAGAAAAAAATCTCAGAGAAAGCCAAGAAATAAAGAAAGAATTTATTAAACAAAAGCATCACAAACAATTTGAACCAAGAAAATTAAGAAATAAGATCGAAAAAATTTGCAGAAAAACTGATATTGCCCTTATGCGCCAAAATAAAACAGATCAGAAAATACGCTCTTCGGCACGATACATAAAATCTAACGCGAACAATTATAGTAAAAGAAGAGGTATTACAGAGTTTGAATAAATACACTAGATATGATGACATAGTTCTAAAAATACACTACATAAAAAACATGGATGGATCCGTAACACTAAGATACGAAGTTAGGCCAGCACGGACGAAGCAGCAAAACCAAAACTAGAAATGTTCACAGAAAAAGATGATTTTGAAGTTAGTTAGATTGCCGAAGTGATAAACGAAATATATGAAACAAATATGTGAAATATCAAAGGACCTTAGTAGACCAATCTTCCTACTGCTATTAAAGTAACTACACGAATGGATACGAATTCTATAGATAAAATAAACGCTTGATGAACCACTTAATAACGCTAATAATTACATTTCTAACGAAGAGATTGTAGCAGAATTAATCATGAAATACGGCAAAAATAATGGATTTGTTCAAGACAGGAAATACAATTTTTATGATCAGAATTCTATCAGAACAATCCATGGAAATTCAAGAATTTATGTTTCATAGATTTTACAAACGTATTCTATAAAGTGAAAGCAAACTTGAAATGTTAGGAAAGCTTGGTCTGCATAAAATAATAGACATTAATCAGTAATATGTACAGTTTGCGTACAGAGCATTGATTAATTGATTTATTTGCTTTTTATGGCTTATCAATTTCTTGCGGGTTATTTAAAGACAGAAAATATTTTTAGATTGTAAGAAGTTTTTTGGAGATAATGAATTACTGATAAAAATTCTATTAATTAATCCATAGCTGGGAGCAAAGGTATGGATTCATAACTTTCGGGGTGGAATTTGAAAGGCTCGCCGATTTCCAATTTTGAATCATTATTACAGCACTTGGTATACTCAAGCATTCATCTAACTAGGTACTGGCCAAGCCTCTGTTGCTTAACTTCAGTGATCGTCCGAAAACCAGTGTTTCAACGTTTATGGCCGTAAACCAGAAAACAGATGTGAGGACATGATGACATAAAGGAGATTACGATAAGGATTTGTTTTTTCATCGGAATTATTTAACGTTTAAGAGGAAGAGAAAAACCGACAAGGACTTCTTATCAATTTCAAAATATATATTGCGCCGACGACACTGTATTAAGGGACTCGAAAGGAAAGTTGAAATAACTATTAGACAAGGTAGTCGGTAAGAACACAAAAACTATGTATTAATTTTAAAGGAATAAAATACATGGTTGTCAGAAAAAAAGGTATACATTATGTAATGGGACGTAAAAGTGACATAGGTGCGGAATTTGACTATTTAGTACAGTGAAAAACCAAC
Source organism: Acanthosepion lycidas (assembly GCA_963932145.1). Taxonomy (NCBI): domain Eukaryota; kingdom Metazoa; phylum Mollusca; class Cephalopoda; order Sepiida; family Sepiidae; genus Acanthosepion; species Acanthosepion lycidas. The sequence goes on from OZ010616.1 coordinate 33,004,423, forward strand.
AACTAGACACATATATACACGCTCTCACGCACATACACACACATTTATGAATATATATTAACATCTAAATCCCACAGAGAAAAACTAGAATTATTATACACTTACATACATAAAGCAATATTTTCGGTTTTTTAATTAGGCTTGAAATCTTGAAACTTCAAATGGATGTGTCATCAATTCTTGAATTCGGAAAGACGATAGGAAGTGAAACATAGAATTCCAAAATCGCATTAAAATGGTAAAATGTATCTTTTAGATGTCTTTCTGTTGTTAAGTATTAAAGTATTAAAGAAGATGAAAATACTCTTAGAAACAAAGAAAATCGTGCTAGACAACAATGTAATATCTAATCTCTTATATGACATTGAATGCAGGAACATTACCACAAAAACTTTGTGATGAAAATGTCGTTCTACCGAAGAATGTTTAGAATATCATGGTTATATTACGTGGTAAACAAGTAATTTTTAAGTTGCATAGCAATTACAAAGTAACTGTTGTTAATAATCAGAAAGAGATAGCAGAAATTGTGGGATACATAATGTGAAAAAGAGACTTGGAAAATATAAGAACTACAGGACATAATCAAGGTAATAGAAGCAGGTGAAGACACTGAGAAACTAACTTGATAAGTTTGAGTAAACAGATGTTGGATTAAGTGCCACAAAAGTTCCAAAGAATGTTCGAAAAGAACAATTATTTAGAAAAACAAAAGATAGGACGTTGTAAAGAGTCATGATCGCCTACGTCTTAAAGGAACATATAAAGGAAAGTTGTTAGGGTACCTCGAGGCGGTGTAACGGTTAGCAAGCTTGTCTCGCTAGAACACTTACAGCTGAGTCGTGAGTTCGATCCTGACTGGGTATCCCTATACTTTCGGCCTTGTGCCTCATCTGAGCTACGCTCGGATAATCCCTATATAGAAAAGTTGTTTTAGACAAGTATATTTAAATTTGATAAAGTTTCAAGGAAGATTTTTTCAAAGTGCCATTTTATTATTTAATGATCAAGAGCATTAAATTTTTTAATGTTAAAGTTTATAATGTTCGCTTTCAAGTCTACATTTATAATTCTGAGTTTTACCTAGTCTTGAAAATTGACCACAAATAACCCATTCATCAAACATACGTTTTTACCATCTATCTATCTATCTATCTATCTATCTATCTATCTATCTATCTATCTATCTATCTATCTATCTCAGTCTGTTCATATCTATCTATCTATCTATCTATCTATCTATCTGAGTCTGTTCATATCTATCTATCTATCTATCTGAGTCTGTTCATATCTATCTATCTATCTATCTATCTATCTATCTATCTATGCTACACCGTTGCTATCGATTTCTATATAACTATATCATAGGTAACATATATTTCAGAATTATTTTCGGTTTCAGTTCAATGGGGTATGGTGAAGTGTGCCGTTCCCAGGTTTTAAGCGCAAATTATAATGCCTGGACAAAATATTTTCACACTTTCTTTGACATTTTATTGAGCCGCACTCCAACAATATTAACAACAGCATCTTTTCATATTCACAGCGCAAAATATACCGAATTGGATTATCTTAGCTTATCTCTTATTTCTCATGTATTCTAGCACTATTACATATAACGAATTTTTTTTTTTCAAATCTCGCGTGTTTATGAAGAAAGAGGTGTAAATGTCGTTACACATTGCTTTTTAAGCAAATATCGGCGAATGAACAACGATATTCATTCATTTCATGCATGCATGCCAAAAGTTATGTTTAAACTTGGTCCAGACTAATTAACTTTATATTTAGCAAAAAGTTTTCAATATTTAATTTTTTTAATTTGTCTCAAATTGTTTAAACCACATAGAGTTCCATAACGGACAAGTACTGATCAGATTTGTTGCTGCTTAGACAAGAAATTGTTATAAGTCATTATAGGCATCACAAGTAGATCTGCATTTGTTCCTTTATGTTTTGTTTTGTTTTTTAAATCAATTCACTCCAAACAAAGTGATAATGTCACTAAGACGCTGGGAGTGACAGGGAATGAGAAAACTTTAGAAGGAACCGGTAACCCGGTCCTGGACAGGAAACAAGAGATAAACTTCTATTCCTGTTCAAAAGTCTGGGGAAGAGTGTGAACTGAGCGATAGGTGAATCCATCTAATCCTAATGAAGGAAAAAATCAAACATAAATAGGAAATAAAATTTCTGAGTTTTGGCAGAGATGTTAGAAATATAGAGATGAAGTAGACTTTAGAAGGAAACAGAAACCCAATCCGAAACAGGAAACAAGGGATCTGCTAAGTTTTGTTTGTATGACACAAGTTATCCACTTTTTGATATTGCTTAATTTTAGTGATTAGAAAAGAAGATAATACTTGTATAAAACTCAAATGTTTATTTAAATTGTGAGTGCAATCACTGATTCAGATAAGGCAGAAATAGACACAGACAAACATCGACTTCGCAAAGCGAAATTGTAAATTATGATTGGCAACTTTTCCTGAGCAGAATAAAGGAATGATAAAACGAAAACCTCAGAGAACAAGTAAGTTTTATAATAAATCTTCTGAAAATGAGGAAACAGATTTAAAAGAACCACTATATAATAATAATAATAATAATAATGGGTCTACACAATACACACTGACAGAACAATCAAGGCCAACCGCCCAGATATTGTTATTAAAGACCACAAACAAAAACGGTGCCTCCTTATTGATATGACTGCAATGTATCATTGAAGATATTCAAAAAGCTGTCAAAATACAAGGACCTTGAAATAGAAATCTCAAAAATGTGGTATATGGGAACATCAACAATCCCTGTTGTAGTTGGGGCCCTAGGACTGGTTGGAAAAGATTGCAGTAGACTAATTGAAGGGATTCCTGGAAGTCCATGTCTCAAGGAGATACAAAAAATTGTTCTGACAAGTACAGCCCACACTTTACGAAGGGCTTTATCTATGGAATTTTTTTTTTTGCGGTGGAAAGTGTCATGATACCATTTCTAACCTTAGGTCCCTGGGCGGGACTCGGAAAGAAATGTGTAAACGCCAGAAATCAAAGAAAAAAAAATGGCAGGAGGTGGCCTAGTCCCTTGAATGTGATGGTCCACCATGGCATGGATATGCTCAGGCGTCCACGTACCAGCTCTACGTATAAATACGAACTAACTATAAAGTGGCATAACAAAAGATATTGCTAAACCGCATCGGTCGTCACGCAGGTCAACAAAGATCGCGATCCCCAGTGAAGAAGCAGACTGGAATCGAAAAGTCTGCAACTGGAACAAACTCTACCCAACGAGAACTAGAGGAAAACCACGCCGAGGACAGTCCTCACATAGGCCCTCTATATTCATGAAAAGAAAATCCCATAAAAAGAACAATAAATAAACGGTTTACGTATACTGAAGTAATCATACCATTTTAAACTACTACGATAAATCCTACAACGATAACAAAGACCAAAGCCGTCTATAATATCTAGTGAGAAAAGCAATCCTCAGACTAAACATCGATGCCAATAAACGAGCCAATGTCAGGCGTAACATCATCAGGAAAAAGAATATCTGACATAGAATTCGAAAGCACATTAAACATTAACATCGAAGGGATAAATGCCAACAACCCAGAGGAGACATACAGAGAAACAAATAGAAACCAGTTGTAATAATTCCTCTGAGGTACACAAGTAAATAGAGGAAGATAATGACGAATATGATAGAGAAACAAGGATGACAAAAACATCCGATATAAATTGCAAAATGTAAAGTAAATGTCTTTCGAGGAAAGGCCAACAATGCCAAAAGTGTGAAAGTACACTCAAGTGAATGAAATCATCAACCTCGCAAACCATGCAGTTAGAAAAAGGACGAAATGGAAAGATCGATGAACCTGAAAAAAATTGATCATCTTATATACGCAGCCTCGGCAACAATCGCAAAAAACAACAGGTGAAAAACTAAAAACACAACTTAAACGAAAAAGAAAAATGTCAGTCTAAGAAATAATAGAAATCGAAATAAATAACTACGAGGAAAACTGTCACTTCTAAATGAAATAGACGAGGGTTCCAAAATGAAAGAAAGAAAAAGGAGACAACTAAACGAAGCTTTGGCATAAAGAATAAGATTAACATATGAAAAGTTAAAGGGAAGCAGAAGAACAAATTCAAGTATCAGGTTTTATGAAATAAAGAAACAGATTCTTCTGGCAAATTAAGATCGTCAAAGAAGATTCCATGAAATTATATCGAGAACTTGGAAAAAATAAAAAAGATAACTGACACATTTAATATCCACACACACATAGAATTTTATGGGACTTCACAATACACACAGAGCAAAGCTAATCGCCCATACATCGTGATTACAAAACCTGCCTCCTTATTGATATGACAATCCCTGTACATTGCAATGTATCTTTGAAGATCTTCAAAAAACTATGAAAATGCAAGGAGCTAGAAATCGAAATCTCAAAAATGTGGCGCATGAGAACACCAATAATTCCAGTTGCATTTGGAGCCCTCAGATTGATTGGAAAAGGTTCCGATAGATACATCAAAGGGATACCTGGTAGCCCATGCTTTAAAGATATACAAGAAATTGTATTCACAAGTACAACTCACACATTACGAACAGATTTATTTATGTAAAATGTATGTGATCTTAGTTTCGTTTTGTTCTTTTTTAAATGATCAGTGGAAAATGTCATGAAGCCATTTCTGGCTTTAGGTCTTTATTTGAGACCCGGAAGAAAATGTGTATACAACAAAAACAAAAGGAAATAATAATAAAAAGGTAAAAGGGCAAAAAATGGGAACAGAACGTCGTAAAAATAGCGCAGCTTATCTATTTATCCCAAAATCTCGAACAAAAGCGACGTCGAAAACGAGGAGGCTGATAGATCCATAAAGAAATGAGAATGATCGCTCACTCGCATTCTAGAAAACGAAGAAAAGGATAAAACATTTAATCTAAACAACTTATCTGAAACAATTGTGTTTAGCATCAAAATTATTATAACATTTTTAACGAACATTTATAAACTGATATTAGAAATAACAATATACTCTTAGTTTGTATTTGGTTACCTCAAGAAAAATTAGATCAACAGTAAACACATTTGAGTTTTATTTTTGAAGCGGATTTGATCTGGGTTTTTACAAGAATTGCACATAATATTTCAAATTTAATTAGCAATATTTCATTGAAAGTAGATTTAACAATAAAACACTTCATGAAAATGAAAACGTTAAAAATACTTCGATGGTGACAGATTCAGCGATGATTACATTCTTACTAATATAACTAAGTCAGTATTTCATTAGTGTGCGAGAGTGCGCGAGATTGTACATTAGTATAATCTCGCGCATTCACACACACATACACACACACACACACACACACACACACACACAGGCATACATCATCATCATCATTATGACTAACCAAATTAGCATCTGAGTCATTAGATATTTTAAAGATATAATACAAATGCAGAAGGACGTATATCTATGCTTCATGGGCGCTTCGATGTGGTGTAATGGTTAGCAAGCTTGTCTCGCTAAAACAATTACGACTGAGTAGTGAATTCGATCCTCACTTGGTGCCACATACTTTCGGTCTTGTGCCACATCTAAGCTACGCTTGGAAAATTACTATATTTATGTTTCATAGATTACACAATTATTTATTTGAACAGCTAGGGAAACTTCATTTATTTGTTTTTGCAATGATGTTCACCCTGTACAAGGCCCAAGCGCCACTCGAGGTAGAGAGTTACAGAGTAAGAGACTCATTTTATAGAGATATGTGTGGACGGTAACGGTTTGTGCAAGACTTGAACAGGTTAAGATTTCAGAGATTGGTTCGACAAAGCAGCGGTTCGTGGGAAGAAGCTGCTTGGATATAACTTTCACCTCTCGACATTGGAATATGAATAGAATGTTTACCACAATGTACATGACATGATGGGTCTTAGCTACGAAGATTAGAACTGGTGGAACTAAGGAATGTAGTTTGTTTAAACACTTTTCTTGGAAATGGTGACAGAACAGTGAGAGGCTAGTGACGTTTCGTCTGGTAGAAAGGGGTTGTAGGGTGGAAAATAATTCACCACCCACAAGAACGCAGAGACGCTTTTGCCTTCTATCAAGACAGGAAAGTGAAAAATGAGAAAGTATGGCAGAATTACTATATTTTCAACCTGATCTAACTCTTGTAAAGGTAAAGGATATAAGTAAAGGTTACTTACTGGAGCGCTATAGGGAACGGAGCATTTGTCCAGCATCTTTAGCGATGGATTGTATGTACGAGGCCCTCATATATCAAATCGGTGAAAGTTCTGGATCCGGTTGACGATGATCGAACGTCATTAGTTTGGTTTTCGAGGAATAGAATGCGACCAGCTAGCTTCCCGCACTGAGATGTTAGAGCTAGGTCAGATGTCAAATCAGTTGTGAAGCTCTGGTTATATAGAGTTTTGGAGGTTCACCTATATACCGTTATATTATTAGTACTGATATTCAAAAATGATCGGAGTATACTTAGGAAGATCATTTACGTAAAGTAGAAAGCGGGTTGGACAAGGAACCCCTGCGTTAATCGCTTAGGCCTCGTTAGCAAGTACCTTTCCGTTAGGAAAGAATTTACAAGTGAGAAGACGCTTCCGGTGATTCCATAGCCAGAGAGCTTGTGCAGTAACCCTGTATACAAAAGTAACCCTTGTCAAAAGCCTTTAAAATATCTAATGCGATTGTCCTAGAGATATCTAGTGCCTCACTCATTCTGTGAGTAATGACAGGATATCAGCAGTGGAGAGAACCGATCGAATTCTGTACTGTTTGTCGCTTAAGAGGTTGTCCCTATTGAGGTGATGAACAATCTTTTTGTTGATTATAGATTCAGAAAGTTTCCTGATGTCATTGAGGGGACCTATAAAGAAATGGGAATGATCGCTCATCCGCATCATGGAAAGCATGGCATACACTTAACACGATCACTATTGTCAGACTAACGCTACCTTGTTTATGACAGGGTTCCATGACCTAATGGAGTCTTATCCATATCAGAAATCTATCCCTCAACACGTTGTTAGTCATTCAATTCGAATTAGCGTAGGTGAGTCGTTCTTTCTAGTACCGTAGAGTTAATGAGAACACCATTGTAGATCTTCTGCTTTCATATTCCATTGACGGTAAAGAAGGCTTAACTGAGTTACTAGTTATGTGTTTGGTACCTTCTGCAATTAATTTGGATCTGATTTAAGCCAGTGTCGCTTGTGTGACAATTCTCTTACGATTAGTTATGACACTTTGTAGGCTATCAGTTATTCCTACTATATATGTGTCATTGTAGATATCAAATATCCCCTCAATTCCAGAAATTGAATATCCCATCTATCTGGCACCCACTATTATATCCTCTTTGAACTCCGATAATAATGCCACATCCCTCTCTTTCACTCTCTCTCTCTCTTTATATATATATATATATATATATATATATATATATATATATATATATATATATATATATATATATTCATGGAAAAAGAAAGCTTCAACATCGGGATCAACTGCTTGCTATTATTAAAGAAAGTTGTTAGCATGCAGTAAAGCAGGCCATGCTGTCCACTCGCGGAAACATGTGGCAATTGATCCTCAACCACGCGAGCAAAATGTCTCAATCATAAGTTCCATCTGCCTAAAAGTTTGCAAAACACCTGCAGGCCTTGGAAGTCCATAAAGGTTGGTCGCCTGTTTATTTTACTGAGCCCACATTTGTCGTCCGTGAAGAGAGAGTCCACCATATATATATATATATATATATATATATATATATATTAAAAGTATAGACATTCTGTGTCTTGAGCTTGTCCATCTTTCTCTGAAAATGATGAATTTTATTTTGCAAAAATGGCAGTTGTTCATATACGAAATTTCTAAAATTTTTATAATGGTTGTGCCCAAGTTTCTGATTCTCCTGAGTTATCTTCAGGACTGAGTAATTAGTGTATTATCTGAAAAACGGTTATAATCATAAGTAGGTCATTTAGTGAAATATTATTTAATTTAATTGAACGAAATCTGAAAACATGGAGTCCCTTTAGCCACCTCATGACCAACATCTAATACATCTAAACGTAGAACGCGTGTAATGACTCTTTTGTTTTTCGTTTTATATTCAATGGAAACTGCTAAGTTGGAAGCTGTAATTACTTTTAATTATTTGTAGTTGCTTCTATCTGATTTAGATGGCTTTAATAATTTATACTCTATTTCTGCTATTGGATCTATGTATTATTTTGTTGTTTATAAGGAGTTGTCTAATGTTGCCTCGGTCCTTATGGCACTGATTACCCTGATTTTTAATAGAACTTTTGCTTTCTAATGATGTTGATATTTCCTTTTGTGTTGTATGGGAATGAAGGATTTGTAAGAATTAATTAGTAGAATACCATATTTTGTAGGAATATATCGTATGATTAAAGTATAAGTTAATTGGTATATGGGTATATTGACAATAGGGCGTAGTGGGTTACCTGGTTTATGGATTTTAAAATTGCCATATATGTAGCCGAAATGATATTCGCCTGTGATTTTTTTTTGAGTTTTAGAGATCTTATTTTTGTTAGTAAAAAATATAAGATTATTTCATTTTTTTTATTTACTGGTAGTGTTTTTGTTAGGTTTTGTAAATTTTACCTTGTCATTGAGGATAGTGCCGTATTCGATTTTATCAAATATAAAAAAATATTCGACTTCAGCTTTCCTAATTATAATGTCCAGGTTTTCTCTAAGTTCTTGTGCAACCTCTACCAGGTTACTTTTCCCGTTGTTAAATCTATTTTTGATGGATTCGGCTTTCAATAAGTCGTATTAATCTATCATATTTCAAATTTCAAATATATTGGTATAATATTTCAATTTTAGTTTTATTGATAACTGTACTATATTTGTTCTGTAAATAGCAGTTCGGTTCATGATTATAAAAGGACTCTTAGATAGACTGAGAAATTTATCCATGTTCTTGGGTATGATTCCTTGCTAGAGGTTGTTGAGTTTCTTTAGAATGTTATGCTTTGCAATAATACAAATAAAATGTGTTACTTAGATAATCACATGTTTATATATTTCATGTTTGTTTTGTGTGAAAATTTTAAGTTGGTATATGATGTCTTAGTACTGATTAACAGTTGTTAAGAACTTAAAATTTCTTCAATTTTCCTATTTAGACGAAAATTTTTATTTTGTTAATAAGTGCAATTTTTTCATGGTGCAGTTATAATGTACTATACTTACGCAGTAACTGTCCCTTCAAACATAACTTATTCAAGACAATAGGCAATTTATATGAATCAAGTTTGTCCATCTTTCTCCCTAAATTAAGAATTATCCTTCGCAAATTTCAGCGTTCAGATTTTTTTCGAAAGCATATTTGAACCTTGCTGGAGAGCATATTTTCTTTATTAAGTTTTCTCGAGTGCAGAGACCAATAGATGTAATACACACTGTTTAAAGTAAAAACAGGGCGTCTTTTTAAAGTGCGGGTGTTCACTAAAAATAAAGTTTCAGATAACATAAATGTTTGATTAAGTATAAATCCATTAAAGAATTGCTTTATTTACGTTTCGGATACGAAACTATGCAGACATGGGCTTTCGAGAAAGATCTTAACGGGAAAACGTGCTTTCCTTAAAAATGGAAAATAGAACCATACTGTGCTGCCCACTCTCTTTGGTTGAGTGGTCTAAGGCACGCTTGATCAAATGGCGGTTTCTCTTACAAAGGTGGACGCAGGTTCGAATCTCTTCGTAGAGTACATTTTCTTGAGTGCGCATACTAATAAATATAATACTCACCGCTTAAAAAAAACAAAAACGGAGTGTCTATTTTAAATAGACACCCCGTCTCCTAAATACTGCTTAAATTAATAAAAGTCGGATTAAAAATATATATATAAATTCCCTGAAATTACCCAGATCAACCGAAACGCTGTAACAACAATAAGGATACTAGTCTGACTATAAATAATGATTATGGTAGATGCTTGGAGCTTTTTATATTAAATTATATTTTTAAAATGTTTAATCGTAATATTGTTAACAGACTCAGTGATCGTCAAAATTACTGACATGGTTTATGTTATGGTAAATTACCCATACACGGATGGACTCTTCCAAGTTACAAATAAAAGCAGGTGCTGCTTTTGTCAGAAGGTAGTTGACAGCTCTGACAGTTCGGACTTAATATTCTTGCTCGTTTGTATATTATTGTATTACCGATTTTCGCTCATATATTTGTTAACTCAATTTTTATCTTTGTGTCTTTATTTCTGGTCCCAAAAAGGCCACAACGGTTTAATAAAAATCAGTTTCTGTCCGTATAATTACATTTTAACATGGTAAATAAAAAGAAAAGGCAACATTTTAATAAATTTACTCTGAAAGAATTCCTTCCAAGATAGTTTTGAAACTTATATAAACCTAAATAATCAAGAATTTTCGCAAAGACTAAATTGTTCGCACAGTTACAAGTTTCTCATTTTAAAACATGAAAATCAATCTGTTTATGAAAAGCTCATTAATATGGATATTCTAGAAAATTCTATTCAAAATGCTTTTGATTTAAAAAACAAAACAAAATTTTATAGGCAATTCAGATTTGTTTGTTATTCATACATCAACTGACACTATATAAAAAAACAAAAACAAAAACAAAAAAACAAAAACAAAAAAACAAAAACAAAAAAACAAAAACGTCGCCCTTAGAAAGAGGTTTGTAATATGTTTGCATATCTTTATAATTTTAACTATCAGTAGGGAGAGGTTAGTTTTGATTTTACTTCATGCTTGTAAATGATTTAATTTTTCTGCTTTATTTTTATCCTGAAGGTCATCGTGTTTTTGTTCTGTTATCATAAGTTGTGATGTGTCACAAAAATGATGAAGGCTATAACAAGATTGACAGTAAGTATAATCATTCTAAATCAATTGTATGTGTCATTATCGAGAATTTGGAGAGTAGTGCTGTATCGTGGAAGTGAGTGTAAATGAATATTTTTTTCAGAAAGAGGAAAACGCAGGATAGCGTGGTTTTCACTGAATAACCCTAGGGTGACCACGAAAGAAATAACAGATGAATTAGAAGATGTTGGTAAAAAAGTTTCTAACTGAACAGTAGATATAATGTTTGAAGCAGGACCGTTGAAACCATGTTGTCCCTTTAAAGATTTCCCAATATGAAGGCATTTTGAAGTTTGTTGAAAATCATATTGAGAAGAGTTATGAAATTGGGAGAAGATATTATAATTTGATGTAACAAAAATGCAGTTATTTGGCTATATCGACGTGTCACGTGTTTTACCAAAGATCATCGTTCCTGCAGTGAACCATAGAAGTGGTAATTTGCCATTTTGGTGATATTTTATAGCAAAATATCCTGGAAGTTTAAGTAAAGTTGATGGAATCAAGAGAAAGGAGCAATACAGTGATATTATGAGCCACAACTTAAATGGTGATTCTATAAGCGCAGCTTTAGATGTGGTACAAGGTAGAAAGTATGAGGCACCCAGTGAAGATCGAACTCTCGTAATTGTTTTAGCGAAACAAGCTGGTAACCATTACACCACGCCGAGGTGCAAACACCACAATTTCAATGAATCTGTAATAGAACTGAATCATAGACGTCGTTTCATCTTCATTCAGAACAATAACCGTAAGCATATTTCAAATGGAGCAAACTACCTAGTTACGTAATAACGTAGCTATAGAATTCACTCCGGTGATACCGTAATTACTATATAACTGGCTTAGAAAACAAAATCTCTAGAATTTTTAAGAAATACCATGCCGTTTGTAATAAAAGACACGGGACAGAATAACCCTAAATTAGGCTTTATTCCACACTATAGAAGATTTAGTACAAACAAAACTATTTATATTACGATAAGCAGGGTCGGAGAGAAGAAATGTTCACCACAATATCCCCTGTTTCTAGAAATAATTAGTGGCGGTTAGTCAATCAGTATTAAGGAAAGATTATATCCTAGCCAGATTTATTTCAATTTTTAAGTATCTCCTTTATAACCTTATTCGATTTAAGGAAATCGGCAAAAGATTTACTCAAAAAAGGAGAATAAATGTCCAAGAGTTATGATTTAAATAGCTGAAATAAAAAAGAAAATGTAAGAGATGAAAATTCAGTCCTATATTTGTTTATTCTTGATAGACTTGTCACGCAAACATCATTTTGCGTATGATTGTTCAAATATAAGAATCACATTTGAGAAATATTTCTTTTGCTGCGTTAAACCGTGAATACTCAGAAGACGAGTCTGACACTATAGCAAAGAGAAAAACTCTTATCTGAATTTTTATTTGAAAGATTCATTGTTTAATCTATCAGGTTAATGGAGAAGCATTAAGCGCACTAACAGAGAAGGGGTTATGTTGAAAATGAAATGTCTTAAATATATATGTTTACATATTTAAATGTATATAAAGTATGTTTATCAAATCAAAATGGATTGAACTTATTTCCCCCTTGGTACATGCACAAAAATCAAATATTTATTTAAAGATATTAACAAACTTTTGATTCAGTCATAAAATTATTAAGAATTGATAAACCTGTTACACCAACAGTTATCTTCCCTTTGTTCAAATAAAAGAATCTCATTTGAGAAAATGTTTTTTTCCACGTAAGGAGAATTATTTGAAATCAGCGATGTCCACAAGATATTGACTAAAATATACAGGCAAGCCCTTCCTAATTAGAATATAGATGTAATTCTGTCTTCCTCTGCTATTGTAATTTATTTGACCTTACGTCAGATTATATTATGAATGGCATAAATATGGACACGTATTCTGCCTTGTAGATGAAGTAGTTGCATATTTTTCATCGGTGAACAGCATTTATTAAAATTTTTGTTCCTTCTCCTCAGATATATACTTCTCCCAATATATGATTTCATCAATAAAAAAATATTACTTTGTCTGAAGAAGTCGAAACGCGTCACATAAGATTTTTCATTTTGGTATTCAATTACTGACAGGATGATAAATAAAATTTGTATCTCATATTCTACCGTATGAACTCATGTTCAAAAAAGGGATTTCAAATATTGGTTTTCTATTTGGGTTTTTCCCAATATAAGTAACCGGTGTTTGAACTCATTTCGTTCAGAAATTAAACAGTCCTCTGTGTACAACCACTCAGATCAATAGTTAAAATGGCTTTGAGCAAATGAAACATCTAGGTCTCAACGACGACCATATTACTTTGAACCTTTGAACTGGTCCTACATACAGAATCACAAAGAACTGTATCAAATAACAGAAACCACATCACTTGAGGACTTTCAACAGCAGTCCGTCTTCAAACCTCGGAGGCTGGCGCTACAGAACCACAAACAAAGAACTGTATCAAATAACAGAAACCACATCACTTGAGGACTTTCAACAGCAGTCCGTCTTCAAACCTCGGAGGCTGGCGCTACAGAACCACAAACAAAGAACTGTATCAAATAACAGAAACCACATTATTCGAGGACTTTCAACATCAGTACACCAGTACTTTTCTTAGTATTCTATCTACCTCAATGATTCTCTTGTCTGGATGGTTCAATTTTTACTTTTTCCTAGATTCTTCCGGAGAGTTTCTAGTGCACGGATGACAATTGATACGACTGTTTCCATTATGTTCCACAAATTGTCGCTATTATTATTATTTTTCATTAGGTTTTCCTACCATTGGTAACTAATGTCGGCTTACACTGAAGTTTAATTGTTAATATTAATATTGTAGTTATTTTCAATAATGCTTTCCAATTCTTCCACTAATTTCCAGTTCCATTTTTTTTCGAAGAATCTTTGGAATCGATCCCAGCAACATGTCCAGATATTTATTTACCATTTCATTATCTTTCAGATCTAATCTCTAGTCTGACAGTTTTCAGGGGATCACCATCCTTACCAAGTCATGTTTATTCTTTTATTCTTTCTTAACAAACATTCTACATTTGCTGATTAAAATAATTATCATAAATTTATCATTGAGTATTCATACTAGTCACCTATACTAAAGCTTAAGTAACAATAAGTCTTCTCTATAATCCACCCTCCTCTTATTATTTTTTCACTAATGCTTTCGTTTGGATGGTTCCAATTATTCTACTTTCTAGTACCTCCAGTAATTTTTCAGCATTCTTTGACATCTTTCCCAGCCATATGTCGAGATACTTATTTATGTCTACATTTTCTTTCATATCTACTCTTATTTCTGCCGGCTCCCAGTGGCTCACCTTCCTTACTTATTCATGCCTATTATCCTATAATTCTCGTACCAACCTTCTACATTCTCTGATTATTATTGTCATCATCATTATATTTCGATTTCTACAATAATCACACTACCTATCGAGTCTTCGGGTAGACCTAAGGCAGTTGCGTATTGTTATGGCTACATTTCATGATTTGTTTTTCTAACTCCCATAACATCACTAGCGTTATATGGGCAAAGATTTTAATGTGCGGGCTGTACTTATCAATACAATTTTTTGTATTTGTTAAGCTGAGATTTCCAGGTGTTTTTGCAACGTGTTGTTGTGTTCCTTTTTTTTCATTCCAAGCGCACCTACTATAACTGGTACGATTCTTGTTTTCAATTTCCACATTTTTTTCTATTTCGATAGTTTTTCAAATTCCTTGGTTGCTATGTTACAGTCCATTGGGCAGACCATATCAATAAGCAGGTAGGCTTTTTCTTTTCGGTTTTTGACTATTATATCCGGCCTATTTGATTCAATCTTCGTATCTGTAAAGCTGGTGTAATCACATAGATTCTGTTTGTGTAACCGGTGATGTTCATATCAGTGTTTATTAACATCTTTTCCTAACTGTTTGCACATTGTCCAGTGTAAGTATTGCTCCACTCTATCGTGACGATTTTTATATTCGCTTGGCGCAAGTACAGTACACCCTGCGATTAGATGGTCTATGGTTTCCTGATATTAGTCACAAAACCTGCATTTTGGATCCACACTATTATGTAAGATATTTGCCTGAAAGTTTCCAGTGAAAAGACTCTGGTCTTGCACTTCAAGAATAAAACATCCCGAATCAGTCTTTAATCCAGTTACTATCGCTGAGTGTTAAATTTATCAACATCGTCTTTATTAGCACGTTCTGGATATTGCCTATGAAAAGATCTGTCTTGCCAGCGTTGTTTCATCTGTTCAAGATCTTTATCCATGGCTTTCTTTTCATAATTTTTGCTGCAACACTTGGTACTTGGGTTCTGTTTTGGTTTTCTACAGAATCATTGAAACAAGCAGCTTGGTGAAAGGTAGCCTGAATTCTCGCTAGTGACCATGAGAATGAAAGCGGACGAACGTGATCGCTTGCTGCCATAAGTGAGTATAATTCGCTCTTACCAAATGCTGGACAAAGTGTGCTCGCTCTCTGTCCGTCTGTCTGTCTGTCTATCTGTCTATCTATCTCTTTCTCTGCATTTGCGAACCTACCTATTCTATTTTATTTTATTTATTTTTTATTCCCCCTTGTCTGTTTGACTAATTTGTGTTCTAATTATTCTAACTTAATTTGTAACCTTATATATTCGTCTATTTGGAAACTCCTATTTGAAAAAAAAAAAAGTCTTTGAGTTAAAGTTACGTCGCGTCACGTCGCCAGTATTCTTATGTTCTAGTGGCCGTAATATAAAATCCCAACGTGGAAGGGTTTAGCCGTCTCTCTCTCCACATTCTTTTTAATTTTATTGCAAACAAGTATCCAAGCCCATATTTGGGGGTGGGAAGAATGCCCATTGGAACCCCCCCTGCTCTGTGTTCATTGAAACAAGCAGCTTGGTGAAGGGTAGTCTGTATTCTCGCTAATGACCATGAGAATGAAAGCGGACGAACGTGATCGCTTGCTGCCATAAGTGAGTAGGTTTTATGACATATCCACAAAGCTGGATAACCATATTTTATTTATTTATTTTTTTTTTTAGAATAGGACAATGGGACTTATACTAAGTTAAAACTTAGTTTAGTGAAGGTGTCAATTACAAATAAAATAATATTCCTTTCCACCAGTACGTACGTCTACTAGTGTCAGGCTGGACACTTTGTCAACTACCTCCCCACCTGTTCTTTTCTGTTGTTGTTATTGCTGTTGTTGTTGCTGTTGTTGTACGTGTCTTATGTAATAGGAGTAGGTAGGCTCGCCCACCGCCCGGTCAGTACTCCCCCCCTTTCCTTGGACAAGTTTAGAGGCTCACACCTTGTTTCTTGTTTAGGAAGGAGTTCCCGGAACTCTCTCTCTCTCCCTCCCTCTCTCTGGCCTCTGGTACAAGTGCTGCCGTGTTTCTCCCGTGATGTGTGCAGTCTGTGGCATTATCTCTTCATTCTGAGGGTACACGGTTGACAGTTACCTGGTTGCTGTTTCCGACTGGTAGTTAGGAGCTCTAACATAGTGTCTTGAGCGGCCACTCTGATCAACTGTTGTATAATACCGGGGTGTCTGTAGTGCCATGTCACGCATGGAAATGTGTCCCTGCAGTCACCTCCGGTGGGAAACCCTGAGACCACATTATGATGCAGGCTTTGCAAACTTCTCTCTGCCCATGCCACGGTAGATAACCGTCTGCTACTTCTACTTCAGGCCTTCTTTTCCAACCAGAATTCCACATGATGACTTCCAAAGATCGAAAAAGTAAACCTAAACCAGCCCTACAAAAATCACCTAAACCCTTCAACATTTCATTCTCCAACATCCGTGGCATTAGAACCAATTTCTGCAGCGTGGAATCCTTCCTCACTGGAAACTGCCAGGAAATCCTGGCTCTGTGTGAGACCAACCTTGACCCGTCTATCCCCTCCTCTGATCTCTCGGTTCCCGGCTACCTCCCTCCCCTTAGAAAAGACTCTCAAACCCACATGCACGGCCTTGGTGCTTACGTCAAGGACCATCTCCCACTGCCTAGAGAGTTGTCTCTCGAATCGCCAGACTATTCGTAATTGTGTCTATGGCTATCTCTTCTCAATACCGTAAGCTATCTCTTCTTCCTTTAACGCTCTCAAGGCTATAGGATACTCGATAGCATTTCTGAAGGCATAGACAAGATTCTCCCTCCATCCGTTTGCTCACATATTTGTGTTTGACGATTTCAACGCCCATCATACCAAGTGGCTTAAGAATGCTACTACTGACCTTACAGACATTCAAATACTTAATTTTTCTGTTTTTCAATCCCTCACGCAGATAGTTGACTTCCCCATGCGTTTTGTCTTCAACCGGGACGGTAAGGCCTCTCTTCTGGACCTGTGTTTTACCTCCATCCCTGAGTCTTGTAGCGCCTCACAGCTCTGCCCTCTGCTCTGGTGTCGGTCAACATCTCTTTCATCTCCACCCCCTGCAAAGAACTTCCTACCTCTAGAACCTTGTTCTGCTGTCAACGAGCTGACTGGGGCTCGTCCCGTGATTTCCTCCGCGATGTCCTCTGGGATGTTGTCTTTACGCTCCCCGTTCAAGAATGTGCTCTCCTCCTGGGTCAAAGCTGGAATCGACGCTTTCATCCCCTCAAGGAAATTTATGGTCAAATCGCGCCCCTCCCCCTGGTTTTCTGCTGCTTGCTCAGCCGCCATTTCCCATAGGAACCACTTCTTTCACCTCTATCGTAGCGACATGTCCGACTGCAATAGACGTCTCTTTGTCTTTTCCCGTAACGAGTGTAAGCGTGTCCTCAACAAAGCTAAGTCAGTATTTGCTGCTCGAATGAAGGAACTCATTGCTTCTCGCAAATTTGGCTCCAAGGATTACTGGCGTCTCTGCAAGAGCGTACTAAACAGTATACGAACCCTCTATACCTCCTTTGTTCAACCATTTTGAGGTCCTGACCTCCTCTGCCGACAAGGCTGAATGCTTTGCACGGAAATTTTCTTTCAATTCAACACTCGACTCTTCCGGTGTACCCATACCGGACTTCCCTCTTAGAACTGAGGCCCTATTGAGCGACTTGCACATATCCCCGTCATTGGTATTGGGCATTATCTCTAATTTAGACCCCCACAAGGCTAATGGTGGAGATGGGATACCAGCCATTGTCTTGAAGAAATGTGTGCCTGAACTGGCGCCTGCCCTCTCCAAATTATACAACTACTGCCCCAGGGAATCTTGTTTTCCAGACTGCTGGAAGTCCTCATCGATTGTTCCTGTCTTTACCCCTCTGACCCTTCTAGTTACCGTCCTATCAGTCTCCTTCTCCTCTTCGGCAAAGTCTTCGAAGCTTTAATCAACGCCGATGTGGTTAACCACCTTACATCCCATAACCTACTCTCAGACAAGCAATATGGTTTCCGCTTTGCTCGATCTACAGCTGATGTGCTCACAGCCATCACTGAAATTGTCTACCAAGCTCTTCAGAATAACGGAGAAGCTAGTGCCGTGGCCCTAGACATCTCCAAAGCGTTTGATAGGGTTTGTCATCCTGGTCTGCAGTCGCTCTCTCACAGACGTGCCGTCGCCTCTCTCTGTCTTTTTTTACAAATACTTTCATGGTAACGGCTCCGATGAGCTGCTTTCGCTGGTTCCGAGACTTCGCGAATTCAATCGTCCTACGAGGCTGGCATCTCGCTCTCACCCTTTCACTGTTGAAACTGTTAAATGTAGCTGCCTCTTCTACTCCAATAGCTTCATATCTCGCACCTCTCGCCTGTGGAACTCCCTTCCCTATTCTTGTTTCCCTGATAGCGATAATCTCCAACTATTCAAATGCAATGTCAATCGACATCTCCAGTTGCCTTGATCTATCCACTATCCTTCTCCTCATCCTTTTCTCTATCACTCCTATCTGCTCTCGCTCCAAATCCTCTATAACCCCTTGCGTGCTAGTGGCTTCCCGCCTTGCTAGGGCTGAAATGCTTTAAAAAAAAAAACGAAACATTTGTATTTATAAGCTTCTTTCTAAGATTGAATATTTTTTCTTTCAGTTTTCGTGTTGTTTGATTAATTGTATCATCCAGTCCTTTGTTATTTCGATGTATGTTACTAAACCAATATCTGTTGTTTTTTTTTTATGACAATTCTAGCTGAATAAGACCTCTTTCTTCACGGGGTATCTAGAGACAGTCTACATCAACCTTTGGATGATGCGACTTATGCTTAGAAAGAAGTTTTCTTGTCTTAGAATCCATTCATCTGATATCATTTCAGATGTTGAAACTATATTCAGCCACTCGAATGTGAAGGCTATTAATGGCCGTACTTCTCTTTTGAAAATTCAATGCAGTTCTTAATATCAGACACACCCTTCTATAGTACTCTTTTCGCACTATTTATTTTATTTTTTTTGTGGTGAATTCCTTCACCGTCATGTACACCGAAGTACTTATACACTTCTTCTTGCTCTAAATCTTTGATTGCTACCCTAGTTTTCTAAGCTAATAGAGGTTTCCTGTAGTGATCCTCGTGAAATTGTGACTTTAGCACATTTTACAAAACCGAATTCCATTCCAATGAAGAATTTTATTGTTTTCAGGAGACCTTTCATTCCACTGTCATTACTGTATACAACTTTAATTTATCCATGTAAAATAGTTGGCTTATTTTCTTTTGATATATTCCGTACTGTTAATTTCGCTGGTTAATGCTATTAGGGATATACAAAATAGTGATGGAGACGAAGAGTCACCTTGAAATATTCCTCTGTTAATGTTCATTTCACCAGGCTCATAGACTCCATTTATATGATCGAGTTGAAGTGTTGTTTTCCATATCAACATACTTTGATGAAATTGATGACAACGAGCGATACCTTCTATATATTTAAAGACTTTAAGATCCATGAATGGTGTACACTATCGAATGCCTTACGGTAATCTATTCAGGCAGTACTGAGATTTTTCTTTGTAGTGAAGCAGTTTTCCAAGATCATCCTATCCTTTATTTATTTGTTCTGTTAGAATAGATGTGAACACTTTGTAAGTAGTGGGAAGACATGTAATTGGTCTTTACTTTTTTGGGACATTTGTGCCACCATTCTTGAGTAGAAGGAAGGTAATTCTTTTGATTACCCATACCGGAATTTTAGTAGGATCATTTGTCACTACATGAAGTTCTTTGGTTAATTTTTTGTGTGCCGTATTTAAATAATAGAGCTAAAAGTTAGGAATTTTTTCTATTCTAGGAGATTTCCTGTTGTGTGTTTTCTTTTTTTCAGTGTACATTCAGTATCCTCTTCTGTGATTTCCGCCCATGTTTGTTCTGGTTTATTATTCATTTGTTCTACCTCTTGCGTAATCCAATCTGCCTCTTTGTGATGTTCTTCTTTAGGCAAGCCTATATTTTTCCCAGCACTGTATAATCTCTTCCATTGTTTGGAAGCGGGCTGTCACTTCAATTTTTTTTTGTTTATTTCTCTGTAAAATATCTTCTCATCTGTTTGAAAAATCTTGTTCTGTCTGTAGAATCTTGATCTTTTCTCATAGCGTCTGATTCTTTGATCCTTCAGTTATATTATTTGCTTTATTTTTTCTTTAGCTGATAGGACTTCATTTTCATGCCTAATTATATACTTTATTGCCTTTTCTAGTCCTTACATTTGTTCCTCTTTCCAGTTGATCGAGTACAGATAATTCACTTCTAAGTTGTTCAACTACTTTCTCTATTTTTTTTCCAAGGTGAATCCTCATGACTGTGAGATTGCCTTTTTTTTACTTTGATGTTTACTTTTTTTAGTTGCTCTTATTACTGACTAGCAGCATGACCCGGCGTTGCCCGTGCTTGATTCAAAAACCGTACGACTCATACAGCAATCGCTATCAATTGACTTAAAATATTTTTGCCCTTCTTTGCCTTTAAAGGAGTGCCCTTTGCCGTGCTGATGTTGCTACATGCCTTACTTCTTGCCTATCTCACACTGCGAATTTTTTCTAAGCGCTATACTAAACATTAAATCTGTTACGAAAAAAGAACTAAGCAAAATGAGCACAAAACGATCAGCTTTAAAAAAGGACTCGTAACTGGAAAAACCTAATGAAAAAAGAATGTTAACAACAAATACTTTTTCACACCGAACCCAGTTCTGCGGAATCAGAATCAACGTTGAGGTTAAGCAAGCGAATGAGTCAATTGGAGTAAAGTGCCATGCAGATTTAAATTTTTCCCACTTGTGACGAATGCAGCTATCGATTTTTTTGCATGCTAGTTAACATTCGTGTCAGCCAGCTGTTGGCTCTCACGCTGGCCAATAGAATCTTCGTGCCTATTCGTGGCAGCCAGCAATAGGCTCTCACTCTGGCCAGTAGAAAATGGCCGCGAACTACATGAAAAGTGCCGTAGAAGCATGAAAAAATCTATTATTTCCATTATCGATGGGAGTTGGGAAATGCAAAGTCGGTCTTGGCCTTTTCGCTAACTTGGAGCATGTGCATGTAAATTTTGGTGCAAATCCGTCGAAAATTGCGGCCGTGCATTCGTTACACACACACACACACACACACGCACGCACACACACACACACACACACACATCCTGCCATTTATAGATAGAGATGCTTATATTGCTCCACTGAGACATACATGTGGCCCTACTTCAACCAGAAATTATTTGAGTGCTGCATTGTAGACTTTAATAGTTTTGAGTTTATGCTTTGTTGGTTGCAATTTTAGGAGTTGTTCTCGTTCTTCCAGTTTCAGTTCTTCTCAGTTCCTTTCTTAATCATTCCAAGTGCTCCTGCTATTACAGGGGTAAAAAAAAAATATTAAATAAATATTAAAATTTCATGGGACACGTATGTCACTCTGTAGACGACAAACTTTATTGTTTATTTTTTAACAATTATATCTCGTCTGTTGCATCTGTGTTCACAAGAAATTCCTATAAAATAGTTGCATTTCTTGCCCGGTTACTGGTTTAGGATGATGTTGATGCCACTCATCTTCAGTTTTTAATTTTTTAATTTCCTGCAGATTACACAATGTTAGTAATAACCTATTCTGTGATGCCTGTTTTGGTATACTTTCGGAGCCAACACTTTACATTCTGCCACTAAGTGATTTATTGTTTTATCAAACTGATTGCAAAACCTGAATTTTGAATCAATTGCATTTCTTAATGAGATTAACTTGGTAGTTGAGGGTAAATAAGCTCTCGTTTTGTGCAGCTAAAACTATTCTAATAATAGAATTATTATTACTATTATTATTATTAATATTATTATTATTAGTAGTAGTAGTATCTCATTGGGTACACTTCCCCTAATTTCTAATTCTCCCAGTCTTCTTCTTAGGCTCTTTTGTATAGTTTCCATCGCACCAATAACGACTGGTAATAATGTCAACTGATTAATTCATCTAAAAATCAGTTCACTAGACTGAATTATAATAAAGGTGATTAGCTGTTAGTCAGTTCTGATTTCTCATCTCATATTTTTGGTTTTTGTGCCAAATTAAGTAAATTTAAATTCTATAAGTAGCTCAGCGTATATCAGTTATTAGCAAATTACATTAGTAAACTATTATTAACATAATGAATTTGATTCTTATTCTGCCTCCAAGTTGGGCCGCTATCAGTTTAGTAAGTGTTATGGAACCTTACCCATAATAACATAATGGACTATTCCATACGTAATAAATACTGCGTCTCAAGCAGAGAGTTCAGTTCGAAGTCGGGTGAACGACTGACCGGCTGATCGGTTGAACTCTCTGCCTACGGGCGGGAAGGAACCCGAAGGAGGCTACGCCGAAGGGCGGAGTCTCTTTCGGGGTGGTAGATCGACCCTGAACCCGTTTATACGGGTTCAAAGGGCATATTTTTGCCCGAGCCCACGGGCTCGGAAACCCCACGGGCTCGGAAACCCCACGGGCTCGGAAACCCCACGTTAAACCGGCCTTGTGCCACATGATGTCCTCGTGGGGGGTGACTAAATACCGTTCAGCCCGAAGTCCGGCGACCGTATGACCGGCTGATCGTTTGAACTCTCTGCCTACGGGCTGGGAGGAACCCGAACGAGGCTACGCCGAAGGGTGGAGTCTCTTTTCGGGGAGGTAAACCGACCCTGAACCCGTTTATACGGGTTCAGAGGGCATATTTTTGGTCGAGCCCACGGGCTCGGAGATCCCACGTTAAACCGGCCTTGTGCCACATGATGCCCTCATGTGTGTGTGTGTGGCGGGTGACTAAATACTGTTCAGTCTGAAGTCTGGAGTGAGCTCCGTCAGGAGTCTGTCAGTCAGTCAGAGCGAGCGAGTCAGTCAGTCGAGTCAGAGGCAGTCCGAAACAGTCGCATTCAGACAATTAGTACTAAACCTGATTGTTCGTACTAACACTTTCTACTTCTCTGTATATATTCCTGTTTGTAATATATCTGTGTTATTCCATACCTGTGTTCGAGTTCTTCTTTATTGGTTCTACCTTGGACTATCACCGTGGTACAAGGAACCGGGCCATAGCAGTAAGTAAACAATAACAATATAACATTTAATGATGTCATTTTGTTCTTAACTCGGTTTAAAATGCCTGTTGTAGAACGGTGATTACCTAACTGTTCTTCAAGACTATTTCTTTGCCTGGTTAGTTCAGTCATCAGTAAGTACTCCACTCTTGTGATCATGTATTATAGTAGGATGTTTGTATTAAGACAGTTGCTTACAAACTAGCATTATAGTATATTGATTGGTATAAGGTGTTTGGCCGTACTAAGCTAAATTTATTATATTATAAAAGATGAGCTGATTCTCTGTCCGTCACTCACTTTACAAATGAAATAATAATAATAATAATAATAATAATAATAATAATAATAATAATAATAACAATAATAATAAAATTCCTTGAAACGACAAAGCTGAAATCACCGAAGCGAAAAACCACGTCATCCAAGTACTCAGCAGAGTAACTTTCATACAATTGTCAGACAGAGACCAGCTCCCCAAAATCCATATGACGAATTCCAACAAGCACATTGTGAAATTATACAACGCTGCTCTGGAAACACTGTTAACAGATAAACCACCGGGAAACATCACAGAAGTTAACAATGTCATATACGCAACAGCTTGGGGTCAAGACAATAAACAAAGTTAACAGACATAGAGAGCCAGCTTGGAAAGCAAAACTGTTACGAGAAATAAAACAAATCAGATGTGAGCTTTCTATATTAGATGAGCTCACCAGAAACCATAATATTTCCACACATTTCAAGCAGAAATATAAAATTAAATTCTTAATTGACATTTCATCAATCACGGAAATGTTGAAGCAGAAACTTCAGCTAAAGGCACAGAGAACAAGACGATACGAAAAAAGTAAAATATTCCAAACGGACCTTAAGAAATTTTACAGGGAAATTGGAAAAACACCTATACATGTCGAAAGGCGACAATCGATTGATAATAATTCTGGGAAAATATTTGGAGCAGCCCAAAGGAATATAACCCAAATGCAGAATGGACGTAAAAAAGAACGAATGCTGGATACACCTCTGGAAGAATGGGAAAATATATCCACAGATGATGTTAGACAAGCTCTAACGAAATCCCCAAAATGGAAATCCCCAGGAAATGACAAGATGCCCAATTTCTGACTTTATCTCTCATCTATCCATAAAATTATTGCAAAAATTATCAACGCTTGTAAATAATCCCAATAAAATCCCGGAATGGATTACTGAACGTATTACATACCTCATACCAAAAACAACTGAAACAGACAACCCGAAAAATTACATGTCTCTCCACAATGTATAAGTTGATCACATCTGTCATGACGAACCGTACTTATTCCTTTTTCGAAACAAACAGCATTCTTCCGCTGGAACAGAAGGGATGGAGGAGAGTTTCATTTGGCTGCAAAGATCAACTACTGATAAATAAAATGATCCTGGAAAATTGCAGCAGACGACGTAGAAATCTTAGCGCAGCGTGGATTGATTATCGTAAAGCCTTTGATAGTGTTCCACATTCTTGGATCCTTAAGACTTGGAAATGTACAAAGTCTCCCTTGTGGTATTAAATTTCCTTAAGCACAGCATGGATATGTGGAATACCAAACTATACCTTAGTCACTGCCATATCCAACCGTCTAAATATCCGACGTGGAATCTTTCAAGGAGACTCTCTGTCACCCCTTCTGTTTTGTTTATCCTTAACCCCTCTTACACATGAACTGAACAACAGTAGCTATGGTTACAAAATAAATAAGAAAATATTCAATCACCTCCTCTACATGGATGATCTCAAACTCTTTGCCAAAGATGACAATGAGTTGAAGGGCCTTCTCAATATTGTAAAATACTTCAGTGACGACATAGGTATGGACTTCAGATTAGATAAATGTGCAAAAGAAACATTCAAGAATGGTAGAATTGCAGAAACACCCTTAATAGATTTAGATTTTGTCACAAAGATTAGGGAACTGGAGCATGATGGAGCTTATAAGTACCTAGGAATTAGCGAAGGAGATGGCATATAACACCCCCAAATGAAGGAGAAGGAAGAAAGGAGTACTACAGGCGTGTACGTCTGGTACTAATTATCGAGCTAAACCCAAAAAACAGAATATCAACAATAAACACCTTGGCTATCCCTGTGCTGCAATACAGCTTTAATATCCTTAACTGGACCATAGCTGAAATTAAGCGAATGGACGCCAAAACGAGAAAGCTTCTCATTTGCTACCGCATGCATCATCCCAAAGCTGATATTGATCGTCTGTATGTGCCCAGATCCGAAGGAGCCAGAAGATTAGTTCAACTAGAACTGTCCTACAAAACTACAACAATTGGCCTCCAAAGATACTTGGAAACTACAGAAGACTGGATGATGGTATGTGTCAAGGAATATAAAAGTAGTAAGCGTCTTTACTTCGTAATAAAGGAAGCCAACAATTTCAAAATGGAGTTTCAAATGGGCGCAGAAGAACAAGCAAAGCACAGTACACCCACTGAAGCTGCAAAATACTTAAAGAAGAAAGCAAAGACAAATGCAATCGACCAGATACAGAAATAATGGCAAGATAAACCGCTTCATGGCCAATATTCTGCCCGTACCAAACAAACTGACGTAGACAAAACCCGTAGCCATCAGTGGCTACCTAGTGCAGGGTTGAAAGCTGAAAATGAAGGTTTTTTTCCTTGCTGCACAGGACCAATACTTGTTAACTAGGAATTATCAAGCACGTATACTAAAATATTGTGTTAGCCCAAAATGCAGATTCTGTGATAAATATCCAGATACAACTGACTATCTTGTATCAGGTTGCACGGTATTGGCACCCAATGAATATGAAACTCGGCATGACAGAGTGGGCTAATATCTGCACCGGAAAATCTGAACATTTATGGAAAGGAAACTGAAAGAAATTGGTATGAACACCACCCAGATCTGGTTACGAAGATAGGGCCTGTAACAGTCGGAACAATCAAATTTAACTACCCAGACATCGTGACCGCAAAGACAAAATGCACCTTCTTATTGACATTGCAGTCTCTGCAGACTGTAATGTATTTTTGAAGATCTTCAAAAAACTATCAAAATGCAACGACCTTAAAATCAAAATCTCAAAAATTTGGCCCATGAGAACATTAACTCTCGGATTGTTTGGAAAAGATTTCAGTAGAAATGGATTCCTGGTAGCATATGTCTTAAAGAAATACAAAAAGTTGTTTTCATAAGTATAGCACACACCTTAAGAAGGGCTTCATCTATGCAAAATATGTGTGTCGGGACTCGGAAAGAAATGAGTATATACCAAAAAACAAAGGAAATAATAATAATAATAATAATAATAATAATAATGAGAAGAAGAAGAAGAAGAAGAAGAAGAAGAAATAAGAAATACAGGAATGTGGCAATTAAACACAACCACTATTCTAATAACAATAAGAATGATTAAAAATGATATTTATACGTACATTAAGAAAATCTTAAAACCTCT
The DNA here is from genome assembly GCA_963932145.1 of Acanthosepion lycidas. Classification (NCBI taxonomy): domain Eukaryota; kingdom Metazoa; phylum Mollusca; class Cephalopoda; order Sepiida; family Sepiidae; genus Acanthosepion; species Acanthosepion lycidas. The sequence continues at coordinate 33,031,355 of OZ010616.1, forward strand.
CACCATTTGAAATAAAACGAATAAACTCATGAGCAACGGTCACATACTTAATAAAACTCTATATGTATGTAGTGTATATGCGTATGTTTACGTTGTGCGTGAGTGGCTTACATATGTATGTCCCATTTAATATATGCACAAGCCTTTGCATTGAACATTTCGGAAGCCTTTCACAGGGTCTGGCATTCAGGTTTTACCACAAGGTGAAAAAGTTACGGACACTTTTTTGAACTGATCCAGTCTTTGCTATCAAATCGTGAAATTAGAGTTATCTTGAACGGCCACTCATCTAGATCCTTTCGTATTAATGCTGGTGGTTTCATCCTTGGTCCTACTCTATTTTTAATTTTCATTAATGACCTTTCTGACATCAACTGTCAACTTGGTGTCTATGCTGACAACAAAACCATTTACTCCTGACTCGATAGGCATATCAATATGAAAAGCTCAAATTGACAGCCGATGTCCAAAATAACCTCAAGTCCGTAGTTAACTGGGACAAAAGATAGCTTGTTAATTTTAACTTCTCTCTATTAATCATCTGTGAGACCCCTCTATGCCTCCCATCAGCATGGCTGATGTTATCCTCCAGGAAAGTGATTCGTTGTGCCTTCTCGGGCTCACGTTCTCTGTTGAGATGAAATGGAAGGAGCACATTGAATCCATTGCTAGGTCAGCTGCTAAGAAAGTCCGTTCATTTTGTCGGGCGAGACAATTTTTCTCTCCAGAATCTATCTTGCATATCTATAAGTCTATGCCTAGAGTATTGCTGCCACATATGGTCTGCTGTCCCATGTTTACTGGAGCTCCTTGATAAGATCCAAAGAAGAATCTGCAATATTTTTGGTCTTGATCTGGCGGCTTAGATCCAGTTACTTTCACACCCTCGACTCTCTGTGTCATTTCTATAAATACTTTCATGGTAATTGTTCGAATGAGCTCTTCGCTATGTTACCTAGACTTTATGAATTTAAGCGCATTATTAGATTGGCGCCGAGATCTCATCAATTTACAGTTGAGCTGGCTAGTTGTAGGCCTAATTTCTATGGCAACAGTTTCTACTCTTGCACTTCACGCTTGTAGAACTCCCTTCTGGCTCCATGTTTTCCAGCCAACTTTAATCTGAAAAATGCAAATGCAATGTCAATCGCTATCTACTGTTCACGTGATTACTTTCTCCTCTTTCTACTCATCATTAATGTTTCTGTTCCTAATATTTCCACAATCTTTAATCCCTTGTGTTTTAGTGGACTTACTTCCTTGTGTGAGGTGATTCCGATTAAAAAAACAAAAAACACACTTAAACACACTTAAACACACACACACACACACACACACACACACACACAATTTGACTTAAATCATAATAAATCAGATAAAAAAGAGATTTTATTGAACTTTTCGGAAATTATTCTGTAATAAATAGAATTATTTTTAAAATGCTTTTTTTAAATTTTGGATAAATATTTTTACGCTTGTCACTGAATTGAAATCAACGTGTGCACACGCAAACGTACATACACTTAAGCAATCTGCATAGAATTGAAATGAACATCTGTGCTGCTGGGGTTAATTTCCCTTTGTATTTTGGCAATAACCTCTCGGTAACAAGAAAAGAATATGTCAGCATTTTAAAATAATTTTTATGATTCCTTTCGCATTAAAAATAAATATATTTTCTAATAAATGTAGCATTTTAAATGGACAAACAATTTAGATTTGAAATTTGATTATCTTACCGTCAGCAAAGTAACGGCTTCTGACTAGTTATCAATTTTAAAAAAAAGGCGAGTTAATTATGTATTTGTCATTAGTGCTGGAGGTCGATTTTTAAGCCGAGTTAAAAGTAAAATTTTCAGTTTTTCAAGGCATGCTGATATAATTTTCTTGGAAGATTTGCAGCAACACATTCATCTCGCTTATTTTGGCCTGGTGCCGATAGAAATATCTGATATACTGTCAAGGCAAAGTGTACTTTCTCACAGTAACCATTCATTGTTGTTGTTTTTTTATAAATTACAGTTACAATTGAGGAACTTTGGTAGTAGTGAGAGAAAGTTTAACGTTACAGAAGGTCATGAAAAGTCACTAGTGCTGTTATTTTTCTTTTTAAATTTATTCTTTTTTCTTTCATTCTTTCTTTATCGATTATTTACTAAGCTTAGTACAACTCATTACGAGAACGAAGCATGGGAATTGTCCAAGAAAGTTTTCTTTCATTAATCTTTTAGGTTTGGTGGGCCTGGCTATTTGCATTGAAAATTACTATTGGGAATCTTAACTTTTTACTAAGACGGAACTCGTTGCAATTATGTAGACTAACAGGGTTATCTTTCTAGGTAAAAATGTGATAAAGTCCTTAAACTGCCAGTAGAACCCAAGAGTTTTATTTTATTTTATGATTTTATTAATGTGTTCTTACGATTTGCTAGCAGTAAGCACATCGGATTTAAGAAGTTTTTGTTTGTCTTGTTTATACACGACTATAACATAAAAAATGCTAAATTATGTGTCGTTCATGGTAAAATATAGCATTTTAAGTACCTTTCTTTCTTTCTTTCTTTCTTTCTTTTCTCACAGTTCCTTTTTTGTTATAGAAGGAACTGTGAGTTTATTTTCATATTTCTACTTTGTTGATCTTTTGGTCCGAAAAGCTCAACAGTGGGTCCTGTGTCCCTAGCAAATGTCTTTCCCTCAAGAGGCGACTGGATCATTATCTGATGCTTGAGCTGTACCCAAAAGGGCTATTTTTGAAGCTTGATTCTACGTGGGTCTCTCAAGTGTGACCCCCCCTTTAACCACAGACTTTTAATACATTCCATTCTATTTTATGTGCGAATAAATACTTCATTTCAACTTTTTCTTTTACTATATATATTGTTGGTTGATTTTACTTAATTCTGTATTATTCTTATTTGTTTTTAGTGTACACTTCCTTTCTCTTTTCTTTCTTTTTTATTCTGGCCTCTTTTTTCTTTTTTTATTCTAGTTAGTATCTTTCTTTTTTATTTCTTATTCTAGCATCTTCCTAGCTTTCTTTCTTATTCTGGCCTCTTTCTTTCTTTCTTTCTTTCTTTCTTTCTTTCTTTCTTTCTTTCTTTCTTTCTTTCTTTCTTTCTTTCTTTTGGTTAAATGCCGAATTAAAAAGCACAGTCTTAATTGCAAACTAACATCTCTCTCTCCCTCTCTCTCTCTCCCTCTATCAGGAGAGGAATGTCATGTGTGGGCACGTGCTACTCGATAGATTTCACACCTACCGGATGTCTACGAGTTAGAACACACACACACACACACACACACACACACACACACACACACACACACACACACACACACACACACACACACAAGTTGAGCATAGGCACAATCGAACAGACACAGATTTACAGTTACACAACCAAATACCTCCACAACAGGCACACTCGAATACATGTTCTCATGATTGCATAGTAATACGTAGAAATAAGCATATTCACGTTTATAGCTCTTACGAAACATTTCGGTTTTTTGATAATGGTTCTCTGATGTTCTAAGATTAACAATTCTGATATACATACACACGCAAAGGCACACACACATACACGCACACACTCATACACACACAGTAGCGCAGATTAACAAACAAATTCTCTTTTGCTTTTTCTCAGTCACGCAAAAATCACAAAGTTAAACATAATGCCACACAAAGTATGTAACATAAATATACACACATTTTTATGCGCACACAAATATACCAATATAATAATTTGCAGATAACCGTTATTTAAATTACCAGACAAGGGATATTTTTTTATTATGTTCACGCTGTACAAGGATCAGGAACCACTCGAGGTAGATGGTTAATGAGTAAGAGACAAAATTTGTGTGGGAATATGTGGGAAAGATAACAGTTAATCCTAGACTTCAACGAGTTTAGATTGTAATGATTGAGGAAGCATCCTCTTGGGAGTTAGTTATGATTATATGAATTTTTTCTTTCTTTCTTTCTTTCTTTCTTTCTTTAATCAATTTTCTTTTTAGATGAAGCATTGTCACTTAATTAGTCTAGTATTTATTTTATCTTAATTTCACTTGTTTTATTTCCACACGTCGTATTATTATTATTATTATTATTATTATTATTGTTAATATTATACATTAATTATTTTTTTTTTCTTTATTTCCTCTAGCAGTATTATTAAAATTATCTTAAATTGTTGTTAAATAAGGCATTGTTAACTATTATTAAGTTTTAATTAATATTTTTTCATTTTAATATCATTAGTTTTTTATCAGAACTAGTCTGGTAGTATTAACAGGAATATTATCCTGTAAAACATGGCATAGATAAAAAGAGAGCAAGATATCATTTTTTGTTTATGTACACTGTATAAAAAGATAGTGTAGTCTTTACAGTTGTATTAAAATTTTATTAGATGAACCATTTTAAATTTTTGACTTGTTTTTAGATTTCAGATGATTTTAATCGCAACTTACTGTCATTCTGGGGCTTACAATAAATAGTAAGTTTCATAAAAACTAATAAACACAAAATAACATTCATTTCTCCCCAGAAGCCTATCTTACCGTAACAGCTGCACGACCACTTGAACTATCACACCCAATGGTACAGAAGATCAAATCTTGTTGTATAAATGCTATTAGTAATTTTCTTTGAACATATGGTGCTGTCATATTTGATTTTTTTCCACAATATACCCAAAACATTATATACATATAGAAAGAATAAAAGTAACACTGAAAAATATTCTTGTAACTGATATTTCATTGATACGACATGAGATTCGAATAAGTCTATATACCTTGAATCCATTATAAAAATTCAGATAGTGGAATTAATAAATACTTAAAATTTCAAATACCTTGGTGTATGAATCGGTTATAACAAATTTAGTTTAAGAAGATGAGGAAATTGAATAAAGGAATACAAAACTTGAAAAATAACCCCTTCAGATCGATACTCTCATCTCGATGTTACGCATGGAATCCAACTTATTCAAAAATATCTAAACTACCATTTATGTACAATCGTTTTCTCAGTACAATAATTAAAAGTAGATTTAAGTGAATGAATCCTTTAGGTATTAAAGAAGATAATTCTTCATCAGAACTTAAAGACCAGTGCTACAAAATTGCAAACAAAAAACTTTACTAAATTCAAGCGACTTAAAGAATTCCAGCAGCAGCAACAATAAAAACGGGTAGCACATGTAACCAGAAAGATAAATAAGGATATAATCAAAATGTTAACTTTCTACACTACCTTAAACGAAAGGCCTGAAAGGAAACTCTCATCAATACTAAAATGACAAATGGCCTTGTGAAATCTAATTCCCTGAAAAGTTATTTTAAGAATAAATATTTTATAAATTTCAGCCGATAGTGAAATCAATCAGGTACAAAGATTTAAATATTTGGGAAGTATTCTAACGGTGGTCAGAAAGTGCGACATCGAGAACGAAGACGTACTGGTTTGGCCAAGGATACATTCCGAAAGCTAAGCAGAGTATTACGAGACAGTAAAGTTTCGTTGGAAACAAAGAAAAAGTATTGAACTGCTATGTGATATCTGTCTTCCTATATGACAATGAATGCTGGACAATCTCCTCAACAATGAGGAAGAGACTTGAAGGAAGAGAAATGTGATTCTACAGAAAGATGCTGAGGATACCATGGACCGAATATGTGAGCAACAACTAGGTTTTGAATGGAATGGAAACAAAAATGAAACTCATACTTAATATCAGGAAGAGGCAGTTGAAATTTCTGGGGCATGTAATTAGGAAGAGGGGGCTTGGAAAATCTGATACTCACAGAACAGATTGAGGGAAATAGGAACAGGGGATAGCAGCGCATAACATACTTGAATATGCTTGAACAAATGGATGGCAGAACTGGGTTTGGGAGATATAACAAAAAGACAAAAATTATTGAGCTACAAGGCACAGTATACAGGTGTAGCGTCACGACCGCCTATGTCCTGAAGGGACACGGCGCATAAAAGTAGAAGAAGAACGTTATTTGATCAATAACTACTGAATGTCTCCTATACGGAAACGTCTAATTTCCCATTTACTACTATCACCATGACAACATTGCATTCATAAGAGTAGATGTTTGCCTATCGCCCGGCCAGTACTCCTTCCATGTATATTGAACAAGAGTAGTTTATCCCTTATTTTCTTTTTAGGGTATGGTTTACCGGTTCCTTTCTACCATGGCCTTGATGATTTAACTGTCTTAATTTTTTGCTGATCTGACTGATCAGTGGCTAATATTTTCACTATAAGTGTACCGGGTTGGCAGTTTTCTATTAGGTTGGTGCAAAAATAATGACGTAATAATGTCGTTTTTTGACGTATTTTTTAACGTCAAAAACGACATTATTACGTCATTATTTTTGCACCAACCTAATAGTTGCTGCATCCCGCTGGTAGTAAGGAGCCCGAAATCTTTGACAGCGTCTAGAGATGCTGCTCTGATCAACAGTCACACAATATCAGGGTATTTGCATTGCAATGTCTCACATGGATAGGTATTCCTATGCGTATTTCCCGAAGCTGCATCGTGCTTTAGTCTTAGTTACATTCTAGACAGTTTGTATTGCTAGTTATTTTGGCCTTTTCCCCCGTAAAACATAATCTTCTTATGACAGGCTGGAAAACATATACAAGTGAACCAGGTAGCAAAAAACTCATAACGCCCTCAAGATTTTTTTCTCCAATATTCTTGGTATTCGTATCAACTTACTATTGGCGGCCCTGTAACTGTGTGTTAAATAAGAGTAAGTCTTCTATTACTCATCTCTGCACTCAGTTTGATAAAGCAGAATGATTTGCTCGTAAATTCTCTTCATATGCTACTTTTGGCTCACCTGGCGTATCTTTGGCTGACTTAGAACTGGGTCTCTATTGAGTGATATGCATAGAAATCGGTCCATGGTTTCTACTATTATCTTTAATCTGAATTCCCACGCAGTATCCTAGCAATATTCCTTAAAAAATGTACTCGTGAACTGACTCCTGTTCTATCGAAACTCTACAATAAATATCACGCTGCCTCTTGCTTTCATGCTTATTAGAGATCCTCTTCTGTATTTCCACTCTTTAAGAACCCAGGTGAACCATCTGATCCTTCTAACTATCGGCCTTCTACCCTTTTTTGACAAAATACTAGAAGCCATAATCAACAATGAGTTGGTTAAGCATCTCACATGGCAAGGCATTGTTTCAGCTAAGCAATATGACTTTCACTTCACCAGGTCAAATCTGATGTATTGATTATTATTGAAAGAGTCTTTCAAGCTTTAGATAAGAATACTATTGCTGTAGGTATCCCGAAGACACCTGACAGGGGTTGGCATGCTGGACTTGTTCACAAGTTGAAAGGTTATGGTATTTCTGGGCGATTTTTTTTTTCAAATGATTTAATCTTTCTTACAAATTGCGAAATGAAAGTGGTCTTGAACGGTCATCTTCTAGATATTTTTACATTAATGCAGATGTCCCCATGGGCTCTATCTTTGAACTTATGTTGTTCTTAATTTTAATCAACGACGTTCCTGATATCATCACTTCTCAACTCGGTATCTATTTTGATGATAAAATAATTTACTCTTGTTTTTAATAATGTCTGTTCAGTTCAATATGATCAAATTGGCAATTTATTTAAAAAATGACTTATAATCTGTTGTTAACTGGAGCAAGGAATGACTTGTTAATTTTAACGTTATCTTTTAATTGTCTAAGAGAACCTTTTTTGCCTTGCATCAGCATGGCTGATGCTAACCTCCAGGAGAGTAACTCATTGCGCTTTCTGTGGAAAGATTATATTGAATCATTCGTATTTACTTTTAATATTGTTGCTACAGCTGGTCTGATGCTTCTGCTATGTATTTAGAGATTCTTAATAAAATCCAAAGAATCTGCAATGTTATTGATCCAGACCTGGCACCTCGACTTTAGTCACCTTCCCAAAGCCGTAATGTAGCTTACCAGTTCCTTTTCAATAAAGATTTTCGTGGTAATTGTTCTGAAGAACTTTCCTCTATAGACTTTATGAATTTAAGTGCAGTATTAGATTGGTGGTTAGGTTTCATCAAATTGCAGGTGAAATGGCTAGATGTAACCGTAAGTTCTATGCTAATAGTTTCTTTTCTCACACTTCTTGCTCGTGGAATTCTCTCCATGCTTCTTGCTTCACAGGCAACATTGATCTTCAAAATTTTAACTGCAATGTCAATCGTTATCTACTGTTTTCTTAATTCGCTTTCTTTTCTTTTTCTCTCGCCTTAATATTTTTTTATCTCATACACAATGCGTGATTGTGGCTTTATTATCTTGCTTGAGATGAAATAATTAAAAAATAAAATAAAGCTAAACTTAACTATTGAAAACATCATTGTGCTAATCGATATTTGATTAAAAAACCATTGATTTTGTTAATAGTTCCATATTTATTGCCATCAACCGCTCATTATTCGCTTATGGAGAATATGAAAGTGACTCTGAAAAAAGATCTTTACAGCTACTCAATATTTGATTAACAGGCAATCAAATCTTGATTTTTTAAAAATATGAACATATTTATTGCCATCCTCAGCAGGACATAAACAATGCTTGAAAAAACATGGAAAATATATTAATAATTATAAAAATATAAGAAACGACTACATCACGTGTTATCAAATCTTGGAGAATCGGTAAGCGTTCTCAAATCTTGAAAGCTCTACGTGCCTCTTCCAGTCTTGTGAAGAATGTGGCTAAAATATTGAGTAGCGTGTCCGTGTGCCTGTATCGAAACATCTTGATAAGTGTGTATAGATGTTTCAATTTTCATTATTGTGTTTGTCTATTCGACCTTGATGAGTCGATATGCATGTTAATACCATAAATTGTGTGTGTACGTTCGTGTTTAAACCGCCATAAATATTGAGGACTTTTCAAGAACCTGTTAGCGTATCCAAATCTCGAAGACTCCTGGAGCGTGTTCAATCACTAGGAGTGTGTGTATGCGTTCAAATCTTGTTTAGTGTATGTGTCTTTCTGTAACTTGATCATCGTTTTGTGTTTTTATGTATGTATGACTGTAAATATTTTAAAATCTTAATTGTATTAATGTATGTTCTTTATTGTAATTTTGGTGTATTTGTACGTGTGTCTGATGTATGCATGTATGCATTGAAATATGATTATATGTGCTTTCGCTGAATTTGTGAAAGTAAATACCTGATTTCTGTGTTTCAGGGTTAGGTGGAAAAAAAAGAAAGCAAAAGAAAGAAAGAGGGAATAGTAATAAAGGAGAAGTAAGATAGAAAGTGAGATAAAGATAGAGACACATATAGAGAGAATAAGAGACACAGTGCAATGTGGAACGATGACAGAGAATGAGACAATATGCTTGTACTTTTGCGTATTTATCTTTGTAAAATTTGCAGAACATAAATAGTTTTTCTTTGTTATTCGTGTCAGGATAGTAAGTTTACTAAATTCAGCACTATTCAGAACAGCATCACTGATACTATGAACAACAACAGCTACAATGATGTCGTCAAAAGACAGTTAACGCTCAGAATTAAAAAAATGTCAAGTATAAAAGAAAAAAAAAACAATAATGTGTTATATAATTCTATCTCATAATGTCACTACTGAAGAATTTTTAACGTTGTTGTTTTAAACGGACAACATTTTTTTCATCTTTTTGTCGCTAATATTTTTGGCGATATATTTGTTTTTCATATTTTCTATTTGGCGGGATGCCTTTTCTTCCCGTTTTTTCAAAAATATTGTCAACAAAATATCTATCGTATCTATCGTATTATCTATGGTATATCTGAAGAGTCAGTAATAATAACACCTAGTATCCCATTTCTTCGGAAGTCTGTGTTGCTTGGCACAGCAAAATTCTTCGAAAGGGGGTGCTATCTCCCATTGGGGAAACAATGTTCACCTTTCAATCGCCTAATTCCTTTCGGCAACGTTTCATTGTTTGCAATCTTCCTCCTTCTATCCTTCTATCCTTCATCCATACAAAATTATTACGTAATCTGTCCTGCTTACCATAAATATATCTTGTAGGTGTTTAATTCTCTATGTTTTCTTTCCTCATTCTGTTTCCCAGCTATTTCAACTATTTCTTTCTGATTGTAAGTATAAATGCTTTTTAGTGCCCATTTTTTAGACCTTCCACGTTGCTGGCATGTTCACCATGGTATTCTCAGCAGTCATCTCTGTCGCTTCGACTATCTTCTTCATCTGTAAGTAAATTGTTAAGCATTGATACTCATATAGGAAAATAGAAAATGTGTTTCTTGAAAAGAAGAAAATGCAATATCAGCGGCCCTGAACTGGCATCTTGGATTCAGTCACATTTCCATCGCCATAACGTAGCTTCTTTATGCCTTTATTACAAATATTTTTATTGCAGTTATTCTGATGAGCTTTACTTTTTGGTACCTCGACTTCATGAATTTAAGCGCAGTACTAGATTGGCAGCTAGGTCTCATGATTTTACTATCGAAATTCTAAAATGTAACTTCTATTCTAGTAGTTTCTTCTCTCACTGTTCGCGTCTATATAATTGTCTTCCGGTTTCTTGCTTTCCTGTCAGCTAAATTATATAAACGTTTAAATGCAATGTCAATCCTCATTTTCTGTCTCCTTGAATATGTTCTTTTTATTGTCCTTTCCCCTTATTAATGTTTTTTTTTTGTTTTTTTTTACTTTACTGTCAGTTGACTTAGTGGCTATATTGCCTTGCTTGGAAGTGAAGTGGCTTTTTAAGAAATGCAAGATCATCGGATGAAAACAACAACAATAACAAAAAAACAACACAAAAAAACAGTGCGAAAGAAGAGAAGAGAATAATACATACATGCATACATTAAGAAAATCCTAGGAGACTCCTTGATGTCTGAAATACAAAAGACTGCAAATAAGCATTGCTCACAAATTCAGAAAAATATCAGTGTACCATGTCGTAGCATTTTTAATCGAATTTCAAAGACAATATTTAGATAATTTTACGTAAATTTATTCAACTACACATGTACCATTTTGTTCCTCTATCGCCATCTTTGACGTAGATTCATGATTTCATCCACGCAGAATCTTTCTGGGTGATGAACTGTTTTAAGTGGTTTTCAGAGAATTGATGTTTTTCCCATAGAAATAATGTTTACGAATCGAAATACGGGGTAATTTGAATGCGAATCAGTCAAGCTGTACCAATTGGTAAGTTGTACTAGTTTTTTCCCCACTCGGTAAAGAGACGTGATGCCTGGGGTTATCGAGATAGATGATGACACACTTCTGATTAGCGAATTCCATACACCTTTTTATCAGTTGCTGCTTTTAATCTGTCGAACTGGTCGGAGTTAAACGTTTGATTTTGCGAATAGAGCTTGTAATACTTTAATTTTACTGTTAAATTGTACATTGTATTGATTTCCGTATTCAAGTTTCTTTTTTTAATAGTTGTCTTTGGTTTAAGTGGAAATTGTGACCCGGTATGCGATTATTAAGCAAATGAAGAGCAAAAAGAAATATTTTATAATAATAATAATAATAATAATAATAATGACGAGCCAATCCTCCATTTAATATGATAATGCAGCAAGTTCACCCAGAGGAATTGTAAAAGTAAATATGATTAGTTTAGAAATTAATTCTTCCAGTAATTTTCAAAACAATTAAGATATGTCGATGTAAATCAATGTTATATACAGAAAGACAGGATGAGAGATGCTTTGGTGATAGGTTATATATGTGAAGTACATTTGCAGCCTTTTCTTATCTGTAAGAAAAGTAAAATTTCTACAGATTTGTGAGATGACTCTTGTCGTGTAAGTGAATCAATCACTGCCATTGCAGATTAAAATCAACGTAATTGAGTTCGCTCCAATTAGAAAAAAAATATTGTATTTTCTTTGCAAATGGAAAACATTTTCATGAATAGAATCTTCTTGTAACTTTCTTTGCAAAATCGCCACATATAACCAAGAATACAGAAAAATTAACTCAAAAAACTAAGTAGGCAGTGGAGTAACAGTGGATGAAATCATTCTATTACAGATAGCGATTATGTAAACAATACATAAATTGTTTAACCGAAATTATCCTTTAATAATGTTAGTATAGTCGAATTAGAAAAGTCATGAGACCAGGTGAAGTGTCAGGTTTTGTGTTGTTAACAAAACACCCTGACAAGTCTTCTGTTCTCATATTCCATGCAAGTTAAATAGCACCAAACGGGGATGTTAAGTGCGTCAGTGTCGTTTGTCTGTTACCATAGAAGATTTGAGCCAGGATCATCTGGATATAACCAGTAGGAACAAGTCGGCCATTTTGTCGTTCATGGTGAACAGGAATACTTTACATCAAATATTCCCGTCACTCAAATGACATCGTGGATCGATCGAGATATGTTAAAATCGTTCACTACCCAACAAACTCTAGGTAGGTCTTGTGATCTGTTAGTCCAGAAGCACTTTTACATACCAAGGTCTTCTGTTAGTATAAGTAGCGAAATTGTCTCCATCGAGGGCTTGCTAACACCTGATATTTCCCAGCAGTCACCGTATTGACCAGGATCAACGTTGTTAACGGACAAGATCTTGTTTTTTAGCGTGATATAAGTCATATCACGTTAAATGTCTGCACAATTCCAGAAATGCTTTGTTCCATGGATCTAGTACACGTTATCATGCGCTATTTGAACACTGATGATTTTCGTCGCCTTTCTAGCTAGTGTTTAGATAATAATTCTAGTTTGTATATTATACACTTACGTGAAGTATACATTATAAAGTTTTTCAGTTAGGTTTGGAATCCGTTAATTTTTTTGAAAGTTCGAATGGACGCGTCGCCACTCTTCGAATTTGTAACACCACAAATTATGCTAACGTTTGTTTAACAAGTCAAATGCATGTGAAACATGATTAAGCAATGAAAATCGAACAGCACAAAAATAAAAATATCAGAATTTCCTTTTTGCATTTTCCCCCATAGCTCATTATCTGATGAAGCTTTAATAAAAAGGAAACATGTTTGATTGATAAACTTTTCCTATTTATTCTTTATCTTATCATTCTATCTGATTTCTGATATATATATATATATATATATATATATATATAATTTTTTAATTTATCCGTTAATTTATTATTAATGGTCTCTGTCTTGATATCGAGCACTATAATTACAAAGTCAGTTTACCTTAAAAATATTATCGTTCAGAATTACCCTGACTGATTGTTTTTGGCAAAAATAAATTTTTGATATTGCTGTTAAATATATGTAATGATCATCAAGACTTTAAGTCATTTCCGGGACGAAGGTATTTCCAAAAAATTCCTTCTATTCCTGCTCTATCGGTTTTCCATTATGCTTCACTGAATCAACCTTTTAATTCGTCTGTTAACATTTATCCTTGCTCAGTGTCCCACCCATTCCAATCACTTCTCTGATATCTTTTGGTGTGTTCTCTGTTCTCTGATACATGTTCACCATTTTCCGTCTTTTATTTTTATTATTATTATTATTATTATTATTATTATTATTATTATTATTATTATTATTATTATTATTATTATTATTCAGTATTGCTTTTTACATTGATCATTGTACATTTATTTTCAATTTATTTTGTTAACTTTAATGTTTTGTACACCATTTGTATATCATAATTGGCGATACGTATTAATTATAAACGTCACATTTTAAGCAGACTGGCAAGATCTTTTAGCATATTTTTTTTTTTAAATTTGTTAATTTTGAAACCTATTTTGAGACTATCCTTATATAGATCATTTAGCATTTCTGGTGATTCTGATATTAGTCATGCAAGTTATTTTTGATAAAGCAAGGCAATAAATCCACTAAGACGCAAGGGGTTACTGAGTATGAAAAAATATGTGAAAAATACTATTAAGGAACAATAAAAAACAGGAAGAAGATAACAATTGACATTTCATTTAAATTTCTGAAGATCGAAGTTTCCTGAAAAGCAAGAAGTCAGAAGAGACTTCTGCAAGTGAGAAGTGCGAGAAAAGAAACTGTTAGCATAGAACTTATAGCTACGTCTAGCCATTTCATGTGTAAAATGATGAGACCTTTCTACCAATCTAGTACTGCACTGAATTCATAAAGTCTAGGTACCATCGAGGAAAGTTCATGAGAACAATTACCATTAAAGTATTTGTAGAAAAGGCACAATGAAAACTGCAATATACATTACAGAAGTGGGAAAGTGACTAAAACTGAGATGCCAGGTCAGAACCAGTAGCGTGCAGATTCTTCTTCGTATTTTACCAAGAAACTCTAAATATAGCAGAAGCATCAAACCAGATTTGGAAGTTTTCAACGCAAGGACTAATTGAAGGCTTGTAATTGTGTAAGATAGATTATGGCGAAAAAATTGTCTGATAAGGCGCAATGTGTCGCTCTCCTGGAGGTTAGCATCAGCCATACTGATGGAAATCAAAAATGATTCGTTCAGGTTTAAATATTACCTTTTTAAGTAGTTTTTTATACAGTTATTTTTTCCTTAGCTGACCTATTGTTTGCAAATTTTCCGTCTGTCTTTTGTTATAACACCAGTGTGTTGTGGTTAGTTCGTTTCTTTCCATTTACAGTGTGTGTGTGTTGGGGGTTTGAATAGTATGTAATCATCAGTAACTAAACAATCAGAATACTTACTTATACTAGCAAATGTTGAGAAACGGTCAATCCAGAACAACCTGGTATTGTAATGAATTGTAGAAGATAAATTTTGATCCAAGCACTTTTTCCTGAAGACGATAACGTTTTACTAAGGATTCTATGTTTGATTCTTTAATCTTTTAATTTAGTCAACCTCAATATAAAATGTTTATCAGTTAATCAAGAGAGCATTCTTGAGAAAACCTTTTCACAAACGTATATGCTTCCAAACTTGGCCATAATGAAAACAATTTGGAAAATCTTTCATATGAAAGAAACTGGTACAAATAAGGAACATCAATCTGTGCATATTTCTGTTTCAATAGTGTATCACATTGAAAGTCTAACAACTCCATTTGAAATTCCTCGGAAACAGTATCAACACTCATGACCAACAGAAAAGATAAATTGACTTTCTAATCCCAGAAAGTCTTGCAAAACTCGGTTAAACTCTGCATATAGTTTTATAATTATATCTGCATATTCTTTCAAGCACTGTCTTACCCAACCCTCTCCCATGTCTACAAGGCCGTGAAGTAGGCTAAATTTTTACCTGCAAGTTGCTTTATTCACAACAAAATATTGGCTCATAAAAGTTAATCCATAAGCAGTTTGGAATATTTCACAAGTTTCTGTAGAGCTTTTATCTGATTAAGTACAAAACTTTATTTTCATAGCGGGCTTCAAAATTGTCTTCACGTCCCAACCATTATTTTAGTGGGCTCTTTGTATTTGAAATAGACGCCTCATTTTTATTTATATACTATGTACAATGGATGGATATCGGCTCGGAATGAGAAATCGGAGAGCCGAATTCATTACGCGCAAATACTCTTGGGGACAGGTATGAATCTCTCTATGAATCCGTCTATTCTCCTGCTGGCTTTAGATTAAATAGTAGGACTGACTAAGTTCTCTAGCTTTGGTTAGCAACCATTCTAGGAGAAGGGCAACTTCAGAATTGAGGAAAGTCATGTGTAGACCTTGTGGTGCATCATTCACCATTATAATCAAATCATATTTGTGTTTAGTTTGGCTGTTCGCTTCTAAGAACTGAACAGTTGGACTCTAATACGTTTAAAACAAAGTTTACAAATGCATCGTGTATCACATTAAGAAGTATCAATTAAAAGAAATGAAGTACAATCATTAGTGCTGATACACACCCTGAAGAAAAAACTCTGGAGGTCGGGATGATGACGATAAGTAACACCAATCATCTAAATGACAAACATTTTAATAACATTAATCCTAAATATATATATATATATATATATATATATATATATATATATATATATATATATATATATATATAATATGAAATTAGCAAGTAAATAACTACATGCTTTCATATTATTCTATATGTATATGTCCATATACAGATGTGTGTGTGTGTGTGTGCGTGTGTGTATGTGTTTGTGTGTAATATGCGTATTCATTCGTTTAAACAAATAAATTAAAAATATATCGGATTTAATCTATTTTCTAAAAATCTTTGTTTACATTAGGATACGTAACAAAGTAGATATGTATATTTCGAGAATCGGGAAAGATATGTTTCAACGCACTATTCGGGTCTTGTTTGATCAGGATTTCCTACATGGCCGAAAGGCTAAGGCACGTCAGATCTAATAACGATTTCCCCTGGGGAACGCAGGTTCGTATCCTTCCGGAGGGCGCTTATTTTTCTAACAATTATAATAATAATCGTCTAATATTCAGGCCGGTAAATGTAAATAAATATAATGTTTAATAATAAAAAAAAAAACATCTACTCAAATATCAGCATCCATTAAAAATAATGCTCAAACAAATAAATTTTATTTTCATATATATATATATATATATATATATATATATATATATATATATATATATATATATATATATATATATATATATATATATATATATATATATATATTTATTTGCAATATTAATTTTCGACTTTGTCTCATTATCTTCACTTTTGTTTCGGACACTATTACCCACTCTAAAAACACAAATTGAAGAATGTATAATTGTTACCTTCAGTCTGTACGTTGCAAACGCTGAGATTACTTGACCAATTGTAAAAGATACACAGTTTCAGTATAAGAGTTCATCTTCAAATTTCTCTTCTTTTATACATTTCTTTGTTCAGTCTAATCCACCAAGTTTTTCTTATAAACCTACCCACGAGAGAGATAGAGATAGAGATAGAGATAGATAGATAGATAGATAGATAGAGTGAGAGAGAGAGAGAGCGAGAGAGCGAGAGAGTGAGCGAGAGAGCACTTGTACAAATGTTCATATGCGAAGTGACATACATATATACATACATAACATAAGTCTATGTATACACATGAATATAAAATGCTTCCTTGCAAGAAACGCTAAATTTGGATGTTTCCACTTTCGCAACCTTTTCAAGTTAATCGTTACATATTCTCCATTAGCTAGTAATCTTCCCTTCCTACCTTCATATCACTCACTTCATTCAGTAACCCTCTACTTTGACGGGTTCTTGGGCCTTGTATTCGATGAACCATATTAAAAAGAATGAACATCTAACATATGTAATTAATTATTTGAAAATGTTTCCCTATCTTATTGCATGCACTCAAAAACGATAGTCTTTTGCTTCTTCTTGTACCTTAACTCACCAGGTACGAAGTTTGCTCAACAATTATCCTACATTTGATCTGGTCAGTGCCAGGGTAAAATTTTCGCCGGTCAATTCGATGACATTGTCTGAAGATCTCTATTTGGCGTCTCCTCCTACATCTTACCGTTCCTTCTATAATTGCATTGGAGATGCTATCTGGTTACGTGACCATACCTCCAACTTCCTCTTCTTTATACTGGTCAACACATCTTTATAGCAATTTATCTGATGTTTCACTCTTCTACACATTTTTATTCTTTCATGAGGTCGGTGTAGGAAATACCAGTTAGATGTCTTAAGTATCTCATCTCTACAGCAGAATGCCTATGGAATTCTGCTGTTAGAGTCCATGACTCACATGCATACATGCGAGAGTATGCAACTGTCTCAGTTTATTTTGAGTATAAGCTTTTTGTTTTTACAGATCGGTTTCAACCATACCATCGCGGCTGTTTGTCAACTCAATTCTCGCATTGACTTCTAGCTTGAATCCATCTTGGCTAATGATTGCACTAAGGTATTTGAACTGCTTCACTGTCATCAGTTATTGACCGCTTACTGTAAATCAATACTCATAATCAAGTATTTTACCTGAATTTAATTTATCTGATAATTCACACTTCTACGCACCTCATCATTCATGACGCGGTCGGTGTTGAAAATCCCAAGCAGACATCTCTAGCTTGGATCTGCCTTTGGAGTCTTTGATTCGAATGCATACAGGCGAATCGACAATGCGAGAGTATGCAACTGTTTCAGTTTATTTTGAGTGTAAGCTTTTTGTTTTTACAGATCGGTTTCAACCATACCATCGCAGCTGTTTATCAACTCAATTCTCGCAGTGACTTCTGGCTTGAATCCATCTTGGCTGATGATTGCACTAAGGTATTTGAACTGCTTCACTGTCACCAGTTATTGACCGCTTACTGTAATTGATATTTTGATGTATATGAATATATGTCCGTGTATACAGCAATGTTTATTTTTCTCCATAAACATGTTATATATACGTAAAAGACGTATGACAAAATGGGAATTTTTTCGTGTCATCAACCTTTCCTCCAGAAGTAAAAAAAAAAATCTTTCTAAATGTTAAAACTACTTACGTCTCTCGTTCGTGTGCCTGTGTAGTTACAACAATCTAAACAAATCCAATTCGATTAAATCCTATTGAACAAAATGCGTCACAGATACTTTTTCCATTTTGTCATATATATATATATATATATATATATATATATATATATATATATATTTATATATGACAAACTGGAAAGATTTTGTGACGCGTTTCATCCATTAGGATTTTATCAGACTGGGCTTTGATGAGGTTGCCATATCTAAATATTCGCACGCAACGATAGAAACAGATAGTTCCAAATTGTTTTGAAAGAATATATTAGGTTGGTGCAAAAATAATGACGTAATAATGTCGTTTTTTGACGCTAAAAACTACGTCAAAAACGACATTACTACGTCATTATTTTTGCACCAACCTAATATTTTGAAGGAATTATAGAACATTATACATTATATATATATATATATATATATATATAAATATATATATATATATATATATATATATATATATGTGAAAATATTGTAGAAAATAGGAAAGAAACTGGTTTGGTAAATAATCCAAAGTTCCTTAGTATTTTTGTTATTATTTTTAAAAAATAGTGCTCGATACGAAAGTAGAGCATAAATATAATTATTTATTTAAAAATATGATTCCAACTCGCTACATAAGAGGTCTCTTGTTTCAAAACAGGAGCCGAAAACTTCAAAATAATATTTGAATTAACTTGAGTTAAAATAGGCTCTGTTCCATCTTCAAGCGAATTTATTTGGGAATGACTTATTTCTGAAATTTACGAGTTTTAATAGTATGGTCAGAATTGAAATCAAAAATTTCCATGGTAACATCAAGGGCGGATTGTTTAGAATCGGCAGGGGAGGGGTGTTAATAATTTTTATCAGTATAGAGTTATTTTCATAGATTTTTCTAAACAATCCGCCCTTGATGTTACCATGGACATTTTTGATTTCAATTCTGACCATACTATTAAAACTCGTAAATTTCAGAAATAAGTCATTCCCCAAAAAATTTCGCTTGAAGATGGAACAGAGCCTATTTTAACTCAAGTTAATTCAAATATTATTTTGAAGTTTTCGGCTCCTGTTTTGAAACATGAGACCTCTTATGTAGCGAGTTGGAATCATATTTTTAAATAAATAATTATATATATATATATATATATATATATATATATATATATATATATATATATATATATGACAACTGTCAGGTAAACAATTGTACACGAACACTTATTTGGTTTATTAAGAAACAAACCAGAAAAATTAATTTGTTGATGAGCAGTAGGGGAGAACGTACGTGTTCATACTATACTTTTGGCGGAATATGACAGAAAAAGAATCTGGAGCAGTGAATTAACATAATTTCTTGTAAAGATTGGTATAAGTGCTAGTGAAACATTAAAACGGCTTATGTTGAACATGCTATAAACATGCAATTGAGTAATCGAGTTTTTTTAAGTGACACCAGCAGTATAAAGAAGAATGACGAGATATACACAATAGTATAGAAGTAGGCAGTTAAAAATGGAAAGAACTGATACAAAGTTAGAATGTAAACGTCAAAGGGATCAGATCAAAGATTATGTGTGCAACTGATCGCAGAAGAAGTGCATATAGAAAAATAGTAGAACAGCTTCTAACAGATGATTTGAAAATGAAAGATATTTCCTGAAAGATAGTGCCTCGAATTTTGACAGATGAGCAGGAAAAACTTCGGTTTCATATTTCATCTAAACTTTATAATAATGCCGAGTTGTTTGAGAGGGCGATCACCACTGTTAAAATATGGAGTTTCAATATGACCCCAAAACAAAATGCCAGAAAATGCAGTGGAAAACAAAGAATTAATGATGACTGTAAAATGAATGTAATTCCTTTTTCGCAACAGAAGACCCGGCTTATGAGTTTATTTCAGCATAATTCAGGATAATTGGCTACGAATTCTTAACAGGATCAAGGTCAATCAACATGTTTATTTGGAAGTTTTGAAAGGATTATAATAATAATCTATTTAAAAGAAAAGACATGACAAAGGGATTCTCCGTCATGACATTGGTCCTGAATTTCCTAAAAGAAAAAAAAGATTTACTGACATTCAGGAAAAGTATTCCTGAAAACAAGTTCCAAGAATGATTCCAACAATAGTTCCAAGTCGAAATTCACACGAAATTCATACTTCATGAGTGCTATACTTGGAAATTGATAGTAGTCAATAGTGGCTAGGCAAGCAATCTTTAAATTCACAGGGCCATTGCCGAAATCACAGTATCACCTCGTGTATATATATATATATATATATATATATATATATATATATATATATATATATATATATATATATATATATATGCGTGTGTGTGCGTGCGCGTGTGTATGCGTGCTGCATATATGTGTTTATATGTGTATTTGTGTGTATATGTATATATATGTGTATATATACGCACACATACATATATACATATATGTATGTATGTGCATGGATATGTATGTATATATATATATATATATATATATATATATATATATATATATATATATATATATATGTATATATATATATATATATATATCCGGATGTGCATGTGTATTTGTGTGCATGTTTATGTGTAAGTGTATATATATATGTATATATGTGTGTGTATATATACATCTAGATATGTGTTTATATGTTAAATTGTGCGTATATGACCAGTATGTGTAGATGTATGATTGCGTGTGTATATTTGTATACACATGTATATGTATGCATGTGTGTGTGTATATATATATATACATATATATATATATATATATATATATTTATATGCATATTTATGTGTATATATGTGTGTATATGAGTAAATGTGTATGTCTGTGTGTATGCACATATGTATATGAGTATGAATTGTGTATGTGCATATTTTCTACACATATACATAATTATATGCATGATAATTTTTTTAAATTAGATGATGATGATGATATAAATTTGATTTATTTTCAATGTTTTTCACTGGCTGTAACTCTGTATTCATTCTACCAGTCCTGATCGTTGGCTTGACACCTTTTTGTTTTTCTCCATATACCACTTCCTCCTATCTCTTCAAGGAATTTTCTAGATCATATCTTTTATTCATTTTCTCTTGTAATTTCTAATAAATTTTCTGGATGATTTAAACCATTTTATAACTCTGGTCTGATGAGGCAGTTGTCTGTATGAAAAAAAATATTACCCAACTCTAATTATTATATATTGAGTTTTTCCTTTAATGTTTATCGTATTGCTCTGTCTATTATATTTTCATACATAGAGCTCTTTTCATGGTTCTATCTTTTTAATATTTTATATTAAAGAAGACTTATTTGGATTATCCGAAACACTTAAGATTTGATATTAAGATCTATCTATCTATCTATCTATCTATCTATCTATCTATCTATCTATCTATCTATCTATCTATCTATCTATCTATCTATCTAAATATTTATTTAAAAATTATAACATAAATATGTTATAAAATCACTGCAGAATAACCATTTTGTTTAACACATTTGGTGTCTTATCAAGTATGATAATGAATATCATGTTGAATGTAGATTGTAGAAGAAAGGTTTTAAAAGGTTCAAATTAATTAACCCCCCTCGTAAGGGGAAACGCTGTTACATGAGCTGAAATGACCAATCAAAATACAAGTATACGAGAATTCAAAAAACTTGACAACGAAGTAAGGTTATAATAACTATTAAATGCTTTAAAGTTGGGTTTATACTAGAATAGAATATATTCTAACTAATAAGTATTAAATTGTACGAATATATATATATATATATATATATATATATATATATATATATATATTTGTTAGTGTGTATGTGTGTTTTGCATGTACATACTAAATTATATATTATCTACATTTTTATTCAAAGATAACAAATACTAAATACTCGAGAAAATACACATAACTTTTTGTTTACCGAGGTACCCATACGCAAATAGTGTATTTCGCTGGTGACTGAAATAGCTGTGCATTTCTCATGAATGCCGGTGGTCGATGTTCGATCACTAGGTAAAAACAAAGATTTTAAATCTTGGTTTTCAAGGTAGGAAGGATTACTCCTGCCATAAGACTTTTACAACTCACTCTATTATTACATCGTCAAAACCAGTCATCTGGCTTTCCAACAGATCAAGCCAAACGTATATAAGCAAAAAGAATTATACTTATATATGTATTCTACACAAATATAAACCCATATCTTTATTAACATTATTTAATTTTTATATATTCAACAATTAGTGATAACACTACAGACACACACACACACACACACACACATATATATATATATATATATATATATATATATATATATATATATATATATATATATATATATATATATATATATATATAGTGTTTAGGGGCAGCAGATCAATATTCAGACACGTAATGTTAAAGACAACGAATGTCTGTTATGTTTTATTAGGAGGGCATCATAAATCAGCATTATGAATTTACGACCTGCGTCTGCTATTCCGTTATGGTCACTTAGCAAACATCTATGCAAACAAAACAGGATGCCATCTTTGACCATGAACCTCTATGTCATACGGCGCTTGGAACGGCTGCTGATAAAATATAATAGACATTCGTTGTCTACTATATTTAATAGTACACGTCTGAATAATGATCTGCTGTGCCTATACACTATATATATATATATATATATATATATATATATATATATATATATATATATATATATATGTGTGTGTATGTATATCTGTTTCTAAATTGGCAATTTCTCATTTTCGTTTAGCCTGGATCTTATTGAGAATCTACATTTATCAATGAAGCTAACCGATGAATGTAATTAATTAATGTTTATAATTCATATTGTTATTTCTCACACCTTTATCCAGAAATTATAATTTACCATCTTAATAAACTAATTAAAGCCATTAGTTTAATTAAGGAATTTCGTGTATTTCCATTTTTTCTCTTATTTTATGACTTATAAATAGACGTCTGGAAACATAATTACAGTAAATTATACAAATGTCTGATATCAATTCATAAAATCTCAAATTTAATTTTGGTAATTACTGGAACCAAATAGATATTGCTCCGAATATATCTTCTTTGGGTGAGTAATTCTCTGATGACAACAAGATTCGTATTTGGAATAAGAATATTAGTATATCAAAATATTGCTTTGTAGATAGAATTCACTTCTGTAATTTGTGAGGTGTCTCAAAGGAGAGTTACAGCATATGTGTGTTTATATACACGTTCTTGTGCGTGCTTCTACTGATAAAAGAAAACCAGAAATTAGGAAAATATATTTTTAATACTTAATTTTAAAATATAATATCCTCAAAGTTTATTTTAGATAACATTAGATATTACTATATGAAATAAAAGATATTTATATAACTTAAATTTAGCTGATTTAACACCAAAAACTTTTAATTTGTTTTATAAAATTTTATCGGTGCAAAAATTAAAAGACAAAATTTTCATTTTTCATTTCAGAACAGAAAACTTAAATAATTAATAATTTTCAAAGAAAAGGTAATATTAGTTAATCTTGAAATCATTAATTATAGAATTAATCGGAAAGGGAAGATATTATTTACTATGACCTAGGTCAGTGTCCACATTAGCTATCCATTATTGGCTGAGTGACAGAAATAAGTGACTACTACTCCAATACAAACACAGAGTGGCGGGAATGATATATTATATAGCATGCAAGGTTATAGTGTTTCACACTTGTTGCTAAGCTTCCGATATTGGACAGTGTATCACTTGTTTGAATTACAAACTTTGTAAAGTGCCGCCTAAATTTTATGAACTTAACCTGATGACAAATATTAGCTAAATTTAGTAGTTATTAGAAGGCAATGTCGAATAAAAAAAACTGATTTAAAGTTAGGCGAATGTTCAAGAGTCTTCTTAAGGTGGTACATAATAATTACTAATTTTGTGATGGATTAGTAGCACTTAGAGATTATAGCATTTAGATGACAGCATTTAGAGGTTATAGCATCTTAAATTTGAGAAAAAACTAAATAAAGACAAATTTACTCGAACATATTGATTTCAGTCATTTACATGGATGACAATGAATAACTGACAAGAAAGATAATATGCAAGAAACACCAAACACTTCCATCGCCAAACACTTCCATCGTCAACCACTTCCATCATCACCTATATATATATATATATATATATATATATATATATATATATATATATATATATATATATATATATATATATATATATATATATATGTGTGGAAGGGTGAGTGTGTGTGTGTGAGGTAAAAATCAAATGCAGATCAAATATGGATCGGTATCCGATAGGATGATAAAATAAAGAACAAAAAGAAAACAGATATCAATGTAACATGTTCACTTTTATCAAAGCTTCGTCAGAGATTGAGAGAAAACAGTATATGTATGCGTATGTGAGTGTATGTGTCTGTCTGTCTGTGTGATCATCAATTCATGTTTATATTTAAAACATTCTATCAATGATACTGAGCACGAAGCGTGCTCAGTATCATTGATAGAATGAAAATAGCAAATCTCAAACAATATTTATGTGTATATTCCTGCGTATGTATGTATATGTATGTGTGTGCGTGTGTACGTAAACATTTATGACAGTATAAGTATTTGTGTGTGTGTGTACATGAGCATTTATATAATATATGTATAAGTATATAGACATAAGTATGTATATGTTTATTTGAAGGCTTTATGATTTATAATAGTCATGACTACTTGTAAAATTTTTCAGTCATGTTCTTGAGAGAGGCATGAATTCAAAGTTTTGTCTTACCACACGCACACACACACAAACATACACACAAAAACGCACACACATACACATATATACATGTGTATTTGCTTGTATGTGCGTGTTTGTATATTTGAGCATGTGTATCTGTGCGTGTGTTTATATAAGGTTTGGATATAGGAATCCACACTACAATTTCATGCTTCAATGCGTACTTCAGGCCAAGGTATATATATATATATATATATATATATATATATATATATATATATATATATATAAGCGTGATATATATATATATATATATGTATATATATATGTGTATGCGTGTGTGTGTATATATATATATATATATATATATATATATATATATATATATATGTATATATATATATGTGTATGTGTGTGTATATATATATATATATATATATATATATATATATATATATATCCCGTTTATCAGTCTTCGTATGTGTGCCTGCGGGACCCGATTTTTTGGGTTATTCCCTACAGTGTAACAGACAAAAGGGTGTAAACAAGTTTGCAGACGACCGGCTTCAGAAGAAAATAGAAATGAAAATATACATTACCGAAATATTCAGACTCTTTTGCGACAAAAATCATGTAAAAGTACTAATAACCTTCTATAATTGAAGGCAATGCTGCAACTGCTTGTATGAACAACGCTAACTAGTGGAATACCAACAACTAGTTGAGTACCAATGATGTTACTGCTACCGTTGCGGCTCTAAATTTAATGCTAGTTGGCTCCCCGACAATCAACACAAAACGCACCAACTCTTAGTTTTGGGACAGAAAAAGTTAAAAAGGACAAACATGTACTTATTTTTGAATATGTTTTGTTTGGTTTTAAACTATAGCTGGCACCTTTTATATCTTGATCACACTTAGTAGCAGAGTGAAAAAATTTTTCTTTGATTTTATTAAAAAGAGTTTGCGCAATGTCATATATTGTTATAAACGAATATTTAAAAAAAAGAAGAAATATATATACTTAAAAAACAAATGGAAAAAATATTCGAAATGTAGCGGTTAAAAATTTTAATAATAAATATCCAATATGTTACTAACTTGCTGTTAATGTATTTATCTAATTAGATTTTATTTTTTATGCGGAACATTTTGGAAAAATGACTGCATTCCAACGACTTGCACGAAAAAGAAAATGAGGAAAAGGAGTAAGAGCGAGCAAGGGAATAACACACCAAAAGAGAGAAAGAGAAGAAAAGGAAGAGAGAGAGAGAGAGAGAGAGAGAGAGAGAGAGAGAGAGAGAGAGAGAGAGAGAAATAGATAGAGGAAGAGAGAGATAGAAAGATAAGGAGATAGAGTGAAAGACAGAGAGGAAAAAAGAGGAAGAGAAAGATAGAGAGAAAGAGATAAGAAGGGAAAAGAAATGGACGAAAAGAAAGACATAAAAAAGTAAGAAAGGTGAAGACAGATAAAAGGGTAAACAAGAGAAGGAGAAAGAGAAAAATAGGAAATAGAATGAGTATATTTATCTAAGAATTGCTTTTTACATTGATGCATTAAATCTATGCTTTTAGTTCAGAAAGTAAACAGTTTCCGAACTGAAAATTGAATTGTTTGGTTATTCATTAATAATTAGTGTTGTAATCAATTCGTGAGAAATAACTAAATTTATAGCCTTAAATCGTGTGAAATAAACTTTTTTGTTTGTTAGTATATGTTTGTGGTAGCGTAGATTGATGCTAATTATAACTCTAACAGAAGTTAAAAAGTTTAGGGAACAGGCTAAAATATAGAAGTAATTAAGCGACAAAAATGTAGGTGGGAATGATATATATCTTAAAGAAAAGATAAAAGATAGATCAAAAGATTATCTTGGTAGTAAACAGTGGAGAGCAAAGGCAGTAGGAAAAGGCCAGATAAAAGACAAAGAAAAAGAAAGACAGAAAAACAATTACCGGTAAGAGAATAGTAAAATTCGTAGTTAGTACCAAAAGATTTATAAATTTTTGACTAGCAGTGAACTTAGAATGGCTGCTATTGCTATATATATATATATATATATATATATATATATATAAATATAAATAAGGTGCGATGGTTAAATTGTCGCATTTTATATTTTTAATTTCACGTTGTTTTTGATTTTGTCTACTGTACAGTATAGTAGGTTTTAACTCCTTTCGTCGCCGCCTACACCCGGTGGTGTAACCACGTTTTGACGTTAAAACGTCCAGTCCTCAGGGTCTTAGAACTGTGTTTTAACCACGGGTCTAACTCTGCGCTAGTCAATGCTGACACTGGTCCGAACTGGTTGTTGATCGCTGGCTGCTTCGGTCTACATCAACTCTGCCCACGCTGTGTTCTCGACCTCAGAGCAGTGGAAAATTGAAGGTCGTAGTCTCGCAGTGCTGGTTCAGACCATGGGCGGGTGCTATATTAAGAAAAATATCTTCACAGTGAAAAAATAAAAATAAAAAAACGAGAGAGTGGGGTTAATCTTCAGTTGGTTTATATAGCTCTTGTTACAACAAAAATTAATCCTTCCCGGATCAATCTCTATAGTGACACTAGGAGTTGTCTAAACTTCTTGAGGGGCTGGGTTCAAAGTCAGGAAATCTGGCAGGTAGCTGATGTGGATTTCAGAGGCACAATGAGTTATTACAACCCAAAGTCTCCTAGCTTCCCAAAGTCATATGCTTATATGCACTTCGGCGCAAAACTGGCGTGGGACCGAAGGGTTATGGGGCTTCGGTAACTCCCCACTTTTCATTAATTCAAATAAAGGTTTTCTTTGTTCCCTATATCCGCTTTCTTGATCAGCTTTCTAAATTTGGGCAATTATCTACCTTCCTTGGGAATAGTCACAGGGATTGCATCTCCCTTAACTCCAACCTGCTTCATTTCACATATCGCACTGCTACTCCACACAGGCGGGGTCAAATTCTTCCCTTCCTCTTTCCTTATCGGTATTATAACTCTGCCCACTTCTCAGGGCTGGCATAACTGTCTTTGTGACAAATCTAATTTTTAAAGTGCGTAGGAGAAAGTGCGTGGTTTATTTTCCTCGTTAATTTCAATTCTCTGACTCATATCCTGGACCGACCTGTCCAGTGAAAAAGCGTAAATCAGATCAGCTTCTCGTTTTAACCTTCGGGACGATAGATAAACATTATTTCGCAACTCGTTTTCATCAACGAAAATATATTTGTTTATTTACATTCTCAACGAAGAGGCACGCTGTTTTTCATTCTTGGGCCGCTCGCCGTCTTATCAAACATAAACCAGATCACTTGCCTACTATGACGGATTGATTTTCATAATCCTAACTCGCGCAGCGGGTTCGGTCTCTATTTTCATTTCTCAATTCATTTTCGCTAAAGAAAATATAAAATCCCATCTGCTTCCCTTTTTGTCAATGACATGTGTTTTTCTAATTTCCCAAGAAAGAGATAAAGTAATTTCTCAATTTGTTTTACCTGCATGCCAGATTTCCGATAGATAAAAAAGTAGTTTTGTTGTATCATTCCAATTCGTAGATGACCCTTCTTTCACTTCCAAACCAGCAGAAAATGTCTTACATTCTCACTTTCTATCTCTCTGTTTTCCAGTTTATATTTCATTTTGGGCTTAACCCTTTTTCTGCTTAGAATTAATGTTTAACCGCCGGAAGTTCTGATACAAAGAACTCCAGAATTTGTGGTGAGGGTCTCACACGAAACACGGAGGTCCACATCAAGTGCCTTGAGGAGGTAGTGCTTCTCTGGATCAAGAGGGTGGCTGCTGGAAGAATCTGTGTTTGGCAACATGACTCTGCACTGTGCCACACAAGCAGGAGAACACAGTCATGGCTCACACTATTTCTGCGACCGCATTCCCCCTTACATGTGTCCACCTAACTCCTCAGACTGCACCACCCTTGGGGCGCAGTTGAACGAGAGACCAACAAAACTCCTTGTAACACGAAAGATGAACAAAAGGCAAGGATTATGACAGCATTTACCAGTTTAAACAAGGAGACGATCTAAAAGAGATCCCGGAGATTACTTTACCTCAAGGTTCTAGGGTCCTTGTATATCAGATCCCGTGAGCCTTCCCTTTGTAAACAGAGGGAATGCTTGCTGGGTCTGAATATTATTGGACTCTAGTTTCTTGAAATTCATTGTTTTTTTTTTTGCTTTTTCTCTTCCCAGAAAAATAAACTTGAATGGTCCTGAGACGAAACCAGTGATTTTTTTTTTTAGCTTTTTCGTTTAAAAATGCATCATAAATTTTGTCTTTCTTTTCCTATATATCATTAAATTGTGTACCACAAAAAAAATTATTTAAATATATATATATATATATATATATATATATATATATATATATATATATATGAGTGTGAACAGAAATTAAGCTCCTCTACTCATACTTCAACAAAAAAAAAAAAAAAAAAAAAATTGTAAGAACACTAGAGAACGGAATAAAAAGAAATAAAAGTTTACAAAATGTTCTTTGACTGTCATATATAACGAAACATGCATAAAAGAAGGATCGTTGCCCAGATATTATATATACATACATACATACATATATATATATATATATATATATATATATATATATATATATATATATATATACACAAGTATATGATTGGTGTATACGGAATAAATTCCAATAACCAATATTTACTATTCTTAAAAGAGTGCTCAATACAGAGTAGAGCAGATATAAATATAATTCTTCATTTAAAAATTATAACATAAATATGTTATAAAATCACTACAAAAATAGCCATTTTGTTTCAACACCTCCGGTGTCATATCAAGTGATGATGTTGAATGTAAAATAAATGGTTTTAAAAGTTTCAAATTAACTAACGATCCTTCATGAGGGGAAAACGCTTTTACAAAAGCTAGTATGACCAATCAAAACACAAGTATAGGAAAATTCAAAAAACTTGATAACGAAGTAAGGTTATAATAGCTATAATGAGCTTTAAAGTTGGGGTTATTCTAAAATAGAATTTATTCTAACCAATAAGTATTAAATTATATGATAAAATTTGATATTAAAATTAAAAGTAAAAAATTACCAATTTTAAAATCTAAATTTAATCTCTATTAAGTTTAAAATTATAAAATTACTGAGGAGAAAAGAAAAAAATACATAAGTTATTCAATTTATTTCTTCATTGAAATTATGTTAGTATAGACGCTCATATCAGCTGGACTTCCCGACACATTTTAATCCCAAGTGTGTGAGTGGGGTACTAACAATAAAAACACACTCAGATTAAAAAAGATAAGCACCCAGAAATATTTAGATACTAGCAGGGGAGTCCGGCATTGCCCGGGGATGTAACAGTAAGAGATAGATTAAGTATCGACCATCATGAAGACTGAAAAATAAAATTGACAAAGATTATTGTTTAAGGTTGACGGACACGCATGTCTTAATTAGTTTTATTATTTTTTTTTCTTCTTATGAATTGGTCAAACCCAAACAAAAAATTGTTTTCAATCGTTATGAGTCTATCGATTGAATAGAATTTTATTATAATCAATTGTCTTGTAAATGGATTTTTTTAAAGCATTCTGAATGTAAAAAATAAAGAAAAAAGTGTACTAGACAATAAGAAACACTACCTGCCAAAAAAAAAAAAAAAAAGAAGTGAAGTTTTGTTAATATCGGTTGAAAAATGTAGGAAATCCGATCCCATATATAAACGAACACACACACACACACACACACACACACACACACACACACACACACACAACCTGGGTTTTATAATAAGTATAACTCGATATGAGTTATCCCACTTTTATTCTCGTGATGCCTCTTAATCGTGTTTTCAAATTGATTTCGTGCAAAAACAATTGTGTTTTTCCAATTTTTGGCACTGTTAGAACCGCTGCAAGGTAATTTTACGTAGTCCTGTGAAGTTTTGTTAAAATCGGTTGAAAAATGTAGGAAATCCGATCCAATATATAAATGTACACACACACACTCACACACACACACACACACACACACACACACACACACACACACACACACACACACACACACACACACAATCTGCATTTTATGATAAGTAAGATATACACACAAAAAAGAGACGAGACAGGAAACATCTCCACGGCCCTTTATAAAAAAAAAACAAACAAAAACCGAACACATACATACATACACAATTAAATGTGCATGCATTTTATAGACACCGATAAATACATGTACACACATCCACATACATTGACCTAGACAATCTGATACCACAAGCAAGAAATATTCGAGACTGAAAGTATTATTAAACGAAAGCTAACCACTTATTAAATATAACTTTTATAGGCAAATATACATAGATAAAAATGGTTAAAAATAACATTATCTAATATATAAAAAACGAAAATTCCAAACACACAAACATCTATAAAAATATATATTTTTATCATATAAGTCGTTATATGCCTTATTATATATTAGGTGAAAGAAAATAAGATAATAAGAACTACCTACAGATATAAGTGTACAGTCACACATATATACATATATACACATACACACATACACACCAATATATGTCTACACATACCTACATATATATATACGCATGCACATATGTATATATACACATACAGAAGCAAGTATAAATATATCAACTTACACAGCGACGTAAAAAAGAAACAAACCAAATATAAATATATATACATACATGCACATATATACAAATACCCATATACATACATATACACATACACATACATACAAATACATACATATACATAGATAAACATACGCATGTATACATATGCGTATATTAGCTAAACACACAAACATACATATATACCGACACATATACAAACAAACGCATATACATAAAAAACATGCAAACGTAAATTCACCTATATAGACATATATACGCACAAACACATCCATATATATATATATATATATATATATATATATATATATATATATATATATATATATATATATATATATGTATGTATACACATACACATATATACATATATACATACACACATAAAAATGGGAATATATATACAGAGTCCTACATATATCCTAACGACATTTACTTATTGACGATAGAATATAGTAAAAGTACATAATAATTTTTTAAAATTAACCACACACAGTTGTTGATTAAGTCTATAAGTCATTAAAAAGTCCCTATCAAACAAAAGTAGATTTTAATTAATATCGATGATATATTTCAAGACACTAATATATACATATATATACATATACTAGTACATACGAACATACATCCACATATACAAATATATAATCATGTATAAATACCCGTACCGACACATCCACGCATACACATATATGAGTACACTCCCATCCACGCCTATACACATAAATACACACACATATATACATTTACATATATATACATATATACACACATAAGCACATATAAATACAAATACATATACACATACATATATATATATATATATATATATATATATATATATATACATAGATAGATAGATACACATATACACACACACTCACATATACATATATATACACACAAATACACATACATATACATTTACAAATACATATACACATACATATATATATATATATACACATATACACACACACTCACATATACATATATATACATATATATATACACACAAATACACATACATATACATTTACACACGCGGCAGTAGACACAAACCAAAGTTTACATACCTACACATACACACAAACAATCTCACATATGATAGGTGTCAACACACACACACATACACCCACACACACACACACACATATATATATATATATATAATATACGTACATATACATAAATACACAGACATTCAACCATATACATACATAAACGTACATAAATATACATACATAAACATATATCCATACACACACACACAGCCACCCATATACATTTATACTAACATACATACATAAACATACAGCTGATGTTATCAACTGGTTTAATAACATCGTATATAAGGACAACTGTACTTTCATACAGTTCGATATTATCGACTATTATCCCTCTATATCGAAGAATCTATTTACTTTGGCCTTGGATTTTGCTCGGGAATAGTCTAATATTTCTGAGAGTGAAGTGGATATTATCATGAAATGACGAAATTCTGTTCTGATCTACAAGGATGAACAGTGGACTAAAAAGTCTTGCAACGACAACTTTGACATTTCAATGGGTTCTTTGGATTATGCTGAAGCTTTTGACCTGGTTGGATTATTTCTTTTATATACTTTAAGTGCCTTCAATTGTCTGGATTCTGATAGTGTAGGATTGTATAGAGATGATGGCTTAGTAGTTGTTTAAAACTCCACTAAAATTAAGGTGGGCCGTATTAGGAAAATGATCCATAGGGTATTTAAGGATTTAGGTCTCAGGACAACAGTTACAACTAATGTTACACAAGTAGATTTTCTAGACGTCACCCTTGCTAGCAACACTTTCCAACCATATGTGAAGGTTAATTCCAACCCAATATATTTGCATCCAAATTCCAACAATCCCCCTTCAGTTATCAAACACATACCCTCTTCCATTGGATTTAGAATTAGCACTAACTCTTCTAACAAAGACGTTTTTAATAAACATCGGGATTTTTACAATGCTGCACTCAAAAATAGTGGATACAAAGATACCACTATTCAATATAAAAACCCTGTTAATTGCAACAATAATAAGAAAAGAAGATCTAGAAAGATCATCTGGTTTACTCTCCCTTTCAATATAATGGTTAAAACTAAATTTGGACGTATATTTCTAAATCTCATCAAGAAACATTTCCCCAACCCTGAAACTAACCCACTTAGTAAAATATTTAATCCTAATACCCTTAAATTAAGCTATAGTTGTGCAGATAACCTAGCCAAAATAATTAAAAAAACATAACAACAGAGTCTTTAACAAATATAGGGACACAAAAAGCTTGATTACTCATCAGGTTGCAAACAGCAATACTAAGTATAATAACACGAATAACAACTTATGTAATTGTAGGAATCCTAATAATTGTCCACTAAAAATAATTGTATGACCAGTTCTGTAGTACAATCTCAACATTAGAAAATCCAAATATAATAAAATTTTACATTGGTAGCACCATGAACCATTCAAGGAACGTTGGTGGGGGCATATGAAATCTTTTAATAACAGTAAATATAAATACATGACTTCATTATCCAAGTATTTTAGGAGTCTAAAAGAAAAGAACAAATCACCTACGGTTAAATGGTAATTGATTAAGAAAACCCTGATATGTAACTCCCTATATGCCCCATGTTACCTATGCCTTAACGAAAAATTTGAAATAATTAGATTTAAAAATAAGACTGATCTCTTAAATCAAAGATATGAACTAACAATTAATTGTAAACACCGTTATAAATTTAACTTATTATAGGGGTCGTATACTTTCAATGATAATGATATGTAGCTGTAAGTTTAATAGATTATTACTTTTATAACCTGATGGTCATCATGACGACATAAATGTGTATAGTGTACCCACATAGTATTATTCGTGTCTGTATATGTGTGTATGTATTTGTGTGTATGTATGTGTGTTTGTACCGCTGGATGTGTATGTTTGTATATAAGTGTATATATATGTTAGTAGCTCTTATATATATATATATATATATATATATATATATATATATATATATATATATATGTATATATATGTATATAAAGTAAGAAGGTAAAAAGGAGGAGAAGAAGAGAGGCGGTTAAAAATATTGGTGTATATGCGTATATATATGTCCAGTTATATTGTGTATTTATATTTATACTTACTTTTATTTCTCTATGCATGAATATGTTTATGTATGTATATTAGGATACATGTATATGGGTGGGTGTGTGTATATGGATATATGTTTATGTATGTACATGTATGTACGTTTATGTATATGGTTGAATGTCAGTGTATTTATGTATATGTACGTATATATCTGTACTTGTTATTATAGGTATGTATATGTATGTATGTATGTATATATATATATATATATATGTGTGTGTGTGTGTGTGTGTATGTGTGCGGGTTGATATATTTATACTTGCTTCTGTATGTGTATATATACATATGTGTATGCGTATATATATATGTAGGTATGTGTAGACATATATTGGTGTGTATGTGTGTATGTATGTATGTATGTGTATATATGTATATATGTGTGACTGTACACTTATATCTGTAGGTAGTTCTTATTATCTTATTTTCTTTCACCTAATATATAATAAGGCATATAATGACTTATATGATAAAAATATATAGTTTTACAGATGTTTTTGTGTTTGGAATTTTCGTTTTTTATATATTAGATAATGTTATTTTTAACCATTTTTATCTATGTATATTTGCCCGTATAAGTTATATTTTAATAAGTGGTTAGCATTCGTTTAATAACACTTTCAGTCTTGAATATTTCTTGCTTGTGGTATCAGATTGTCTAGGTCAATGTATGTGGATGTGTATAGAAAATGCATGCACATTTAATTGTGTATGTATGTATGTATATATGTGTTCGGTTTTTTTTTTTTGTTGTTGTTTTTTTATAAAGGGCCGTGAAGATGTTACCTGTCTTGTCACTTTTTTGTGTGCATATATCTAAATATGTCTGGGTGCTTATGTTTTTTTAATCTGAGTGTGTTTTTATTGTTAGCACCCCACTCACACACTTGGGATTAAAATGTGTCGGGAAGTCCAGCTGATATGAGCGTCTATACTAACATAATTTCAATGAAGAAATAAATTGAATAACTTATGTATTTTTTTCTTTTCTTCTCAGTAATTTTATAATTTTAAACTTAATAGAGATTAAATTTAGATTTTAAAATTGGTAATTTTTTACTTTTAATTTTAATATCAAATTTTATCATATAATTTAATACTTATTGGTTAGAATAAATTCTATTTTAGAATAACCCCAACTTTAAAGCTCATTATAGCTATTATAACCTTACTTCGTTATCAAGTTTTTTGAATTTTCCTATACTTGTGTTTTGATTGGTCATACTAGCTTTTGTAAAAGCGTTTTCCCCTCATGAAGGATCGTTAATTAATTTGAAACTTTTAAAACCATTTATTTTACATTCAACATCATCACACGGGGGTGTTGAAACAAAATGGCTATTTTTGTAGTGATTTTATAATATATTCATGTTACAATTTTTTAATAAATAATTATATATATATATATATATATATATATATATATATATATATATATATATATATTTCCGGAGTTGATTTTTCTGTTTTCTTTTTGAATTTGTAGGTCTGATGAATTGGATCGTATTTACGATTCCAATGGAATAAATTATGACCATGTAATATTAGTGTTTAAGCCTTTTTATTATATATATATATATATATATATATATATATATATAGGCAGAGTTCCAGCGCGAAACGCGTCACATGAAAACCTTTTCCACATTATCATGTATTTCTTCTATGTTTTTCATGATATATACAAATGTATATATCGTTTTCTCATATCTTTATTTATTTGTTGATTTATATATTTAATTATATATATAAATCCAATATCTTTTGATTGATTATTATTTATGTTCTTCCTTTCAGAACTTCTTATATGTTCCAGCAAAGGACCCTCTGTTGGGAACAGCAATAAATATTACTGCTGTATGAATACAAATCCAGGTTAGACGATGACCAATCGCAATGTCATATCAACCAAGCATTCAGAGAAGACACAATACGTCATCGCACGGCCTACGATTGGCTCAAGAAGGTCCAGCGTGACCAATTCTATCTAGATCAACCAAAAAGTGGTCGACTTTCACGCATTGAGAATGAGCTTTTGTGCATCTGTCTTGAAGCTAGTCCACATCTGACAGAACTAGCTGAGCAGTTTGGCATCAGTCTTATAGCCATTTTGCATCACTTGAAGGAACTGGGTAAATCTAGAAAATTGGACGTATGGATTCCATGTAAACTGACCGACTTTGACCATCGATACCACGTGCACGATAATATTGTCGAAGATGTGCCGTTTTGATTGACTGAACAAATTGGTTATTGCAGATAAAAAAATAGTATTTTTACTCGAACGTGAACTGGACAGACAAAGGTGCGGATACGTAAACTCATGCAAAGTTTGACTTGGATTAAATGAAGTTCATAGTTTGTGTCTGGTAGGATGTGAAGGGCATGATTCATTAGGAAATGCTGGAAATCTCTTCATCAATGCTAAACAGCAATGAGTCAATAACTGCAATATGTGGCTGACGCACTTTTAAAAAAAAGTTCAGAATTGACTGATGACATTTTCCTTCCTTATAATGCCCGAGCACATGTAGCAATGCTAACACGTGAAAAATCTCTGGAACTGGATTGGAAAGTTCTACTACAATCACTTTATTCACCTGACCTGATACAAACAGACTACCATCTATTCTGGGCACTGCAGAACTTTTTGAATCGCAAAACGTTTGCAACTGATGAACTAAAAATGCAGTTGGTTGCATTTTCAGTAGTAAACTGGATGACGTTTACAACAAGAGGATCCATCACCTACCCTGTCGTTTGGAGCAGGTGATCGAAAATAACGGTGATTATACTGATGTTTCATATGTGCGTTTGACTGCCTTGTATCGTCTTTAATAAAAGTTATGCAGGAACCAATCCAATATATGTCTTATCTACAGAATTGATCTGGGAATTTAACTATATTGTCTACATGGAAAAAAATCCCTTACTATAAAGGTAATTTACATTAACCAGAAAAAAAGGCTTAGACAGAAGCGTCTATCTTTTTAAATTTGGATTTTTTTAATGTAACTATAACAACAAAAACATTTAGATTTCATTTTTGCCTTGAAAAAATCGGAAGACGAAACGCGTCGGCAAAATCTAAGATTTTTTCCAATTGTCATTTTATACCAATCTGTCTTGTCCACAGAATTGATCTGGGAATTTAACTATATATATATATATATATATATATATATATATATATATATATATATATATATATATATATGTATGTATGTATGTATGTATGTGTGCGTGTGTGTGTATGTATGTACATACAGGGTGTAATGGGCAAAGTGTCGCCATTTTATATTTTTTATTTCACGCATGCGCATTGTTTGTTTTTTGATCTTGTCGCGAGAACAACAAAACTCCTTTTAACACTGAAGATGAACTGAAGGCAAAGATTATGGCAGCATTCACTAACTTAAACAAGGAAATCGTTCAGGAAAGTTGCAGGAGATTCCGAAGTCGTCCGGAGGCCGTAGTTGGACGCAATGGTGATTTTATTGAATAAATTTACTCTTTTGGTATGTTTGTGTAATTTTAGTAGATATATCTGTTAAAATGAGATGTTAGAGGTATTTTCACTTTTACGTAACGTAAACGACAATTTATCAATCGCACTCGATATATGTGTGTGTGTGTGTGTGTACGCGCGCGCGCACACACACACACACACACACACACACACACGCACACACACACACATATATTCGTTCCTCTGCAACAATATTTTTTACTAAAGGCATCTTTGTGAAATCATAAAACATTTATAACAGAGCAACCGTATTGCTTTGGGTACCAGTCATTTACGACTCTCCAAAGAATAATGCAACAGCCACAACACAACTGTAAATACAACATCTGACAACGACGGCATAAGGGTTTTTTTTTAATCCTTTCATCCTAAGGTATAAAGCCACAAGGGAGTTACTGAGTATGAGATAATATGACAAAGAAAAACACTATTAAGGAGAGAAAAAATAAAAGAACCGGAATTAAGAAGATAGAAGGTAACGATTGACAATGTATTTAATCTTTTGAAGATTAAAGTTGACCGGGAAACAAGAATCCGGAAGAGACTTTCACAAGCGAGAAGGACGAGAAAATATGATGTTAGCGTACAAATTTTATCTGTAAAATGATGAAACCTTACCGCCAATCTAGTACTGCGCTTAAATTCATAATGTATATAGTGTAAAATTAATCAGAACAATTACCATGAAAGTATTTATTAAAGACAGCGGTGGGAAAGTGACTGAAGCCAAAATATAATAACATTGCAGATTCTTCTTTGGATTTTATCAAGAATCTCTAAATACATAGCAGGAGCATCAGTTTATTAAACTGATAAAAAGACTGATATGAAATATCTGAACAAAGTATGTAAGAAGGAATTTGTGAAAACCAATTGGATGTTTATTTTAATTTATTAGCAATGTAAATTATATTCTTTTTAATTTAATTTAATTTTAACTGTTAGAGCGAAACATTTATAGAAAGTGTACTGATTTCTGAATCTTTTACGGTAAATTTGAGTCCAATTTTTACAAATCTCCATCGAGGCCAAAAAATTAAAAAAAAATAGCGTCCATACATCTTCAGCGTTTCATCTTGGTGTATAACAATAACTGTCACTTTCGTTTATGTTTCTCTACCTCTTTCTACATAATTTCACCAATAAGAACATCATCACTCTATTCGACAACAGTAGTAACGAGGTAGTTATGTTTTGAAGGACACCCGAACAAGGAATCACAGCCTCATCTCAGTTGGGAAGGAAAGAAAGAAAGAAAGAGAGACTGAAGGAGAGAAGAGCATTTGATGTTCTTATCTATCTATCTATCTATCTATCTATCTATCTATCTATCTATCTATCTATCTATTAAGTAGTTGTAGTTTTCTGTTCGAGTAATAAATTTTTTTAAATCAAAGTGATAAATGAATTAATATTTCATGTAACGATCTATTTT
Source organism: Acanthosepion lycidas (assembly GCA_963932145.1). NCBI lineage: Eukaryota > Metazoa > Mollusca > Cephalopoda > Sepiida > Sepiidae > Acanthosepion > Acanthosepion lycidas. The sequence continues at coordinate 33,071,394 of OZ010616.1, forward strand.
TATTTTAACATTTATTTGCATTACTTATTTGTAGCTCGATCAGAAAACGACTTTCTGTCAATAGTCTATGAAGATAACACAGTGTCAACCATTATAAAATTTAACCAGCATTTCTTTTGTTTTTATCTTTTGGAAATTTTTAAACTGTTCAGACTGTCATTATATTGTCGGGCCATATTACGGTTAATAGTACGAGGTTAACGGAACGCTATGTGTTGTGTGAGATTACTCCATTTATTGTCGAAGAACATCTGCTAACAACCGTTAGATGGCCTTTCAAAAGCAGTAAATAAAAACGGGTGCAAAATCTCATTTTATTTTTTCTATTTGAGTCATAACCTGCCTTAGAGATAGCACTTTTTTGTTTTCCTCTTTAGAGATACATTTTGTCCACCAGTTAACTTCGTGTCGCATTGAACATAATAAAGAAAATATATAGCATTCAAATATCGTAGAGCTTACATCACGGTACACACATATTTATAATAATTCTGTTAAACCGACAAAGGACGATTCTGAAAATGTACCTCATTATCTTTCATATGAAATTTACACGCACTTATGAACGAAGAAAAGATATTATGCACACACCTTCATTGGCCTCTACTTGTATTTTTTCTATATTTCTTTTCGTTCAGGCTAAATAAAATATGTTGTCAATTGTATGTATTAGGTTGGTGCAAAAATAGTGACGTAATAATGTCGTTTTTTGACGTTAAGAAATACGTCAAAAAACGACATCATTACGACATTATTTTTGCACCAACCTAATAATTGTTTCAGTGATTATTCTTTAAATTTTCTTGTTTGAAGAAACTTCAATCCGTTCACTACACTAATACTCACTATATTGATACTAGATTATCTCCCTCACGAAATATAAGGATGTCAGGAAAAAAATGTCCGATTTTAGAATAAACCTTTTAATTGTGCTCTGTTAGATTATTATAATAGTTATAATAATTATAATTCCTAAAGATTAAAGTGTCGTCTTTGTTAATTTTATATTAATTTCTTTCAGAATTTAACTTCAAACATTTTATACTCCTTATCTTGAACATGAAAAAAATCAGAGATACATTTCTTATTTTAGCATGAGTTCAAGCAGGATCATAATGCTTCTCAGATTGCTGCCAACTTTAACAAAACGTATAATGATGGTCCACTTATTATCGGAATTTACGGGTCTGCCTTCTGAAATTTCGCAGTGGCGATACGTTTTATTCTTGAGCAAGGTGGTAGGGGATGTCCAGCTGCAATTAATAATCAACACCTGAAACCTAGTCAAACAAAAACCACGTCAAATTATCAGAAAAATATCTCAGCTAATGGAGTTTTCAAGAATATCAGTGGTTCTCAGGAAAATTGGCATGGTAAAGAATCCCAATAAATGGGTTCCACATAAATTCAGTGAAAGTTAGACTTCAAGATTTGGAAATGTGTTCAGTGTTATACCTACAAAAATTGATCAGTTTCTAGATCGATGAGAAATGTGATGAGAAATGGATCTTTTATAACAATCGTAAAGGATCAAAAGACTTTATAAAACCGAAATTGCAACAACAGATTATGGTGACTGTATACTGATCCACCACTGGCGATATCAATTGCAGCTTTATGGAATCTAACCATAAAATCACTGCCGAAGTTTACTGTCAGAAACTGGATGAAATGCACATTAAGTTAAATTAAATGCAACCGGCATAGGTTAATCGATTTCGTCCAATTCTGCTTCATGACAATGCTTGGCCACATGTTGCCAAGATAATACTGTAGAAGTTCACCGACTTGGAATAAAAAAAAAATTGCCACATCCACCATATTATCCTGATCTCTTGTGCACTGACTTCCACATTTTCAAGTATCTTGTCAATTTTAAAACAAAAGACATTCCGTTGCAAAAGAAGATGAAAAAATTGCAAAGATTTCTTGGCGCCTAAACCTTTACAATTTTATCGTAAAGGCATAAATCAATTTGTAACTCGACGGTAGATATGTATAGATATTCAAAATTTCTACCTTGATTTAAACATTATTTAAGTACATTAATCCAGAAATAAAGTTGATTCTAAAATGGAACATAATATATTGTTACAGTTGGTTATCTCACCTCGATTGGTAATGACTACAACGAGCAAATAAAATTAAGATTATAGAAATTTACTAATAAATTAATAAAACTTAAATAAGAGTATTTTTAAAGCTGTATACACATGATAAACACCATTGCGGTGCACCGGGAAGCGCGAAATCAGCGAGTTTTATTCTTGGTGTATTTGGAGGTTTCGGGCTTCTAAAAAGAATCCTCTAAACACCTTCTCTCTGGTGAAACAACCAGCAGCGATCACATCCAACTCAGTCTCCAGGATTATATTAAGTTACTTATTTGTTTGATTATTTCAGCCAATGAATTTTTGTGGTTAGCTTTTGCCTACTTTGTGTCATTGATTTTCCCGCCATATTTTTTTATTATTATTTATTCTTTTGCGGGTAAGTAATTTTTTTTTTTTGTTGTCTTCTTTAGTCTTATGTTTTCAAATTTTCGTATTATTTTTATATATACAAATAAAAATAATCTAAGCATAATAATTTTAGAATGATTTGCGCCTAATTCTAATGAGTAAATAAAAAATATATAAAAATTAAAAACTTCACAAGATCGTTTTAAATAATGAATTATTTGTGTGCGTTTTCCTGACTTTTTAGTCAACATATTACGAGTATAATATAACAAAATGTCTTTTATCGTCTCCATCGTGACAGTGCGATAGTGAATGAACATGTTTCTTTTTATTCTTCTGTGTACTGAACACTCGCGAGCACGACTCTCCATTATCTCCTGTGTTTTGTAGCTCTTAATAAATGTTGTCTTTTTGTTCTCTACTAAATCATGTTCTACCATCCATTTAATCAAGTTCAGTAGGTAGATTACTCGTTGTTTTCTTCTGTCTCTCTTACCTTCAATCTGCCTTCTGAGTATCAAATTTTCCAAGTCCTCTTTCTTTATTATGCGGTTTAGAAATTTCAACTGTCTCTTCATGATGTTAAGTATAAGTGTCCTTTTTCTTTTCGTTTCCTCTAAAACGCCATAGTTATTCACATGTTCAGTCCATGATGTTCTCCCGTAGAACCCGCATTTCTGTTTCTTCAAATCTCTTGATCTGTAAGAAGATTGTCCAACATTCACTGCCATAGTTTTTTTTTGTAGTATATCATGTAAACAATAAATCCTGGAATCTGGATAAATTGCCGTGATAACCCAAAGAAAAATATATGATTGCAAATGATATATAAAGTTTTTGTATTAGTCCGTTAAGTGCCATACGTGATACACATTTGGACGATCATATATCTTTCGACACACACACACACACATATATATATATATATATATGTGTGTGTGTGCTGACGTAAATACAGATGCGTACAAACAGAAGGGACCATTGACATTTATCTTTCAATACATGATGAGGCAGATTTTTCCAGCAGTAGGTTGCCATTTCTTTCTGTGGTTGCCAACCAAGGCTAAAGAACCCGTAGGGAGAGAAGAGCTAGATTCATACCTTTCCCAATGATTGTTCATAAGTGAATCTAATGAACTCAGCTGGAATTCGAAGTCGGCTCTCTGAGTTTTCACTCCGAGCCGATATGCATTACATCCCAGTACACACTAGAGCGATTTCAGGAAAATTAATGATTAGTAGAATTTTTGTTTTCATGTGACGTTTATTATCCTTTTGTATATATATATATATATATATATATATATATATATATATATATATATATATATATATAGGGGGACATTTTGTTTAGTTTCTTTTTGTTCATGTTTTTATCACTTGTTATTAAGTACCCCACATAGTGATAATAGGTCTATGAAGACGGATGAAATGTTCTAGAAAATTGAACTCAATTTTACTGTAGAGATTACAGCGATAAAAAATTCATTTAAATTCTTAAATTTCAGCGTACCTCCCACTTTTCGTGGTATATGCACATCAACGTAAACATCATTTTAGATGAATTTTTTACACCGAAGTCCTAAAGGAACAAATGCGTCACAAGAAAGAAAAAATCCACTTTTTTCCTTAATGGTTGTAAGTAAAAGGAAAAGCCGTTGCTATATTTATACCTACCCTACCAATAAAAATTTCGCTATATCTAAATTGTTTGTTGGCTTGTTTATATGATTCTTTCTTTCTTTCTTTCTTTCTTTCTATGCGCACACACACATATATGTGTATATACACACAAACATATTTTCAATTGAGAGTTCCCTCTGACAAAATACATATCAATAACTTTTACAGCGTTCCGAATTATTTCATGTTTTTCCCAAAGAAGTAGAAAGAAGATTTAAAAAAATCTCCTCGAAGACTATGACATACTGTGTGCTAAACGAAATGGGGTGTGTTTCTGTATTGCAAAGACTCAAGATATTTTGAGCTTGGCTGATGATTATTTATGTTTCTAGGACATTTTAACAGACTCTGTGTTTTGGTGAAAAGCCATGAAGGTGGGGAACGCCAGCTTGTTTCTTCAAAAACACACACAAACATATATATATATATATATATATATATATATATATATATATATATATATATATATATATATATGCACACACACACACACATATATATATGCATACACTGTTTATGTCTGTATTTTATTTTAGATTCATGTCATAGCGTGAAAACCAAGGGAGTAATATTACAGAGTTTTTTTTTTTTGTCAAGACGTCCTTCAAATATCTAGAAGAATTATTTTTAGGCACGTGGAATATATTCACGCAAGATAAAATTTTGTATTCTAATTATTAAAGCTTATCGATAACATTTGCTTTCAAATACACATGTTTTAATATCACTTGTTTTAATCATAACATTAGCAATTATCAAGACTTGGCAAGATTACGATGATAATGTTTTAAGAATAATATGTAATATTTTAAAATATTTCCCCGAAAGAAAATTAATGTTTATTATGATAAACATGATGTTTACAAAATGTTGATTTTTATTTGAGTAATTAACGTAACTAAATAAAATTGTCCTGTATATTTCATATTTAAGGTCTACTTCGAATTCGGAAAAGCAGAGATCCATGTGATATAAATCAAATCATTATTCAAGCAAATTTTTGTGATCTAAATTTTATTTTATGTTTCTTTTATTATTTTGCTTTATTTGCCAGATTGGAAAAATTATTTAAAGCTTTAAATAATTTTATAATTTTAAACTTAATATGGATTAAATTTAAAATCAGTAATTTTTAATTTTTAATTTTATAGTATAATTTAATATTTATTAGTTAGAATGAAGTCTATTTTAGTCTAACCCTAACATTAAAGTATTAAATAATTATTATAACCAAAGTCCGTTGTCAAGTTTTTTGAATTCTCGTATACTTGTATTTTGATTGGTCATTCAAGCTTATGTGAGAGCGTTTCCCCTAGCGAGGGGTATTTGATAGATTTGAACCTTTTAAAACCCTTTATTCTACATTCAACACCATCACTTGATAAGACACGAGGAATGTTGAAACAAAATGGCTGAAGTGGAAATCTTAAAAAAAATGTGGTACACGAGGACATCAATAATTCCAGTTGTTGGAAACCTTAGATTGATTGGAAAAGATTTCAATAGACTCATTGAATAGGTTCCACATGGATTTAGTGAAAGTCAGAGAAAAGGAATCAGAAAAAAATGTAGTGACAAGTGCAGCCCACACCTTACGAAGGGCTTTATCTATGTAAAATGTGTGCGATTTTTATTTTTCAAAACTGCTCAGTATAAAATGTCATGATGTCATTTCTGACATTAGGTCGCTGGTCGGAACCCGGAAAGAAATGAGTATATACCAGAAGACATAATAATAATAATAATAATAATAATAATAATAACTCTTCCAATTTTTTCAACAGTAAGAAGAAGAGCACAATATAAGAAAAGAAAAAGAAAAACACGGTGTTTGACAATGTTAAACAATATTTCAACAGAATGTCTGTCTTCTTCAAGTTATATATATTTTTTAAAATTTTCAAGTATAAAAATATATAAATCTACAAATAATTATATGTCTTTTTACAAACGTTGCTTGTCTACGATTTAATTCTGATTAAAATAATCGACATTATCTTATACCTAGCTAACCAGATTCACGACCAATTCATTTGTTACAATTTACTCATTCACTATAAGAATCTATCCGTCACTAGTCGCTCCGATATACAACAAAATACCTCACACACCCAGGGTCCCTACTGAAAAACGTTGCTTGTCTTCTAATGAAAAAAAGAAAAAGAAAAAAAAACAAACAAAAACAAACAACTGTCCTGGTAATGAACGTGTCAAAACGAATGAAACGCCGTCAAAGTGAAAGCATGCAACTGGAACATGCTTAATATAATGGTGAACTTGCTCATCTTGGAATTTTCCATTAGTTATTAATAAGTAAGAGGAATTAACCAAACTCTTTTATTACAGACGACTGGAATTTCGACAAGCATCTTAAGGTGCACATTCTGAAAAAATATTCAAAATCTACCGGTCATTTTTACCTTAAAACACGTGAGGATGGTTATGTAAGCAAATTACTAACTTCCAGACCTAGGGGAATGAACAGAATGACAAAAGAGTTTCATAGGATTTATACTAAACTGTTTGATTGCTTCCTTTTAGTAATTTTGTTTTAACATTACCACGTGTGCCAGTGGTATAGTAAAAAATATCAGTTAATTTTATTACATAAAATTATTTATTTTGGAATAAAATCTAAGGCATGCATTGCGTTTGATGTACACATGGACCCTTCACCACTGACACACCCGCAGACACACCCGCAGACACACGTGCACATATAAATGTGATATAACTATATACATTTTTATATATCAAGAACAGTTACAGTTTTGGGGAAATTGTATGACAAAGTGGGGACTTCATCGGACAAAATTTGTTATGTTGGTAGGACTACACATACGCACGACAGAGGGGTGCTAGGAATTTTAGATTTTTTTTATATAGCTGAATTAATTTAGAGTCCTTTTTCTTTTTTCCCATCACTTTTGTAAGTAGTTATTCCACACTGTGATATTAGAAGATCTGCCAGGAATAGTGAAATATTGTAAGGGCCAGGGCACAAATTTACTGTAGATGACCTTGGGATTAAAGCACTCTGTAGACATTTACGTCATAGTATCATTTTCTCTTTTAATCAGAGTAGCATTTTTTTTATGTCAAAATTGTGTCCAGCCTAGTTACGGTGGGCAACCATCGCATTAGACGTATTATTTTTCAAAATCCCTTTTGTATTCATATAATCTTTTATTTAAATTTCTTGAGGTTTCTCCTATGTATATTTTATGACAGTTATTACAGACGATGGAGTACACTCCACCTTCAGGTTTCAGCTTATTATTTTGATTAGTATTGACTAAATCTTTTATTTTATTATACAGAGTTTAGATAAATTCTTGTCCATTGTAGAAGTGATTGAATTAGTAGGCTGGATAATATATTTTTGATTCATTGAGTTTCTCAGGAGGGGATGCTTTTTTGTTTTGAAATATATTATGCGCCTTTTGTTTCGCACTGAATATAAAATAGTTAGGGTAATGGAGAAGTTTGAAAGTGTTTTCAATGTATTTCTTCTCTTTGTGTTAATAATTCGAGTTGCATATTCTTTGTGCTCTTAGGTAGAATCCAATGATTATGCCGGATTTTATTTTGTTATTAGGAAGAGAATAGAAATTAATATATATATATATATATATATATATATATATATATATATATATATATATATATATATATATATATATGTATATATATATATATATATATATATATATATATATATATATATATATATATATACACGTATTACCAGTTTGTGCCTGGAAGGGATAATTCCGAGGAGGATATAAATCCAGGGAGAGCTCAATGTAGACTATAGAGTATTATAATGATAATAAAAGATGGAGACTTTAATTATCTTTTTCGATTGTAATTTATTTCGTGAACACCGAGGTGTTAGGCTCTTCAGACCGAAATATCCTCTCTAAGTAGATTAACGGAGGATATTTCAGTCTGAAGAGTTGAACACCTCGGTGTTCACGAAATAATTTATAATCGGAATGGATAATTAAAGTCTCCGTCTTCTTATTATTTTATATCTATCTATCTATCTATCTATCTATCTATCTATCTATCTATCTATATACTCGACTCTCCTGTCCGATGTTGAAGAAAGGAAAAGGCAACATCAAAAAACAAACTCGAAAACAATATTCTAAAAGTCCGTGCAGTAACCAAAACTATAATTCAGAACTATAAACGACATTGCAAGAACAGCAAAAAAATAAAAAATGAAATAAAAATAAAAAATAAAATAGATAAAATTTTTTTAAAATATCAAAGAGAATTCTCTGAAGTTGTAAGTAAGAATTAAAAATAAATTTCAATAACATTAGGAAGTATAGAAACATAGAAACAGAGTGATCGATATGCTCTGCTAAAAACAAAATCCGAAAGATAATACTGAAAAATATGTTCGGTAATATATTTAAAAAGTTCAAACAATATTTGGTTTTATGTGCCAAGTCTATTATCTACAACTTTTTGTCATTTACAGCTCTAAGTAACCTTTGACTCTTTGCCACCCCTTTTGTCCTGGTTCTAACATACATTCATACAAACACGTTAAGTTAGTTGCTGTTTCATCGTATCTCTCTTGCCTCCAGTATGTCCTGTGAGTGCCAAATTCTCCAACCACTCTTTCTCGATCATATATCCCAGGAATTTTAACTCTCATTTTCTAAATGTAATTAAAATTTTCCTAGTAGTTCCTATTTTCTTTATCATCGTCGAATAACATTTACAAGATATTCTCAAAACCATTCTGTAGAATTACATCTTTGATGTTTTCAAATATTTCCCAACATTCACTGTCATTTGAAGATTATATATTATATAACAGTTTAGCACACTTTGTTTTGTTTGTAACGAGATTTTCCTAACCCGTAATACTTTGTTTAATTTCTGAAAGCCGTTTTTCTCTATTCCTATGTACCTTTAGGTTTCTTGGTGTCATTTGCTGCCTTCATTAACTACACTACCCGGATAGCTAAATTTCTGCACCAGCTTGATTTTGACATTTCTGATACACATTAAGCTGTTCTATTGCTACCAACTGTGTACTCTGTTTTCTAATAGCTAATAATTAGTCTTCCCTTATTGTTTTCATTTACTACCTTGAAAATCGTTTTTAGAACTTGCAATGACATTGAGAGGTCAATGTAACAAACAAAATATATATAAACAATTAAAACTCGAGGACTACTGTCTAAAAGTGTGTGCATTGACGAGAAATATATTCCAGCATTTCACGCGATACTAGGAAGGCCAGTCAACGCAGGGGGAGAAATGTGTTTAGAAAAATGTAGTAGTCTGAACTGTGTGGAGTTATGAAAGCCAATACCCCACGTTGCAGTATCCTTACTTATTTACAGAGATATCTCAGGGAATTTCTGTCAGCAACATTAAACGAAAATACCCACATAACTGGAGTTGTCAGTGGATTTTTAATCACTAAATCGCTTTGATGTATTTCCTTTAAAAAATCTTCATACCTTTCACATTAACAAGTTGTATCATTAACCCATATTCTTTAGTTGTCAGTTTAAACCGATTTTTCTCAACCTTTTGTATTTCAGGATACACTTGAAAACTTTGGGTTGCTCTTTAAACTTCAATAAGGAAAAATTAATCATAAAATTTGAAAACAGAAAAATGCTAAAGAAGTCTCCTGAAATGGGCATTTCTTTTCAAGACAATACATTATATATTTAAGTATTCGTGTTCTTGTTTAAAGCCTGTGTTTGTTGAGCTTTGGCATTTCCTAAATGTTAGGCCTTATAAACTGATAAACATATTTTCATTTCCTTATCAATTAAATTTATGAAGAATTTGCTGATAATGACAGATTTAAATCCTTTGATGAAAATAAAAGAGAAAGCGTTATCCATGCCTTAAAGATTAAGAAATTTCGCATCTAGTTTAAAATATCAAATGACAAAGACTTGAATTAGACATGGAGGCCATATGTTTGGTGTCTCTAGCTTTTTTAAAAAAAATATTTTTAATGTAAAAATAATTCATAAATTACTCTTCTGTTAACTTCAGGCGTACCTGGCTATCTTTCTGGGCGCATTAGTTCGATCGAGCGCCTTTGTTGAGAAGCGATGGCTTAAACAGATACCTCTTTTGTTTTCTATATATCTAAACTGAAATTATAAGCTATAAGTTTGGAAAGAGAAAATTTCACTGAAATACAAGCTGTGGTAAAATGATCTGACACATTTACAGGTTTAATAAAAGTGAAATAGAGTATAGAACGAAAAATGTGTTTTTATTTTCGAAATATAGATATAATGCCATTTTGTTTCATTTCATTTTCAGTTGCTACCATTAATTGGATAGGCGAGCATCGTGCTTCGGGGAAACGTTTATCAAGAACAATGAATCGTTACCTGCAACACAAATTGCGTTGGCCCAGCGAATCACCTGATTTGAACCTATACCTGAAATCAAAGCTATACACTCATCGTTCTTGATCTGCTGAACAATGAAAAGATGTCATCCGTCAAGAAAGATGTCATCCATTCAACATGAAATGACCAATCGAGTTATGGAAAACTTTCGTGAACGTCTTCGACAGCGTGTGGAAAGTAACGGCACACACTTGACTGATTTCATTTTTAAAACGAAATGAAACAAAATGGTATTATATATACATTTCGAAAACAAAAACACATTTTTCATTCTTTACTTTCTTTAATTTTGCTTTTATTAAACCAGCATATATGTCAGATCATTTTACCGCAACCTGTATACTGAAAAATGTACAGTTTATCATTTTAAATTAAGAAAATACAATCTTTATGCTAAATGGTCACAACATATAGAAAGAAAAAAGATGGCGTCAGGCGGATACTGATTAAATATTCTTTGTTCATCAGAAGACTTATATTAAGGTGATTTTAGACCAAAAGAGACTTTGAAAGTAGTCGTATCAAATGATGAAAATTTAACATTTCTGTTTAATTTTGTAAAAGTGGCAAAACAAATGAATGCGAGGAAAGCAACGAAGAAGAGTTAAATCATTTACATGGGAAACTAGTGCGACCATTGGTTTGAATTATCTTTGCAGATATTTAATAAACGGTATGCTTAATTTCTTTAGTCTATGACAAATTCTCCAAGCATGTCTTTAAAACTGAATTGTTAATTCAAGATAAAATTCTGGCGCGCATATTAGATTACTGTGCAAAATATTATTGTTAAATTTTAAGTTAAAAACAATTACTTCTTCGGTTTAAAGATAATGGTAAAGTATATAACTTTGATCTAGGAGATAATTAGTTGAAATGTTGGCTGAAGTGTCATGCCAAACAGTCGGTTACATATCAGAGACAGACACTATTATCTGTACAAATATTGTAAATATATCACATTTTTGTGTAGCAGGATGTATTACACGAAAAACTTATAGAAAGTCTTACACAATTATCTTTTTGTTAGGTCCTGAATATACCATTTTCAATACCTAGAGAGAAAATTAAAGTTTTGAAATTTCCTCTTACCTATCTATCTATCTATCTATCTATCTATCTATCTATCTATCTATCTATCTATCTATCTATCTATCTATCTATCTATCTATCTATCTATCTATCTATATGAGATAACGATATATATTTTATATATCAAGAACAGTACTGAGGAAATTTTAAGACAGAATGGATAAAAGTTTGCTTGTGACATATTTCATTGGTTAGAACTTCCCGGACAGAGTTTATTGACGTGTTTGTGATTACACATGCGCATGAACGAGACATGCTGGTAGTTTCACAGTTTTTGAAATAGGTTTTTTTGCAATATAACCAAATTCATCTATATTCTTTTTCTTTTTCTTTCCGTCATCTTTGTATTTAAATATTCCACATTGTGATAACAGAAGATCCGTCAAGAATGGTAAAATGTTGTAAGAACCTGAACGCTAATTTAATGTGGCTGAACTAGTGATTAAAGAACTTTCTAGACATTTTCGTCTTAGTGAATTATTTTCTCTTTTAATTATTGTAGAATTTTATGTCAAAATTGTGGTCAGTTTCATTACAGTGAACAACAAATACGTTTTGTGCTTTGTTTTTAAACAAATCCAGTCAAATGAAGTCCTATCTGATGAAGGGCGTCATAAGCAAACTTTTTCCATTTTGTCTGACATCTTAATTCAAGTATGTTTGGTTGAATAATCTGGACATATGTTTATTTGTTTTATTTTAATCCTATAAATTTACCGGAAAAATTTCTTAATGCTGTTATTAAATTCATTAAGGAAGACGCCGTATTTTTTATTTTCTTTCTTTGTTTCTCTCTCTCTCTCTCACTCTCTCTCTCTCTCTCTCTCTCTCTCTCCACATATATATATATATATGGAGAGAGAGAGAAGTAATTTAAATTCACAATATTTATCGGTGGTCAACCCAGTTTCGCTTTTTCATTTGTCAGAACTCAGATAAGATTGATTGTATTAATTACATGATGACATTTCCATTTTTATTGTCTTATAATACTATCAATATATAGAAAGAACGAAAGCAGTTCTAAAAAACTGCTTGTAATTAATCAATATTTAATTAATAAATAATCAAGTCAACTTGATATATTTAACCGCCACCAATAGTTATGATGTTATTGATAAGCCTAAGTTCGATTTAAAAAAAAATAATGTTTATTCATAGTTGTTTTCATACAGGGACCAATAAAATGTTATTTTTAAAGATTTTTAATGTAGATATTTAAAATGATTGCCTATACTCTAATCTAACATAAAATTGCTTAACATCATAAATCTAGAAGAAACCAATGCTTCCACATATATCGATATCAAACCCCACGTTCTTTTTGTCTTACAGTAACACGGAAAAAGTTGTGACCCACTTTAGATTGGGTGTGCAGAATGTTTACAGAGTATTTACTTATAACTAGTGGAATTCTCAAGTGCTTACAGGTTTAGAAACGAAGGTGGGTACTAAAGAAATAGCATTACAACGTCAAAAGTTTTACGTCACTACTTTTTGTAATGCGTCATTACTACGTTTAATGGAACAGAGTATTAATTATCATTTTCATTTTTTACCTATTTAATATTAAGAGGTATTATTGAAAACGAGTAGATGGAACTCATTAACTTGGGAGGGTAGTCCATTTAATAGAAGAAAACTCCAATTTCAAGCCTCAGCTGCCTCGTGACCATATCCATTCGGATGTAAACACCGAAAAAAAACAATCTTTAGCCGGAGTTCTAAAGCAGCCAGGCGTTGCCTCCAACTTTGTTCCAACAACTCCTGTGATAATAGTGTAGGTCTCTGTTCTTATTTTGGACAAGTTTAATGGTGGGGAGAAGTGCCAAGGGCTTTGCCCAAGAAAGGACAGTTTAGCAATGTCTGGCCTGTGTTCGATTGACAAAAGCAAAAACATACACTGCGTTATCACCACAAGCTGAAGTACACACACACAATATATATATATATATATATATATATATATATATATATATATATATATATATATATATATATATATATATATAAAATCTCGTTGGGTGTAGATTCTTTGTTTCGTTAGACCAACGGATATCAGGCACCTGTTAAACAATACTAGTTACATAATGTCGCCTATTTTCCCATTCGCACATTATATTCATGTTGTCTTCGGCATTGACAAATGCTTACTTTCTCACGATGTTACTTAGTTGCTAGAGAATCGTCATTGGTCTATTCTCGGCCAACGAAAAATACGACAAGAATCATTACAACCGACCCCCACTACCAAAACCACATACACAACCCACCGCCACTATAATACGACAACAACAAACAACTGACAACTTTGGCACTAAAGAGGTTAAAATAAAGGTTAACAAATATATACCAGAAAATATATTTTCGACTGATTTTTACCTGCACATATATAAAATAGAAATTTAATTAATATAAAACAAACAAAAAGTTCATTGCAAATATACATACGACGACAAAACCTTGAGTCAGTGAAATAATTTAGATATTTTTGTGTTCTTCCTTTCCTTATTTTCATCTTTAAATGTTCCAATGGAAAGTGGCTTGGAATGAGAAATCAGTGACTTAAGCGCAGATAACCTTGAGAATAGTATGAATTCATCTCCTCTTCCACCTACGAGTTAAATAGTAGGATTTGTATCTGGAATAATCATTGTCATTCTTAAAAAATGTTAATGCAGTATTCATTTGCAAAAAAAGAATTATTCTTATAATCCAAATTTTCGGTTATAAATAAAGCATAAAGAGCTGAAACGCCGTAAAATTACCAAAAACAAATCTTTTGAAATTATGTTAGGAACGAATAAAAATAAAATAAAGAATGAACAGAATGTATTTGTCATTTGCAATAAGGATATATATCAAATTTAGTAGATCATGACTTTTATTTATTGTTCTATAACTATTTCATTGTAATAAACAAAAAAACATAAATGTGTACCACCCAGGAATAAGAATTTTTTCCTTCGCAAATTCTTTGTTCAAGTTATTCATAATAAAGTAAAAGATACGTATATTATTACATTTATATATACGCATATAAATATGAGTGGGTGATGAAAACTTTTTTGCACAATACACTTGGTAAAATCTAAATAAATTATCAAGCATAAGATATTTTACAAGTGCTTCTTGGTTAAACCGTAAGACTTCAGCATTTCCGCGTAAATGTCTCCATAGGTTTATTCAAATATTTCATTTTCAGGGTCTTCTCCACATAGAAATCTTTTACAACGCAGTTTTTGCTATTCACTTCGTTTTCTTTCAAATCTTTAGGATTAAATCAAGCTTTTGTAAATAGATCGTACATACGTAATAAGACGCGAATCTGTTTAAATAAATACGCGCGATTTTGCATACATAGTTACATATATTCCCAGCGACATGTTAAAATATGTGCAACAATATTAGTCTGGTCAAGAAGTGTGTTTTAATTTTAATGTTTAAATAAATTTATTCAAAATGATCGATTTTGATTGTTGTAACAGCTGTAATGTCAATAAGATTTAAAAAAAAATGTTATCAAATGTATTTCATTTATTAATCTTCATAATTAAAACAAAATTTCAGCATATTATGTGGTTTCTATTTTTTTAAATAATGCTATTAAAATATGACTTAAATTCAAATAAAAAAAGACTTTGTAGTTTATAGAGAAGGTACTGTGAATGACCAAACATGTCAAAAGTTGTTTACAAAGTTGCTAATGATTTTCTCAATGAATAATGCTCTGCCGTAGAATAGACCCGTTGAAGTTAATAGTAATCAAATCAAGAGAGTACTTGAAAATAAATAATATTATACAACGTTGGACATCGCGAATATGTTCATAATTAAGCGTTGAAAATCATTTGGGCCAGCTTGGTTACGCTATTCACCTTCATGTATAGCTTCTGCAGAAATAACGTTCCATATAATCACCGTAGTTAAGCAACGTCAAGCCTGGTTAGTACTTAGATGGGTTACCGCTTAGGATTGCCACTTGCTGTAAACTTGGATGTGCGAGTGGTATAACGGATAACTGCTCGTAACTGAACATCAAAGAGCCGGGTTTTAATTCCAGTAGGGTTCGTTATATTTATTTACGTGCAAACATCATTGGGAAAGATATTCAGACACTTTTTTTTACCCCGACCTATGGGTTAATTAGTAAGACTTGTATCAGTAAATCATTATCTCCAAAACATTCTTACAATCTAAAAATATTTTATGGCTTTAAATAACCTGTAAAAGGTTTATAAGCCATAAAAAAACAAATCAATCAAAAATTTCACATAAATAAATAATGTGCACAAGCTGGTTTTATTAGTAGTTTTGATGTGTGCCTCTTATTGGGCTTCACTTCTTAATTAATGAAAATGAAGAGAGGGAAAGCCAACTACTGATAACCGTACCAAAGATAAGTTTAAAGTAGGTGATATGAAGTATATAATAATTTTTAATGAAATCTGTGCCCCTGAGTTTCTACTATTAACTACGGAAAATTATGCGACAGTGTTTTTTTTGTTTTTTTTTGGATGAAAGTTTCTTTTTGTGCCTTCTCAGGTAAAACCACAATCTTTTTCTTGGTTTATACCTGAATGTTCTGTTGTTATAGCCCACAGGAATCGTTCTTTCAAGACTCTACCAACATGAAAGTTCTCATCACAACAGACGTTTCTTTATGTTCGCTCGTAATAAGTGCGAATATATCTTTGTCGTTGTTCACTGATGGGGTTCCATATAGACTATCACAAGTTTGGTTCTCGTGACTAATGGCGGATCTGTAAGAGTGTTTTAAATAAGGGTAAGTCCTCAATCTCTTCTTTAAAATTAATTTGATGTGCTATATGCCGATAAAGCTGAATGCTTTGCTTGCAAATTCTCTTCCAATTTTACTCTCGACTCATCAGGAGCTCCTTTGCCTGACTTTTCATTTAGAAGTAAGTATATGTGATATGCATATAACTCTCTCCATAGTCTTCAAACTTGATGTTCATAAAGCATGTGAACTTTATGGTATCACTGCAATTATCCATAAGAAATATTCTCCTGAATTGAGCAATGTTCTGTCCAAGCTCTAGAATAGATGATTTGCTGCTTCTTGCTTTACTGATTGTTGGAAAACCTTTTCTACAGATCTTAGTTCTAACTTAACTCTGGTCAATCGTCTGATCCTACGAACTGTCGATATGATGAATTTCTACCACTTTGAGGCACCGTACTAGAAGTTCTAATCAACTCCAAATTAGTTAAGCCTCTCACCCTGCAGTCTTCTTTCAGACAAATAATATAGTTTTTGCTTTTCTAGGTCAACCGCTGATGTGTTGATGGTTATTGCTAAAAGAGTTTGTCAAGCTTTATATAAAAATAGCGAAGCTTGGGCTGTTGCTTTAGATATTTCGAAGGCTTTTGACAGGGTTTGGTATGTTGGTCTTCTTCAAGAGTTGAAGCGTTATGGTCTTTCTGGCCATTTCTTTGACTTAATCTTTCTTATCAAACCGGGTAATGAAAGTTGTCTTGAACGGCCACTCTTCTAGAACATTTTACATTAATGTGGGTTTTCCCCAACTGCCTTCCTAATATCATTAGTTCCCGGCTTAATATCTATACTGACGACCCAAATATTTGCTCCTGTCTTATGAATAAGTCTTGTAGCTTTTGATAATAAAATTGGCAGCTGATCTCGAAAATAACCTACAATCTGTTGTGAACTAATATAAGAAGTGGCTTGTTAATTTTAACGTTTCTAAAAAGAATGTGCGCTTTATTAATCATGTTAAAGAAATTATTTTTATTATCCATCAGTATTCTAATTTCTAGAGATTTTTTAGGAAAATCCAAATATGCATCTGTAATGTTATAGGTCCTGATCTGGCATCTCAGTTTCAGTCACTTTCTCACCACCCCTGCTATAGATATTTTCGCGGTAATTGTTCGGATGTGATTACCTCTTTTGTAGTCTGACTTCTCAAATTTAATCACAGTTCCAAAATGTCAGTTAGGTCTCATAATGTCACTGTAGAAATTGCTTGTTGTAACCATCAGTTCTATGCTAATGGTTTGTCTCTCTGGCTTGTGAAACTCTTTTCCAGCTTCGTACTTTGCCGTCAACTATGATCTTCATAAAATTTCTATGCAGTGTCAATCATTGTTATATGCCTCTTTAATTCTTGTTCTTTTATTGTCCTATCCGTTTCTTTCACTTCTAGTAACTCCTTGCATCCTGGTGGCTTTGTTGCCTTGCTTAGGATGAAAGGATTATAAAAATTAATTAGGAAGGAGTCTTATAAGATTACCTCCTTCTGGAAAATCAAATTATTTAATCGAACAAATACTAGTTAAATACCAAGTTAAACAATAAGAAATCAGGAGTAAACGAAACTCTTCGGAATTGGTTAAGGAAAAGGTTGTGTAATATTCCATCAATGGACATGTTTTTTGGTATCAAGGTAAAAGTTGTTATAGTCATGTTCCTCAAATAGTGCATATTTGTATTATCTTTTTCAAGAGCGTCCTGGGTATGACAATAAACTACATCCGCGTCCAGATTCAGATAATGTTGCCAGGTATGCGTTTGATAGTACTGTATATTTAATATATGTATAGGTGTATATATATATATATATATATATATATATATATATATATATATATATATATATATATATATAGGTGTGTATATATATATATATATATATATATATAGGTGTATATATATATATATATATATATATATATATATATATATATATATATAATATATATATGCCTTAATTTGGCATTAAATGACCCACAATGGTTGATATGCCATAAAACCCAACCAACCAACCAACCTCTTTTTCAAGAATTCTTAAAAAACAGACAACCCACCAAAAACAAAAAAAAACAAAAACAAAAATAAAACAAAAAAAAAAACAAAAAAAAAAACAACAAAAAACGAATGAACGAAAGAAAATATTTCTTTTGAATGCAGCAAACATAATTTACAACAGTTCATTGTGAAAGATTTAAACAATTTGAGATTTATTATAAGATTTCTAGAAAGAAAACTAATAATACATCTTCGGGGCTAAGACCTCGTAGAATAGACTCCCAACAGTATGCTACCTTGATCACTATAATATTAACTAGTTCAAGTCTAGGGTCAACTGTTATCTTACACACATATCCCCATAAACTGTGTTTCTTACTCTGTAACTCTCTACTTCGAGTGGATCTTGTGCCTTGTACAAATTTTTGCCCGAGGATATTTTATACAATGAAGTAGTAGAATTAAAACTGTTGGTATCTATTAAAATACTGTTATACGCCATAGAGCACGGGAAAGTGATAAATTATGATAAAAACCAAGACTCTAATTTACCAAATATGAGTCCTCTCACCACTCCTTTATGGGAGTGATATGTGGATCTTGTATGTTTGTCATGGGAGGAGATGTTTAAGAAATATTTAAAAAATTAAATGGCTTGATAGGGTCCCGGATACACAAATGCTCAAAAGTGTTGGCATTCGGTCACTATATGCCATCTTGTGGTCTCGGCATTTCAAGTGACTTGAGCACGTTGCGCGCATGGATAACTGGAGAATTCCCAAACAGATACTGTATGGGGAACTGTCTGAGGGCACACATAACGTTGGGCGATCCAAACTTCTCTTCAAGGACCAGTGTTAAACGTTCATGATAGAATTTTCTATCGATGCTGCGAACTGGGATGCGGTTACCGGTATCGAGTGGGGTGAAGAGCTGGTGTTTTCGATGGAACAAGGACCTACGAAGAGAAAAGAGTCCAGTGGGCTGTAGAGGCTAGACAAAGACGTAAATGCCCCAAAGAATTCTACTATTGTGGTCGTTGTCAAAAACCGTGACGATCGCGAATTGTTTGAGCCATTACTTACATTGTGTTTTAACTTATTTTCCGCTGCCGACCGTCACCATCAACGAAAAAGGCCATATATAGTCTAACCAGCATAGCAAGCTTTGTTATTATACTCACAGCATTTCGGCCGTTGTATTCTACGTCATTATTCAGGTGTCTATCTTCGTACTTTTTTTTATCACGATTCTGTACATATTTTTTTTTAGTAATAACATATTCTTCACTATTCGTCTTTATGCTAGCAGAAAGGGAGGAAAACATGCATTTATTTGCTACCCCACGACTGTAAAATATGACATTTGTTTTTTCAATTTTGGTTAATTAGTCGGTATAATTGTTCCTACCTAAAAAAAATTCCAATTCAGTCTATCTATAATGGGCGATAAGAAAAGGAGTATAAGACAAGGATGAATCTTCTCACCAGAGCTTTTCAATCTATACAGCAAGACCATTTTTAGAGAATTAGAAGTCCGACCAGGATTTATTAATGGCTGCCACAATCTTAACAACATAAGATATCCAGATGGCACAGTGTTGATAGCAGACACAGAAAGAAACTTAGAAGGACTCCTACAGAAAGTAGTGAAGGAAAGCGAGAAGAAATCATTAAACATCAACTGCAAGAAGAATGAATGCATGATTGTTAGCAAAAAGGGTAGTCCATCATGCAAATTACAGATTAGACATAACGGAACCAAACAGGTACAATAATGTTTGGGAAGCTTATTAACAGAAGCCGAAAAGAACAGCTTGAAGGTAAGATGATCAGATGAAAGCAACACCCTACCTACCTGGCGACCTTGAGCGAATGCATGGCAGAGCAGAGTTTGGGAGAGATGGCAAAAAGACAATAGTTATTTAAAGCTACAAAGGATAGGAAATTGTGGAGAGCCATGATCATCAACATTTCGTAGAAGTTTAAATAGTTTTTGGTATCGTACTTACAAAAAGGCTTTTGTATAATCTATAAAATACAGGTACACATGCTTCTGCGTTTGTATTACTCTTTCTTATATAATTCGTAGCATGAATATCACACACCTTCTTCCAGTCTCTTTAACTAAATCACGCTGATATAGATAGATAGATAGATAATGAACAGACTGAGATAGATAGATAGATAGATAGATAGATAGATAGATCACCAAGATGAAACCGATATTGCCACTGTTGTAGTTTTGTTGAGGTGTTCTCCCCTTTTTACACAAATGGACTCACCCAGTATATACATATACTACTGCTACGTGAAGACCCGAGCGACGAGAGCAAGACCGAGGAGTCGAGTCGAGAGTGACAGAGTAAAAGGTTGTAGGTAACCGGAAGAGTGAGGGTGAGGTAACAGCGTTGTAGGAGGCACAGTAAGCGAACACGTAGACTCAGTAAGAAGTCATACTAGCTTTACCAGTTTGTATTATTACGTTAATACATTATTTTCCTATATCCATTCCTGGCGTTTGTTATTTATTGGTACCGGATTTCAACCCGGAATCCACAACAAGTTTTATTTTCGTTTCTATTCTGATCTAATTCTCCTACGCGTTCGATTCATCAGAATTCGGTTGGTAAGTTTAGTTATGCATTTCATTAAGCTGATTGTTCGATGGAGCTCGCATTCATTTTCACCTGGTATCAGAAGCAGTACCATGAAAACAGATCTACTATGTTGCTACTGTCGCATATTTCATCTATTATCGTAATCATTTAGATACCGAATTCTTCTAATATTGCTAACTATTATATTGCAGTTTGCTTCATTTTTCGTGGGTGGGGTAACCTCTTTCAAGAACTCTGTCTTCTAACATTTTTATTACCTTCTCTTTTAAAATAATACGAGCCACCAAGTTCATTCAGTAAAGGAAACGTTACGCTGTAATCTTTGCTTCATAAGCGCAACATAATGATGCAGATGTAGCTCACTTCTTGAAACTTGATCAATTTTTCGTTATCAAACGTTGAAAGAAGCAGGAAGCTGCTGATGTGGGTCCTATAGGAGTAGCTAAATGCATACTAAACGTCTTAATATGATCACAATATGAAAGGTCCAGAAAATAATTGATGAGCCCCTAAAATTTAATCAAGGTCATTGTAAAGGACCTCAAGGTGCATCATCAGAAAAGTTGTCAATGAGGTCATCAGACACATATCCTATGTGTTGCACAGAGCTCAGTTCTTGTAGGAAAAGACAAGAGAGAATCGTTTACTTCGTACGAAGCGCTTGCTAAACAAGCTAAAACACCAACAGGCTGGAATGCTTTGTCTTTTCCCTGATGGAAGATTGGTTAAGATCAAAAGGTAAGTCTAAACAACGATAGATGTTTATGCAGAGACCAGATTGAGGTCCTAAGAATCATATATACCAAGTTCCTGGCAACTGAGATGGTTCTGGGAGCTATCAGCAACGAAGGAGATATCATGTCTCCTCAGTTCTTTGCTTAGGACTTAAGAGCCATTCCAAGTCTCAGGCGGAGTTGGATAGAGTTGTGAAGCTCTTAATCGTCACATAAGGCTAAGACAAGCCAAGTATAAATGCGTGACAAAATCCATGATCATTTGAATTGAATCTATTGAACTAAACTTGAATCCAGTGGATTACTACTTATTGGACATTGTTGAGAGAAGTGCCACTAAAAACTTCCATCCATAACACCGTAAAATCTCTTAAGTATGGCATAACAAAAGACTAAGTCCGAAATTGATTCGGGTATATCAGCGCTTTCGACACCGTCTTGGTATAGCCATTGATGATAATGGTGGATTCATTGAATATATGATAGATTTAACATTTTGAAACAACTTGCTTTCAAATAAAACTTTTCTTTCATGATCTATACATCTTTTGTTTTTGAAAATGCTACAAAAGTCCTAAAAATCTTGACTTTAATATTTCTCGTCTTTCCATGTTTTTTTATATACAAATATATATTAATATTCATTAAAGACGACTGAAAGAGTATTGCGATTAAGTTTTTATTTAACTTGGATTGTGTTCTTATAATTTTGTGTTTTCTGGTCATAAAATATGTAAAAAGTGTCCGAATATTCTATATAAGCGAGCACTTTCGGGCACATAATGAGTATAGAGGGCATAGAAAATTTGATACTCACAGGGCAGATTGAAGGTAAGGGAATCAGGTGAAAGCAACACCCTACCTACCTGGCGAGCTTGAGTGAATAGATTTCGGAGCAGAGTTTGGGAGAGATGGCAAAAAGACAATCGTTATTTAAAGCTACAAAGGATAGGAAATTGTGGAGAGCCATGATCACCAACATTCTTAAGGTGACATGGCACATAGAAGAAGATATGGGAGGAAAGTGATGAATATTCTGTATATCAGAGCATTTTCGAGCACATAATGAGGATAGAGGACTTGGAAAATTTGTTACTCACAGGACAGATTGAAGGCAAAAGGGACAGAGGAAAGCAACGCCCAACCTACCTTGTGAGCTTGACAGAATGAATTGCGGAGCAGCATTTGGGGGAGATGGTAAAAAGACAATAGTTATTAAAAGCTACAAAGGACACTGTGGAGAGCCATGATCGTCAACTTCCTAAAGGGACAGAGCACATAGAAGATTAATGGGTGATAAATCAGATATTTATTTTTCAGGTCCCGATTTTATTTTTACCTTTAGATTTTACTTTATGTTCGGCGTAATTCCTATTGTTTAATAAAAAGATCGATGCAAATATATCGATAATATTAATATTGTTCTTAAGTTTCAATTTTTGGGATATTGTTTTAGCACTTTTTTTACGCCTGGATTTTGTCTAGATGCAAATTTGTGTCAAGGATAGGAGCGAGCGGAAATGTTCAATCCTCATGTTATCTGGGTTAAATTTTGAATCAATGTAAAATTGTTTTTCTTTTGCTGGCTTGTAAAACCCTTTTAAAATCAAGATTGTTGATAAACGGCATTGTATCAGAGCAATATTTGATATGAAAAGAATTAAAGTTAGGTAGCGTATTATTTTCCCAAAGAAACAACATACATATGTGTTATGGTCCTGTTCCTTGTACCACGGTGATAGTCCAAGGTAGAACCAATATAGAAGAACTCGAACACAGGTATGGAATAACACAGATATATTACAAACAGGAATATATACAGAGAAGTAGAAAGTGTTAGTATGAACAATCAGGTTTAGTAAAGAGAACAATGTAGTCTCGACCAGTATCACTATTCCAATGTCTTACAGTAATTGCCTGAACGCGACTCTGTATCGGACTGCCTCTGACTCGACTCTTGACTCGACTTGAACTACTGACTCCGCTTGAACTACTGACTCCTTGCCTACTCCTGAGGCGCAGTATTAAGTATGAATAGTCCATTATTATTATTATGGGTAAGATCCCCTAACAAGATGAAAAACTGTTTTCCGAAGAAAAATTGTATATAGAAATGTTCAGTGAAATATATTTATTAATAATATTAGCATTTAGTTTCACAAAAATTTTACAGTAGCTTCAATTATTAGGTTGGTGCAAAAATAATGACGGTTTTTGACGTATTTTTAACGTCAAAAACCGTCATTATTTTTGCACCAACCTAATAAATTTCAAATGGTTTTCAAAGTATAAGTTACTTTTCCACGGCTGTAACTTAGCTTCTCTATAATTTTATTTTACCACTACTTTCATGGTAATTGTTCTGAGGAGGTTTCTTCTATGGTACCTAGACATTATGAATCTCTTGAATATATCTTACATATCTATAAGTCTACCATTTGTCCACACCTCGAATATTACTGCCACATATAGTCCCGTGCTCCTGTTATATATTTGGAAATATTTGATAAAGTCCAAAAACGAAGTAGCAATATTATTGATCGTAGTCTGGCGTCTCGTTCAGTCATTTTCTCACTGCCGTAAAGTTCTCCGTTGATTTCTATAAACACTTTTATGGTAATTGTTCGAATGAGCTCGTTGCCTAGACTGTGTGAATTTATGCGCTGTACTAGATTGGCGGCAAGATTTCATCATTTTACAGTTGAAATGGCACCTAGATGTAACCGTAATTTCTATGGTAACATTTTCTTCTATCGTACTTCTCGCTTATGGAACTCTTTTTCGGTTTATTGCTTCCCATTCAACTTTGATCTTCAACAATATAAATGCAATGGCAATCGTTATCTTCAGTCTTTTCAATTCTTTTTCTTCTCACTCATTAATAGTGTTTATCTCATATTCTCTAACACAGTAATCCCCTGTGTCTTAGTAGCTTTATTGCTTTGCTTGGGGTGAAGTGCTTATATATATATATATATATATATATATATATATATATATATATATATATATATATTATGAAATGGGCAAAATCCGACAATTATTTAAAAACATTTTTGTGTTTAACGTTCTTTTTATAGATACAAGTATTTAAGTAAATGCTCTGTTTATAATAAACAGTATTAAATAACATTTACCGGCCTGAATGTCCGAGAAATTTTCATAGAAATCCTGTCAAAGGACGAATATTTTCTATAAAGATTTCTCGGACATTCAGGCCGGTAAATCTTATTTAATACTGTTTATTATAAACAGAGCATTTACTTAAATACTTGTATCTATAAAAAGAATGTTAAACATAAAAATGTCTTTAAATAATATATATATATATATATATATATATATATATATATATATATATATATATATATATATATATATATATATTTCAATTAAAAGGTGCAATTATAATTTATAAATTCATGAATCATTCATACAAAAAACAAATATAGAGGTTAATGATTTAAATGGGGAGAATACATCGTCGCAAACAATATAAATAAGATACATCAACCCCAAACCTGTACCTGTCATTTTAGATGTAGACAAATATATGTCTCGATAGATTCCTTGTAATCGGAATATATCGTCATGGATATTCTTAGAAAAGCTAGTGAACTAGTTTTCTGTTTCCTTCTTCAAGGTTTTGAATTCAAACTACTCCTTCTCTTATATTGATTGACAATCAAAACTAGAGAGACTATTTTGACTTGCTATTTAACTCATAGTTGAAGGAAAAAGAAATGAATTTGTCTTTTTCAAGGACATGTATATGAAGGGAAAACTGTCTTATCTGGAATTTGAACTCGGATCACCAATTACATTTATTGTGTTTTAACTATTAGCCTACCCCCACCCTCTCAAATTGTACTCATTTACTCTTTTTTCTCTCCCTCTCTATACAGTCTTCCTTTAAAATTTAGGTGATCATAGTTTTCCTCAGTTATGTCTTTTGTTGTTTTTAGTATTACTTTGTTTTTTATGATTATTCTTTGTATTTGTAGTACTTGTTTATCTATCTATTTATTCAAACCTTCTAGGTTTTTCACCGATTTCCCCTGGTTTCTGTTTATCCTGAAAGTAGGTACCTCCGCAGATTCACTATAAAATACGCATACCAAATGAAAAAAGATATTCTAATGCTATTTTTTCAAATCTTTTTTTGATGTCTATAATACAAGACGCACACCTTTACTTTAGCCATGAATATGAATTCTGCCTTTTTACAATTAACAGTTTATTTTTCATGAACTATTTTGTCTAATTCTTCTTTCAGGTTTTATACCGAATCTGTCATCAGCAGTGTCATCATGGCTTCGTCTGGTGTAAATATTTAGGTCCTCTAATTTTGGTCTTTCTTTCATGAAGGTAATATTTCCACTGATTATCGATAACACAGTCCTATCGATTTGTCAAATCGTTGATCCTTCAGTTGAAAAAATATTACATGTTTCTATGCAAAGAAAATTCGTTTTAATCTCTTCACAAATAATGAACTTTTTTCCCTATAACACATATTGTAGCGATATGATAAAGTGATTGTCAAATGAAGCAAGGAGAATGAAACAAAACTTCCATTTTTACTGCTATAATATTTTCCTGGGTGACTTGAGAAATACAGTGTCCTAAGAAAAGTTTTTATTCAGGAGAAATAAACTACATCCAATTTCAGACATAGACAAAAAGTATTTGGAACTAGTATCGAGTAGGTCCTCCATTTGCTAGTTTCAGTGCTTGTATTCGATTTTTCATCGATTTGATCATGTTATCAACAATCATCATCTGATCCATATTTTTCCATGTTTCTTTAAGCGTTGCCACTCACGTGATCCTGGTTTGCACACTCTCGAAGTTTTCGGTTAAGGTGCTCCCAAACGTCCTCTATTGGATTCATGTCAGGATTTTTGGCTACTCATGGAAGTGACTTGATTCCTTACGATTCCTTCCATGCCTTTGCTATTTTGCTCGTATGACATGGCGTTATATCTTCTTGAAAGAAAGGAGGTATTCCTGTAAATCTGATTAGTTTCAAATAGTGGGAGTATTCCTTTCTCTAATATTTGACAGTATTTGGACCATTCGACCGTTCGTCAACAAGAATCAGCTCAGATTTCCCTCCAAACCAAACAGCGCCTCAGACCATTACTTCAATCCCTCCATGTTTCACGGTCGCCTGCAAACATTCAGTGTTCCAAGCCTCATTCTGATTTCAGCAAACATAAACCTGTTTCGAATTCGAATATTGTTAGAATTTACTTTCATCTGACCAAATTACAGACTGCTAAAATTCATAATCTTTGATCTCGAATTATCTTGTCATACACCTGTTCCTGTTAACCTCTGAAATCAAGGGCTTCTTTCTTGCAACACTTCTTTCAGAGTCTTTCTCGCTGCATATGACGATATTTCCATGCTGTTGATGACATCTTTGACGCTCTGACGACGGTTTCTGATGACTTCCCTATTCAGTGCCCTTTTCGTTCACTCAGATACGATGCTTGGTCTTCCTTCTTCATTAAATTTCTTGACAATATTATTAACCGTTTGATGATTAACCTGAAAAAACCTAGCATTTTTTCTATTTGACTTGCTACACTGATGCCATCCTATTATTTGCCTTCGTTGAAATTCACTAATTTCCTTACTTCCACGAACTTTCATTGCAAGATATAAGTCTATTGTTCATAGATTAGTGAAAAAGAAAAAAAGAAGAGACGTTATTAAAAAAGCCAAAATTGCTGTAATCAAGGGTGGCTGAAACTTATCATATCCCACTGTATCGTCATGACACATAACTGTCTGAATTCATGAGATAAAGCTCTCTTCATACCATATCAAAGGATGATAATAATTTTTTCGAATAAAGACCTGGTTTGGGGATGGATCCGCTTTTTCAGTGTGGGCGTTAACCGTTGTCCTTTTTCATTGGACATGATTTTAGAGAACCCATTTTTCATCACTGGTGATAACTGAGAGGAAACTTGCTACCAATCCCCTCTCATACTATAGAGAGAGTTGACAGTAAGTTTACTCTTCAGTGACGAGTAGAGAGTGGCGCTCAGATTAGCTGAAAACAATCACCCAGTAAGATACTTTTTCCGAAGTGCGACTTTTATAGAACTGTTTTGCTAAATCTTATGCAATTTACTTAGGATTTTCCTCAACTACGGATCTCAGAAGCTCAATTTTGACAGAATTTTATTGTTCTGATTGAAAGAAATCTTCCGAGAAAAAAGTTCCCGGTCGAAACTGGTCAAACCATTGTTGGCATGAACGGACACTTACTACTTTCATAGACAAAACGATTATTCCACCCCACTTCTGTTGCTTAAGAGTCTCTTTTGAATTAATACAGAATATCATGTCTGATATGGGTCTAATCGAAACACACTTTAAAATAGTAAAAATCTGTACACTCTGATATTAAGTAAAATTTATCCACTCTCATATTTAGAAAATATAACGTCAAAAATTCATGATTATTTTATTGTAACCATTAAAGAATACCTTTAAAGTGACTATGGCTTAAATGCATCAGGATTTTCTTTCCAACCTAATGTTTCTGACAGTATTCTGAATGTTTTATTCCTCTTCCTTAAAAATGGAACACGAAAGGACTGAAGATGATTCGACCGTGTGGTAAACTGTGGTATAATCTACATAGCTATTTACTAGAGATCTGAGAATTTTCTTGGGTAGATGATAAATATGAAACAGAAAGAAGAGATGCCTGCATTTATCGATCAAAAGAACTGAAATGATAGTAAGTATTTGATAATTTCTGAGACTCTTATTTTTAATAAGTGGTTACTTCATATTAAATATGGAGTCAACTAAAACACTTAGCTGCTCTCTGAGTAACTAAGTGACCTTAACCTAGTAAAATCTTATTTACTTGAACTTATAAAAGGTGTCTAATAAAATAAATCTTATATCCTTCATTACTACTTGGCTTATCACGGTCGTCGGTCCTCTTCAAAAGCAGTCGAAAAAAACAAAACAAACAAATACTTCTATCAGCTGGTAAGCACAGATAAAGTATTATAATTGCTTGAGCATCAAACCACAGTAGTATTCTGCATTAATTGTACTAGAGCTTTTGAAATTGGATACCTAAAGATAAAAGCAATTTACGTAATGCACAAAGAGACCAAAGTCTGTGGCGTCTTTTAGGTCTAGACTTCATGCTTTACAAACCAACATCCCAACAGGCTATTCTGACCATATAATCTCTTTGAGGCCTCCGCCTGTCAAAAAAATCATGTCACAGATTTCAGTTTGTATACCCACAACTTTCCGAGAAGATCCAGAAGTGATAATGATATATTTATTCGCCTTCTCCACAAGAGCTAATATGGCATAAGGCCAGATTTAATGTAGGCTCATACACATAATTATCTTTAGAAGGAAAGATTTCTCATTTCTTACGGAGTTTGTCACAGTGACCCTCCTCTTTCAATACAGTGAGATGATGTTACCTTTCAACTGGAATCTCCAACGGCTAGACACGCTTGGGAGGGAATAGAACTCTTTTGGAATACGTGCGACCACATACTAGAGTAGGTCTTGACCACTGTTTCCAGTATGCCGATGAAATTAGTGGCATCGATCTTGAAGATCTGTAAAAATAAATTTTGGCTTGATATATCCATTTTGCTCACGAACCCAGGACTTCCAAAGACGATTTACGCTTGATATGTATCACTTTGGATATCGCCGTGAGGTCCACGTAGAACCGCCATTCATTTCGCTTGTTCTTCTGTCCATTTTCAAGAATTTCACTATTTTCAAGTTGTTGTGTTTGACGAGTATTATTAGGAGCACGTTGCGTCTTTTAATTTTCATTGTTGGATCAGAAGCTGCTATGTTAATATTCTCGATACGTTTGAATATAGAACGTTTTTTGTTCATATCCAACTACATATGTCCTAAAATAACTGGCGCATCATGTACATATAAGTTACTGTTTTATAATCCAGGGAATTTAACAGCATGAATGACCATAATATCACCAATAATTAGAGCAATAATAAAAACGAACTAGAGAAGAGTATGATTCTTTCGAATTCTGAGGTTTAAACAGATAAAAAGACAACATTCCCACGCCAAAAGACGAAAACTTGTTCTTTTAAAATCATGAAAAAATTAAATGAAATTCTATCAAATAACAAATAAACAAAGAACTTTACAAAGTCATAATCCGCGTCAATTGGTAGACATTATATTTGATAAAGACACAATAGAAAATAGAAATAACTGCTGGTATAAGAAAAAATAAAATGGAAATCAGAGGAAGAAATGAATCTTTCCCGACAATAGCATTACTAAAATTAGCTTGAAAACTCAGAAGTGATTGACTACTTCTATATTGTATTTAATTTTGTTTTTTAGGGGATTTGTTTTGTGCGTGGGATTTGATGTTCGAAGCCTCTGCGTAAAGGGTCACGTTTTAATTTTGTCTTTGCTTTCTTAGCCTAAATATCAGGTCGACAGGTTTTGACGTAGAGTGAATCAGAAAGTTGTCTAGTTTGAAGTAGGGTATAACAATTCTTATGAGCACAGGTACGAATAAATCAATCTTTATTTGAAAGATTGTGTCAATGAGTACTGTTTAGAAAAATATTTCAATAAGTTTCTAAGAAAAGCATTTACTTTACATCTCAGGTAAAAAAAAAGTTGGTAAATGATTGTATCAAAAAGCAAAACAAAAGAAATAGCAGCAACAACTGCAACAATAATACTAATCTCTATTATAAAAGAATAATTAATTCGATGTCCGTCACACACTGCATATAACTTTGCATTCGCATATGTAATGCTTGAGCTAATTAATATATCCACAAACAGATGCATACTAATATATACACACGATTTGCCTGGCTTTAAAATCCAATCATGAACTTGGAAGCAAGAAAAAAAAATTGAATTTTTAAACTCTAACAAATCAGTTAATTATAAGATTTTAGGGAAGTTTTTAGGATTTTTTGTGGAATAAATAATTTTTTTAAAGTTTAAAAAAGTAAAGATTGTAGAAATATTTTAAGTAATATTTTTCGAATTGAAATACATATGCACACACAAACGAACGTACCCACACAATTCGAATAGAAATAAAATCTGCGCCTGCTGTCAGTGAAGACAGTGAATATTATTATTATTGTTAATAATAATAATAATAATAATAATAATAATAATAATAATAATAATAATAATAATAATAATAAAAGTAGAATTACTACAACACCAAAAATTCAGATAGATTAAAAAAACAATAATAACAATGACGGTTATCTGAATATATATATATATATATATATATATATATATATATATATATATATATATATATATATATATATATATATATATATGTGGGGGTAGCGTCTGTGTGTGGTATGTGTGTTAAATAGGTAACTCATTACTCAAAATTAATGATCCGTGATACCAGTCTAAAAAGTAAAATAAGTAAATATACAGT
The DNA here is from genome assembly GCA_963932145.1 of Acanthosepion lycidas. Taxonomy (NCBI): domain Eukaryota; kingdom Metazoa; phylum Mollusca; class Cephalopoda; order Sepiida; family Sepiidae; genus Acanthosepion; species Acanthosepion lycidas. The sequence goes on from OZ010616.1 coordinate 33,102,669, forward strand.
CAACGACTAAATTATTCGTACACCTATCAATTTTGAATAATTTTATCCATTTCTCAGAATTTAATGCCCGTATGATGTCAGTTTTTTTATGTTAGTAAGCACAAAAAAAAATAAGAAAATAAAAAACTCAATTTTTAGAACAATAGGTTAAATACAACAAATTTGATAGGCAAATTATGCAAAATAGGAAAAGACAAAATTATTTGTACAGAATCAAAAATAGAAAAAAATGAACAATTTCCACAATATTAATATTCAATCAATAGCATGGCCTCTCATTTTTATAACTTGCTGCAATCGTTTTCTAAAGTTTTTGATAAGATTTGAACAAGTCTTTTCTGGGTTTTCTTCCATTCATCAGTGGTTACACGTTCTAATTCCTAAAGGATTCGTAATAATCAACGATTTCTTTGAACTTTCAATTTTTGCCATAGATTTTCATTAGGATTCAAGTTAGGGCCCATTAAAGGCCATGGCAGAACTGTAATCTTCTTTTTGTGAAGTCACGCAGTCACTGATTTAGATGTATGTTTGGGATCGTTATCTTGCTGGAAAGTAAATCACCGACCTAGATGAAGATTTTGCACTAATAGTCGTAGATTTTCATCCAGAATTTTCAAATAGTCTGCAGATTTCATTATTCCTTTTATTGCAATTAATTGTTCAGTCTCTCTTGAGATAAAACAACCCAACATCATTGAACCACCTCAATTGTTTTCATGTTGCCACTATGTTCTTTTGGAGGAAATTCTCGCCTTTCTTGCGCTAAATCTTCTGTACTTCATTATGTCCAAAATGTTCAGTTCTTCTTTCATCACTCCATAGTACTTGTTCTGAAAGGAATTTTCATTGTCCAAGAACGTTTTGCCAAAATTAAACCGAGCAACAATGTGACATAGTTTGTGAAGTGGGGTTCGTCGTGGTCGGTTTCCATACAACCCATTTCAATTTAAACAACGTTGTATTGTACAAGTACTTACGTTGATGCCCATTGTATCCAAAGTTTTTGCGATGACTTTCAAACTTGCGAGGAAGTTTTCGTGCAGTTCTCGGTAACAATTTGTTTTTTCTTCACGCCCAGGCAAATACTCTGTCGTACCAAATTGTTTAAACTTCTTTATAACGGACTGTTCCTTAGATAGCTAACCAGTCTGAAATAGTGCAATAACTATTTCCCGACTTGTGGAAGTTAATAATTCTGTCTCAAGTCGACGCTAAGCTTATTTATCTTCCCTATTGTATTGTTACCGTAAGAATAAGAACTCCGTGGTGGTCTTTTCTGGGATTATCGTACATATATTAAATAAATAGTCTAGAAGGCCTCATCGATAAAATAATTATGTAGATTACTTATATTTACACGAATCCATCAACTTAAAACGATATTTTCTCCAGTACGAATAATTTTGTCTTTTCCTATTTTGCATAATTAGCCTATTAAATTTGTTGTATTTAACATATTTTTCTAAGAATTGATTTTTATATTCCTTTTTATGTGCTTATTAACATATAAAAAATCTGGCATCATATGGGTATTAGATTCTGAGAAATAGATAAAAATATTCAAAATAGATGGATGTATGAATAATTTCGTTGTTGACACTCCATATATATATATATATATATATATATATATATATATATATATATTAATATTTTTTATTGTTCAATATATATATATATATATATTAATATTTTTTATTGTTCAATATATATATATATATATATATATATATAGTAATAAAAAGGCTTAAACACTAATATTCCATGGTCATAATTTATTCCATTGGAATCGTAAATACGATCCAATTCATCAGACCTACAAATTCAAAAAGATATCTATCTATCTATCTATCTATCTATCTATCTATCTATCTATCTTTTGAATTTGTAGGTCTGATGAATTGGATCGTATTTACGATTCCAATGGAATAAATTATGACCATGGAATATTAGTGTTTAAGCCTTTTTATTATATCCTTACTCTGTCCTGGACATTGAGTTCTACCTGGATTCTATCCTCTCGCATTTTTTATTAAAAAATTATACATATGTGTATATGCACCTGTTGATTTTGCATATATATGTATATTTACCACTAATATTATCTCTCTCTCTCTCTCTCTCTCTATATATATATATATATATATATATATATATATATATATAATATCACGGATCATTAATTTTGAGTAGGGATTTACCTATTTAAGGTTGTTGCTAATGTATCGCATGAAATGTTACCAATAAAACAAACAAGCAGCAAAAAGAACAAAATAGTGTCGCTTAATAACTGATTTATTCGTTTCACTTTCATGAGACGCTGATCCAAACATTTGTTTATTGACAATCTACAATATAAGGCCGGGATAATCCGACATCATTAATACAGATATGGGTTTATTAAATCCGATTAAATATGTACTGTTAATTTCATTGCCAATCGTATTGCCAATTCATATGATTATCGACAAAAGCATTTGATTCGGTATATTATTATTATGTAAACCAGTATCTTAATTTCTTCGTTATCTATCTATCTATCTATCTATCTATCTATCTATCTATCTATCTATCTATCTATCTATCTATCTATCTATCTATCTATCTATCTCAGTTTTTTCATTATCTATCTATCTATCTATCTATCTATCTATCTATCTCAGTTTTTTCATTATCTATCTATCTATCTATCTATCTATCTATCTCAGTTTTTTTTATTATCTATCTATCTATCTATCTATCTATCTCAGTTTTTTATTATCTATCTATCTATCTATCTATCTATCTATCTATCTATCTATCTATCTATCTATCTATCTATCCGGTTTACCCCAAACTATCTCAATCTGTTCAGGCAGAATATTAAGAGCGTTGTCTAAAAACATGAAAGCAACTAAATAACTACTTTTAAATTGTTTCCGCAATGAGAAATATGAAAGCCAGGCGAAGAATTACATAAAGTATTGATCTCTTTACGATAATTCTCAGTGATAAATGTAAATCTATATTGGATAAACCTGATAGTATGGTGAGAGTTTGTTCATGCATGGAATTACTTAACCAATTTCTCTGTATGTATGTATGTATGTATGTATGTATGTATGTATGTATTTATCTATCTAGAAGAAGAAGAATTTCTCAAGTTGAAAGAATAAAAATGTTAAAAATATCTATGCTTGAGAAATAACAGATGAAGATTATTGGCTAAAAGAGCCTATATTAATAATAAAAAGATAAAAAATAATTTATTGCAGCTCATATGATATGATTACTTTAAGGCTCCATTGTAATAGTTTATTTCACCAGAGACCTTTTAAATTACCTTGGATCATCAGTTAAAGAGTAATATATTTAAATTTAAATTAAATGATCAATTTAAAATGAAATTACCTCCAAATGATATATATATTAGTAAGAACACTGATTTTTTATTCTATTATTATTATTATTATTATTATTATTATTATTATTATTATTATTATTATTATTATTATTATATGCGCTTATGGGTATCACATTCTTTAGTACATGGGAGATTGTTTTTTCTTGAATGATGTCCGTGACTCAAAGAAATAATAAAGATCTTATTATTTTCTCATTATTGCTTCTGCATATTCTCATCATATTTCTGCTGGTTATAGTTAGTAATTGTGTGATAGTTAATATTCTTAAATCTGTCGCATATTCCTCAGCATTATTACAGACTCAAGCGCTGTCTAAATACTCAATTTTCCTCTTATCTCCAGTTTATCATTTTTTTCTAACAGTTATTGCGAGAATGGTATTAACTTTTATAATCTGGGCAGCATTTTTGTATTATTCTATTTGAGTAGTGGTCTCATATCTTCTTTCTTAAACTTGCTTACACAATTACGTCTGCAAACAGTTTATGTTTACAAAAATCAGCCCTCTTTCTTGTATTGTTGGAACAGATTAAGATCTCAAAGTACTAAAGATATCTGTATATTTTATTTTCTCGGACAACTTCTTGTTTATGTTGATAATATTTGTCTACATGGTCAAAGCCAAGTTGTTTGCATATTTCTAATCAATTTTCCTACAATTTCCTTATTATTTACACGTGTTTAAGATCAAAGGATCTGTGCGTTTACTTGCTGAGGGTTAAAGTATCAGTCTTTGGTCTCTAACTAGGATCAGAATTTACTTGTTTACTTCCGTCAAAAGTGTTAAAACACACACACACGCACACACACACGCGCGCGCGCACACACACACACATCTAATATATAGTATATGTATAATACTGGCTTGAAGATTTGAAGAAAGCATGAAACGGACTGTTGCCATCCGCTATCGATCTTTGTGACGGCACTGTATCTTTACATATACGCTATAATGGATATTGAGTACTTTTATCCTGTAAATATAGCAAACCATAAAATATATATGTATATATATATGGGTTATGACTTTTTGTAAAATAATTGGTTTCCTGTATCATAATTCGATGAACGTTTGTTTAGAAATAATAAATAAGGGTTTAATTAATGATTTATTTTTTAAAAATGTCACCACCAACACAAAGTTTCTAATTTTGTACATAAGTATTTTAGTACTATGACTTTCTGGAACCTTGTAGAACTTTATGGAACCCTTTAGAACTTTATGGAACCTTCTAAAATCTTTTGGATACTTTTAGAAATTTCTGGAGCTCGTTGGGTTGTCATTTCGATAAGGCAAATGGGAAAAGTGTGTTGTATTTGTGATCAAATATTTTTTGTTTCAAAATATATAAGCTTCGTTATTGAGCAACGCTGAGTGATTTGCTGAAAGATCTCTAGGTATTCATTTTTAACCATAATGTCTCATAAAAAGGTCTTCTAACATTGAAAAAAGTTCGGGAAAAGAATCTCATAAAAAAAGGAGAACGTTTGTACTAGAAGAACAATCACTGGAACGCAAAAGCAGGATGACACTCAAAATTCTAATTGTTGGTGTCTATCTGTTCCTAGGAGCATCTATCAAAGGAAGGAAAGAACGTATAAAGAAATCGCTAAAAAGTAACAGGTTTATAGCTAAAGAAATTAAATTTCTCAAATTTATCAACTCAAGTGGTACAAACAAAAATGGATCAAGTGCTGACCACCTACGATAAATGTGTGAAACGAGAAAAATATGATCCATTGAATGAAATGTTTGATATCACAAAAGAAAAATATTGAATGGCTGTGTAATGAGGGCAGACGGTTATATCACCTTCAGATCGAAAGAAAGGGACATGTTGGATATACAACTGGAAATAATGTGAATTCTAAAGTGATTCATCCATCCAAAAGAAGAAAATTGACCTTGGAGTGAACTTTAACAGCAGTAACAATAACAATGGTAACAACAACAACAATAGAAAAAAAAAAAAGAAAGAACAACAACAGCAACTTCAGAATCAGATTGAATCAGATAATCAATATGAAGAGTTCGAAAGTTCTGAAGAAAAATCGAGAAGAAAATGAAGATGTATAGCAAAACCAAAATGGTAAAGAAAATAGTAATATATTCATAATTATCAGCCAGCAAAGCAGCAAATATTTGTCAGCAGTTATCTCAAGAGGGGATTGACATTGAGACATCTCAATTTGCTATTTACAGATCTACTATTAAAGAAGCTGTTAAACTTAAATAAGAAATGAAGAAAACACTACACGTAGAGAAATGGTCATTGCATTTTGACGGTAAAAGAATTGATGACCAAGAATATCAAGCGCTTGTTTTGAAGAATGAAGGAGGAAAAGTTAGAAGCATTACATCTACCAAATAGAAAAGCGAATACTGTTGACACGAGAATAACAGTTAAATACAATTTATAGAAGAGCATAAATATGCTTGTTGTAAACATTGGAGAAAATAATATATCACCCATTATCGAATATCCGTTTATCCATGAAGTAAATAACTACAAACAACTCAAGAAGAATTTCAAGAATGGTAAAAAAAGAAAAACACCAGGATGGCGTGATAATATGAAATTTATATTTCATTTAACACGAGTTTTACGCTTTTATGAAAATAGTGGAAGATTTCCTAAAGTGAAGTTTCGAAAAGTACCTTAAGTAATGCAAGATGGAATTCTAGAGCAATACTAGCTCTTTTGGCATTTATTCTTCTACAAGAGAAAAGAGAATCACTATTTGAAATTTGTAGATTCATCTCTTATAGATGGTCGGTCCATTGGTTTACTGACGAAACCTACAATGCAAATGATTATTAGAAGCAATGTAGCAGCTTGCAGGTTCCCAAAATAGCATTAAACTCTGTGAAAAAGTTTCGCAATCCAGAGCCATCGAGACTGGAAATTCTCAGAACAAATCCGTGTGCAGAACGCGCAAACATGTGCCTTCAAGATCTTTATGACGTCTGTAAAAAGGAGAAAGTTCAGTTCACATTTACTTTATCTAAGAAAACACAATAATAATTAAAAATATTGTAATCTATTATAATAAAAATATTTTAATAATATTATATTATGCTCTACATTTGTATTGAGCACTTTTTAAAAAGCAAATGATAAGAACTGTTGATTTTACCTCCATCTATTCTTTCTCTTTCTTAATATATATATATATATATATATATATATATATATATATATATATATATATATATATATATATATATATGTGTGTGTATATATGCATGTATGTATGTGTATGTGTGTGTGTGTTCTTCAGGCAAATATTATTAAAGACATCAAACATTTTGTGTCGATTAATTTTAATGATCAACTTTTCCAAATTACAAATAATCCTTCTGAGATAAGAAAGAAATTCCATCAGAATTTGTCCGAAGTTCATTTCGAAAGAAAAGTACAAGAAAAATTTTCCAAGCTTTCGATTTTTTAAAGTTATCATCAGGGTAGGTAGAGACAGTGGGTGAGTTTCGTAGAACCTATGACGTAGGCAAAATAGTGTTGTGACGTAAGCAAAGTGTGATGTATTTTTATATATATTTAAGGATGCGGGCTTTTAAGTTAAAATTGTTTTTATTTATTGATGGTTGTTTTGTTGTATAAGTATTGCTTTGAGGACCATCTCTGTTTTTACGATCTGTTTTTGCTAGTATTTTGATATTGTTTGCGATTAGATATCGATTGTTAAGATAATCTTTATGCTCCTTATTAATGTTTTGTATATAGTTCGTTATATTCACTTACGCACAAATAGTCTTGGAAAAGGTATGAATCCGTATCTTTTCATCCCAGCTATGGGTTGAATAGCAGGAAAGACTGGGTTCTTTAGCCTTGGTTAGCAGCCAGTCTACCGCAGAAAGAAATGGCAACCTACTGCGAGAAAAATCTTCTGCCTCATCAGTACTTATCGAAAGATACATGATCACCCAAGTGTTTATCACGTGCGGCACTTAAAAACCATCGATGTGTGCACCATGGTTCGATTGATGGAATATACCACAACCACACTCTCACGGAGTGAGAGTGTGGTTGTGGTATATTCTATGTAATACGTTTTGTATTAGAAAGGAACATTTTCCGAATGGGTAAGTATATACATACACATAAAAGGTTGGAAGTTTGGGATATATATTTATTAACTAAGTTACTCGTTTTGAATGTTGAAGAAGAACTGAGTTGCTAATTTTTAATTTAATAATTAAAAACTAGGAATTCAGTTATTCTCCTTCGTCGTCTTCTTCTTCTTCTTCTACTACTACTACTGCTACTACTACAAATCCAACTCCTCCTCTTCTTCTATTTCTCTTCCTTCTCCTTTTTCGGCGAAGACAGTATTAACCGGCATGGTAAAAATAATAAAGTATATATACCATAGGAAAATTCCACTAATGTTGAATCATTTACATTGTATCGCATGACCTATATTATGTGCTATGCTTGCATGGCATGGAAAAAAGAGCAGTCACTGCCTATATATGCATTATGATGGCCTGCAGATTGCGTTCTAACATGACACACACAGTTGCCATTCAGTTCTGATCTTTTTGTCCACGCTGCTGACACTGACACACACACACACACACACACACACACACACACACACACACACACACACACACACACACACACACACACACACACAGATATATATATATATATATATATATATATATATATATATATATATATATATATATAAATAAATAAATATATATAATTGTGTAATTATTCATCTATCTCTCTTTTATACAAGTTTCGTTAACAATGACTAAAAAGGTACTTCGGTTAAGATTTTTATTGAGTTTTTCCTGTATTTTATAATTTTTTCTTTTCTGCACAGAAAATATGTAGAAATTGTCCGACTATTTATTTACTGGTGATAATAATAATAATAATAATAATAATAATAATAATAATAATAATAATAATAATCTCCCCTGTGGTATTAAACTTTCTTAAGCACAGCATGGGGATGTGGAACACGAAACTATACCTTAGGCACACCGGGGGCACTGCCATATCCAACCGTCTGAATATCCGACGTGGAATCTTTCAAGGAGACTCTCTGTCACCCCTTCTGTTTTGTTTATCCTTAACCCCTCTTACACATGAACTGAACAACAGTAGCTATGGTTACAAAATAAATAAGAAAATATTCAATCACCTACTATACATGGATGATCTCAAACTATTTGCCAAAGACGACAATGAGTTGAAAGGCCTCCTCAATATTGTAAAATACTTCAGTGACGACATAGGTATGGACTTCGGATTAGATAAATGTGCAAAAGTAACATTCAAGAAAGGTAGAATTACAGAAACACCCTCAATAGATTTAGATTTTGTCACAAAGATTAGGGAATTGGAGCATGATGAAGCTTATAAGTACCTAGGAATTAGCGAAGGAGATGGCATACAACACCACAAAATGAAAGAAAAAATAAGAAAAGAGTACTACAGGCGTGTACGTCTGATACCAAATACTGAACTAAACTCAAAAAATAGAATATCAGCTATAAACACATTGGCTGTCCCAGTGGTGCATTACAGCTTTAATGCCCTTAACTGGACCATAGCTGAAATTAAGCGAATGGACGCCAAAACGAGAAAGCTTCTCACTTGCTATCGCATGCATCATCCCAAAGCTGATGTTGATCGTCTGTATGTGCCCAGATCCGAAGGAGGCAGAGGATTAGTTCAACTAGAACTGTCCTACAAAACTACAACAATTGGCCTCCAAAGATACTTGGAAACTACAGAAGACTGGATGATGGTATGCGTCAAGGAACATGAAAGTAGTAAGCGTCTTTACTCCGTAATGAAAGAAGCCAACAAATTCAAAATGGACCTTCAAATGGGCGTAGAGATGCAACTACAGCACAATGTGTTATCTGCATATCTAATATTGTTAAAAATGGGGCCGCTTATAATAATGAATCCTGGAAGGACTTCTAATTCTCTCAGGATTGTTTTACTGTAAAGGTTGAATAAGTTTGGTGAGAAGATACATCTTTGTCACATATCTTTTTATTTTTGTGTATTTATTGAGTTTATTTTCGTTAGGTATACAGACGGTTTCTTCCCAGTATAATTGTATTTTGGAAAGGGAAATTGCTAAAATATTCGTAAGAATTGAAAGTCTAGGAAAAGACTGCATTCGATATAAGCATATAAGGAGATAAGTCAGTAGAAAGGCTGACCAGGTAACTAACCTTTCAGTGGCAGACTAGATGTTTCTGTGAGTTTATTTTCGTTACGTATATTTCTGTGAATGAGAATAAGTTCAGCTTGATTCTATCATTACGCATGAAAAAGATACACTACTGGAGAATTTTGTAAATCCCTTCAAATGTGACGGTACTAATTCCTGCAGTTTAGTGCAATTCTTTGCTACTTAAAGGTATATGCAAAATAAATTCTCATAATGCTGAAAGACAATCTGAATCATTATTGGCTTGGGGTCTATAACATGGACTGGTTGACATGTAGTAGGGACACGATTACTGAAGACTCTAGATTCCCATTCATGTACTATCGTGCAGTAGTTTATATTAAATCCTGCATTTTTATACTATCTGTCGTTCACAGTTGTAATGTTTAAAAGAATAGACATCTGATTCAGTCAGCTAGTATACATGTATGCAGTGGTGACGATTTCAGTATTCACCATGAACAGTTAGTCCACTCAAACAAAACTAGGGGACAAACAGGGATAGATAATTGTGTCAACCAACAACGTTAACGCAATCGCATAGCATTTCGAAATCAGCGATTAATCGACACAATATAGATAATCCTGTTTGTAATAAGACTTTCTATCAGAGGACGGATTTAAGATTCTAAGTGTAGTACTTTCGGCGTTTCACTTAAGGATTTTGGCATTTTTCTTATGTTTGTAGACGTCACACATCTCTTTAGAGGTAGTATGAATTTTTTACTTAGTGTAACCTGTTAGTTTACTATGTATATGTCAGACTGGGTTGTGTAGCTTTTGGTGACAACTGGTCGAGGAGAAAGTAACGCTGAATTCAAAACTGTATGTAGCCCTGGTGTAGCACATACTATAGAGTTAAAAAGGATCGTTCTTATTGATTCGATGGTCCCGACTATAGTCGAATAATGATGATAATGATATGTCTGTTGCGTTTCTCTCGTTTTTATGTGATAACAGACAAAGTTTACTTTTAAAACGTGTTACCTCGTTCTTTATTGATAATTCTCTTTTACGGTTTAGCATTTCAAATTTATGAAAGAGTTGATCGAAAAGCTGTCAGTTTAAGACGAATTACTACCTTTTTTCCGTTTCTTCAGAAACTATATTCAAGTTTTGTACCGTTAAAAAATTGTATGAAAATTACAGTATTTGACGGTAACATACATACGTATAATGTTTCACGTCATTTGCTTTTTGTATAATACAAAATTTCTTAAAGAGCGATTAGTGTTAACAGTTTCTTCATAATTTATATGCTACGTTCTTTCACGGTGGTAACAATTTAGAAGCTATTCACCTATAAACGTATGTCATATTTAATTTCTTTTATCGAAAAATCTTTGTACAGGTAAATAATGATAATAGTAAGTGAGACGTTTCACACGTTTTTTCTTGAATTATTGAAATGAGATCTTTAATAGAGAATAATCTTTTAATTACGTATTTTACTAAATAGTTCTCACGTTCAGTCAATTGTGCCGCACATTTATATTCATCCAGTGAATACTGAAATTAAGCAGCCATGACTTAGTGACTAATCATACAATAACTGTTCTAAAGCTGTACTACCTGTTTAGTTTTTCATTATTGAGAAACTCTAGTTCATAGTAAATTTCAATAGTAGTCTTGCGTAAATCTAAAATTATTGAAAGAACAATCATAGAACCCGTAACAATTTTAAGGAATTTTACAATACACAAAAATAGAACAATCAAAGATAACCACCCAAATATTGTGGCCAAAGACCACAAAATAGAATGTGCTTTCTTATTGGCATGGCAGTTGCTACCGACTGTAATGTAAGGTTTGACATCTTCAAAAACTAGCAAAATACAAATATTTTGAAATGGGAATGAAAACATCGGTAATTTAAGACGGATTTGTAGTCATTGTCTAGATTAGGAAAGAGTTTGATAGATTAATTAAAGTAATTACTGGCAACCAATTGTTCTCACAAGCACAGCTCACCACCACACTAACAACTTTATCGATATAATATCTGTATGCGATTGGATGATTTTTTCAGAAATGTTCAATGGAAATATTAAGGAGATATTTGTAACTGTCCAGGATATGTGAAGAAATTATTATTATTATTATTATTATTATTATTATTATTATTATTATTATTATTATTTCCTTGGATTTCTGGTGTGCACACATTTCTTTCTGGGTCCCGCTCGGAGACCTAAGGTTAGAAATGGCATCATGACATTTTCCACTGATCAACTAAAAAAAAACAAAACAAAACAAAACAAAAAAAAAACAACATATTTTACATAGATAAATCCCTTCGTAATTTTTGTATTTCTTTAAGGCATGGGCTTCCAGGAATCCCTTCAATGAGGCTACTGGAATCTTTTCCAACCAACCCGAAGACTCCAACTACAACAGGGATTATTGACGTTCCCATGTGTCACACTTTTGAGATTTCTTGTTGTTGTTGTTGTTGTTGTTGTTCTTCTTCTTCTTCTTCTTCTTCTTCTTCTTATTATTATTATTATTATTATTATTCTTATTATCCCTCTACTACTACGACTATTACAATAATAATAATAATAGAAATAATAATAATTTACGTATGCTCCTAAGTAAAGAGATGAAAATTAATTTTTTCAAAGAAACTCTTTATGGTTAAAAATGTGGCACTTAAAAAGTATAACTGTTCCGTTTGAGGTTGGAACTTTGGGTATGATAAAGAAAAGAACTCAAGAACAGATCAATAAAATTCACGGTGCACCATATCTTCAGGAAATCTAAAAATAATTATTCTAACACAATCTCTAAGAAGAACTTTGTCCATTTAGCTAATAATTTTTTGTTTAATTAAGTGGGGACAACAAGAAGATCACCTCCTTTGCTTACACTCATTCATTGGTGATAACTAGGTTTATGATTATAAAACAAATGCAGATCAAAAAGAATGTTTTAAAATAATAATAATAATAATAATAATAATAATAAGGAGCATGAAGAAGCTTATAAGTACCTAGGAATTAGCGAAGGAGATGGCATACAACACCCCCAAATGAAAGAAAAAATAAGAAAAGAGTACTACAGGCGTGTACGTCTGATACTAAATACTGAACTAAACTCAAAAAATAGAATATCAGCTATAAACACATTGGCTGTCCCAGTGGTGCATTACAGCTTTAATGTCCTTAACTGGGCCATAGCTGAAATTAAGCGAATGGACGCCAAAACGAGAAAGCTTCTCACTTGCTATCGCATGCATCATCCCAAAGCTGATGTTGATCGTCTGTATGTGCCCAGATCCGAAGGAGGCAGAGGATTAGTTCAACTAGAACTGTCCTACAAAACTACAACAATTGGCCTCCAAAAATACTTGGAAACTACAGAAGACTGGATGATGGTATGCGTCAAGGAACATGAAAGTAGTAAGCGTCTCTACTCCGTAATGAAAGAAGCCAACAAATTCAAACTGGAACTTCAAATGGGCGTAGAGATGCAACTACAGCACAATACACCGACTGAAACTGCAAAATACTTGAAAAAGACAGCAAAGACGAATGCAACCGACCAGATACAGAAGCGATGGCAAGATAAACCGCTTCATGGCCAATACTCTGCCCGTATCAACCAAGCTGATGTAGACAAAACCCGTACCCATCAGTGGCTACGCAGTGCAGGGTTGAAAGCGGAAACTGAAGGTTTTATCCTTGCTGCGCAGGACCAATGCTTGCTAACTAGGAATTATCAAGCACATATACTAAAATATTGTGTCAGCCCAAAATGCAGATTCTGTGATAAATATCCAGAAACGATTGATCATCTTGTATCAGGTTGCACGATGTTGGCACCCACTGAATATAAAACGCGACATGACAGAGTGGGCCAATATCTGCACTGGAAAATCTGCAACTTCTACGGGAAGGAAACTGAAAGAAACTGGTACCAACACCACCCAGACCCAGTTACGGAGATAGGACCTGTTACAATTCTATGGGACTACACAATTCACACTGACAGAACAATCAAGGCCAACCGACCAGATATTGTTATTAAAGACCACAAACAAAAACGGTGCCTCCTTATTGATATGGCAGTCCCTGCTGACTGCAATGTATCTTTGAAGATATTCAAAAAGCTGTCAAAATACAAGGACCTTGAAATAGAGGTCTCGAAAATGTGGCATATGGGAACATCAACAATCCCTGTTGTAGTTGGAGCCCTAGGACCGGTTGGAAAAGATTGCAGCAGACTAATTGCAGGGATCCCTGGAAGCCCATGCCTCAAGGAGATACAAAAAATTGTTCTGACAAGTACAGCCCACACTTTACGAAGGGCTCTATCTATGTAATTTTATTTTTTTTATTTTTTTTTTTTGTCAGTGAAAAGGGTCATGATGCCATTTCTAACCTTAGGTCCCTGGGTGGGACCCGGAAAGAAATGTGTAAACGCCAGAAAGCAAAGAAAATAAAAATAATAATAATAATAAAAATCGGCTTCTTTTTTTAATCGCTAAAATTTTGAATATATTATTTTGATAATGGAATTTACAGAGTTTGGACCGATTGCTTCTTTTTTAATGATAGCTGTCAACTATGCCTTTAAATTTTCGATATAGACCAATCCAGCCATACTAAAATCATATTTATCGCTCAAAATTATTGTAATCACAATATTCACTATCTCTAAAAGCATTCTGATTCAGTTCATCGATCAATTCTCGTTTGATTAAAACTTTCAGGTAATTATAGAAGATTTTACAGACTGAAGATTGAAATTCTCTTCTAACACGGCTACATGCAATATAGTGCTTAAGATTTTTGCCTCTTTTCATAAGTAATGTTAATGTTAATGGTAATTTTAGCCATTTCTTTATAAGGAAACATTTGGCATTCATTGACTGTTGTTTGAAATGTCGAAATTCTTAGGAAAATTGGTTTCTAAAGACCAGTAACTATTATTGCACTTTCTAGTATTGATGTAGGTTTCCTTGCTAATCTTTTGTATGAAGTAGTGTGGAACACCAGTATCTTGATTATATCATTATTTTCTTTTCGAGTAACATGTACATTTAAATTGTTACTGCTATTGAAAATCCTCAAGTGATGTAGTTTATCTGGCACAGTTCATTGTTTGTGATTATGTAGCGCCAGTCTAGCAGGTTCAAAGAAGAGTGATTTTCGCCAAGACATACAAGTTTCACTCGCCCAAAGGCATCTGTAACCATTTATCTAAGAAAGCGGTTGTATACAGCGAACAGTTTAGATATTTCTGTACTGGTATGACGCCATGCATGATATTTGACTAGGGTATTTAAAAATATGATTGCAGTTTTCAATGGATATAAATTTTATAGTTCAATAGATTTTATTCTTTGAAACCCCCAAATTCCGAAGGAGCATTAGGATAGCGAAAGCTACCTTCCAAAAGGTAAGCGAAATATTGATAAAAATTTTGCAAGAAACAAAGAAAAAAGTACTGAACAGTTATGCATTATCGGTTCTCAATGACAGTGAATGCTGGACAATCTCCTCAGAAATGAAGAAGGGACTTGAAACAAAAGTGAAGAAGAGGAAGAAAAAGGATAAGAAGAAGAATATTTACTAAATAATTTGTCCGTTTTTATCTGTTGTACGTCTAAGAGCTGCTCTTTGTCATATTCCATCTGCAACTGTTACATTTCCAATATTGTTACACTGCTTAGATTATATAATTTAAATCTCTGAACAAAAATTAGGTTTCTTGTTACGGGATATTTAGTTTGTTATATCTGCTTCCCAGTAAGACATGTTTTAATTCATGTCGAATTCTAGCAGATACTTTCAAACTAAAATCATGCTTTGTAGTTATACAAAGATTTGTTATAATTTAGAACACTGAATTCCTGAGTTAGTCACAGTTTTCAATGCTTACCTAGTCACAATGTTACTGTTGTAAATAGCTGACCTAAATTATACTTGAATGGTGTTTATGCTTGACTGGTGACCAATGAATGGCATCATACTTATCTCGCACTATTTCATAGGCAACTCAGTATCTTGCTATGAAATCTTGTACCATACTCTGTATTATCATTTATTTTCGTATATTTTATCGTTCTTGATAGTACAGTATTTTTACTTTTTCAAACAATTTACACAGTGTGGTAATTAAGGTGCTATCAATAGGATTTCATCAGTTGTAGTAGTCGTAGGATGCTAACCCTACCATGCAACTCTGAGGTTAACTTGGGGTAGTAACAGTAGGTCACTATGTGAGGATTGAAATCACTAAATAAAGAAAGGTTTTCAAAACCAGCTTGATAAAAATCACGACAAACAACATTAATTTCTAAAAAGCATTTTAATATCACCAACAAGTAAATCGAATCAACAGTATGGGAGAACAAATAGCCTAGATCATTACAAACATTCTGGTCCTTTAGAAATGAGGAACTAAGCCTCGGCATTAGTAAATTGGACTACATGATACACTACTTAAAGGTTACACTATAGGAGATGCCCAACAAACATATAATATTACAATAAATAACTCAGAAAAAGCAATTAATGAAGAAATAAAGTTTAATCAATGGAAGAAAGAAAAAGATGACATCGAAGAAAAATTGTGGTACTGTCAATAATATTAGGTTGGTGCAAAAATAATGACGTAATAATGTCGTTTTTTGACGTTAAAAAATACGTCAAAAAACGACATTATTACGTCATTATTTTTGCACCAACCTAATATTTATGTTTATATCTACAAAAATTGGAGCAATATTTTAAAATCAAATGACGAGCTTAATATATAGCACTTCACTCGAGTTTAAATAAATATTGTTAAAAATCGTCTTTTTCTCACTTTTACGATGAACGTTTATGAGAAATACATCAGTTTATAATACTAGCACACACACACACACATATACATATATATATATTTAACTACATAGTAATCTTTAAAAATTTAAATATTTTAAGCATTCTGACATTTTATTGAATTTTAGATACTTTGGTTACTTTGGTTAGTCTTACGAAGATACTTGTTGCGAAAATGTTGAAAAATTATCAATAAATTTTAAATTTAATATAGTTATCGCACTTATTTTCTGAAAATGTTGTGTAGCAAAGTCTGTATTGACAAAAATTGGTACGTTTTACACGCACAGCAAAAATATTAAAAATTATTTTTAAAATACTGATGATCGCAGAATCTTAAAAGCATTTCCATCTAAAATTATTAAATACAGTTTTTATGTAACAGCAATATCTCTTGGCCGCTACAAATTTATTCACAATTTTAAAAGATTTAAGCGTTTATAAATTACTCTAATTAAAATTTTATAAAATGAGAACGGTTCTTGTAAAAGTTGATTATTCATCGAAATAATTATTTTTCGTAAGACAAGTGTCCCTAATATATTTTATTCATAAAAGCAATTAAAAGCTTTTTCTAATTAAATATTTTTTTTTAGTTTTATAGCATTTTTTATTTTACGATGCAGTGTAAACTTTGTATAACCGGGGATCCTGATGGATCCAAAAATTTGATGATTTATATTCTCCGAGGACTTGTCCTTATAACTAATATAAACATTAAGCAACACAAAAAATAATTTCTTAAATTTCATAAAATTAAATACGTGGTGGTGGGGTTAAAAATGTAAAAAAAAAAAAAAAAAAAAAATATCAAGATTTTCTAAAAAAGAAACATTTCTCAAATAATTTAATTCGTTTGTGACTGAAGTCCTGAAAGTTTCAGTAAAATCCGACGATCATCCGACTTTTGCCAAAATTTCAAAAATCAATTTTTACTAGTTTTTTTTAAAAGATTATTCTTGTTGCTATTTAGTGAACACAGCGTTCATGCCATTTCATTTTGTTAAACAAGTAATATAAGTCGTAAAGAATAAATATCCGATAAGATTTGAACTTGCGTATCTTATTAGTATTCAGTTTGAATAGAACGATGTGTACAATAAGTATGTGTTTTCTCAGCGGACATATTTAACCCATACCGGGATAAATTTCCAAGAGGATCAGAAAACCTCTCAATATTTTTTAACTCACTAGAATTTTTTGAACATTCTGACGCGTATTGAAATCCTTGCAAGTATTTTTGAAGTTATCGCTAACATTTTTTGTCGAGATTTACAAATTCTACATTTCGATCAATTTTCTAAACCAATCGATGAAATTTGAATAAATTAATTATTTAGAAAAATACTTTGACTAATTTGCGATTTAATAATTTCTTTAATTTAATTTGATTTTATAGGATATTTTAAAGAATTTTTTTTTCTTTTTCATCAAAAAATAAATTATTACGATTTCTTACTCTTGAGCATGCAGCATACAACTGCCCATGCTTAAATAATTCTTTCTGAAGCCAAATTCCAACTTTTTGGAATTCAACTTCAGCATTTGGCCTTGCGATTTGTTTATAGTTCTTACAAATGCAGAGAGAACTGGAAACTGGATTCTTGTATATAAACCTTAAAGAAAAGATATACAAAAACAATATTACATTGTCATTAAATAAGTAGTTGTTATTTAAAACATTAAATTGTTTTTAAAATAGTGGGAGTATTTTGTATGTTAAATGATAAAAACTTTTAATTTTTTTTCAAAAAGTTAATGAAAATTTATTTGACTAAGCTATGCACTCTAGTAAAACCAATCGTACATGTTTGCATTTATCCCCCAAGTTTGGTTTTCTTTTTTCTAAGTGATACTAAATGTCCTTAAACACAAAATGGGAATGTGGAAAACCATATTATATCTAATCATATCAGAGGCATTGCCACTTCCAACTGACTTGAATATCCAACGAGGAGACACCCTGTCACCTGTTTCGTCTGTCATTGATCACCCATACGCTTGAACTCAACAATAATAGCTACGGTTGCAAAGTCTCCCCCGTGATAATAAATTTCCTTGAACACAGTATGGGAATGTGGAAAAACCTCATAATACCTAAATCAAAACAGAGGCACTGCCATCTCCAACCGACTGAATATACGACGACGAATCTTTGTTTTGTCTGTCCTTAATGTATGAACTAAACAATAATAGCTATGGATACAAACTAAACAAGAAAGTATTCAATCACGTACTCTACATAGATAATCTCAAACTCTTTGCAAAAGACGACAATGGATTGAAGGGTCTCCTCAATACTGTAAAATGTTTCAGTGACGACATAGGTATGGAGTTCGGATTAGATAAATATGCAAAAGTACCATTCAAGAAAGGGAGAATTACAGAAACACAATCAATAGATTTAGATCTTGTGACAAAGATTAGGGAACTGGAACAAGAAGAAACCTATAGGTACCTAGGAATTAGCGAAGCAGATAGAATACGGCATACCCAAACGAAAGAGAAAGTAAGTAAGGAATCCTACAGACGTGTGCTTCTGATATTGAATACCGTGTTGAAATTGTACTCACAAGTACAGACTACACCTTACGAAAGACTTTACTTATGTAAAATATGTATGATCTTTTTTGCTTTTTCCTCAAAAATGCTCAGTGGAAAATGTTATAATTCGGTTTCTGAGTGGGTCCCAGAAAGAAATGAGTATACACCAGAAATCAAAGAGGGGGAAAATAAGAATAATCAAACGACATTAAAGCAGAATTCCTTGAAAACAACAAAGTTGAAATCACTGAAACTAAAAACCGCATCATTCAAATAATCAGCAAAGTAACTCGTGCAAAAATGTCAGAAAGAGACATACTCCAATAATAATAATAATAATAATAATAATAATAATAATAATAATAATAATAATAATATTAATAATAATAATAATAATTATTATTATTATTATTATTAATAAGAATAAGAATAAGAAGAGGAAGAAGAAGTAAAAGAAAAAGAGAGTGAAAGATTAATTTTAAAACAAAAAGTTGCATTAGAATTTATAATAGAAGAAAAAGAAAATTGGAAAGCTATAAAAAGAGATGCTAAAATATGGGAATAAAAACAATGCAATGCGAGAGACATAAAAGAATTGATGATGTACTGAAATGGAATTGGATGGGAAGAGGACATCTGAAATGATAAACTGAATTTTTATTATTGATGATACAGAGCATTTCACTAAGAACCAAGTATGTTAATGCCACAGCAAAATTGTAATGGCAAACTTATAAGATGAGACAATTAATTGTCTAATAAATGAGTGCATAAAATTAACTTAGGAGTAAAAATGAGAAATAGACGAATATCTCACTGGAAATTGTGAAAAGTATATCTTAGAGAATAAAAAATTATGTGTAGCTCTAAAATTCAAGACCCCACCAATCATGGCTAGACTTGAATTTTGACAAAAAAAAGGCGACCTGTCAGTGAATGTTTCTGCTCCATTAGATCACAGAATGAAATTGAAAGAAAGTGAATGCTAGACAAGTATCTAGATCTTGTTTCAAAACCGAACGAAATACTGAAACATAACGATTTTACAAGGACATCATGTGAAAAAAACAAAACAAAAAAAAAACAAACTCAAAAATAGATACGACAAAACATAAATATGAGACAAAGTACAATAAGACAAACCCAAACAAAAATACGGCAAGAGTAGAAACAGATCATTTGACGGAGGATGAGATACAAACTAAAATTAATGTGATACGAAATAAGGATCTTTCGGGAAATAAAACAGAAGAATCTAGCTGCAACATAAACAATTGCACTTAATATTAATTGCAATTAATATCCTCTCAGAGATGAAGATGAAGTAAACAACATTAAAGCAGGATTCCTTGAAAACAACAAAGTTGAAATCACTGAAGCGAAAAACCACACCATTTAAATAATCAGCAAAGTAACTTGCACACAAATAGATAGAAACCGACTTCCAAAAATTCAAATGACAAAATCCAATAAACATAATGTGCAAACATATAACGCTGCGGTGCAAACATTGTTAACAGACCAACCACTAGAAAACAGAACAGAAGTTAATAATGCCATACATGCAACAGATTTGGCAGCTACTGAAAAACTTAATATCATGATAAATAAAAGATTAAACAACATATAAAACGAGGCTATTTGGAAGGAAGAATTAAAACGAGAAATTGAGGAAACCAGATGTGAGTTATCGATATTAGATAAGATTTCGAGAAATTCACATGTTTAAACATGGAAAAGCAAGAAGATCAAACGGAAATATAATATTAAAGCAGTAAATTAAACTCTGCCAATCATCGAAATACTTAAACAGAAACTGCAATTAAAAAACCAGAGAACAAGACGATATGAAAAGCGTTGTAGGTTCTATCAACAAAATAAGATATTCCAACCGAACCTCAAGAAGATTTACAGGGAAATTGGAAAAGCAGTTATAGAAGTCAAAAAGCCCCCATCTACTGCAGAAGTGCAAACATTTTGGGAGAATATTTGAAGCAACCCAAGGCAATATAATACCAATGCAGAGTGGATCATACGAGAACAAGAAAGACTCAAGGTAAATGTAAGGTAAGCTCTAATAGAATCTCTGAAATGGAAATTCTCAGGAAATAACAAGATAACCAATTTTTGGTTCTATCATCTATCATCAATCCATAAAACTACTGCACAAACATTATGAATGCTAATTAATAACCCCAATAAAATTCCAGGATGGATCACTGAAGAGTCTGTCTATATTTCTGAGATGAGGTATTATGTACATTATTTACATTATTCGGACTATTGTCCTCATCTTTGTCGCCATATTTATCACAACGTTTCGGCCGCTGCACGCTCCGGCCTTCTTCAGGTGGTTGGAATTTCGAACTGAACCCTTTATTTCGCTCATTGGGGTAGACTGTTCTAATTCCACGTTTGATGGATGTCAGTTATCAGTTATCTCCTGTTAATTTCCCTCTGAAAGTTCTCCACGCCTTTATCCACTGTGCCATGTGTCCTCAAAGACACATGGCACAGTGGATAAAGGCGTTGGTTAGATCCAGTGACAGGACCCAAAGAGTGTGAGTTCAATACCCGGTTAAGGCAGTGGAGAACTTTCAGAGGGAAATTAACAGGAGATAACTGATAACTGACATCCATCAAACATGGCACGTGGAACTAGAACAGTCTACCCCAGTGAGCGAAATAAAGGGTTCAGTTCGACATTCCAACCACCTGAAGAAGGCCGGAGCATAACACGGCTGAAACGTTGTGATAAATATGGCGACAAAGATGAGGACAATAGTCCGAATAATGTAAATAATGGATATTATATTTCTCCCAACGAAAACTGGTGAAATAGGTGACCTAAAAAATTATAGGCCAATAACATGCCTGTTCACCACACATAAATTTATCACGTCTGTGTTGACGAACTCTCTTTACTCTTTTCTCGAAGAAAACAACATTCTTCCGCTGCAAGAAAGATCAACAACAACTAAATAAAATGATACTGGAAAATTGCAAGGAAAAAGGTAGAAATCTCAGCACTGCATGCATATATTACCATAAATGCTTTGATAGTGTACCACACCATTGGATCCTTTAGGCTTTGGAGATATACAATGTATCCTCGGTAATAATAAATATAGCATGGAGCTCCGAAAAACAACATTATACCTAAATTGCACCAATTGTCATTTCCAATTGTTTGAATATCCGAATTTTGTACTGTATGTCCTTAATCTACTCATCGCATGAACTAAAGAGTAATAACCATGGATACAAAGTATAAAAGATCACCTATTCTATATGGATGATATTTAACTCTTGGCCAAAGGCGACAATGAATTGAAGGGTGTCCTCAATACCGTAAAATGTTTCAGTGATGACATCGGTATGGATTTCGAATTAGATAAATGTGCAAAAGTAACATTCAAGAAAGGGAGAATTACAGAAACACACTCAGTAGATATAGATTTTGTCACAAAGATTAGGTAAGTGGAGCAAGTAGAAAACTCTAAAACCTAGAAGTCAACGAAGCAGATAGAATACAGCATATTCAAATGATGGAGAAAGTAAGAAAAGAGTAATACAGGCGTGTGCGTCTGGTATTAAATACCGAGTTGAATTCACTTCTCATTTGTCACCGCATGCAACATCGTATCGCTGATGTTGATTGCCTCTATATGCACAGATCCAAAGGAGACAGAGGATTAGTTTAACTAGAACTGTCTTCCAAACCCACAGCAATCGGTTTTCAAAGATACCTGGAAACTACGGAAGACTCGATGAGCTGTGTTAAAAAGCATGAAAGAAATAAGAAACGTTATTCAGTAATAAAGGAAGCCAACAAACTGAAAGGGAAATTTCAAGTGGGTGAGGAAGTGCAGATAAACCATAATGTACCTACTGCTGCATCAGTAAAAAAGAAATACAAAGCAAATGCAATGTACCAAATGTAGAAACGATAGCAGGATAAGCCTCTTTATGGTTAATACTCAGCCCTTACAAAGTAATCTGATGTAAACAAACCCCCATATCCATCACTGGTTACGTAGTGCAGGGTTAAAAGCTGAAACTGAAGATTTTATCCTTGCTGCACACGATCAATGTTTGCCAACTAGAAATGACCAAGCATACATACTGAAAAATTGTGTTGACCCCAAATGCAGATTCTATGATAAATATCCACAAACAATTGATCATCTTGTACCAGGCTGCACTGTGTTAGCACCAATTGAATATAAAACTCGGGATGATCGAGTGGACTTATATCTGCACTGGAAAATCTGCAACTTTTACGGGAAGGTTACTGCAAAAAACGGTATGAACATCACCCAGACCCGTTTACAGAGATAGGACCTGAAACAATTTTATGTGACTTACAATACAGAATAATCAAAGTTAATCGCCCAGACATTGTGATCAAAGACCATAAGATTAGAATGTGCTTTCTTACTGACATAGCAGTCCCTGCAGATTGTTATGTATCTTTGAAGGTCTTTAATAAATTATCAAAATACAAGAATAATGAAATGGAAATCTCAAAAATGTGGCACAGGAGGACATCAATCATTCCAGTTGTAATTGGAGTGCTCGGATTGATTGGAAAAGGTTTCGATAAACTAATTCCTTGTAGCTCATGCCTTAAAGAAATGAAAAAAAAATGTAATCACAAGTGAAGTTCGCACTTTACGAAGAGTTTTATCTATGTAAAACATGTGTGTTTTTATTTATGTTTTAATTTTTAACTTTGTATTTAAAAAATGATCAATGGAAAATTTAATGAAGCTATTTCTGACCTTTGGTCTCTGGTTGGGACCCGGAAAGAAATGAGTATACACCAGAAATCAAAGGAAATAAAATGACAACAACAACAATAATAATAATTGTTTTGATGTTACATTAGATACGATTTTCATGGTTTTGATCTTAATTGATTAGATCTAAATATAAACATGTTTTGTTTTGGGAAACTAAGACGGACTACAGTAACATGTCGTTCAATACTACAAATTTATCATTGCTTGACCATGGGCAGTTGGTTATGTCCTCTAGGGGCTGATTTGGGCATCTCTGTTCATCAGCGGATGTAGAGGAGCAACATCATGGTCGTTTGTCTAGAGTTTACCTTGTTTTTTCATTAAGTTTGAAGGATGAGGCTGCAAACAAGACAACGGAAATACATCTATTGAAAAAACACTCAATCGTTGACTATCTTGATTATCTACACTGATGATATTTCTGTAATGTTATGTGCTACTATTTGGCTGTGATGCATGTGCCTGTTATGCTCTTATCAAAGTGAGTGTCATGATGGGTTATTGAGCTACGCATATTTCGTCACTTTGTGGGCGTTCTGCTCACTCAATAATAATAATAATAATAATAATAATAATAATAATAATAATAATATCCAAATTCGCTTCAGTTTTGTTTCTGTACATCTATCTCTAAATATTGCAAAGTTTGACATATGCCTATTTTTTCATTGTTATGATAAATACTGATACAAAGTTATTTTTTTCAGAATAAATGAATAAATGCATTCAGATCGATTTTTAGATAAAATGTTGGTGATTTTCCTTCGGAAAAAATTATTATTGAATTATTTTTCTCCTACCACTCATTTCATTTGCTTTTATGATTAGAGTAAATTAAAATATGATGTAATTTTTTTAATAATTATAACAATAATAATACTAATAATAACAGTTATCGTGTCACACTCTGATATCTACTGCGGTACCATATAAGCTAGAACTACCATTGTATGGTCGGGTTATTGGCTACAAAAGCGGTTTAACTGTCAGTCTTTTCTGAATAGAAGGCTAGCTAGATACCTAGCAAAATAGAAAACAAGATATGTCAAAAGGTGTGGTTAATAATCACGTAGTATACATGTCCCATGGATAGGAGTGGCTTTTTTATTTTTGGTTGACAACACTTCTAAAGGTTAATGGCAACCTTAAAACATACCTCATTTAAGGCGATTTTCTAAGCGTGGCTTAGATGTGGCTCAAAGCCGAAAATATGGAACATCCAGTGAGGTTGAAACTCAATACTTAGCTGTTATTGTTTTAGCGAGACAAGCTTTCTAACCATTACACCACGACGAGGTGCCCCAAACAACTCAATTATGAATGAAATGTCATTTACAGATAATGTAAACAATGGCGAGAAGAAGGTTCCACTCCCGGCAGGTGTACCACTGTACAGTAGGATGGATCCAGTCGTAATCCAGTGACTGCTATCCAGAAACAAATGAAGAAAGAAACAAACAAAAAAAGATAAAATGGAAGATGGAAGCGAACAAAATAGTCATGGAGTGTTAGTTCAGAAGTGAGTGAAGCAAAAAGAAATACTAGAAAAAATGCAACAGATTTTTAATTGAAGTGGTGTTTACAGAACAAAGATTAGCCAGAACGATAAAATCAAATGTGTGGTTGACTGACCTTGCGTTAGAAGAAATACAGCGGAAGATTTGCCAAAGTATCAAGGACTATTTTCCCTGACACTTTGGCAAATCTTCCGCTGTATTTAATGAACAAGAGTTGGCAAATAGCACAGTAATAGATACAAGCGAAACAATTGGGGAGGCGGAGGAAAATTCTGTTGGTGAATTAGAATGATAAATAAAAAGAGAAATAGTTGTCTATCAAATATCTGAGGATTATCTGGTAGAACTAGAACAAGTCAAGGTCATGACGAAGAGAAAGACAACATTCTAAAGCATGTTTTGCACAGAATCGGAAAATTAGACGATGGCATTTCACCTAACCTGAATTATGTCGACAGGAGAAAAGTGAGAACAGCAGAGATGAAGATAATATAATTTCTTTGATTGAAACGAACAAAATCACTGAAACGAACTGATTACTGCAGGCAGTGGCAATTATCGCTGGGGTCTTGTGCTCCAGGCGTCAAGATTGGTAATGTTAGAAGAGAAGCAAAGGAGACTCACAAGAGAAAATAAATAAGGTCAAATTTGGAACGGGTAAGGAATATGTTAAACTAAGCGTATACTCTGGAAAGCGATTATGTAATGAAGGATTAATTCATAAATTAAAAATGAGTATCAATTGAGAGAAAAAATATTGTATGTTAAAAATTGAAATAAATATTGTTAGCTTTCAAAGGTAAATTGCAGAGCTATGATTTTCTCGTGAAGGAATTCAGATAGAATTGTTCGAGTCGAACGAAAAAGGTAAAATAGTATGGCAACTATAGAAGAAAAGAAACAGCTTTAGAGTGGAATATGGGATATGACAGTAAATAATAATAAAGAAGCAACATGTTTCGAGGAACTATATTTTATCTTAGTATTGTTTTTTTTTTTTCTTAGATTTAATGATTTGCATCAATTTATGTATTATATGATTTTCATCAGTTTCGTGTATAAAATTGTACACAAAGTAGTGTTTAAATAAGCAATTACCTTGGGATCAGGATTAATCTATTTTACATTGATTCCTATTGGAAAAATAGTTTCGGTTTACGAACATTTCGGGTTACGAACGGGCATCAGAAACGAATTAAATTCGTGAGCCAAGGTTCCACTGTATTTATCTGAATGCCTACTCAAACAGAATGTAGAACAAAACCAAATTTTATATGGGATTCATAAGTATATATATCAACAAAAAAAAGGAGTGAGAAACAAGGCAATAAAAAGCGGGAATTAAAAACGGAGAGATAAAGAAAGTATAAACCTTTCAAAAACAAAATGAAAGAAGTGCAGATGTAACATCATTATTAGATAATCTTTTATTAATGAAATCACAGTGTAACCCCATGTGAAACAATTATACAAAAGTCAAGATAGACAAAGATCATGAAAATAAAAGATACAGAGTTTGCGGAGATTGGTTTCTGACTATTAGTCTTATAAACAAATACAAGAAATTGGCTTGGAACAATTACAAAATCAGGCATCACACAGTCTGGGAGGATACAAAACATAAAATGCTTTGAGATTCAAATGAAACAATAAATTCAAGAGGGAAACTAAAGTTTAGTGAGAGTAAACAAGAAAAGGACAATTAGTCAAATAACAGATTTTCCTCTTTCTTCAAATCACAGATTGTAAAATGGAAAGAAAGCGAAAAGATAGACAGATATCAAAACTGACAAGAGAACTGAGAAAAAAATAAACAAAAAACTGTAGAACAAAAAAGTGATAGTCCTGCCTATCATTGCTGGAGGACTTTAATGAAAATATGGAATTCTCTGGGACTTTGACATTTATTTAAACCACCCATTTAATCCAGCCTCTAAGACCAGATAATAGTATAAGAGAAAGAATTCAGATCGTGTATTTCGCTGTTCCAGAAGACCAAATTGAAATAAAAACAAGAATATAAATATATAAATAGATAACAAAACCGTACAAGAGAACTAAAAGAAATATGGAATATGAAAAATGGAACCCCCCCACCACCACCACCACCATCGCAAAGGCGCTTGTTAGAGTCCTAAGTATTCTTCTGGATAGATTAGAAGAATGGGGAAACTGAAAAAGAATGAAAACCTTTCAGATGATAGTATCCTATCGGAATACTGAGAGGATTGCTGAAGTTCTAAGGAAACGATGTCACTCGATGTACAGTAAAAGTCATCAGCTTCTGTTGGTTTGAATAATTTGAAGATAAATTATAATAATCTGCATGAGTACTGTGTTTGCAGGAGTGCTAAAGAAAATTACAGTCATTTGACCTCCACTAGAAGGTGCTAATTAATCCTGGTGTAAAAGCTCATCAAGTTCCTACAGTAACAAATGAATACTGAGATGATTGCTGGTCTATTAAGGAGACTTACTATCACTTGGTCACTAGTGAAAATCCGTTATTACTCATGTCAAAATTCAATATGTATAAATAAAAACATTGTATAACTTTTAACTGACATAAATATGCAGTTTATATAAACTAGTACGTTCATAATTATGAAAATACTTAATAGCTATTAAATAATTTAAATAAAAGATTGGGTCGTTTTTATTGTATTTTTATCGTAATGTAATCTATTTATTTTTCTCATTTGGATTGCATGTGTTTTCTAGTGAGTTGCATGGTTACAAAGAAAAATGTAATATTAGCACAAAAATCTTACAGTTGTGACCTAAGACTTTTGTTGATAGCAAAGAGATTCGTGCTGATAAATTCCTTACTCTTATTCAAATGGACTAATATTTTCCATAACAATGATAAGCATGGTTTTGCACGCATGTTTTAACCGGCCAATTACGTGTGTAGCATTCATTGACCTCATCTAAAAAAGCTAAAGGTCACCTCTGTCTGTTAGCGACAAAACGGTCAGGTAGTTAAGGAAAGCGGAAAAAAAAAAGAAAAATTCTAAAATATTTAATAATTTGAATAAACTTCTTTAATAAAGAATTATGACTAAAATGTTTTTAATAAATACAAAATAAAATAATGTGAATGCTGGCAAAACAAAATTATTTCATCTTGTATTAATGACTTCTAGATTAAAGAAATTTATTCAGATTATTTTGTTCAGAATATTATGTCGACTTACAAACATTTATTTAGGTTACTTTATCAAAATAATATTTTGCAAGATTCTTCTACTTTTCATTCTATGTGCTGTGTCATTTGTGGACATAGGCGAACATGACTCACCACAATTACCTGTCCTTTGTAGCTTTTATTAAAGTTTATTTTTTGATATCTCTCTTAATCTCTGTTCTCCATTGATCGTTAAGTAGATTATTCGTTCCTTTTCTTTGTCTACCTTGCCTTCAATATGCCCTGTGAATGTCAAATGTTCTAAGCCCTCTTTCCCCATTATTTGCCCTAGAAATTTCAACTGTTCTTTTCTGATGCTAAATATAAGTGTTCTTTTTGTTGTAAAAATTATATTCTGTAGAAGAAAATCTCTGTTCTGAATTAGGAGAGAGATCTAAAAGATAAACTTTACTGGAAGCTAAAAAGGTCAGCTAATTGCGGAGAGCCATTATCGCCCATGTTCCGAAGCGACACTGCATGTAAAAGAACAATTATGACAATATGTTGTTATTTTATTATAGTCTTCTGAGAAAATATTAGTATTTTTACGAAGTATTCTGACTAAATGTTAAGTCTTGGACAATGTAATCTAACAAAATATAATTTCGAAAAATATTAGTATTTTATGTCAATATTCTAACAAAATATTATAAATTTCTTAAGGTATTCTAGCCAAAAATTAGTATTGATAAAATACAACGTGACAAAACATGCACAGCATTATCATTTTAACAAACTATTTTTAACAAATATTTCTGTTTTAACAAAATAGTAGTATTTTGATAAAAAATAACTCTAATAAATTATTCATATTTTGGCAATATATTCTGAAGGGGTGGTATATTAGTATTTGCTAATAATGTTAGTATTTTAACTGGGCATTCCAATATATTAGTGATCTAAATAAATATTACTTTTTGACGTCTTTTTGATTTTTCAGTGTTATTATACTGTCAAAAATTAATATCCTGAGTAAATCCTGAGTAAATGTATTTTCAGAAAATAAAATCTCAGGTTGATGTCAAAATAACCATCGTTATCAAGGTTTTTGCCTAAATATTTATGTTTATTATACTGTTAAAAATGCTAATAGTTTATACTATTAATAATAACCAACATTTTGGAAGAATAATCTGCAAAAATACTAATATGTAGCCGCAATAATTTGTGATAATGTTAATATTTTACACTGAATAATTTATGAAAATCATACTATTTTCGAAAAATAGTATGTAGTAAGAATGGTGGTATTTTTAGTAAACTTTGTTAGAATAAAATTTTTTCATCAAAACACTAATTTATATTGTGTGAAAATTTCAGTATTTTATCATTATCTAATCAGAATACTAAAAATGACAGACACATTTGTCAAAATGTACTAGTATTTTTAGAATACTCTGTTAATCACTAATATGCCAAAATGCTAATATTATGAAAGTATATTATATCAGAATAGGAATATTTTCTTGAAAGTGTAATAATCAGTGTGGTAAATTTATAATTCATTCTACTTTATTAAAACGCTTATATATTATGAGAATAATAATATTGTGTTAATAATTTATTAAAATATTTTTATCAAAATTCTAAAATTTTGTAAGAAATTATTGTAAAAATATTAATATTTTCTAGACTAGTAAAATTTTCTTAAATAATTTTTCATAGTACTAATAGTCTTTTAAAAAGCTAAAAGTTTCTGAAGGGGGACACGGCACATAAAAGAAGGATTTTTGTTTATATGTTTAAACGTTTACCTTAAGCATATTGAAATATTATGGTATAATGACAAACTATGACATTTGTTTGAAGGAAGGCCACATGTATTAGTACAAAGAACACGCCTAATGATTATAAATTTTGTTTTTATACTGCTATGGCAATTTTGTGCCAATTCTCTTTAAAAATACCAAAACCTAAACTTTTCTAATCTCACACCCAACAGGCTAGTAATATTGTCAAGTATCATTTTGTGAAATTGGGAGAAACAGATAGACAAAAATAAAATACAGATATTTGGAAAACTGGTATAGCGAAATCGTTTCCCCACTCCCAGTAGGGCTAACTTGTTTGAAAATCAGCAATCTAAATCTTGGCATTTTATTTGGGCGCTAACACTGACTACGCCTAATGTTAAACACCCACCGATCTTAAACAGTAAGCAGAACAATAATTTTATATATAAGCATTAATGCATGGTGAAAATGTTGGCAGTTCTAGAAAAAATCGTGAGTAATTTTGTTCTGTAATACCAAGAGTAAAAAGTATGATTATTGTTGGGTGTCTCGGTTTTCCTAAATGAGTCTTTAGAATAGTTTTGAGCACCCAAATTAAGTGGTTAACAGTTTCACTTTCATTTTCTATAGTTTTCCAAACAAAGTGGAGATATTTATCCATTCTTTCACTCTTTCAGTACCAGAATTTAATCTGATGGATCAGGCACATATATTTGTTTTCTGTTCACAAAAGTCAAGTTTAGTCTTATGACTTAAGAACATTTGTAATTCTTTTTAGTTTAGTCATATGACTTATGTCTTATGACTTAAGTTACATTTGCAATTCTGAGTAAAAAACGAGAAATACCTATACACGACATAATCCTTATAAAAAATAAATATTTGTAAGGGTATTGGGTTAAAATAATAAAATTCTGAACAATTATGTAATTAATAATAAAATTTAAAGTATTATAAAAAATTAATAATAAAATAACCATCATGATAACAATTAATGATAAATAAAATACCGTAACATTTCATAAATTATTGATTTTTACTTCTATCATGATATTTTATATCGGTTATTAAATTTTTAAATAAATCTAAGAAAATTATATATTATTTTAAATTTTATTATTTTTTCGTAAAGTATCTTCAAATGTAAATAAAGTCAATAAAATATTAGATAATTGCTGAAAATTTATTAATTTGTAAAATTACTATTTAGTTTAAAATAAAAAAAAATGAGTTCACTTAGATTTCGTAAATTTATGTCAATTCTGGTTATCCAGACTAGCTGTCAGCACCTCGTAACTTATCTGTTACGTTGATAATGTCAATAAAAACATGATCAAAAGTGGGTCCGTTTTAAAGAAATGCTTGTATACTATAATGTTTATGCTATACGTAATATCTATTTCAAATCAGATTAATTTAACTTTACGTTTGTTAATTTTTCTCAAATAACGTGTCGCAAATATATTATTTGATTTTTGAAGATTTTTAAAATCGAAAAATTTGTTTTGTTTTCAAATTTCTTAAAACTAAGAAAATGTTCGCTTTTAAGAAAATTTTCTGAAATCGGCCGGAAAAATTGAGATTCTAATCTATATAATTTTTATTTAAAATACACCTGAATATTTTAATTACTAGAAATAATAAATTTAAAAATTTTAACTTTCAATTAAAGCTAAAATTATTAGGTTGGTGCAAAAATAATGCCGTTTTATCACATAGTAACATATGTGAGAAAACGACATTATTTTTGAAACAACCTAATAAATCTTCAAGAATACTTTTCATTTTTTAAAAATTAATTTTAAACCTTAGGTATCGAAAAGTCAGTGGAGGTCCCTAAATAAGATTAAAATTTTTGCAGTTGAATAAGCAAAAGAGTCCCATGTGCTACTTTCAATGGGGACTAATACTGTTGCTTATCTTGCACTTGGTCCTCTCAGATTTTCCCTCCCACCATGTGAGTTGTGCAGAAATGTAAATATTTGCCTCTTTTTATAAAGTTTAATGACTGATCCATTGGAAAAGAATTCGCGTATATTAGTTTCAGAAAAGCTTGATTTTTTGTGAAAATGTTTTATGGATTTACCAAGTGATTTCAACCCTGTAGAGAATCTTGGAGTTTCCAAGAAGTAGTATGTTGGAAATTCCAATTTGGATATGTTCGCAGTATTATCAACAGCATTTGACGGAGAGGATTGCTGAATGTTTTACGTATGAAAAATAATTGCTAATAAACTTTTCTCGTTCGATTAAAATGAAGTTAGATTTCGTAAAGGCTACGAGAGGTATAGTTATTTTAAGATATTAGTAATACAATGATTTGATATTGCTTGCAAAATCAGTTTAATTAAGTTGCATTTATGCTAGATTTTGTGAGAGCTTCTATAAGGAAGTCCTTTTAAAAGCATTGATATTATGGCATTACCCAACTTTTTCTGCCTTGGGACTGTTCCTAACATCTACTGGGTGGCTTTTTTTGTAAACTAGTATAAAATAAAAAGGCAAAACCCCTCTTTCATCCTTTTCTCTTCAATCAGAGAATACCGTTTTGACAACTGGTATCTCGTTTCCTCTCTAGGGAACGACTTAATCCCTCAGCGTACCCCGTGGGACAAAACAGACTATGGGTATCACAAAAAAAAACAAAAAAAAAAAAACACAAAAAAACAGGTGATCACGACAATTTACTGCAAGGTGGTTTACTATGTAAGTGGCCTTGCTCTGAAGGTTTGCCTCGGCGGAACCAGGGTATGTAGTTCGTCCGACCACATTCGTGGAAGTAGCAGAAGAGCAGCGAGTGGCTTGCTACATCCCGCCTATATGAGAAGGGTTGAATGTTGGAGAGTAATTCTTCACTCACAAGGGCTCGGAGACGCTTTTGAACTCTGTCAAAGCTGGGCAGTGAGATCTGGCCAACACCCGCCCAAATATGGCAAAAGTATACCTCTTTTGGCCTTATCTGGATAATAACGGGTTGGTGTTCTTAAGGACAACCAGTGAAATATTTCTGGATCAGAGGCTTTCTTGATGCCTTTCATAAGTCTGGAGACTTCCCGTGGTGCAATGGTAATATTACTGACATTGTACTCGGTGAGGCGTGGTAATTTAGGGAAGGGATGGTCTTTGTCATCTAGCGTTGGTAGAAGCAAAGATTGAGGGAACGAGGCTCGCCTTATCCGTCGAAGAGTATATGACCTCGGGGCCATTTATAATTGTGGGCACAGCCGCTTTACCTCTGTTCATGATTTGGTTGGTGATCTTCCAGAATTCACGGGAATTTGTTTCTTTTCAAACTTGGTCTGGACTGCTTGTGCGTAGTTGCACTTTGCGTTTTCTAGAACTTTTTTGATTACGGGCACTTCTGAATGCAGTGAGGACCGAACTAGATCGCTCCTTGCGATAGCTATTGTAAGTAATGGTTTCGGCGATTTATACCAGCAACGTATTCAGGGGTGAACCAGGGTGGACTGTTTGTTTTTTGCTGGAATATATATATATATATATATATATATATATATATATATATATATATATATATATATATATATATAACCTCTATATTTGTTTTCTTGTATGAATGATTCATGAATATATATATATATATATATATATATATATATATATATATATATATATATATCCAAGTATAGGATTCGTGTATAAGGAATAAATTACAATAACCAGAAATATATTCTTAAAAGAGTGCTCAATGTAGAGTAGAACAAATATAATTTATTCGGAAATTATAACATAAATATGTCATAAAATCACTTCAAAAATAGTCATTTTGTTTCAACAATTCTGATATCTTATCAAGTGTGGTGTTGTATGTTCTACATTCAACACCATCACTTGATAAGACATCAGAAGTGTTGAAACAAAATGGCTATTTTTGTAGTGATTTTATAACACATTTATGTTATAATTTTCGAATAAATTATATATATATATAGTCAGACTGTTTCGCTGTATCACATCTCATCAGTGTAAGTAAACGTCCGGTTGCCTCTAAAATTTCATGTTTTTGTTGAATTAATTTATTTTGAAAGTTTTCCATCGAATGTTGTTACAACTTCAATAACAAGGGATAACCCACGTCCGTTTCAACTGATAAACTTCTGGGCATGATTTGAACACGCAGTTCCAACATTATTTGATTTAATGTTGCTTTTTATCACGTCAGTTTTATTATACTAAACAGATTAACAAAATAAACGAATAAACAGATAGATAGGTAGACAGATAAAATAAAAAAAAATAATCAGTCTTTTCATTTCCTTGACTCTGCGTTGGCCACACTGATACACTTTGCACCTATATTAACCTGTTTCTTTTATCTTATTTACCAGAACAGATTGATATCTTATCTAGCCATGCTTCATAGTTTATTCCAGGTTTACTATTACATAGATATCAAAGACGAAATAAAAACAATTAAAAACAAATGCATAAATATTATTGCATATATTTTTTTATATTGGGAAGAAGCTAAACATTTTCATTACATTTGTTAATGATACTGACTGCTTTTTAGACCGGTGCATAATGCGTGTTTGTAGGATTATAATATTATACGAAAGAAAAGTAATGATGATGAGTTGAAATTTATTAACGACGCATTTTTCCGTGAGTGCCTGCTCTCTTTGGCCTCCTCAGGTTAGAATGAAAGAAAGACAAAACTATATGTGGGAATAATGCTTCGAGTTATCTGAGGATAAGTACTGACTATAAATCAAATTAAATTAGATTACCGGATCATATCCAGTGTGCAGTCTCAAGAGAGTGTTTGTCTACCTGTTTGTTTTATATACATCAGGGGAGTTTCAGTGTTGTAGAATTTTAAATCAGTCCACTGAAACTATAGAGTGTTTTTATTATATATATATATATATATATATATATATATATATATATATATATATATATATATATATAAACATATATGTATAAGCATATATATAAGCATATATATAAGCATATATATATATAAGCATACATATAAGCATATATATATACACACACACACACACACACACACACACACACACACATATATATATATATATATATATATATATATATATATATATATATATAAGCAACATATCTTCATTCATGACTTCGAGCTATAAACAAGATGAAACAATTCTAAAAAAACCTCGTAAGTACTAATATATTCCCGAATAATCCCAGTAAAAAAATAAAACTAATTATATACTATACTAAATTTAACACTATCATCTTAATTATACGAAATAACTCTTCTCCGTCAATTAATGTTTTGGAAAAGACAAACATTGTTTAAATGTCCTTTGGGAGATTGTATCTCTGACAATAAAGTAAGTATATATGTTGGCATGACGAGCATTATCAAGATGTCTTACACTCCATTTGTCGGATACAAGTTCTATTGTACAACATTTAAAGACACATTCCTCTCCACCTTCACAAGACAGGAAAATACTTGCTGATAACTCCAGTATACTCCATCATGAAACTAATAAACAAAAAACTTCAAATTCTCGTGGCCCTCTATATCAAAAGCAACCAACACTGAACAAAATTTATTATGAGCTAAGCAGCAAAGTTTTAAAATTTATTTGACCATTACGAAATTTGTAATTCTCCCATCTCTGGCTATCGACCTTGGATTAGTAACGCTTGTTTACAAAACATCGTAACCACATCGACTATTTTTAAAAATAATTAAAGAGGACCCAGAAGAAAATGAATATACAATAGAAATCAAAGGAAATAAATAAATACTATTTTAAAAGTTTAAAGAATATTTCGACCAACTTCGTATAAAATACAATTTGCAAATGTAACAAAAATCTACTTTATTGAGTATAGAAAGCATACTTCGAAAATACTGTCTGTCTGATGTCCTTGTTGTCACTTGACTGGCAGTATCTTAAGTGGTGTTCGAGACTTCTACGCAAAAGCAGTACCATGATACATTAATACTAATAATAATATTAGCAATAATAATAATATTATAAGAATAAAAACAGACATATTAAAAGAAAATCAGTAACTACAAAAATGAAATCACACACATACACACGCGCGCGCGCACACACACACACGCACACACACACACACACACACACACATATATATATATATATATATATATATATATATATATATATTACCGTAAATTGGTAATACCGAAATATAACAACGGTTAAAAAAAAAAAAAAACTAAAGCCGTTTATTGGTCCTCTTTCATTACAACAAAAAGAACAACAATTAAAAAAAATTGTGAACAGGGACTAAAAAAATGTATGACCTCATACTAATATTATATGCAAACAACAATATTAACATTAAAGGATAATTCTAAGCTCACCAAACACTCTTTCTATTTACAGAGATATGGTTGGTAGGACTTAATATATATATTGACGAAATGCACCAGAAGCTCCAACGTATGTGCCCGAGATTGGTCAATATGAAGGGACCAATTCTCCTCCATGACAACGCTCGCCCGCATGTTGCTCAACTAACCCTGCAGAAGCTTAACGAATTGGGCTACGAGACTCTGCCTCATCCGCCATATTCACCGGACCTCTCGCCCACCGATTATCCCTTTTTCAAGCATCTCGACAACTTCCTGCGCGAAAAATGCTTCAAAAGCTGAGATGATACCGAATCGGCCTTCAATGACTTCATCGCTTCCAGAACTCCGGATTTCTATGCTAATGGAATAAATAAACTTGTTTCTCGTTGACAAAAATGTGTCGATTCTAATGGTTCTTATTTCGATTAATAAAGTTCATTATGAAAGAAGTTCATGATCTTTTGAAGTTGAACGTCAAAAAACGACATTATTTTTGCACCAACCTAATAGAACAATAGAAGAGTAATCAAGAAGATAGTAGATAACGATTGATATTGCAATTAAAATTAAGTGGGAATGTGACTGAAGCCGAGACGCTAGATCAGGACCAATAATGTTGCTGATTCTTCTTTGGATTTTATCAAAAATCTCAAATATACAACAGTAGCACTGGACCGTATGTGACAGAAATAGTCAAAGCATAGACGAATGATAGCTTTATAAATATGTAACATAAATTCTGGAGATAAATAATGTCCAGAAACACACAGTGAATCAGCATTCTTAGCAGCAAACCTAGCAATGGATTCAATATAATCTTTCCACTTCATGTCAGCCGAGAATGTTAGCACTGGAAGGCGCAACGAGTCTCACTCCTGGAGGTTAGTATCAGCCATGCTGGTCGAAGACAGAAAGGAGTATCTCAGATGATTAATAAAGTGATGTTTCGTTTTGGAGGCTTTAAAGTTAATATGCTAATCCTTGCACCATTTAACAACAGACTGTATGTCATTTTTAAAAAAAGCACTTGCCACTTTTGATCAACTTATAAATAAGACTGGTATGCCATAAATCATCAAACGCTTTCGAGATGTCCAAAAAAACTGCCCGAGCTTCACCATTCTTATCTAAAGTTTGAAATACTCTTTCAAAAATGACCTTTACGTTTACAAGAACCAGATCAAATCAGTAGTTGGCCTAGAGAAGCGAAAGTAATATTGTTTGTCTAACAGAAGGCACTGCAAGGTGAAATTCTTAATCAATTCGGTAATTAGAGCATATAGGACTTTTCTAAAAAGTGCTAGAAATGGGTTGATAATTCGAAGTATCAGAAAGTTCAACAGAGTTCTTAAAAATAAAAGAAGTTTTACAACAAGCTTGAAAGACAGAAGACATTATAGCTGAAACTATGGACGGAGATATCACTTTGTAGATAATCAGTTTATATTTATATATATATATATATATATATATATATATATATATATATATATATATATATATATATATATATATATATATATATATATATCGTGGCTGTCGTCTCGGTTTCGAGCGTGACCACCTCCTTCATTTCATGTCCTCACCCCCTCCCAATACCCTCAAATTCTATATATTCGCAGGTGACTCTTCAGGCCAGCCAAACTGCGACAAATTTTGGCACAGAATTGGCATACCCGATCAGTTTTGTTAAAAAAACAAAAAACTGATCGGGTATGCCAATTCTGTGGCAAAATACAGGTATACAGGTTTGCATAGTTCTTTGAATGCATTTGCATGAAAGGTACATGTAAAAACGAGCTTCATTTGAGAAAATATTGGCATGAATAATCTTAGTAAATATCTATGAAATAGACTGCTAGGTCTTCTGTAGATGCGTCAAGAAGAGTCCCTTCTTGACGCATCTACAGAAGACCTAGCAATCTATTTCATAGATATTTACTAAGGCGAAAAGAGTCACTCTACTGGAGGTTAGCATTAGCCATACTGATAGAACGCTAAAAGGTTCTCGCCTACGATTAAAGACTGCAGTTTTCTTTTGAGGTGGTAAAAGTAACGAATTACTTCTTACCCCCAATTAACCAGCAGATTGATGGTAATCTTTTTTAGGGCAGCTGCTAATTTGATCTTTTCAAACCTATCATACCTGCATTAATCTAAACGGATCTAGAAAACAACTTTCCTTTGACGATTTAACAAGAAAGATTAAATCAAATCAAATATTTGTCAAGAAATAACGAAACGCTTCGTGAAAAGCAACATGCCAAACACTATCAAACACCGTCGAGATATCTAAAGTAACAGCCCGAGCTTCACCATTCTTATCTAAAGTTTGAAAGACTTTCAGTAATAATTGTCAGTATATCAGCAATTGATCTAGAGAAACGTAAGCAATATTATCTGAAAGAAGGCTTGCGATATGAGATGCTTAACCAATTCAGAGTTTATTATGGCCTCTAGTAGTTTACATGCAAGAGTATTAACTATAGGCCGATAGTTTGAAGGATTAGATACTTCACATGACTTCTTAAAGAGTGGGACAGCAGCTAAAGATATCTAACAAGAAAGAAAGCAAGAGGTAGCGTGGCATTTATTGCACAATTTAAAGAGAACAGGAGATAGTTTGGGAGAACATTTAAGTAGATGGATACCATCAGGTCCACATACTTTGAGATCTAGATTAGATATATATATCTTGGGATTCGCACCGGAAGCTCCAATACATACACATTTAGAGTGTTTGGCTGTCAATCTGAAGACAGTAGATAGGATTCAGCAAGAGTTGGGTGAATCTAATGGTGATTAGGAAGGGTGTTTGGAGTGGGTCATTATTGAAGGCAACGTTATGCCTTCTTTCATTTTCCAGTAGGGGGGCAGAGTGCAATCACCTTGATTATTATACGTGGGGTGCAGTTTGGCGAGAGATTGACAAAACTCTTTGAAACACCAAAGATGAACTGAAGGCAAGTATTATGGAAGCGTTCACCAACTTAAGAAAGGAGACGTCCAGAAGAGTTGCAGGAGATTCCGAACTCGTTTGGAGACCGAAGTTGAAGCCAATGGCGATTTTATTGAATAAATTTACTTTTTAGTATTTCTAGATATTTCTGTGTAATTTTGGTAAATGTATCTGCTAAAATGAGATGTCAGTGTTATTTTAATTTTTACGTAATTGTGACGACAATTCATACATCGTACCCTGTAGATGAAGTCAAAACTCCATTGTCGGATGTAGTTTCAGGTCATACCCAAGACCAGTTAACTATAGGAAGCTGATTTAAAAGGAGTAAAAAAAATCAAACACGATAGACTAGGGCTAGTAATACGTTGAAAACCGATCAAACGACATTGGTTCGATTATGTAGACAAATTATTTTTTTGTGAAGGAATACGTAAAACAGAAAACAACAACATTTGTTTTCAGCGTGCTTTTGTGGAGAACATCAAACGGGTTATCCAACCATAAGTGAATTCAGGACGTTCATTCAAAAGAAACAAAAAACACGAAAAGTTAGGGATATTGGAAACTGAACAAAGAATATAGCTTCGGGGATCGTAAATAACTGATGTACTTGTAGAGAATGAGATGAAAAGGCAAACGAGATTTTAAACTAGCATAAAAGGAATATTAAAACAGACACGATGGGGTAGAGGGAGTTGTACATTGTAAATACATAAAATGTTATGATGCCAATCATATATAAAATGATACTCTTGTGGAGTAAATAATGAGACATTAAACCACATCATAAGTGAATTTAGGAAGCTCATTCAAAGGGAATATAACAGATACGACACGTAAATTCAGCAAAAGACATACTTTAATCCCATAAAATAAACAATGATGCTCGTGAGAAGAAAATGATGTGACCGCAAACATAATAAGTTAATCCAAGATGCTCGATCAAAAAGGCACAACAGCTTAAAGACAGTCTTAGACTTAGAAATGAGCATAAAACATGGAATCGCCCATGTGAATAAATGATGTTCTTGCATAGAAAGTGAATCGTGAAAATGAATCACATCATTAATGAAAATAGCAAGTTCTCTCAAAGGAATATAAAATAGGATACAAGAGTTTAGGGTGTGCCGTTAACTACGAATTGAGCACACGACATGCTTTTTAAACATATAAACAAATGATGTCCTTGTGGAAAAAATGATGAGACGGTGAATAGCATCAAATGTGAATGTAATGAACTGACTCAAAAGGAATGTAAAAACAGACATGACAAGATAGGGGCAGTTATATATTGCGAATGGAGTAAACGTCATATCGTCTGCTGTGAAAACAAGTGTTATCAGTACAAGAACGAGTTTGGTTTTTTTAAATAAAAATAAAATATTCTGTGATTTAGATATTCAGTTGGAACATCTTATCCAAGTTAGAACAAATGAATTATTATACATAAATAAGTAAAAGAAAATGTACCAGTTCGTATGTTTTACCAGCGCGCGACATGCTGAAGTCGAAAGTAAACGATAATTTACAGAAATACCAGGACGTCCCTAGTGAAGTGAGAAAAATGCGCAATATGAAGCATAGGAGACATGGAACAGTCTAAAGACTAGAATCGAGATTAAGGTATTAGAAATTCAAGAAAATGTGAGAATACAGAAGACGATACAGCCTACGATATCAACATACTGTATGTTAAAAAAGTAGGTAGACAGGGATTAGCTAGCACCAACTACAATTGATTGAGTGACTTGTTTTTTTTACAGCTTATCAACATCTGTAGGCTATTTAAAGCCATAATATTATTTTTAGATTGTAAGAAATTTGGGGGTATAATAATGATTTTTACTGAAACAAATTTTAATATGGGTATTTGTGGGCAAGTGAATATAACGAATAAGACTAGAATTGGAACTAGGCTCTCCGATTTCCAATTTATAACCGTTATCTATTACGTGATGTAATAGATAACGGTTATAAATTGGAAATTTCCAACCTTATAGTTCTTGGTATTTTTCAAGAAAATAGGTTTCTCAAGTCCACTAGCTGTTATCGCTCTTTCCAGTATTGATGGGAGTTTCCTTGCTGTTTGGGGTAAATGGGGCCAGCTCCCTTTGCATATTTTCTATGCCACCCGTTCTTATTGCAAGCCACACGTTGGGATGTGTAGATGGTTGGTAAAGGGAAGGGTAGAGCTGTCAGACTGATATGGCAGAAGTTGTCTCCATGTGTAAATGAGCAAGCGAAATCTTGAAAAAAACAAAACACCTATTATGTAATATTGAGAATAGGGTCCGTGTTATTATTTCGCGACGTGGACTAACTTGTTTTCATTTTTGTTACCTTGTGAACATGCAGCAAGGCTTCATCAGTTTTCAGTACACACTGACATGAACGAGAATCGAAACGCAACGTGGGGTAATCATTGGCCGGTCGGTGGAAAATAGAGCGTTGTAATTTTACACTTCTTTTTCTTTTTCAGTATTTACAAGTATATAGAGAATTAGACATTGCATAGCAGTTCAGCAGACTTGTTGTTTCCAAACCCATTGTTACGAGATTAAAAATGCTTTTTAAGAGAAGTTTTAATAGCATCAGCAATCGGTAACATCTCAAATGAAAATAGACGAAGAAAAAAGTGAATGGACGACAGATGGAATTCTCAAAACGAGAAATGAGACAAAAAACAATTCTTAGACAAGGAAGAGAATATAGGACAATGCACAAAGAAATAAGGAACAAAGTGCAAGCAGGGTAAAGAGAAATATCTCAACGAAAAATGTGCAGAAATAGAAAGAATGAATATCAAGGATAAAGAAGATAGGTATTGACAAATAAGATCTAACAAGACAAAAGACATGTTCATGAAAAATCATAAAATCTAAGGACAGAACGTTGATAGAGAAAGAAAATACTCCAGAGATGGAATGAATATATTGGAGGACTCTTTCACGACGAAAGAGAACAACTGGCAATACATAGAAATATCGACGGACTGGACATATTAAAATCTGGAATCTGCATTGGCTAAATTGAACAGAAGCAAATCAGCAGGCCTATAAGTATTTGTAATAGAGATGCTGACAGACTTAGATGATTTCGGCATAGAAAAGAGTACAGAAATGATAAATTAAATCTTCAACAGTGGTTATATATCGGAGGACCTAAGTAAATCTATTTTCATAGCGCCTCCCTAAGAAGCCAAATGCAAACGAATGTGAACTCTATCGAACAATCAGCATAATGAGACATATAACAAAACTTATCATCCAAATTCTGATGAATAGAAAGAGCAGCAGAATTAAACCGGAAATAGGCTGAGAACAATGTAGGTTCGCCAAAGACACTGGAACAAGGAATGCGATATTTATGCTCAGAATGTTATCAGAAAGAGCAATACAAATGTAGAAGGACGTGTTTTTCATAGAATCACACAAAGGCAGTTGATAAAGTAAGCGACAAAGATCTGTTGGAACTGCTCAGCAACCTTGACATATTTGGGAAGGATATTAGAATAATCAAGAACTTATGCTGGCAGAAAAACCGCCTCCATGCGGATAGAAAATGAATTCAGCAAATATACAAAAATAGAAAGTGTAAGAAAAGGATGTATCTTCTCATCGGACATTCAACCTGTACAGCGAGGCGATTCTGAGATAATTAGACGTCCTGTCCGGATTCCTTATTGCAGCCACAATCTTAACAATATAAGCTATACAGATAACACAGTGCTTGTAGCAGACATGGAAAGAAAACTGCAAAAACTCCTACAAAGTTTAATGAAGGAAAGAGAGCAGAAAGGATTAAACATCTGTTGCAAGAAGACGGAATGCGTGTGTTACCAAAAGGATGAGCCCAAAATGTAAATTATAAATCGGATATACCAAAATCAAACAAGTACAAAAAATTAAATATCTATGTCGTGTTTTAACAGAGGGTGGAAAGCACGACAATGAAATTAGAAGATGTATTGGGATAGCCAATGATGCATTCTAAAAGCTAAGTAAAATATTAAGAAACAGAAAAAGACTTCATTAGAAACAAAGATAAGAGTGCTGAACTGTTATGTGATATGTGTCCTCCCATAGGGCAGTGAATGCTGAAAAATCTCCTCAA
Organism: Acanthosepion lycidas; assembly: GCA_963932145.1. NCBI lineage: Eukaryota > Metazoa > Mollusca > Cephalopoda > Sepiida > Sepiidae > Acanthosepion > Acanthosepion lycidas. Next base: position 33,146,347 of record OZ010616.1, read on the forward strand.
AGATAAAGAAGAGATTTGAAACAGTAGAAATATGATTCTACAGAAGGATGTTGAGGATGGACCGAATATGTGAGCAACGACAAAATCTTAGAGAAAATAGAAGCGAAAAGGAAACATACTTAACATCAAGAAGAGACAGATGAACTTTCTAGGTCACATAATTTGATACTCACAGGACAGATTGAAGGCGAGAGGGACAGAGGAAAACAACGCATAACATACTTAGTTTGAGTAAATGGATGGCGGAATAGTGTTTAGGAGCGATAAAAAAGACAAAATTTATAAAGAGCTACAAATGATAGGAAATTGGGGAGAGCCATAATAGCCTACGTTCTGAGAGGACATAGTAGATAAAGAATAATAATGAGCTCAGTTTCTAAAAGGCATCTCGTGCCTTCGTATTTCTGTGTGAAATTTTGACGTCGTCTGTTGGGACAATGAAATTTCTACACCAATTTGATTTTGACATCCTTGATCCATATTTAACTTCCATATTCGGTTGTCTTATTTAGTGACAAAGATGCATTCTGTTTTCTTACATTAGTCCATTGTGCTTACCTTCATTACCTCCCTTGTCTAGTTCTGGCAGTTTTTCTCTTTCTGAATATGCCACTAACACAGAATGATATATTGATAAGTTGTTTTCTGTGAGGTCTCTTTTCTGCTCATGAAGACGATTGTGATTTTGCGCTCAGGCCACGACTATTGCATCTAGCATGAAACAGACTGTCGCCTCTAAGTGTTGACTTCTATGTTCACTTTTATATTTACACACGCTCTATCTCTGATATTGAGCATAAATATAGCACATCTTAAGACTATATTTCTTCATATATATATATATATATATATATATATATATATATATATATATATATATATATATATATATATCCTAGATTTTGGAGTCCGAGGCCAGGAAAAAATAAAAAAAAATAATGTTTTTTTTTACTCAATCTACTGATCTATTCCCTCCTTGACATTTTGACTAACGAAGCAACGTTTTTTCTATGACGTGATATTGTGAATATCTCGATTCGAGCATCATCAAAAGATCAGACCAAATGATTAAACAACAAGGGAAGGGCTTCTTAGTCTAACTAAGAATTTTTCAGCACATCCACGTAAAGATATCTACATAAGTTATTTAAATTGTTTATTTTCAAGGTCTTGTTCACATGGAATATTTAAAGAATGCAGTTTTACTAATCACTTTATTCCTGTCTACTGGTTCTAGACTAGACTAAGCTTTTCTTAATATCACTATATGTTATTCAAACGATTGATGGCTGAGGTAGTTGCATATCTCCCATTGGCACCAGTGCTTAGTATTTGACTTCGGATAAAAGCCAATATCTGGAATGAGAATTTTCAATGTAGATAAACGGACAACCAAAGATGGGAGCTATAAATAGCAGACGTCGAAATAAAGCAAGTACAAAAATTTAACTGTCAATTACTATCAAAGATTGTGACACAAAAACCCAATGGCGCATAGAAATAGCGAAACGTTACCTTCCAGAAACTAAACCAAGTATTAAGAAACAGGAAAAATTCGTTGAAAACAAAAATAAGAGTGCTCAACACTTATGTAATATCAGTCCTCCTATATGGCTGTGAATATTGGGCAATTTCCACGCAGATAAAGTCTTGAGGCAACAGATGCGTGTTCTTTCAGAAGGATGCAAAGAATACCATGGACAGAGCATGTAAGCAAGAGGAAAGTTTTAAGAAAACAGAAAGAACACTTTTGCTTAGGATCACAAATAGAGAGAGACACATATTAAATAAAAGAGGGCTTGAAAAATCTGACACTCAAAAGACATACTGATAGCAAAAGAAAGAGAGAGGGAAGCAGTGAGCAGTATGGCTAACGAGCTTGTGTAAGTGGATGCCAGAACAGGAAGTGGCAGATGGTTGTTGATCAAATACTGTTTGGCGCTACAGGCAGTAGGAATTCGTGAAGAACCATAATCGCCTCACCCTCGGCCAGAAGATATCTGCAATATAGTTTTCTTGCCCACCTGTTTCTCTATGAAGCAAAGTAACTTTTATAAGTACTTCTATAATTTATTCAAATGGACTAGATAAGTGATGAGGTAGTTGTGAAATTACCACTAGTTGCAATGCACAATGTTTTACTAGTCATGAACAAAAAAAAAAAAAAAATGTTGATTTTTAAGGTGAACGAGCATTTCTCATTTGAAAACATACCCCCGCAGCATTGTTCTGTTTTACCATTAACTCCCGTGCCAGATTTAGCATATTTTTTAATCATTTCATCCCAAGCAATGCAATAAAGCCATTAAGACACAAGAGGTTACTGGGTGTAGAAGAATTAGAAAAAGACAAACATTATTAAAGAGAGAGAACAAAAGAAAAGTAATCAGGAGGACAGTAGATAACAACTGACATTGCATTTAATTTTTTAAAAATAAAGTTGTCTGGAAGGGGGTTTCACAGGGGAGAAGTGCGAGAAAAGAAGCTGTTAGCATAGAACTTACGGTTACATCTAGATAACACATCTTTAAATTGATGAGATCTCATCGCCAGTCTTGTACTGCGCTTAAATTCAAAAAGTCCAGGCACCATAGAGAAGAGAGCTTCCGAACGTTTACCAAGAAACTACTTGTAGAAAAGGTACAGGGAGGCAACTTTACGGCAGTGGAAAACAGGATCAATAATATTGTTGATTCTTCTTTGGATTATACCAAGGAGCTTTAAATACGTAGCATAGGACCATAGGTGGCAGTAATGTTTTAAGCATGGACGAATGGTAGACTTATAAATTTGTAAGATTCTGAAGAGAAAAATGTGTAGCACGACAGTGAACTAATTTTCTTAGCATCTAACATAGTAATGGATTCCACTTTCCACTTCAGCCGAGAATGTTAGTCCGAGAAGGCGCAACGAGTCACTCTCCTCGAGGTTAGCATCGGCCATGCTGAGAGAAGGCCGAAAGAGGTCTCTCATATTATTAGTGAAGACCAGTTTACTTTTAGAAGCGTTAAAATTAACAAGCCATCTTTTGCTCTAGTTAACAACAGACTGAAGATCTTTTTTGATATCAGCCGCCAAATTGACCTTATTAAATTTATCAGACTTATTATCGAGACAGGCGTAAATAGTTGCGTCATCAGCATAGATATCAATTTGCAAACTGAGGCCATTGGGAAGGTTATTAGGAGCAAGGTTAAAGCCCTCGGGGACACCTGCATCTAGAAGCGTGGCCATTCAGGATAGCCTTCATTTCAGGATCTGACGCCATAATTTTTCAACTTGCAAAGAAGACTTGTATGCTAAACCACGTCGAAAGCTTTCGAGTTGTCTAACGCTATAGCCCAAGTTACACCATGCTTATCTAGAGCTTAATAGACTCTTCGCAATAATTGTCAGTACATTGATATTTGACGTGGAGAAACAAAAGATATATTGTTTGTTTGAAAAATGGCCATGCGATGTGAGATGCTTAACCAATTCAGCATTGATTAGGGCATTTATAAGTTTCTCAAAAAGAGGTAGAAAGCTAATAGTTTGAAGGGTCGGACGGTTCACACAGAATTACACCCATACATGTTCACACAGATATACACTTACATATATTAACACAAATTCCTACCTTAACATATTTATATGCACTAGCATATCCATTCATATATATATTTACTGTAGGTACCTCCAGAGAAATGCGATACCTAAGGTTGAAAATGCATTTTTAAAAATGAAAAATCTTTCTTGAAGCTTCTATTTTAGTTTTAATTTCAAGCTAATAAATTAAATTTAATATTTCTAATAAGCAAACTACTTTGCTGTATTTCAAAACTAATTTAAATTAATTGGAAGCAGATTTTGCTTTGAAATCGTCAAAATCGCTGATTCTAGCGCCATTTTAGCCATTTGTCATCACAATGTAAATTTCTTTATAACAAAAAATATACTTTTCTGAAATTTTATTTGAGGAATATTAGCTTATTTAAAGTTTAATTAATCTAATTTGAAACAAATATTACTTTAAGATATTTTAAATATCGCAGAAATGCATTTTTAACACGGTGGTAGTTGTTTATGTTGACGGCGTGACTAACAGATAGAAGTTTACCTATTTTTTTTCTACGGTGGACATATCTTTAAAAAATTACTTGAGGAATATACTACCCAGTAATCTTAAAAATTTAGCAAAATATTCTTCGTGATCTAATGTTTTGTCGAACTATAGGTACTTTGCCTTTAAATTTACTATAATTATCGCTTTTACCTGACAATGTTGTATATGGACTTCGCTATTTACAAAAATTGGTACGTTTGTACACAAATAAAATTAAAAATTATTTGTAAAACATTGGGTTCGCTGTAAGTTTTCCATTTATGATTAGTAAATATAGTTTTTACTTAAAACAATTTACTATTAATACAGAAATTTAAAAATTAAAAACGTTATAAATTATTCTACTTAAAATTAAAAAATATAAAATCAGTGCTTGTAAAAATTCATTATACATCGAAAAAGTTTTTTCTTAAGACAATATTGTCCTTAACATATATTATTCATAAAAGCAATTAAAAGCTTTTCTAATTAAATAATATCTTCGGTTTATTGCATTTTAATATTTTACGATCCAGAGCAAGTTTTCAGTAACTGAGGGTCCTGTTTTACGAAAAGGACAGATGATTAAAATTCTCCAAGGAATTCTGTCTATAAATAATATGAACATTGAGGGACACAAAAATTAATTTCTCGAAATTTCATAAAAAGTGTGTGCATGTGTGTGTGTGTGTGTGTGTGGGGGGTGATGGATGTTAAAAATGTTTTTACCAAGATTTTCTAGAAGAGAAACATTTTTAAAATAATTTAATTCATTTTAAAATAAGTCCTGAAAGTTTCATTAAAATCCGACAATTATTTGATTTTCTAAATCAATGTATTTTTCACCGCAAAAATGACGCTAAAATTTCATATACTAAGCTCCCCCCCCACACACACCTAAGAAAAACAAGTTTTTTAACCAAAATTTCAATCGTTCTAAAAAGAATGAAAAATTATAATCTAATAATAAAATGTCCTCTGGTCTTTCCTCTTAATGATAACGTAAAAAGTTTGACAATAAAACTTTGTTTTTATCAAATTTGGGACATTCTTTCATCATGGTATGCTCTTTTTTAGCGAATCATTGCAGATACATAATTTATTAGCATAGATTTTCACACAATATGTCATAAAAACATGGTTTTCGAAAACATTTCAAATGAGAATTGTTCTTATCCTTTTCCTATCCAATTTATAGTTGGGCAACCTTTGAGTAGACGCAAAGATTGTAGACGCAAGTAGACGCAAAGATTTTGTAAGGAACAAATAAAAAAGAGCAGAACTGTTACGTAATATCAATCCTCCTCTATGGTAGTAAATGCTGAATATTTCCCTCATAGATGAGGAGACTTGAGGCAACAGAAATATCGTTTTGCTGAAATGTTATAAGAATACCAAGGAGAGAGCATGTGAACAACGAGGATGTCTTAAGGAAAATGTACACTTGTACTTAGAGACATCTGAACATTTTTGGGAAATTTGGTATTCATTGACCCAGTACTAATGTTGGTGGAGATTTATAAAATCTCTCTTAAAACTAATATAAATATAGAAATATAACTGTAGAAAATAGGTTTATTTTCAGTAGCTGAAAATAATATAAATGGAAAATAGGTTTCTCAGGTCCAGTAGCTTTTCCCAGTTTTGATCGAGGTTTCCTTCCTAACCTTTATTTAAAGTAGCGTGAAACGTTAACATCTTGATTCTATCATTATTCTCGCTTCGAATCTAATGTAAAATGCCTTTTAGATATTGCTACTTTTGAAAATCCTCCATGTGGTATATGTTATCTGGTACAGTTCTTTGTTTGTGATTCTGTAGCGCCAGACTACATGGTTCGAATAAGGAGAGTCTTTGCCAAGACTCACAGGTTCACTCGTTCAAAGCTATTTTTTATCATTGATTTGAGAAAGCGGTTGTATACATTTAGCAGATTAGATATTTCTAAACGGGTTTTACTGACATTTTTATTGCGTGTCTAAAGAGATAACTAATTTTTTCGCAAGTGTCAACATAAAGCACTTAGATATTTATACGTATAATTAATTAATCGTTATGCAACAGATACATTCCTAATGTGATTTAATAAAAAGAATCATTACGGCAGCATTGGGTTAAACAAGACTAAATGATCTAGTAACAGTTTCATTTAACTGTAACACTGCTGAACAAATAGAATTTGATGCAGAAAATTTAACATTAAAATTATCATGTTTGTGGCTGTTATTGTTGTTTTTCATTTGCAATCATAGGAAAATAAATGACCGTAATTGTAATATTTCTTTTCGTTTTACTGATGCCCAAACTTTATAATTTTGTTTAAAGTGGCGGTATATAATGAAGCCGCTCCTGACGGCATAAACGTTACTAATATTTCTGATTAAGTTTTATCTTCATTAGTTTCTCTCGAAACAAATCAATGGGACGATATCGGATTTTAAAGGGAAATGCAAAGAGTAAAGCGAAGGAAGGAAAAGAAAAGATCAAATAAAATACATAATATTTTGACGCTCATGGAGATGGTGAGGGTACTAGAACGATGGAAGATATTCTAGGGAGAAGGCTACTGTAGTGTAGCAGAATTGAATCGGAAAAGATGAACTGAAATATACAATATTTACATTATGCGGACTATTGTCCTCATCTTTGTCACCATATTTGTCACAGCGTTTCGGCCGTTGTACGCTCCGGCCTTCATCAAACATGACACGTGAAACTAGAACAGTCTACTCCAGGGATAGAAATAAAGGGTTCAGTTCGAAATTCCAACCACCTGAAGAAGGCCGAAGCGTACAACGGCCGAAACGTTGTGACAAATATGGCGACAAAGATGAGGACAATAGTCCGCATAATGTAAATACTGTACATAATACCTCATCTCAGAAATATAGACAGACTCTGAAATATACAAGTACTTTAATGATATTAAGTCAATGATCAAACAATGTAGATGACTGTAATCATGATAGTCAATGGAAGTAATTAATGCTCTCTTCATCCATGCGTTTGTATGGCAATGTATGAAAGGCTTATTCCACATATTTTCATAATCCTAAAAAATAACAACATCCAAGAAAAAGTTGGTTTTGTTATTCAGAGAGCAAAAGGATCCCTAATCTGTTTCCCATGCAATGCTATGAAGAGAGATTTAAATGCTGGTAAAATGCAAGCCATCTATTACGTTGACACAAATAAAGTTCATTGTATAGACAGGTTTTAATTTCACTGTCAATGCACAAAAACAAAGATGAACGTGTGGATTGCTAACTAGTGAAATAAACGGAGACTGGACAAAAGTATTAGTGCACAATTCAAGTGAGAATAATTGAAGTTGTAAAGTTTTTAATGAAACGAGGCCTTTCATAGAATTACTAGTCATGTTTTTCTCTTTTTCTGACGCAGCATATAAATATGTAAACAAAAGAAAGGAACATAAATTATACGCGGCTAAAACAATATGTGAGGAATTTATCACTTTGATTGGATCGAGCATACAAGATCATATTATTGGGGAAGTAAATAACTACAAGTATTACTCTATTTCATTAGATTGTACTCCAAATATACGTATATGTAGACCGGCAGACTTTGACTGTGTTCTGCTGCCTGGACCAATTGAAAGATGTGTGAAATGTATGGTTTTAGAACATCATAGTACTGTGCCTTTTAGCCTGCTGCGGTGAAAGTTATGATAATGCCAACAATATGGATTACAAGTATAATGGCTTAGAAGCACAAATTAAAGAACTTAATTAATTCGAAAATTACATTGCATGTTTTACACATTCACTGAATTTATTTGATAAATGTGCTGCTGAATGAAAGAAAGCATTAATTATTTTTTATTTAGTACATTGCCAAAAAACATTTTTTCATTTCTACTTATCGTTGGGCTCTTTCTACGGCATTATTTGATAATGTGAAAAGAATGTCAGATACCGGGTGATCAGCTCATGCAGATGAAATGAAAGCACGTTTACTTATAGCCAATAAGTCATGGATATACTTTTATTCTATAGGTAGTTATGAAATAGAGTAGAATTAATATGTTAATAGTAATATAAAAATATTTTAAATGGTTAAGAAACGAAGAATTATTTTGTATTTATTTTTTTTACACCTATTTGATGTCATAAATTATCGCATCGAACCAAACCAGATCTTTTAATTATTATGAGAAAGTTTATTAAACAAACGAAAGTGTTAGCATAAAAAGAAAAATATAAGTAAAATTGGTGAAGATTTATTGAATTGATACAGTTGCTTTTTGTTTTCTTTCAGCTACTAGCGTCATAAATTATTCATAATATTTCCAAATACCATGTATAGTTATTTTTAACATTATATAATATTATATCTTAAGAATATAATTTGTCTTTATAACGGTTTTTATGAAACTTAGAATGAATGATTATTTTTATTCTTATAATAGGAGTATAAAAATAGAGAAAATATTAAAATTGAATTAATCTAATATTTGTAAAAATTAGAAAATTGTTCATATTTGAAAATGGCATTTTCGATTCTTCCAACACATCTTTATTTAATTTTTAATTTTTTTTACATCAAAAACTGGAAGAAATTCAAAATTGCATTGAAAATTAGAAGTCAATTTTTCAAAAATAAATATCCATTATATATTTTTCCTGTAAAATCTGAAAGAAAAACAATGTTTTATTAAATTATAAACGTGCCAACTCTACACAAAAATATTTTTGTGCTTTATTGAATTATTTTTGTGAGATTTCAGAACAAATTTTCACGGTTCATATTGCATAAATCTGTCGTGGATTTGACAATCACTTAATACTGACTGATAAATTATATTCTATTAACAAAAATATTGTCTTGTGATAATTGAGAGAAAACAAAAGATTAAATTAAATTTTAAAAACAATGTTAAGTGAAATGGATATTCACTTATTGAACAATCAGTAGAAAAAAGAAAATAATACGAACACTGTATGTGTGTGCGGGGGTAGGCTGCAAAATAGTGAATTTTCTTTGACTGGACGGCCTGTGCGTGTGTGTATGCGTTTTATCGAGCGGTAGTGTGCGTGTCTACGGCTCGATGAAAATAACTAACGAACAGACGACTGTGAACAGCGTTCCTTATATAAAGGTGAGACCATCATATAAACCATTTTTTGAGTATCGCCTTTCATAGATTTCTACACCAGCCTCAACGACTGTTCTATAAATCTAAAAAAGGCGTTGCTTTTCAAACTATAGCAACTTATCCTGATAATGTTGGTTAAATGCCTTGAAAACCAAATCAGAAAATTTTAGTTCGAAAAAAGCTTTTTTTTTTATTATCGGCTCTAACATAACTGTGTATCAGATTTTAATTTGAATGAGTTACTACAATTATCTCACTGAAATATAACATCTTCATAGATTTTGTTTATACGTTTATAACAAATAATTTCCATCAACGCTGAATTTGAAATGTGTTCTTAATATATCGAAAATCGGATATAACTGACCAAAAACATTTCCACAAAATGTTCTAATGAATAACTTATTCAGAATAAGAATTCACTCATTAATGAATAAATGCTGATAATTTCGTTACAATCGGATAATAAAATATTTTAAAGATTTTGCTTGCATTAAAATAATTTAGTTTGTATCTAAGAAAAATGAATGTGCTTTTTCATTACCAAATAATTTCGGGAGTTCCAGAATTCTTGATTCACTTATTCAATCGTAAACGATTTCTAGGAAGTATAAAAGCTGCGGCCTTCTTGCTATTATTGATAACTTACTTCCTTATCTTCCCAAATGTCAGAAAACCTATTATAAGCGCAACGGTGAATTTGGATTCTTTATCAGTTACAATCGTTTACAACTGAAGAGAGAATAAGAAGTCATCAATCTTATTGAATCATATTCAGAATGTCTGGAAGAGAGTTTTGAAGAATTTGTGTCGTTTAATGAACTGTTGGAAAATAATCTCGCTTCTGATATTGGCACCAAACAGAATTCTATAGAACTATATTTGTACCGTTTGATAACTGGCATTTCTTCGGAGACATCTACCAAATGAAAAAGATGACTTGTCTTTCATTGTTACCAACTCCAGTGGAGAATACTCATTTTAAAAACTAAAAGTAATTTAAAATGAACGAAAGAACATCACAGAACAAAACAGATTGCACAATCTAACACTAATCAGGTATTAAACATGAATTTATGCATGAGTTTTAGTGTCATCAACCAATTTGTTAAATCCAGAAAATGTAACTTTTAAATTGGACTTTTAAGATTTTATGGTTTGACATTTGAAATTTATACATACATACTGCATCCCAAATTTCCAGGAACTGGTTCTATAAAGGCAGGTAATGTTTAGGAACCTATTCTGTTTACCTTATTATCAATCTGAGAATAGAAACAAATCACTTTATAGTATAAAAAAAGAATTAAACCATATTGAACTTCTGTTCCCAGTATATTTCTGTTCAGAAGTAAGATACTTTTTGACTCTAGTGCCATGTTAGTGTTATGGTTTTTAGCCTCATTCGAAATGAATCGCTACAGTACCAAAAATACAATTGAAGACTTATCAATGACTAGAATATTTGCTACTTTTTTTAAACTCTGATTTCTTTTGTCAGAATAAATTATGTTCATCACATAAAACCCTTTTTCAGCCTCTGCAGAACTTACAGCAATGTTATTAATTATCTTTTTAGCTATTATATATCGGCTATTAATATATAAGATTATTTTCAGATAATCCAACAACCGGTTCGCTAAGCTTTTATAATTTTAAGAATCAGAAAGTAAATAATATTATTAATGAAGGGTCTGATATATTTACTGTCTGCATAGGAAATGAAAAACATTGAATTACCTTACTTTGCCATTGCCAGTAAATAATTTATGGTTTAATATTGATTTTTATTTTTTTAATTTAGGGGCACGTTGTAACATATGCTATGGACCGTGCATTAGCTTAGCCCGGTCCTGTCTCAGTAACAACTAAAAGAAATAAACTTTATCGAAAATTGAAATTTGTCTGTCTGTCTCATGGACAGCTAAAGGAAATAAAATTTTATCCGGTCTCATTGACATAAGATTTATGTACTTTAAGTCTATAGTATCCATTAAAATTTTATCAATGTGAAACGTATCTTCATCGACGGAGTAGAATGATTCTAGTCACCAAACAACCTAGTTTATTGAATAATATGATATATGAATTCAGACTAATGGTGGGTGATTGAATGTAGAATAAAAATTATGTGATATGTCATATGCTTGAAACGGACTTCTTCAGGACTAAATAATATTTTTATTGATGGAAACACACACACACACACACACACACACACACATACATACAGGCGCGCGCGCACACACACACGCACACATACACAAACACACATATATATGTAGGGGAAGGAACGAAATACAAAAATCGGTTATAATTATATATAAAGAAAAACGCTGAAAATGCAAGGATGCCTAACTTTACATTTTAAGATTCTAACGTACTATGTATTTAAGTGCACAGACTTCTTTTGTGTGCCGTTTCCATTCAAGACAGTAGCGATCATGACTCTCCACAATTTCATTTCCTTTGTACCAGTTAATTATTTTTTTAACTCTCTTCTAAACCTTCTTCCGTAATTCAATTACCCAAGTTCGCTAGGTAGGTTATTCGTTTTTTTCTTTTCTTCAGTGAGTACTGTATTTTCGAACACCTTCCTCATTACGTTCACTGGATTTTTTCTCAGTATGTGTCAATAAAATTTCAACTGTATCTTCCTGTACACGTATGTGTTCTTTTTTTCATTTCGCCTAAAACTTCAGTCCTTCTGTAGAATGACATTGCTGTTGCTTCAAGTCTCTCTTCTTCATATGTTAGGAGATTGACCAGCATTCATTGCCATATAGGAGGGCTGATATTACCTTATATGACCTTATACAGCTTCATACCACAGTTTTGTTAAGAAACAGATTAGACTGTACGAACCTGAACGTACGTTGACTGTGGAACACTCAGAAATTAATGCCTCTTTAATAGATGCTTTTATTATTATTATTATTATTATTATTATTATTATTATTATTATTATTATTATTATTATTATTCCTCTTCTTCTTCTTCTTCTTCTATGAATTGTGTCTCTTCAAGATGTGGGCGATCATGGATCTTTACAACTGACTATCTTTCGTATTTCTGAACAATACTTATTTGCGCTTCCATTTCACCCCAGTCTTTATTCTACCATTCATTTACACAAACATGTTGAGTAGGTTTACTTGTTGTTTCCTTATGTCTTTCTTGTCTTCAGTTGTTGCATGTCCTTACAAAATAGTAAGTATTACAGAAATCTCAGCTGTCTTTTTCGAGCAAAATGTCTTTTTCTCCAAAAGTCCATTGTTGCTCACGCGTTTTGTCCATCTAGGTCACCTCAAGCCTCAAGAAACTGTCAACATTCACAGCCATATAGAACGATTAGTTCAGCACTATTTTATTTGCTTCTAACGAAGTTTTCCTGTTTCATTTGTTTAATTATTAGAAGGCATCATTCCCTATTTCAATGCACCTTTGAATTTCTACGTCACATTTCTCATCGACCGTTTATTCGTATAAATCTTCCCGAATGTTTAGATTTTCGTACTTGCTTGATTCTCTCATTTCCAATTTGCAATATTTAGGCTGTTCCTTTTGATGATATTCATAGATTTTGTCTTCTTACAATTGATGTTTTTTTCTTTCCAATTCCCTTTACTTTCTAGTCTAGGAGGTCCCGTAGTTTTCCTTCCGTGTTTGTCATCAACTCTGTGTCGTATGTTATTAAGATTGTGTCCACCACCAATCCTAAATCCAAATAGGCTTTCTATTCTCCTAAGATAGCCTCTCTGCATAGATTAAATAATTCCAGTCAAAAGATGCACCATTGTCCTACGCCTTTTTATTATTTTATTTATTTCCTCAATTCATTTTTCTGTCTGTTTGCAGGTGATTTGTTACTATTGTATGTTTCAGATTATTCTAAATTATTTGCCAAATAAATAAATAAAGTTTTCCAAGCAGTTTAAACAGTAAATAAAGCTAAGCTTAGTATATAAAATTATAACAATGCACTACTGCGTTAACTGTAATAATTAGTGAGGTAGTTGAACAGGTCCATTGCTACTAAATATTGAGTTCGATCCTCACTTGGTGCTGCACACTTGTGGCCTTATGTTTAAACAAAAAAAAAACTTGATAAATAACTAAAATGGCGCTTTTCTGTACAGTAATAATTAGAGGCAAATTTTACAGATTAGAATTACTGAGGTAAATGATGCTCTATACTTTTAGCCTTATGCCAAGATTAGTAATATCTTAAAGCCAAGATTTGTAATAACTTAAAAATCTCACTTATCTTCGAGTTTTGATATTTTTTGCACAGTTAGGGAGGGGATTTAGAATAGGCCAACTGCATTCCCTTCAGATGATAAAACACCACCCGTATAAAGTGACACCTTCCGGGTGTGTAATTGCAGTCTCGAATATAACCTCGACCAATGTCTACCTTTTGATTCAAATGTAAACTGGACCCATACCTACTTTTTTATTAATTCATTTTAGTTTTTGTCTTGTATGACAATAAAAAGGTTGATATGTTGTAATATTAACCAACCTCACCTAACCCACTTTTCCTTTTTTGCATAAAGACAAAAGGAAAACTTATTTTAGCCGACGCATTTCGTACTCTGAGAGACTTTATTAAGGCAAAAGTATTTATATACAAGAGCAAAAATGTTAGTGATTTTTCAAAATTTTTAAATTTAAGAATATTCATAAATATTCATCAGATTGATTGAAATGTCAGATAAACTATGAGGACGCAAAGTGACACAATTCAGTGTCTAATATTTATATTTTATAGGTTATTACTTTCTACAAAAACAGTAAATAAGAATGTTTTCACAGATACAATTCTCGTATTTTCTTTCTTTGCTTGACGTTTGCAATACTTTTAATTGTTTGTTTAGTATAACATGATACGGAACATTGAAAGGTCACTCTAAAAGTGCTACCTGTCGGATAGCCGGATCATCGGTGATAAAACTAATTCCCTAGCAGGATTTTCTGGTGAAGAATGTGGTTAGGCACACAGTAGGATTAAAAACTGAGACATGTCAAAGGGTGGATGAACCTTCTTGTAGGGTCAATGACCATTAGCACTCCATAACCATGTATGCAGTCAGTGAGGTGGTGACAGGTAATAGCTGAACAGAGGACTTCCTAGACTGGAGAAAATGACCGTGGCTACTGATGGAATCAACGGTCACGTGTCCGTAACACCATGACAAGCCGAACCTTTAAGTTAGACGACTGCGGTTTGAACTAAAGAGAGGTGGGCTCCGTCGGGTCTACTTGCCCAAGACACGTTACGCTGAATACTTATCTCTTCATCTTTCAACTCAGATATTTGGAGGGAATTGGTCGATTACTAGGCTGAGCAGTCACCCTACGACCACACCCGGTCATGGGACTGATGATGGGAAGGATTAGTATCATGATTATTGAGGTGTCATGTTGAGCCTTTCGTGGTATCTTAGCAGTGCTCATCTTCTTTCCAGTTGGTATGAGACGTGTAGCACTGGATTTCAGGATACAGAATAATTCCTTCACAGTAGGTAATTCCTAGTCTTACAGTACTTATAGTGACTATGGATAGTGCTATACTGAATCTTTCGCCTCAGTAGCGTAGAGGAGTTAATATATGCTTTTACTAATCTCTTCTCCAATGAAGACGCTATTATTGCTTAATGCAGAACCAGTAACAGGAAAGAATTCTTAACTGGGTATTACTCAGTCAGCCAGGGTGGCATGATGTGATTTGTCTTTTGTGAAGATATCTGACATTTGGGAAATATAGGCAGATGTGAATTCACGCATTTCTCAAAGATTTAGTACAAAATTAATAAAAATTCGTTTTTTTTTTTTTTTTTTTTATGGTATCATTATTTCTTCGATCTTATCATTTTTTGACTTTATTATTTTCCGCTAATGTAATTGTAAACTAGCAGTGTTCAATGCGGGAAACGGAAGTATATGTGCCGAATTAGAATTTTACCGGAAGTTGTTTTCAAAAAATATAACTAATCCTGGCTCTCAGTCCTATCGCCAGTATCTTGAACAAAGCCTAGTAAAGCATCTGTCATATTTATACAAATAAAATTTATTCTCGTGTAGTGACCATTGCAATAAATCTCCTAATATAAGGATACTCTTCTGATTTCATACTATCATAAAATATCCATTTTAAAGAGCTGTTAGTCTATTTTCATTAGGATACAAGAAGATGTAAATATTTACAGTATCTGTATGTTAAATTTGTGTTATGATCACTATAGTATAAATTGTTTTTTGCTTGTAATTCTAGGTGACATTCTGAAAATTAGCACGAAAATCTACTTGTTTATCTAGGTTTGAAATTATTGGGTCAGGTATAATCTCTGCGTTATTCCGTATTTTTTGTGATGGCCTCATCTAGGTTCATTTCACTTATAAAAATACGTCTAACGTTTGTAAATACTAATGTACATCTTACTATGAAGGAATACTTAGTAAGAATTAGTACTGAACATTTCGACTGTCCTTGCCACGCTTGTGTTCTTATGTCGTAAGAAATAAAGTGCGCTTCGCTTACTTTTCTTCCAATACAAGCAGCTAGACTCTTTCTGGGCCAACATAGTCTATCTATTTTCATGGGACTCTTTTTTCCATAGATAGATGTCTTATTGTTATTATTATTTTTATAATAATAATAATAATAATAATAATAATAATAATAATAATAATAATAATAATAATAACTATCTTCTTTTTGATGTACGCCTTCTCCAGATCCCGTTAATGGCAAGCAGTGGCGCATTACTCTACTGCGTCGACCCAATGTAAGAGCGGATGTGATACGCTTCGATGATCATGTCTTTTTTTAAATTCATGATCTCTCCTGGGTATTTGCGTGTAAGTGAATGTAACGAAACCGGCTGGAATTTCTTATTCCTAGCTGTTATCTATTAGACCACTCGCACGTGCAAGCTTACTGCACTTGGTATTCACAGTCACCCATTCAGTTAATGACCAAAGTAGACGTTGCTTACCGAACTGTTGTGATATGGTCGTTAGCATAAAAGGATGTATACGCATATATATATATATATATATATATATATATATATAGTTTATGAAAAACTAGGTAATCCGTATGGGTAAACCTAAGGAGGATAAAATCCAGAGAGCTCAATGTAAATACAGAGCAAATAATTTAAATAAAAACAGACCACTTTAAGGTTCCATGTAATAAATTATTTCACCGCAGCCCTTTTAAAAGGACTGCGGATCATCAGACTTTACTTCCAAACAAAAAATGAAAAGAAAATTTACACATTTTTGACGGGCCGCATGAAACATGTAAATTAACGAAGTGAGGAAGTGAGGGGGTGAGAGAAGACATGAGTGAGTTAGCAGATATTGACACATTTAAACGGTTAACTTAACGGAAGTTATATATTGAAACCGAAAGGGTAGAGAAGAAAAAACTCATAGAGAGAAAAAGAGAGAAAAAGAGAGAAGGAAGTTAAGAGAGGAAAGAAGAGAGGTCACTAATTTTCTTTGTAAAAAAAGCTAGAAACAGACGCTGTTATTTTGCTTTACTTTGAAAGTGTTTCACAGTAAAGCAAAATAACAGGGTATATTTTCACGTTATTTTGAATTATCATATATTTGTATTCTGATTGGTCATCATAGGTTACGTAACAATGTTTCACCTACTGGGCGTGTGTGTGGGGGGTGGTTGAACTCTTGAAACACTTTATTTTGCAATCAACATCACTTGATAAAGCACCAGTAGTGACGAAACACAATTGCAATTTTTATAATGATTTTATAACATGCATATGTTATAATTTCGAATATATATTAGGTTGGTGCAAAAATAATGTCGGTTTTTGACGAATTTTTAACGTCAAAAACCGACATTATTTTTGCACCAACCTAATATATAAAACCGACATTATTTTTGCACCAACCTAATATATATATATATATATATATATATATATATATATATATATATATATATAAGTTACAAAATAAAACTTTCCACATTTACCTGGATAAAGGTCATCAGGTTGATGAAACGGGTTGATAAAGAAAAGTTTTCCTTTTTTCTTTCTGACAATTTGACCGCTTAAATTATTTTTAGACAGGAAGAGAAACTAAGAAAAAAGCAAAAACAACAAAAAAACGGAGACAAATTGTAATTATATCCTCTTTTGGAATTATCCACACAGATTACCAAAGCCTTCATGACCTTTGTCTCTCTCTCTCGCTCTCTTTCTCTCTCTCTCTCTCTCTATATATATATATATATATATATATATATATATATATATATATGTATAGAGGTGGGTAAATCAAATATCTAGATATCAGCAACCGTATATGCGTTATATATATATTATATATATGCTGATTACAAATTATATATATAAATGTTAATTTATTATACATACATACAACACACACACACACACACACACATATATATATATATATATATATATATATATATATATATATATATATTATTTATTAAAACCTGTTTCATTAGGACATGAACATATATATATATATAAAACTGAAGAGCAAAATAGAGAAATGTAACGCGTTTAGTTTTTCAAAAGTACTTTACCTAATTCCTTTTGATGAACGAAACACATTACAACGATTTTTTCTGTTATTCAGTTCTATAGGTAATTTGATATAGCTTTCTTAATCGATCATTGAATGTGTTACAATTTTAATTTTGTGCCAAATTATCTAAGATATAAGAAATACCAACACTCAAAAGTTTGCCTATCGTAGAATTACAGAAATTACTAACATAGACTACTAACGTTAGATTAAGTTCAAATGTTGTCTACTCCACTAGTATATGCCTTGTTCTAAATTAAACAAAGTTCAGTAAATATCTATTAGTAATGTGATGTCCAGTAATATAGTTTATCATATCACTCGCTTATGTAATCATTTGAATCAATACCAAATGAGTCGCTATTGTGACATTACATATATACTAAATATATATGTATTATTATTTTCTAAATCTAGCGTAGTCTAGTACAAATATAGAGTACTCAGTGGGAATTAGCATCACTGTTTACTCTTTTTGACTAGAACATATTGCTCTCATAAATGCTATATAATCACACTCTGAATCTAAAATTTGAATTTAAAATTTGAATCTAAAATTTGAATCTAAAATTTGAATCAAAAATTTGAATTTTAAATTTTACATATTAAATAAATAAAGGAAACAAATTTAAATTTATCTCTACTCATTTCTATAATCTAATATAACAGAATTTAAAATTTTGAATTGAGATTTTTAGTTAGGAACACGCCCCCTCTAACTGTAAATGCTGGATCCGACCCTGGAAGTTTATGTTGCAATCAAATAACCAGAAATTATGCGTGACATACGTATATGTATATACGCGATCTAAATTATTCTGCATCATATATTAAATATAACGAGAATCATAGATATATAAATATTAAATCTTTCAAAAACACTATTCAAAGTCTTGAAATTCAGCTACCAATATTTTGCTAAATGTTTCTACTGATTTGCCTTCCGGCATTTTACCGGTATTAGTTTTTTGTAGACTGTAGCCTTTTCTGAATTACGAACTGAACAATTTATTCAATCATCGCCAGGTTCACACTCCTTCCCCGTCTTTTGAACATGGGTAGAGATTTATCCTTTGTTTACGATTGGGCTTCCGGTTCTTTCTCTTAAAGTTTCCTCATTCTCTTTCACTACTAAAAAACGGTTGGCATTGTTGCCGGCCGGTGTATGCATTGAAAGATAAAGACGTGTGTCTCCTGAAATGTCCAAACAAACATGGCAGACACGGGATGTGAACCAAGTAAAGAAATGTTAAGAAACGACAAGAACGAATATATATGTACTAGCAGCATGGCCCGGCGTTGCCGGTGCTTGATTCAAAAATCGTACGACTCATACAGCAATCGCTATCACTTGACTTAAAATATTTTTGCCCTTCCTTACCTTTAAAGGAGTGCCCTTTGCCGTGCTGATGTTGCTACATGCCTTACTTCTTGCCTATCTCACACTGCAAATTTTTCCTAAGCTCTATACTAAACATTAAATCTGTTACGAAAAAAAAACTAAATAAAACGATCACCTTTAAAAAAGGACTCGTAACTGGAAAAACCGAATAAAAAAAGAATGTTAACAACAAATACATTTTCACACCCAACCCAGTTCTGCGGAATCAGTATCAACGTTGAGTTTAAGCAAGCGAATGAGCCAATTGGAGTAAAGTGCCATGCAGATTTAAATTTTTCCCACTTGTGACGATTTTTTTTGCATGCTAGTTAACATTCGTGTCAGTCAGCTGTTGACTCTCACGCTGGCCAATAGAATCTTCCTGCCTATTCGTGGCAGCCAGCTATAGGCTCTCACTCTGGACAGTAGAAAATGGCCGCAAACTACATGAAGTGCCGTAGAAGCATGAAAAAATCGATTATTTCCACTACTGATGGGAGTTGGGAAATGTAAAGTCGGTTTTGGCCTTTTCGCTAACTTGGAGCATGTGCATGTAAATTTTGGTGCAAATCCGTCGAAAATTGCGGCCGTGCATTCGTTACACACACACACACACACACACATCCTGCCTTTTATAGATAGAGATAAATGATAATGTATTAACAATAAAGGGTTACAAGTGACAATGGACAAATATGTGTGTGTCAAATGAATTGAAAACTTTTTGTGTGCAAAGTATGTGTTGTGAGTGAATGCCCGTGTGTAACAACACTGATAATCAATACTGTAAAAAGTGTTAATAATAAAAAGAAAAGAGTGGTTATGGAATGAGAAAAAATGACAAATAGATATCGAATTTAAAGCCTAACCGTGTCTAGACAAAGAAAATGGAAAACTTGGAAAGTACGGAGATCTTGACAGAGAGCTGTAAAAATATAGGATAGGAAGATGAGGATTATATCAAAATATACAGTGAAACTTTCACCAAAATATAGCGTGGCGATGCTAAGAGTAACTTTTTAGAAATTGATTTACTTAATTTATAAATCCAGACAAATTTGATATTTTGTGATATTGGGGTTAAGGAATTTTTCATCTTTTTTATTTTAGGGTTGTTAAGATTTAACTTATTTAGAAAACTCCTGTATCTAATGTATCGTAGCTATCAAGTCGGTCAAGTCAAGGTGGGGTCTGGGGTATCTCTCTGTTGATACAAACTTCGTTTTTTTTCAAGTAGAAATTTGTGGTAGTGTCTATGTTCCAACACATCGTCTGGATTTCAATGGCAATACATTTGGCATTTTTATTTTTATACTTAATTTTTATTTTTATAAATTTCAATTGCGATTTTTTCCAAAGGGGCATTCAAATATTATTTAGTCACATTTTTAATATTTATATTTTTATTTGTACCGACTTAAGATATTATATTTAATTTATGTACTAATTGATTATGGTAATGTTAAAATTAATATATTAGGATCTAATTATGTATTCATAAACTATTCTATTTATGATAAAATATAAAGATGTTAGTTTCATTTTTTTTTAAAATAGCTATTACATAAGGAAAAAATTTGACAGTGACTACAAAAACTCACTATTCCATTTCTTTGATTTAATAAATTTTTATTTTTCAGAAACTTAATAATATTTAACTTTTCACGAATACACAAAATGCATGGGTCATTTAAGGATCTACAAGTTCTTGCTTTTTTATTAATTTCCATTTTACTGTTAGTGTTTTATTGGTTTCTACATACATACATACACACACACACACACACACACACATATATATATATATATATATATATATATTAATTGATTTAAAATATGTTTTTTTTTGCTACACAGTTCTAACCATGTTTCAAAAATGGAAGCGGAAAGCTCCGAATTTAATTTTGTAATTAAATTAAAGACATTAGTTCCATTTCATCCTCATTTTTTCGCTACGCAGTTCTAACCATGTTTAAAAAATGGAAGATTATATATCTTACTGTTCTTTCTTTATATATATATATATATATATATATATATATATATATATATATAAAGAGAGAGAGAGGGAGAGAGAGTGAGGGAGAAAGCGAGAGAACGGTAAACAAAGTGAATATAGAAATCAATACTGCATTGTTCATCAACGTGAACCTAAAATTATTTCTTCTCTTCGTTGGTCCTTTCATAACTGAAACTGCTAATATTTGCCTGTTTTCTTTTTTTTGCCAAATGATTTCGTGAATTATATTCCCGTATGACGTAAGAATGGTTTGGAACATCTCTCAACGATTACAGTAAGGGGATAATATAATTCTATAAACAATTTGGTATTCTTTTATCTTTTCAGCAGTAGCAAGCGATTAAAGGGTTAAGGTTTTATTTATGCAGACATTTTCTTATGATGCTGAGAATTAATGTGTGAAGGCGTTTTAATTTGCATTGTCATTTATTTCTACTTAGGTCAAGAACAACATTAGAGCGTTCCTAATTGAAAGTACGTGAATTTAATTGTAATTGTTGATTTGTTTTACTCGACGTTTTTTCAAACGCTTCTACGAAATCGCATAGAACATGTATTGGTGAGTGCGCATACAACTTCGTAAAAAGATTGCTCAGAAGATCGCCTCGTATAGAAAGATAACCAGTTTGCTTCACCACATCATTCATTAGTGGAATCATTTAGAACTTCACGAGGAACCCTAATATGATATCGACGAAGCAATGATTTATTTAATCATATTCTTAGACTTTCTCTCTCTCCCTCTATGTATCTATCTATCTATCTATCTATCTATCTATCTCCCTCTCCCTCTCTCTCTCTCTCTATATATATATATATATATATATATATATATATATATATATATATATATATATTTCCTATCACCCGGTTCACATTCCTTTCCTGTCTTTTGAACAAGAGTAGATATTTATCCCCTGTTTTTTTATTACGATTGGGTTTCCGATTCCTTCTAAAGTTTTTTCATTACAAGAAGCCCCTTGTAACTTAGTAGCATTATCGTTCTTAGTAACATTTTCATTAGTATAAAATGATTAAAAAAATATTGCGTATTTGGACAGTAAACTTTGTTTCAACTATGTTTCATTGAATATAACAAAAAATAAAATGTTTTTATTAGGTTTTTCTTCCAGTTTCAGTTTTGGAAGAACTAAGGATGTGGAGGAATTGTCCATAATGATTATTGTCTCAAACGCATTCAACCTATTCTTTAGTTATTTAAAAGGGGTCCGTTGCTAATGCATTTCAACGTTCCTCTTCTAAGGTGTATTGCATAGAAGTAGTAGTAACTTTAGACTGCACGAGAGGAGAAACTGAGCATGTCTTGGCATTGCTGTGTCTTCAGAAAAGACCATCAACACACATTTAAATTAATATAAAGTAAGGTTGATACCTGGCTTGAAATATAAAGATATGTATGTATATATATATATATATATATATATATATATATATATATATATATATAAAGAGCATCGATAATTTTATTCGGTATCGACAGACAGATTTCTTTAGAATAATGATGCTATCAACCAGAATTTTTCTAATGCGGCTTGAGGCTTGTAATCACTAAGCAGGGGCTTGTTGTTGAGTGTTTGGTGTAGATTATCAGTTTATGATGAGACGCGATCTTGTACTGGGCAATTAAATTGATTCCCTACATTGATCGTCTTTAGTTGGGATTTGCAGTAGTATTGTTATATATGTGATTATATATATATATATATATATATATATATATAAATATATATATATTGAATCAAAGCCATTCTAAATTGTACTAGGACGATCATGACTATGTGTTACCAGGAAACACCTGAATATCATTTTTCCATCCGCGATCTGTTCTTTTCATATTATATTTTCTATCCATTCGGCACCAATCAAACAATCTTTTAATCCATCTATTATTTTCATTTTTTTCCTGTATTTTCATCTTCTTTTATTTGATAAATCCCTTCATGACTTCGACGGTCATCGCTGTCACCACAACCTCTTGTCCTTTTCAGCTCTTCATAATCTTTATCTTTTTGGTATCTCACATAATCCCTGTTCTGACAAATATTTATACAAGCTCGTTAGGTCGGATTTACTTCTATCCTCCTTGCCCCGTGAGTGTCGACTTTTCTAAGTCTTCTTTCCTTATTATGTGCCGTAGAAATTTCAACAATCTCTTTCTCATACTAAGAATAACAGTCCCTTTTGTTTCCATGTTTCTAAAACTTCGCCATTGCTCACATGTTCAGTACATAGTTTTCTCAGCATCCTTTTGTAGAACCATATTTTTGTTGCCTCAAATGTCGTTTTCATCTGTTTAACATTCACTGCCATATAGGTGGGGATTGATATTACTTAACAGTTCAGTACTCGTGTTTTTTTTAATGAGATTATCCTGTTTCTTAATACTTTGATTAGCTTTTGGAAAGCAACTTTCCCTATCTTAATGCTCCTTCCGATGTCGGTGTCGAATTTTCCATCCTTGCTCTGTTAAAACAATTATAAGATATTTAGATTTTGAACTTTTTTTATTTATTTTATCTTGGTTGATTTTCTGGTTTGTGTCGACTTATTTCTGTTTCTTACAGCATTGCTCGTTTCAGTGAATACATTTTTTAGTGAGTTTTTTTAAAGTTATTTTATTAATTATTACTTTATCGTTATTTAACATATGTATATCGTTCTATTTAATTTCTGCGTTTTTTTATTTATTTAATATTTCTCTTTATGTGCCATGTCCCTTCAGGAATTGGGTAGTCACTGCTCTCTTTCTTGTCCTTTGTAGCTCTTAAGAAAGTTTGTCTTTTTACTATCTCTCCTAATTGATGAGCGAACCCCACCCATCATATTCAGCCCTCCACACACAAGGAAAGAGAAAATATGTGAATATGAATTTTATTTTTAGAATCAAGTTTCTTATATCAGCTATGATTCTTCGAATCTGATTATTGGGGATTTTTTTTCACATACTATTAACTCGAAAAAATGAAGAAGTTACCTTGAATTAATAAAAAACTGTTTAGAATTTTATTTATTTTTCTATTTTTATTATTTAGCGTTATTACCTGTCTTATGTATATGTATTTCAGGAATTCTTTTTGTTGTTCTTCTAAACTTATGAGTGGTTGTGCGAGTAGTGTGATGGATAGCGGCTCAAAAAGAGAAACCGTGGAGCTGAGTTCGAATTCTAGTTTGGTTCGTTATTTCCCAAGTATATAACTTACAGACAAATATACTTGGGAAAGACATGAATCCATTTCCCTTAGCTATGGGTAAAATAGTATGACTTATCTGGAAAAAAAACATTCATACATGCACACACATATACATATTTTAGGGCACATGGCCAGGGGATAAAAGTGTTGGTTGAATTCAATGACTTGACCCAAAGAGCAGTGAGTTCAATACCTGACTACAACTGAGATGGACAAAAACTAGGAGAGTTAAATTAAAGGGAGATAACTGATTCTGAGACAACCGAAAGAGGCATGGCACGTGAAACTAGAGCAATCTACCACAGTGAACGTAATAAAGGGTTCACTTCGAAATTCCAATCACCTGAAGAAGGCCGGATCGTACAAGGGCCGAAACGTCGTGAATATGGCAACAAAAATGAGGACGACAGTCCAAACAATGTAAATAGCGTAAATGATTACAATCAGAAATATAGACAGATACTATCTACCCTTATTGGGAGCGAAGAAAAAATGAATTAGTGAATTAGTTGGAGACGTTAGAAATATACAGTTGAAGTAGATTTTATAAGGAACTAGAACAAGAGTTAAAGCTCTACTCCTCATCACATACACACGCACACATGAATAAAAACAAAAGGAAAACTCATCCTTTAACGATATAATTTTAGTTATTACTAATCTGAACTTTTATACACACATATTAATAACCCAACCGGTATATTTCTGGAAGATAACACATTTTTAAGGTAAGCAGGCTTTGTAATTAGAGTGCTCAGTATTAAGAAATACAGCATTAATAGAAAACAAAGTCAAATTTAACTTTATATATATATATATATATATATATATATATATATATATATATATATTCACACAGATAAATACTATTTCAGAATTACTGTAATTTATGGAATGTATATATATATATATATATATATATATATATATATATATATATATATATATATATATCGTCTCTAAAGATGTGGACAATAGTCCAAATAATGTAAATAATGTACATAATACCTCATCTCAGAAATATAGACAAATACATATCCTCTCTGTTCAGAGCTATGTTAATTGTTAATGCAACTCGCAAAGAATGGAATTATTCTTACAATGCAAAATATATTTCAGCTTTATTTGAGCCCCAATTCGTAAAATAACAAATCGGTCAATTTTGCGCTTATGAACATAACTTTGATTATGATAAAAGTAAAATGCCGTTAGTAAAATGTAAATATTTTAAATATTCTCTCTTTATGCTTGCTCCTTTCCCATCCCAATTTCCGGAAAACATTTTCAGAGCCTGCTCGAAATAGTTTACATGAAATCATATCCTCTTGCCTCACACATTTTACAATATTTATTTTATTTATACGTTCTACAGACAATTTATTGCGGGACTGTTATCGTATATATTCTCAATAAGTTTTGTAAATTTATATTCCTTAATATTCGCTCTTCGTTTATGATAATTTTTTTATTGAAAGCCAATGCGCATTAACTCTAAAAATGGGCGAAAACGTTATGAAAATATATCACCCACTAATGAAATTAAACTCATAAATTTTATCATAATTTTTAAAAACTTCAAATTATTTTAAATTATTTTCACCAATAATACAAAGACTCCAAAGCTTTGTCTTAATAAAATTTCATTCGCATAGGAGATTGGATCTCAAATACTACTACTACTACTACTACTACTACTACTACTAATAATAATAATAATAATAATAATAATAATAATAATAAAGACATATAATCTATACATTGGATGCACAATTATAACTATACTAGTTACTGATTTTTGCACAATTTTCAAAAAATGCAAAAATATAAAACAGCTTCTCAAATGACAATATTCGGGAAATCATTTTTTTTTTTACTCTTTCTTTTGTCTTATTCACTTGTCTCATTTATTACAATTCGTTTGATTGCATAAGTTTGGACGACATAAAATTTCTAGTTAAATACTGTTTAGGATGTTTAATTCCAACGCTCTCTAACGTTTACCTTTGACGGATTTTTCTTGTCATCAAAAAGGATAAAGCTTTTCTCGGCCAATATTGAGGACAATTTTTGTATCTTTAAAGTAGGTATGTTCAAAACTTCGCTAAAAATGAGCATACCCTGATCAAAAAAGGACCCAAACTTGATTAAACATTTTTTTGTCGTCTAAATGTTTGTTATTATTAAGAGGAAAGACAAAAGTATTTTTTGAATATTTAAAATTTTTTTTTAATCCTTTCTAGCATGTCCGAAATTTTAGCTAAAAATCTTTCTTTTTTTTTTTGAGTCATCAAAATTGACGTAAAATCATGTCAGCTATCATTGACCGTTTTTTAAACAAAGTGAATTTCTCCGTTTAAAAAGCTTGTAAAATTTAATTTTACTTTTTTCAAAAGTTATTTTAGGAAAATTAGAAATCTTAAAGTATACTTAGTATATTTGAAACAAATATTACTTAATTTTTAGTAGAAAAAATTTAGTTAGAAATAAGAGAAGCATGTCTAACCGTGGTAATTGGTTTTGGAGTTGTGAATTGACGTTTACATCAATGTATCGACAACTAATGTTGGACAATTTATCAGACGGAAGGGCAGTAGTGACAGTATTTTTAATTTTTAAGTGAACCAGCTTATTTAACTATAAAGTAATTCTTAAAAAATAAATACTTTCAAAAGTCTAGTATTTATTGATTCATTTTAGGTACTTTTTTTAACGAAGATATGTCCTAAGCCTGCACTGTTTCCGTCTCTAAAATTGAATCTAAAAAAGAAAAAATTAAAAATTGCAGCACATCTTTCACTGAAAAAGAAAAAAAAATGATATTTAAAAACGAATAGAAAATATTTAGGGAAATATGTAAAAAAAAAAAAATTATTGTAAAAATACACCGTTTCGCAGATTGCAATAAGCTTTCAAATTTAAGATCTGAAAAAAGTAGATTTTTAATAAGAGACACACTGCTTCAAAATATTTAACAACTTTATCACATTTTGCATTTAATTTTTTTTAAAAAAGAAAACAATTCTTGTAAAAATTAATTTTTCATCGAAAAGATATTTTAGCTTCAGATAAAAATGTCCTTAATATATAGTACTAGCATCATGGCCCGGCGTTGCCCGTGCTTGATTCAAAAATCGTACGACTCATACAACAATCGCTATCACTTGACGTAAAATATTTTTGCCCTTCCTTGCCTTTAAAGGAGTGCCCTTTGCCGTGCTGATGTTGCTACATGACTTACTTCTTACCTATCTCACATTGCGAATTGTTTCTAAGCTCTATACTAAACATTAAATCTGTTACGAAGAAAGAACTAAACAAAATGAACACAAAATGATCAGCTTTAAAAAAGGACTCGTAACTGGAAAAACCGAATGAAAAAAGAATGTTAACAACAAATACTTTTTCACACCCAACCCAATTCTGCGGAATCAGAATCAATGTTGAGTTTAAGCAAGCGAATGAGCCAATTGGAGTAAAGTGCCATGCAGATTTAAATTTTTCCCACCTTTGACGAATGCAGCTATCGATTTTTTTGCATGCTAGTATTCAAGTTAACATTCGTGTCAGTCAGCTGTTGGTTCTCACGCTGGCCAATAGAATCTTCCTGCCTATTCGTGGCAGCCAGCTATAGGCTCTCACTCTGGCCAGTAGAAACTACATGAAAAGTGCCGTAGAAGCATGAAAAAATCGATTGTTTCCGCATTCGATGGGAGTTGGGAAATGCAAAGTCGGTTTTGGCCTTTTCGCTAACTTGGAGCATGTGCATGTAAATTTTGGTGCAAATTCGTCAAAGATTGCGGCCGTGCAATCGTTACACACACACACACACACACACACACACACACACACACACACACACACACACATATCCTGCCTTTTATAGATAGTGATAACGTCGACAAATAAGCCATTTATCAGATAGCAGCTCCATAAAAATACATATTTCGAGTTAATTTTAGAATAAATAAGATAATTTAACTCTGAGAAATATTTACAAAAACACAAAAGTATTATACAACATTAACTCTAAAGAAAAAATATTAAAAATATTAGAAGCTATAATTATGGAAAATAAATAAATAAAATAATCTACAATGAACAAGATATCAATCAAAAGAGGGACCAGTATTATCAATGATTTTCCATACTCGGGTATAAGATTTTCATGATGCGTTTCATGTGTGAGAAGATGTTGCATGTACCAACTTGTTCCGGTGATATTGAATATGTGATATAGTTTGTATTTCCTCCCCTCGTTCTCTTGACATTTCTATAATAAAGCATGACAGTCTCATGTGTTAATCGCCCGCTGAAGATTGGCTGTAACATTGGTGTTGGGTAAAACATTGATACGTTATGAGGTCTTCCTTAAATCGAAGTTGTGAGCGCAGGTTTTCTTCTCCAGTTTTAATAATAATAATAATAATAATAATAATAATAATAATAATAATAATAATAAAACATCGAATTAACACACTCGTGTAAATATGATAAAAAACAAGAGCAAACATTCGATGTGCGATAGGTAAATCATCGTCATTTTATGTTTTTAATTTCGTGCATGCGTGTTGTTTGTTTTGTTTTGTTTTTTTCATTTTTTCGACTGCACAGTATACTAGGATCAGTGGGATACTGTCTGTGAGAAAAAGTGTACGCAATTCACTCCTCCAGAAATGTTGAAACGGCATACTGAACTGTTTAGAATTCGCTCCAAAAGTTTCAATACGAACATTTCAGAGCGTTTGGTGTCAATCTGAGGAAATTGCAGAGGATTCGGTAAATGTTGTATAAGTCTAATGGTGATTACGAAGGTACGGGAGCTCGGAAAACTCACTCTGATCGTTCTGATAAGAAAAGAAAACCCCCGAATTTGTTCATGATGACCTCAGACTCAACACAGTGGCCTACATTAAGTGCTTGAGGAGGTAATGGTGCCTTGGTGGGTGGCTTCTGGAAAACCCTATATAGGACTCTGCACCATACCACACAAGCAGGAGAACCCAGTCATGGCTGTCTTGCATCTGGCCACTTAACTTCTCAAACTTCAATCCCCTCGATTATGTAATATATTCTCAGTGTGTTTCCGTAGAGGGGACAGCATGAATAAAAAGTGACAAGAGGAAAAACTATTCTTAGACGCGCATTTCGCCCTCTGCGGGATTTTATCAAGGGAATGGAGGATTTATTTTAACCATGTACAGGAAAATAAATCTTACATTGCCTTGATAAAATACGTTAGAGGACGAAACGCGTCGGCCAATAATAGTTTTTCTTCCTGTCTCTTTTTATTCATATATACAATGAACAAGATATCAATATATATATATATATATATATATATATATATATATATATATATATATATATATATATATATATATATATATATATTGTGTATGTATGTGTGAGAGTAGTGATCTGAATTCTCAAGGAGTGTTTCTGCTCTATGCCAAATTCAGAAAAGTAGAATGAACCACCTAAAATGGAGTGATAAAAATCTTTCTTTGTTCAACTCGCTTGTGCTTGTATTCAAGACCCGTTTCGCTTCTTATATAATTCTCTGTTGGTCTAAGCAAATTTTATTAAATATCTAATTATATTTAGGGATGGGCACTTGAAATAAATTAGTAGTTAACAGCCCTGTCTCACCTGACCATTCGCTCACATAGTTAGTTCTGTCTGCAAGAGGTGCCCTACTTTTGTAACCAGTGTCACAATTTAAAAATGTAACAATTTAAAAAAAAATCATTCTAAGCAAAAGGACAAAGCCAAGAAGTTACTGAGTGTTACAGAATATAAGTAAAACGAAAAACTATTAAGGAATAAAAGAACAGAAATTAAGATGACGTAAGAAAAAAGTGATTGACATTGCATTTATACTTTTGAAGATCAAAGTTGACTGGAAAGCAAGAAATTGGAAGAGAGCTTCACAAGTCCGAGAGAATTGACTGTTAGCATAGAACTTACGGTTACATCGAGCTGATTCAACTGCAAAATGATGAGATCTTGAGCCAGTCTCATACTGCACTTAAATTCATAGTGTCTAAGTCTCATACAGGAAAGTTCATCAGAATGATTAACATGAAAGTATGTATGGAAAAAGGCACAGGGGAGCTACATTACCAAAATTTATATATTCAAGGTGATTAATACAAGGATAGGTTTTCTGACCGGATTTATTTAATCGATACAACAAAGCGACCCTAAAGAACTAGAATTTTGCACTTCGATGTGGTGTTATCATTAGAAAGCTTGTCTCGCTAGATCAATTGCGAGTTCGATCCTTCGGCCTTGTGACACATCTAAGCTACGTTAAGAAAATCATCAGGGGCTCATTATTCTCAATTACGACAGAGTAGTGAATTCGAACCTCACCGAATTCTTCACACTTTCGCCATTGGGAAACATCTAAGCTTCACTTAGAAAATCATGAGCACTTTGATATGGGGTAATGGTTAGCAAACTTATCTCGTTAGATCAATTACAACTCAGTAATGAGTTAGATTCTCACTGGGCCCTCTACACTTTCGGCCTCTAGACCTAAGCTACGCTTAGAAAATCCCCTTATATAGCTGGACAATGTCCTCCCAGATGAATAGAAAACTGGAGGCAATACAAATAATTCCTTACAGAAGGATGCTGAGAATCCTATGGATTGAGCAACGAAAATGTCTTAAGGAAAATAGATTCGAAAAGACACTTAGAATCAGGAAGCAACAGCTGTAATTTATGGGGCACATGAGGAAGGATGGTTTGGTGAATTTAACACTCGCGGGACATGTCTAAGACATAAGGGGCAGGAGAAGGTATCAGGCTACCTACCTGTTCAGCTTGGGTGAAGGGATAACAGAGCGGCAGTGGGGGACAGTGCTTGGTACGAGGCACATTTTGATAAGAGCTGCAAAAGACAATAAACTGTGGAGAGCTATGATCGTCAACGTCGAAAAAAGACACAGCACATGTAATAAAAAAATTAGTAGCTACGGTAATAAAAAATAGCTGACATGATTGAGCATGATATAAATATACTAAGGACTAACTTGGATACAATTATATAAACAAAGAATACAGGCTCATAAACTTAAAAAGAGAAAGGATAGTTGCTTTTAAGGTAAACAATAATGCATTGAATTGATTGCGGTATTTTTTTTTTGTTTTTTTGTCTGAACGCTTATTAATATTGATCTATTTATAAAAGCATTAACTATACAAAGGGTGTAGAAGATTATCTCATATTTCAATGAAACATTAATATAAACAAGTACGTTCATGACATGATGATTTTTTTATTAAATGATGCAATGTTAACCATAATTTATTTTGCCTAGTATTTCTTTAATCTTAATTTTACTTGTTTTATTTATATTAGTAGTAGTAATATTATCTTAAATGTTATGATTAGATAAAGCATTGTCAACCACTATTTATTTTTAGTAATATTTTTTTATTCTCAGTGCTACTTGTTTTTCATCATGACCGTTATTCTAAGAACATCAATAAGTCTTATTTATCGAGATTCAAGCGAGAATCGAACTCACATCCCGGTTATGAATATGTCATCTACAAATATAGAATTTACCTTTATTTTTCTATGTTTTTATATTTATGAAGCTGTTAAAAATCACGAGAGTTATCTAAAAAAAACAAAACAAAAAAACAAAATGAAACCTGCGTGTCGAATTCAAAACTCAGTCACGTCTGATACGTTCACTTTTGCATATATACCCATGGTAAGGCATGAATCCATTTTTTCTACCCACCCACTCCAGCTAGGGTTTAATATTTGTCTGAGATGCCGTAGTTTTATCTTAATTATTAGATGAAGCATTGTAAGCTGTTGCTAATTGTTGACTAGTATTTCCTTTTTGTTTTTATTTGATAACTGATGTCCTTTCTGTGTCATAAGCATTTACTACTTTATGAAGGTCATAATAGAATTAGAAGAAAAATTTATGACGTAATTCAAAGCAGCATGACCTCATATTCTGATGTATTGTTATTATTTAGACATTTTAGAAATTTTAGCTTAAAGAAATTATTTAATTTATTGCTATCAGATTTCGGATGTTGCTTACTGGATGATTTTGATATAAATATACACATGTCTATATATTTACATATACAGGGTGCGCCAAGTAATTGTGAAAAATATATAAGAAAAACCAAGATAAGCAATGAAAAAGAACATTATATTGAAAAAGATACGTATCATTTCACAGTAAGGAAAATCGTATTAAAAATGTTTTTCATTTTGGAGATTCAGTCAAACATTTGCATGCATGAAAAAACAAAGTATTATATATTTAAGTATTAGGTTGGTGCAAAAATAATGTCGTTTTTTGACGTTCAACTTCAAAAGATCATGAACTTCTTTCATAATAAACTTTATTAATCGAAATAAGAACCATTAGAATCGACACATTTTTGTCAACGAGAAACAAGTTTATTTATTCCATTAGCATAGAAATCCGGAGTTCTGGAAGCGATGAAGTCATTGAAGGCCGATTTGGCATCATCTCGGCTTTTGAAGCATTTTTCGCACAGGAAGTTGTCGAGATGCTTGAAAAAGTGATAATCGGTGGGCGAGAGGTCCGGTGAATATGGCGGATGAGGCAGAGTCTCGTAGCCCAATTCGTTCACCTTATGCAGGGTCAGTTGAGCAACATGCGGGCGAGCGTTGTCATGGAGGAGAATTGGTCCCTTCATATTGACCAATCTCGGGCACATACGTTGCAGCTTCTGGTGCATTTCATCAATTTGTCGGCAGTACTTCTCCGCCGTAATCGTTTCGCCCGGATTCAAGAAGCTGTGATGGATGAGACCGGCCGCAGAGCACCAAACAGTCACCATAACCTTTTTTTGGTGCAATTTCGGCTTCGGGAAGTGTTGTGGAACTTCTCCGGCATCCAACCACTGTGCCTAACGTCGCCGGTTGTCGTAGATGATCCACTTCTCATCACACGTCACAATCCGCTCGAGAAATGGGTCGTTTTTGTTGCGCAGAAGGAGCGTAGAAGACACCTCAAAACGACGATTTTTTTGATTATCGTTCAATTCATGCGGCACCCATTTATCCAACTTTTTTGACTTCCCTATTTGCTTTAAATGGCGAACGACTGTTGAGTGGTCGACCTCGAGTTCAACAGCAACTTCTCGTGTGGTTTTGCGAAGATCGGCTTCAATTAAGGTTTTCAAATGTTCGTTATCAACCGCATTCGGCCGGCCGGCCGCGACCGTCTTCATCTTCGAGGCTCTCGTCACCATTGCGAAATTTCTTGAACCACAGTTGTGCCACATGTTCGTTAGTGGTTCCTGGGCCAAACGCATCATTGATATCACGAGCTGTCTCGGCAGCTTTTCGGCCTTGTTTGAACTGGAACAAGAAAATCGTGCGGATTTGAATTTTGTCCATGCTGTCGAAAAGCCTGCAGAAAAATGAAGGAAGAGATTGAGAACGGTAACGAATAACACGATTCGATAGAGCGAAAAACGTGCTTCAAAATGATATATAACATGGCTATATATATCAATGAATTAATTCAGAAATCATATATAAAAGTAACATATGTGAGAAAACGACATTATTTCTGCACCAACCTAATATTAATGTCGGAATAAATACTTTCTGCTCCTGTAACACTTCCAAGTCATTTTTGTTTTAACAACATACATAATACTTAAAACGGTGGTCGATTCTAGGTCAGCATTGTTAGCAGTGACCAGATGTTCTGATCCTTGCCACACGCTGCCTATACCAGATGTCTTGGCCCTCAGGATTGTAGGACGACGAATTGATTGCACGCTGTTTGATACTATCGCGGTTGAACGGTCGTTGATCGCTGTCCACTTTGGTCAACACCCTTTTCCTTCCACGCTATGTTTCTTGAGCACAGAACTAGCAGGGATCAATTAATCTTCAGTATCGTAGCGCTGATTCAAACTACGGCGAGCTGTGCTATAATGAAAAAAAAAAAAAAAAAGAAATTTAATTCAACTTCCCTCTTATAATTTTAATATCTCCTTCGGACACTGTTTCTAACAGAACGCTCAAAGTCTTCGCAACAATGGGGAATACTGCTCTTTTCATTTCTTGTGTGTAACAGTTCAATTCCTATTAAGTCATTTCTCATATCCTTTCACTAGGACTCCATTATAATAGTTTCCAACTACAAGGAGTACAATAATCTGAGATACCGTTCTTCGCTGGTAACTTTTGTGCTACCTCCTCTCTGGCCATATTCAGCTGAATTACCTCATCTAACAATAGTTTAATAGTAACCTGTATGGGTTCAAATATATCACAAAAGTGACTAATCATTTTAATTTTGTTATTATCACTTCACTCGTCTTCTTAAAAATGCCGGGATAAACCTTCGATAATAGCTCCTATGAATCCTATAACTTGTTTTACTGTCTTAGGCTCAGACATTGTTCTTATGACTTCTACGTTGTACATATCGGGCTTAATCGCGTCCCCATTTATGATAAAACTAAATTACTCCGTCTTTTCTCTCATGAACAGACACTTCGGCGGCTTCAATTTTAGCCCATGCCT
Organism: Acanthosepion lycidas; assembly: GCA_963932145.1. Lineage (NCBI taxonomy): Eukaryota > Metazoa > Mollusca > Cephalopoda > Sepiida > Sepiidae > Acanthosepion > Acanthosepion lycidas. The sequence goes on from OZ010616.1 coordinate 33,181,313, forward strand.
CCTTAATCAACCTAACACGTTTCCTGTGGTCCATAAGTTCCTTAAGTGTTACAGATAACATCAAGATGTCTCCCAAATAGGTCATGGCGAAACTCTCCATTTCGCTCTGCACTATAGGCAACATCTGCTGGAAAATACCCGGTGTATTGCCTGACCACATGGCGTGACCCTGAATTGGAATAGCCCCATATGGAACAGAAATACAGCTTTCTCCTGGTCCGCCTCATCGGGTACTACCTACCAATAGTCTGACCTTAAATCTATTGTTGAAAAGTACTTAGCCCTTCCCAGAACGGCAAAGATGTCATAATCAGTAGAAAGGGCACTGCCAGTGCTTTCAAGATGGCATTCAACTTTCTAAAGTCGACACAGCATTTGTGCCTCCCATCCAACATATTCACCATCACGATGGGGGAAGCTCTAAGGAGACTCGAACCTCTCAACTATGCCTAATTCTAACGTGTCTCTGTTTTCTCCACCAGTAATCTATTATGGATGGGTGTCCCATATGGTTTTAATTTGATCGGCTCTTGTTCGCCGGTACCGATTTTCATTTTTACTGTGTGGGTCCTCCCTAATTGTTAGCCACTACATCTCGGTTGTCTCTCAGCAATCGCCCTATTCTGGCCTTAAATTTTTCTGGGGATATTATTTCCCCTTTCCTTAATTCTACTCGACTTTGCCCCTTCTTCCTCTGCTCGTCATATTTCACTCGGTTAAGGGACCTTATTGGCGAAGCTCAAGCTGTTGCTCTAGATATATCGAAAGCATTTGCCAGGGTTTGGAATGCTGGCCTTCTCCGTAATCTTCAGTGATACTGTATTACAAGACGATTATTTGATTTAATCCAATTATTACTGTCTAACCGTGAAATGTAGGTTGTCCTGAATGGGTTCTCTTCCAGTTCCTTCCTCCCGAACGTTGGTGTTTCTCAAGGCTACTTGTCTTACACTGTTTCTGATCTTCATTAATGATCTTCCTGATGTCATCAGTTCTCAAATCTGCATCTACGCAGACGACACCACCATTTACTCCTGTCGCAATAGTAAATACGACATTGCTGACAAAGTTAATCTGGCCGTTGGTCTCGAAAACAAACTTCAATTTGTGGTATACTGGCACAGGAAATGGCTTGTGAATTCCAAACAAAACTGCTGTCATTTACTCACCTTAGAGAAATGTCCTAACTCACTATCAGCATGCTTGATACTCAACGAAAGCGCCTTCTTGGTCTTATGTTTTCAACTGACCTGAGGTGGAACAAATACATTGAATCAATGCTGCATCTACCACAAGGAAAGTTGGTTCTCTGTTTCACGCCAGAAGATTTTTCTCGTCTGAGTCCATCCTTTACATCTACATATCTAAATTCGTCCATGCATGGTCTAGTGCTGTTCATCTCGACGTTCTTGACCAAATCCAAAGACAGATATGCGGTGATCCTGACCTGGCATCTCGATTACAGTCACTTTCTCACAGATGTGATGTGGCTTCCCTCTGTATTTTCTAAAAATATTTCCATGGCATCTGCTCTGACGAGCTATTTTCCCTGGTGCTTCGACTACATGAATTGAAGCGTGGTACTAGGTTGGCATGTCGGTCCCATCCTTTTACTGACGATACAGTTAAATGTAACATCCTCCACTACTTCTACTACTTCTACTCCAACAGCGTCTTCTTTCGCACTTCCTGACATTGGAACTCCCTTCCACTTACGTACTTCCCAGATAACCATAATCTTAAAAAAATTAAGTGTAATATCAATCGACATCTTTTGATGCCTTGATTTGCGTTCTTCTTTTTATCCTTCTTCGTTTGACTATTTTTTGTTTTCCTCAACACCCAATATACCCAGTCTTTTCCCTTACTTTTACTCCCTGTAGCACCTTGCGGACTAGTGACACTCCCGCCTTGCTTGGGGTGAAATGCTTAAAAAAACAAAAACAAAAAGAAAAAAAAAAAGAAAAAACAGTTTTTCAATTCTTTCTGGTCCGTCTTTGTATGTCAAAAGGCCTCGAAAACTGCTTGTTACTTGAAGTCTGACTGCTTTCTTTTAGTTTACTGATCGCTGAAGATCTACGTCTGACCCATGGTCACTCATCTTTATCGTTCAATCAACCGTGAACTCAGAAAAAGAGAGACACTCTGACAAGTTCTAAGTATCACAACAACTTATAGAAAAAATGTTCACTGGAGAGGTGGAAAATAACGCGAGAAAAATGTAGGGAAACCAAAAAGGGTTCAACCTGTTAATTGTCTTGTAGTCGCTGCAACTTGAAGAGAAATATTCAAGGAATTTTTCAGAAACTTGACTAAAGTCCGTGGTTGTTTTACTCCTCTTACAAATTGTTCTTTTTTTTTTCCTTTCGTCTTTTCAGCTTGGTCGTGCTGTATTCTACGTTCTTGGATCGATCTTGGTCAACCTGTGGTCAAAAGCTTTTCTAACAAAATTTAAAAAAATAATTTAATTCATTTGTAAATAATTCCTGAGAATTCCATTAAAATCCGACAATTATTTGATTTTTGCAAGAATTTCCAAATTAAAAGATGTTAAAATTTGCCATGCTAAAAATTGGTACATCTGCTGACGCCAGAAAAAACAAGATGTTTAATAAAAATTTTGAATCTTCAAGAAATAAGTAAAAAATTTTTTATTAGATATACAAAAAGTACTTTTGACGATAAAACTATGTTTTCAATAAGTTTGGGGCATGTTTTCATCAGGGATCGTTGAATTTTAGCTATCTTGTGAAGGTACCTAAAAAACCTACAACTGAAAAAACGAAAACGTAAGCAAACGCAAAAATTGAATGTGCGCGTATAAAAGAAAGTTAAATCCATGAATCCGCACGGGTACAAAAAAAAAAAAAAAAGTAAAAAAAGGGGGCGGAATAAATTAAAATTTGAAAAATTTGGAAATATCATTTAAAAAACAGAACCCCTTGAGGAGTGGTCATTGCCAGGAAACATCGAAATGTGGGAAAACAACAAAAAATGATATTTAAAAGTTAAGTAATCTTTACACATAGACATACATACACACACACACACACACACACAAATATATATATATGTTTCATTTTCAAGCGAAATTTGGAAACTCAGATGTGTAAAAATAAAAATAATTAATAAAAACACCGATTATATATCTTACTGTTTTTTCTCTTTATTAATTTGTGTGTGTGTATACATACATACATACATACATACATACACACACACACACACATATATATATATATATATTCACACACACATACACATATATATATGTATATATATATATATATGTATAAATATATATCTATATCTATCTATCTATATATCTATATAAATATTTATATATATATATATATATATATATATATATATATATATATATATATATTATCGCACATTTAGTGCTGGTGTTAATAAAATTGTGTTCGATGTAGAATAACAGAGCTATAAATTATATATTGATAAGAAATTTGCCTTTTTTCCTCACCATTAGCACAAATCTGACTCTGTGAATAAGTCCGGAAAAATTAATTAAAATCCAACAATTTTTGATTTTTGCAAGAATTTTCAATTTATATGTCAGTCACCGCAAAACAGAGGCTAAAATCTTCCATGCTAAACGTTAGTACACCCGCTAACGCAGGAAAAATCAAAAATCTAAAAAATGAGTAAAAAATTTAAAAATACTTTTGATCCTTCCTCTTAATATTAACATAACGATTCTGACGATAAACCCATTTTTTCATTGTATTTGGCACATTCTATCATCACGATATGCTGATTTTTTAGCTTTTTGGTGGAGGTACATTGCTAAGAGAGACTCTTAAATTGTTCTTTACGCAAGTAAATTGCTAAGACACACAATGAGGAAAGAGGACTTGACACTTGCAAGGCATATTGAAAGCAAGAGGGTCATTGGAAAGCAATGCATAACCGATCTAATGAGATGTTGTTAATGTTTGTTAGAACAGGAATTAGGAGAGAGGGCGTAAAGATAAAATTTACTAAGAGATACAAAAGACTGAAAATTGCGAAGAGTCATGATCGCCAACATTCTGAAGCATATAGAAAACGCTTGCATACGGCAGTCTTCAGCGAAAGGTGGGTGAAAGAGGCGAGCTTGGTTCGTTTGAACGGGGTTAGACCTTGATTTTCTCTTTTAGGTCAACCTACGTCACATCGGGGTGGTTTCCTGCGGAGCCCTCCCCTTGGTTAGGTTAGACAAGCTTTAGTGTACCTAGTTAACGTAAGTGTTGTTCCTGGCCTGTTCCCGGCTGCCTCTTTGGTTATGATTCAAGTCGATTCCCCCCACCCAGTTTGTTTTGGCACCCCATTTTTCATCTCGACTGGGTCAGCTTTATATTTCCCCATGCCCGTATTATTTTTTATCCTTTTCCCACATTCGTAGTGAGAGAGCTTCTTGATTTTGTCCCATGGGCAGAATACAGCGGCCTCTCCTTTTTGAGGGTTGGACGGGCCCTACTAACATCAGTTATGTTTAATTTGATTTGTGCTAATATTTCAGTTTGTTACTGGGTTCATCTCCCTACCCTCTCATTTTTTCATCACCGGTTTTATATATATTTTACTATCATTAAATTTTTATGGCATGGTGCGCGTTTTGTAGGTCCCCCTCGAGAGGGTGTGGTATTATGGTGCATGGGGGATTGATTGATGACGGACGAGTTTTTGTGGTGAATGAGTAAATTGTAATGAGTGAATGGGACGTGAATCGGATTAGCTAGGTATAAGATAGTTAGTGTGGACCAGCCTTAACCCCTCCTCTTTTTCGGCCTTGTGCAACAATTATGTAATTTTTACATAATAAATATCTAGAAGAAGAAGAAAAAGAAGAAAAAGAAGGAGGAGGAGGAGGAGGAGGAGGATCTTGTATAAATTGTTGACAGAACAGGGATTAGATGAAGTAGCGAAAAGACAAAATTTCCTAAGAGCTAAAAAGTACAATAAATTCTGAACAGCCATGATCGCCCTTAATGGAACAGAACATGGTAGAGGACGAAGAAGTTTTTATAAATGGTTGGTAGATCAAATTTTAGGAGATATAACGTGTGAGAAATTCTGCAATTAAAGCTAAGCTCCTATTGGCTAATTTATGCCACACCGTATTTTTGTACCGACCAATCTCATTGGTTGAATTTTCCTTTGCCTTTCGCGGGCATTTTCAACGGCCCGTGCCTTTTTTTTTTTTTCAGTTGCTGCAAAATCTTCGAGATGACTGGACTCATATTTTTCTCACATTGCAGGGCCTTTAGCGCCCAAAATTGAGCCTAAATAACTATGCAATTATTCTTCTTGTCTCATATTCTAGAGACTTTTCAAGGCTGAATAATTTAGTCGGTTTATTGACTGTCGTCACATTATGTACTTTTACATGAAGAACTTTTCTGCATGCTCTCGACAAATAGCCGAGTTTTTATTTCAGCAACCAAATTGGTAATGCTCCTGTTCAACGACCGTCAAGTTCCTGCTTCTTCGAATCTGCATAGAGACCAGTTGAGTCCTACAGAGAAGAAAAATACTACCACTTCTTTGAAGTAACTATCCCACCCTAGTCACAGGGGCAAAAAAGGGCATAATCTTTTTTTGCAAAGACGAAATAAAATTTGTATTGAATTTTTTTTCTTGTCTCTGCCGAGGGTTAAACCGTGTGAGAAGAAATTCTCACAAACGAAAAGACAAAATTTACTAAGCACCACAAATCACAATAAGTTATGGAGAGCTATGTTTGAAGTCATTAAGTCATTTTATATGTACTATTTCATCTTTACTCATGGCCTTTTGAATCTGTAACCTGACTTTTATTTCTTTATCATAATATCCAGAGTTATCATCTATATAACGAATAATTATAGTAAGGATAGTGAAGCTCCTAGGAAGATAATTTTTCTTTTTGCCCTCTGTAAGATACTATCGTTTTGTGGTTATTTTTATTTTCCAGTTTTCCATTTTCTTCATTATTGATTTCACTGCATGTTTTGAAATATTTAACACCTTCATGCATGCTGTTATCCAGGATTTTGGTATCATGGCCTATAATTATTACTGAGTGCGAGTGCAGTACGTCAAAATAAGTGACACTGGGTTATAAATATAGGAAAACCAATATACCCGTCATGACACCCAGTCTGATAAAGTTATACCAGGCACATGCGTCATAGTCAAATGTGCTTGATATGAGGAGAGTTAAAAGTAGTGCAAACCTTGCTGAAGAATCCTAATTGGAAACAGTTTGCTCTGACAGTCTCTGATTGAAGTTGTTCCAAGTATCTAGATGTGACTCACAAGTTGCTTTGGCTGCTTCATATTTCAAACCTAAACAAAAACATCACTTATAACTCGCGGGCATTATGCTCTCATCCTGAGGTGTAGTGCATCATCCGTTAGGGAATTTGTTCAACTGTATAGGACCATGTAAATAAATCTGTGTGACTGGACTGGACATTGATTATAGCCTACCTTAATTCACCAACACAAAACATGTATATATTAACAACTTCAATCAGTTAAGATCAGAAACCATGAGAGCGACGCCTGGTATTTATTATTATTATTATTATTATTATTATTATTATTATTATTATTATTATTATTATTATTATTATTTAATTTGCGCAGTATATGAATACTGGATGTGTGGTGCAGTTTGGTGTAATAGATAACAGCTCGGATCCTGAAATCAAAGAGCCGAGTTCGAATTCCAGTCGGGTTCATTCAATAATTTACGCGCAAATACTCTTGGGAAAGGTATGAATCCAACTCTTCCTCCATCAGCTATTGATTGAATAACAGGACAGACCGGGTCCTATAGCCTTAGTTGGCAACCAGTCTATTGCAGAAAGAAATGGCAAACTACTACTAGAAAATCTTCTGCTTAGTCAGTCAAGAATCGAAATAGACATGATCGCTCAAGCGTGTAACAAGTATGACACTTTATTAACTGTTGGATACTAGAAAAATAAAGGTAAATAACAATAAAAATCGGATTTTGTGAGGTAATTCTCAAGAAAAGGAGTACTTATTTCGAAGACTGTCGTAACAGAATTTTACAACCTTTATTATCTTTAATTTATCAGATGAAGCTAAGTTTAGAAATATTTAGTATGACAGAGATTAATAGTACATATATACATATAAAGTAATATTGATAGTAGTTTTGTACAGATGTAAATATAAAATAATATTGAGAGTAGTTTTGTTCGTAGTGATAAAACTCCATATCAAACAGTGACCCTGGATATATTTCATTTTCAAAAGGAAATATATTTACAGAAGATAAACGATAATGATAATAGATCGAAGTGTAGCCTGTGAAGCATAATTTATAGTCATTAGACTACACTTGATGCATCATAAAATATCAAAATAATGACTGAATAATTTTCCATTTTATTTTTCAGTACATAAAACATTAATGCTTACTTTATTTGTTATTAATAGTGAAGAGGTGTAGATGCGTGGTGGCGTAATAGATAGCACCTCAGAATAAATCAAGTTCTAACTCCAATCGAATTTGTTTCATTCACTTACGCGGAAAAACCTTTGGAAAAGCTATGAATCCATCATTTCTTTTTCTAACTATCAATAAACTAGGCCCTATAGCCTTGGTTGCAAAATCGGTCTAGAGGAAAGACTCTGATTTCAAACATGTCTGGAGATGTGCTATCTTATCCAATATACACTACTGCTACAGCAGCGGAAATACATGTGGTGTACTTACGACCCTAATGTGTTAGGGGCGAGTGGTCGTGAATGGAGAGATGTAAGGAATGTCACATAAATGTGCAACTGTAAATAATTAGCACTTACTCCCCGTCTGTTCTAATATATCTATCTATCAATGTCTTTTCATATCTATCTATCGACTTAAATTATTTCATATTTATTTGTCAACGAGAGTTTATTTGTCTCATCATCGCCTTTTTAAGTTCGCAGATTAACTCTCACCCTATACTTAGAAACAAGACTAGTTTTCAGTATTTATCAATATATTCCCCCTTGTTCCAAAGTTGTTTAAGCATTGCAATCCCATTACAGAAGTAGGTGGCTTCCAAAAACTCCTATACAGCATATATGATCTCATTATTGTTTCTAAAATGGCGAACACGCAGATGGTATTTGAGTTTAGGAAACAGAAAGAAGTCAGATGGAGATAAGTCTGGTAAGGTTGATGGGCAGCAATTCAAAGCCACAATTGGTCGATACAACTGCAACAACATGAGCAGTGTGAACGGGCGCGTTATCTTTGAGCACGAGCACAGTTGTCTTAATTCTGATGCACAGTACTGTCCATTAACAATTTTTCCCCTTTTTCAGGTGTAGTCTATCATGATTACGCCTTCAAAATCCCCAAAATAGAAGGCAACAGATTGTCAACAGATGCCGCCTGCTTGAACTTCTTTGAGAGTGGAGAATCAGAGTGTTTCCATTATTTGCTTTAAATCTTAGATTCAGGTTCGAGGTGGTGAACCCAGTTTACATTCCGAGTTACTAATCTGACTCTGGAAGTGAGTCAGAAGTGTCCTGGAAATGTCAACCCTTTTCAGCTTCTGTCCTGGTGTCAGCATTCTTGAGACCCATCTTGCAGCAGCTTTCTCATCGCCAAGATCTCAGTTAAAACCAAATTGACACAACGAGAGTTAATGCATATGAACTTAGCTATGTATTGTATAGTAAAACATCTGTCATCCAAAACCATACGGTATGTATGTATGTATGTATGTATGTATGTATGTATGTATGTATGTATGTATGTATGTATGTATGTATATGATAAATAAAGAATAAATACGAAACATTTATCAATCTAACATGTTTCATTTTTATTAAAGCTTCGTTATAGATAAAAAGAAAACAAAAGGACAAAACTTTGGTATTTTCAATTTTGTTTTGATCGAATCTCATTGGCCAGTCATGTATCACGTGAATTAAAACCTTAGATAATTCTATATGTATGTAAGTTTGTAAACATTCTATTATGTCTAAGCGGGCATCGTATAGTAATGTGTATTCGTAATTGTTTATGCATATCTGTCTAGAAGGAGGAGTTCTAATGTCTTCATCTTTGTGCGGTCAGCCAGCGCAGTGGAGGTGTCACTCAATTTAATATGGGACTGTTTTAAATACGTACTCTATATTAGATGCATTAGATTCTTTAAGAATGGATTTAAAGAAGGGCGGCGATGTAATGTAATGTTTTAGGCGTGTGTTTATAGTCGGTAATAATGTTATTATTAAGTTTTCAATGTATTTTCTCTTTAAGGAATTATGCTCTTTTTTAAATTATGGTGGCATTAGTAAAATCAAAGTTATTTCCAGCATCTTTCCTGTGCAATACGAGAGAGTTTCATCGTTTGTCTAAGCGCAAATCTCTCTTGTGTTCGTACATGTGGGTTTTCAGATCACGTGATGTCTCTCCTACATAAACATTTTTGCATGGTAAACAATTTATTTGATAAATCCCGGTATTTGAATTGGTGTTAGGCTTATTTTCCTTCCTGATTATATCTCCGATTGTCTTGGAGGTGTATTTCTTTATTGTCCTTTCTTCTCACTAAAGATTTCTTCATCTCTTTCACTTTCAGCAAACTTTGCCGTATTAGTGGCATTATAATTTTGCTTAGTGTGAAATAAAAAAAAAACTTTACGCAGAATCATATACATCCAGAAATAATTGAATACAATTTTCTGCCTTTCCAACAAAAATACTGTTCAACAAATTTGTGTTCCATTACATAGTAATAGTATGTAATATTAATTTCAAATATAACAATGATAATTGAGTCATCCATGATGAATGTAGAATTAGTAATCCTGATATCGAAATTGATGATGACGTTATATAACGAGGTTATGTGATAAAAATAAATTTACAAGTCCGATAATGCGAATAAACAAATATTTACGAGTGATCTTACGAATGAAGGATTTAAAAATTAAAGCCAATGAATTAGATGCAAACATGCTTTATCTATTGTACGTTGTTATAAAGTACGTCATAATTTGTTTTCTGTTAGAAAACATTTCTTTGTTGTCTTGCAATGAATTGTTACTACGTCATAATTACACTGTCACAAAATACTCCATCGTTTGTTAAGTAATGAAAAGCGATCCTGAATAGATGAAAAGGATTCTGGAAAAGTTCCTGTGCGACTGACATGTTTGTTTTTTATTTTGAAATATATCGAGATAAGTTGTTAATATCAAATGACCTGTGTTTATGAGGAATGACTGTATGAAGTTTAGCCCTTACAGATGCATGATGCAACAAGCCGTCAATATCTTTTAGTGAAAAGTCATTAGGTACATATTTCATATCCCTCCGTCGAACATAATCAGTAAAGTACATTGTTTAGGAACTAGGTTGCATCCACGTTGATATTTTATCTCCTTTATGTCTGAAATGAGTCCTTGATATAAATAGATTAAACTCAAAGTTGAAGAATAAACAAACCATTTCATTCATTTTGCCAATTTCAAAGTGTCCTAGAAAATTCCATGTGTGCCAGTCTGTAACGGATCTCGTACTGGAGTCTCCTAACAGAATAATTTTTTGAATGTTTGGAACCTCACAGAGAATTTTCTAAAATATTCCATAAAAAGCAAGTTTCAAATCTTCGCTGTAATCAAGAGTGGGATATATGCATCGATCTGAGTAACAAAATAATCTCTGTTTAATTTTAGTCGAAAGTTCAAGAGTCATTAACCCTTTGCGGTAATTCAAGTAATTCTAGAACTAAGGTATTGTGGATGGTAAAACCTACACCTCCTTTGTTCTTTTCGTTTTTCTTTCCAGAATATTGTGTATAGACCTACTCCCTTGATTCGACTATCTCCGAGCAGATTAGTTGCCGATAGAGCAGCAATATCAAGTGAATAATTTAGTAATTCCTTAGTAACTTTGACAGTTTTAAGTTTAGGGTCAATACTTATGTCATCAACTAATATTTGTTAATTCTGACAAATATAGAGTCGTGCTAACCATTTGAAATTACCTTTTCACATACAGTTCCGAGCACAATAATGGACATCTGTCAGTCACACTACTTCCACACTAAACTAAAAAAGCAATTTTAATTTTTGCGATGGCGACGAGGAAGTGGTATGGTGAACGTTCCTATGACCATGACGTAGAGCGGCATCTTTTCCACCCATATATGACAAATTGGTGGGACACTTTCCCGTGTGTGCATGGCTGCGAGTAGCGACAGGCTTCATCAATCGTCGAGACACTCCTGTCACGCAGAACTGGGACGACAAAATCAGTGATGCCCCTCTGGGATATATGATAACGGACACGCTCGCCCGAGTGTAGCAACTAAATCCTGCTCAGGGAGTGTCGTATGTGAACCCGAGGGAGCTGGACGTGTGTGTAGACGCGAATTCACTGGCTGTGAGAGGAGCGCTTTAGGCCGATGGTGCTATCATTGAAGACACCTGTTGGTTGCGACTGATAATGATACTGCCTTCGGTAGTCAGCAATTCAGATGGTTCGTGAATGAATGGGGCGTCCGATTCCGACCGCGCTGTGCGTACAAACCGTCTGGAAATAGTATCATAGATAGGTGTCATCGGACAGTAAAATGGATTGCTGCGTGGAAGAGCTGCCTGACCATGTAGGCTGTATATTGGTACATCACACCCAAGGACGACGTGCCCGCTTCGTCCACGCCCGCCAATCTGCTGCATTCGTACCAGATTCGATTGAAAGGAATTGACGTTGTGACCCCGCCTGAACACCAAGGAACACAGAGAGGGCGACGTAGTCTGGGTGAAAAATCCACAGGGACGGTGCACGTTGAAATTTAAACCAAGTCGTGTTACGGCAGTTTTTTAAAATACATCAAATAAATTCAATAACTTAATCTAAATTGTTTGTTTAAAATTTGACAATTTTTTCCCACCAAGTTTGAATTACTGATGTTTACATGATTTGCTTAATAACTTCAGACACGGTGTAAACTAAAAAAGCAATTTTTAGCTTAGTTCTTGTAAATCCTGAAAATGAATTGGTGATCCGTGCTAATCGAAAAAGTGATACTCAATACAACTAATGGGGTAACGGAATAACAACATTACGCCATTTGATGAAGAATAGGCAGCCCATATGCAAGTTGTTAAACCTGTACCTCCAACCCGTCAGATCCATATCCGTAACCACCTTCCTATTTCCACAGGACTTGTAATAGATAAACACATAAAAACGTGATACACAAATAACAAGAAATAAGTTTGTTAGAAGTGAACGTGCAAAATTAAGTCTTATTCAACTTCAACGAGATTCTAAAAGACTCTCGCTAAAAAAGTCAAGTAATCCAGATAAAGGCCATAAGAAGATGTCTGGCGTAACTATGCTAAACGGTTTTGCATTAGAGTTGCCCACTAGACTTTTTCCATTTAAAGAAAGCCTAAAAGATAGCAAGTGTTTGTTATCCGTCTCATAGATAGATTGTTTTAAGCAATTATCATAGGTGCATGCATGTGTGAGCACGCGCATGTTATAATGGTTCCTCTTTTTACAATGATGTTCACCCTGTACAAAGCCCAAGAACCACTTGTGGTTGAGAGTTATAGAATAAGTAATATGAGAAGAAGATAATGCACCAAACCAGATATGACAGCGATATTTCATGCACGGACAAATGGGAGATTTATAAAACCAAAAGATGTAAAAGATAGAATTCACAGCATTTTGTAGATCATAAAAGAAATAAATTCTGTGGATAGCTATGGTCAACTGCAGTTGGAAAGAACATGGCATTTAAAAAGGTATGAGGTACTAGATCAGGAATTATATTATTACAGACCATTCTTTAAATTTTGTCATGAATCTCAAGATATATAGCCGGAGCACCATACCAGATATGGCAGCGATATTAAATTTATAAATGTAACCGATGCAAAAGATAAAATACTTGGCATAACACAATAAGCGAATTTTCCTAGCAAATGAAAGATGCAATAGATGAGATGCTGCCTGTGATGCATGTCGGTTTGAGTAATTGTTTCATAATACTTATTAAACACCTTGACAATGCACCAAAACATATATGGCAGCGATGGTAGATTTATAAATGTAAAAGATGCAAACGATAAAATAATTAGCATAATACAATAAGCGTATTTACGATAGCAAAGGAAAGATGACACAGATGAGATGTTACCTGTGATGCATCGGGGTTTGAGTAATTATTTCATGTGCATTATTAAAAACTTTGACAATGCATCAAACATAAATGGCAGCGATGGTAGATTTATAAATGTAAAAGATGCAAATGATAAATTACTTGGCATAACACAATAAGCGTATTTTCCTAGCAAAGGAAAGATACTACAGATGAGATGCTACCTGTGATGTATCCCGGTTTGAGTAATTATTTCATGCTCATTATTAAACACTTTGACAATGCACCAAAACATATATGGCAGCGATGGTAGATTTATAAATGTAAAAGATGCAAATGATAAAATATTTGGCATAACACAATAAGCGGATTTTCCTAGCAAAGGAAAGATGCTACAGATGAGATGCTACCTGTGATGCATGCCGGTTTGAGTAATTGTTTCATGCTCATTATTAAACACTTTGACAATGCACCAAAACATATATGGCAGCGATGGTAGATTCATAAATGTAAAAGATGCAAATGATAGAATATTTGGCATAACACAATAAGCGTAATTTTCTAGCAAAGGAAAGATGCTACAGATGAGATGTTACCTGTGATGCATCCCGGTTGGAGTAATTATTTCATGCTCATTATTAAACACTTTGACAATGTACCAAAACATATATGGCAGCGATGGTAGATTTATAAATGTAAAAGATGCAAATGATAGAATATTTGGCATAACACAATAAGCGTATTTTCCTAGCAAAGGAAAGATGCTACAGATGAGATGTTACCTGTGATGCATGCCGGTTTGAGTAATTGTTCCTTGATCATTATTAAACACTTTGACAATGCATCAAAACATATATGGCAGCGATGGTAGATTTATAAATGTAAAAGATGCAAATGATAAAATACTTGGCATAACAAAATAAGCGTATTTTCCTAGCAAAGTAAAGATGCCACAGATGAGATGCTACCTGTGATGCATGCCGGTTTGAGTAATTGTTTCATGATCATTATTAACCACTTTGACAATGCACCAAAACATATATGGCAGCGATGGTAGATTTATAAATGTAAAAGATGCAAATGATAAAATACTTGGCATAACACAATAAGCGTATTTTCCTAGCAAAGGAAAGATGCTACAGATGAGATGTTACCTGTGATGCATCCCGGTTGGAGTAATTATTTCATGCTCATTATTAAACACTTTGACAATGTACCAAAACATATATGGCAGCGATGGTAGATTTATAAATGTAAAAGATGCAAATGATAGAATATTTGGCATAACACAATAAGCGTATTTTCCTAGCAAAGTAAAGATGCTACAGATGAGATGCTGCCTGTGATGCATGCCGGTTTGAGTAATTGTTCCTTGATCATTATTAAACACTTTGACAATGCACCAAAACATATATGGCAGCGATGGTAGATTTATAAATGTAAAAGATGCAAATGATAAAATACTTGGCATAACACAATAAGCGTATTTTCCTAGCAAAGGAAAGATGCTACAGATGAGATGCTACCTGTGATGCATGCCGGTTTGAGTAATTGTTTCATGATCATTATTAACCACTTTGACAATGCACCAAAACATATATGGCAGCGATGGTAGATTTATAAATGTAAAAGATGCAAATGACAAAATACTTGGCATAACACAATAAGCGTATTTTCCTAGCAAAGGAAAGATGCTACAGATGAGATGTTACCTGTGATGCATCCCGGTTGGAGTAATTATTTCATGCTCATTATTAAACACTTTGACAATGTACCAAAACATATATGGCAGCGATGGTAGATTTATAAATGTAAAAGATGCAAATGATAGAATATTTGGCATAACACAATAAGCGTATTTTCCTAGCAAAGGAAAGATGCTACAGATGAGATGCTACCTGTGATGCATGCCGGTTTGAGTAATTGTTTCATGATCATTATTAACCACTTTGACAATGCACCAAAACATATATGGCAGCGATGGTAGATTTATAAATGTAAAAGATGCAAATGATAGAATATTTGGCATAACACAATAAGCGTATTTTCCTAGCAAAGTAAAGATGCTACAGATGAGATGCTACCTGTGATGCATGCCGGTTTGAGTAATTGTTTCATGATCATTATTAACCACTTTGACAATGCACCAAAACATATATGGCAGCGATGGTAGATTTATAAATGTAAAAGATGCAAATGACAAAATACTTGGCATAACACAATAAGCGTATTTTCCTAGCAAAGGAAAGATGCTACAGATGAGATGTTACCTGTGATGCATCCCGGTTGGAGTAATTGTTTCATGATCATTATTAAACACTTTGACAATGCACCAAAACATATATGGCAGCGATGGTAGATTTATAAATGTAAAAGATGCAAATGATAAAATACTTGGCATAACACAATAAGCGTATTTTACTAGCAAAGGAAAGATACTATAGATGAGATGCTACCTGTGATGCATGCCGCTTTGAGTAATTGTTTCATGATCATTATTAAACACTTTGACAATGCATCAAAACATATATGGCAGCGATGGTAGATTTATAAATGTAAAAGATGCAAATGATAAAATACTTGGCATAACACAATAAGCGTATTTTCCTAGCAAAGGAAAGATACTATAGATGAGATGCTACCTGTGATGCATGCCGCTTTGAGTAATTGTTTCATGATCATTATTAAACACTTTGACAATGCATCAAAACATATATGGCAGCGATGGTAGATTTATAAATGTAAAAGTTGCAAATGATAAATTACTTGGCATAACACAATAAGCGTATTTTCCTAGCAAAGGAAAGATGCTACAGATGAGATGTTACCTGTGATGCATCCCGGTTGGAGTAATTATTTCATGCTCATTATTAAACACTTTGACAATGTACCAAAACATATATGGCAGCGATGGTAGATTTATAAATGTAAAAGATGGAAATAATAAAATACTTGGCATAACACAATAAGCGTATTTTCCAAGCAAAGGAAAGGCGCTACAGATGAGACTCTACCTGCGATGCATCCCGGTTTGAGTAATTATTTCATGCTCATTATTAACCACTTTGACAATGCACCAAAATATATATGGCAGCGATGGTAGATTTATAAATGTAAAAGATGCAAATGATAAAATATTTGGCATAACACAATAAGCGTATTGTCCTAGCAAAGGAAAGATGCTACAGATGAGAGGCTACCTTGGATGCATCCCGGTTTGAGTAATTATTTCATGCTCATTATTAAACATTTTCACAATGCACTAAAACATATATGGCAGCGATGGTAGATTTATAAATGTAAAAGATGCAAATGATAGAATATTTGGCATAACACAATAAGCGTATTTTCCTAGCAAAGGAAAGATGCTACAGATGAGATGCTACCTGTGATGCATGCCGGTTTGAGTAATTATTTCATGCTCATTATTAAAAACTTTGTCAATGCATCAAAACATATATGGCAGCGATGGTAGATTTATAAATGTAAAAGATGCAAATCATAAAATACTCGGCATAACACAATAAGCGTATTTTCCTAGCAAAGGAAAGATGCTACAGATGAGATGTTGCCTGTGATGCATCCCAGTTTGAGTAATTATTTCATGCTCATTATTCAACACTTTGACAATGCACCAAAACATATATGGCAGCGATGGTAGATTTATAAATGTAAAAGATGCAAATGATAAAATACTTGGCATAACACAATAAGCGTATTTTCCTAGCAAAGGAAAGATACTATAGATGAGATGCTACCTGTGATGCATGCCGCTTTGAGTAATTGTTTCATGATCATTATTAAACACTTTGACAATGCACCAAAACATATATGGCAGCGATGGTAGATTTATAAATGTAAAAGATGCAAATGATAAAATACTTGGCATAACACAATAAGCGTATTTTCCTAGCAAAGGAAAGATACTATAGATGAGATGCTACCTGTGATGCATGCCGCTTTGAGTAATTGTTTCATGATCATTATTAAACACTTTGACAATGCACCAAAACATATATGGCAGCGATGGTAGATTTATAAATGTAAAAGATGCAAATGATAAAATACTTGGCATAACACAATAAGCGTATTTTCCTAGCAAAGGAAAGATACTATAGATGAGATGCTACCTGTAATGCATGCCGGTTTGAGTAATTGTTTCATGATCATTATTAAACACTTTGACAATGCATCAAAACATATATGGCAGCGATGGTAGATTTATAAATGTAAAAGATGCAAATGATAAAATACTTGGTATAACACAATAAGCGTATTTTCCTAGCAAAGGAAAGATACTATAGATGAGATGCTACCTGTGATGCATGCCGCTTTGAGTAATTGTTTCATGATCATTATTAAACACTTTGACAATGCATCAAAACATATATGGCAGCGAAGGTAGATTTATAAATGTAAAAGATGCAAATGATAAAATACTTGGCATAACACAATAAGCGTATTTTCCTAGCAAAGGAAAGATACTATAGATGAGATGCTACCTGTGATGCATGCCGCTTTGAGTAATTGTTTCATGATCATTATTAAACACTTTGACAATGCACCAAAACATATATGGCAGCGATGGTAGATTTATAAATGTAAAAGATGCAAATGATAAAATACTTGGCATAACACAATAAGCGTATTTTCCTAGCAAAGGAAAGATACTATAGATGAGATGCTACCTGTGATGCATGCCGCTTTGAGTAAATGATTCATGATCATTATTAAACACTTTGACAATGCACCAAAACATATATGGCAGCGATGGTAGATTTATAAATGTAAAAGATGCAAATGATAAAATACTTGGCATAACACAATAAGCGTATTTTCCTAGCAAAGGAAAGATACTATAGATGAGATGCTACCTGTGATGCATGCCGCTTTGAGTAATTGTTTCATGATCATTATTAAACACTTTGACAATGCATCAAAACATATATGGCAGCGATGGTAGATTTATAAATGTAAAAGATGCAAATGATAAAATACTTGGCATAACACAATAAGCGTATTTTCCTAGCAAAGGAAAGATACTATAGATGAGATGCTACCTGTGATGCATGCCGCTTTGAGTAAATGATTCATGATCATTATTAAACACTTTGACAATGCACCAAAACATATATGGCAGCGATGGTAGATTTATAAATGTAAAAGATGCAAATGATAAAATACTTGGCATAACACAATAAGCGTATTTTCCTAGCAAAGGAAAGATACTATAGATGAGATGCTACCTGTGATGCATGCCGCTTTGAGTAATTGTTTCATGATCATTATTAAACACTTTGACAATGCATCAAAACATATATGGCAGCGATGGTAGATTTATAAATGTAAAAGATGCAAATGATAAAATACTTGGCATAACACAATAAGCGTATTTTCCTAGCAAAGGAAAGATACTATAGATGAGATGCTACCTGTGATGCATGCCGCTTTGAGTAATTGTTTCATGATCATTATTAAACACTTTGACAATGCATCAAAACATATATGGCAGCGATGGTAGATTTATAAATGTAAAAGATGCAAATGATAAAATACTTGGCATAACACAATAAGCGTATTTTCCTAGCAAAGGAAAGATACTATAGATGAGATGCTACCTGTGATGCATGCCGCTTTGAGTAATTGTTTCATGATCATTATTAAACACTTTGACAATGCATCAAAACATATATGGCAGCGATGGTAGATTTATAAATGTAAAAGATGCAAATGATAAAATACTTGGCATAACACAATAAGCGTATTTTCCTAGCAAAGGAAAGATACTATAGATGAGATGCTACCTGTGATGCATGCCGCTTTGAGTAATTGTTTCATGATCATTATTAAACACTTTGACAATGCATCAAAACATATATGGCAGCGATGGTAGATTTATAAATGTAAAAGATGCAAATGATAAAATACTTGGCATAACACAATAAGCGTATTTTCCTAGCAAAGGAAAGATACTATAGATGAGATGCTACCTGTGATGCATGCCGCTTTGAGTAATTGTTTCATGATCATTATTAAACACTTTGACAATGCATCAAAACATATATGGCAGCGATGGTAGATTTATAAATGTAAAAGATGCAAATGATAAAATACTTGGCATAACACAATAAGCGTATTTTCCTAGCAAAGGAAAGATACTATAGATGAGATGCTACCTGTGATGCATGCCGCTTTGAGTAATTGATTCATGATCATTATTAAACACTTTGACAATGCACCAAAACATATATGGCAGCGATGGTAGATTTATAAATGTAAAAGATGCAAATGATAAAATACTTGTCATAACACAATAAGCGTATTTTCCTAGCAAAGGAAAGATACTATAGATGAGATGCTACCTGTGATGCATGCCGCTTTGAGTAATTGTTTCATGATCATTATTAAACACTTTGACAATGCATCAAAACATATATGGCAGCAATGGTAGATTTATAAATGTAAAAGATGCAAATGATAAAATACTTGGCATAACACAATAAGCGTATTTTCCTAGCAAAGGAAAGATACTATAGATGAGATGCTACCTGTGATGCATGCCGCTTTGAGTAATTGATTCATGATCATTATTAAACACTTTGACAATGCATCAAAACATATATGGCAGCGATGGTAGATTTATAAATGTAAAAGATGCAAATGATAAAATACTTGTCATAACACAATAAGCGTATTTTCCTAGCAAAGGAAAGATACTATAGATGAGATGCTACCTGTGATGCATGCCGCTTTGAGTAATTGTTTCATGATCATTATTAAACACTTTGACAATGCATCAAAACATATATAGCAGCGATGGTAGATTTATAAATGTAAACGATGCAAATGATAAAATATTTGGCATAACACAATAAGCGTATTTTCCTAGCAAAGGAAAGATACTATAGATGAGATGCTACCTGTGATGCATGCCGCTTTGAGTAATTGATTCATGATCATTATTAAACACTTTGACAATGCACCAAAACATATATGGCAGCGATGGTAGATTTATAAATGTAAAAGATGCAAATGATAAAATACTTGGCATAACACAATAAGCGTATTTTCCTAGCAAAGGAAAGATACTATAGATGAGATGCTACCTGTGATGCATGCCGCTTTGAGTAATTGTTTCATGATCATTAATAAACACTTTGACAATGCATCAAAACATATATGGCAGCGATGGTAGATTTATAAATGTAAAAGATGCAAATGATAAAATACTTGGCATAACACAATAAGCGTATTTTCCTAGCAAAGGAAAGATACTATAGATGAGATGCTACCTGTGATGCATGCCGCTTTGAGTAATTGTTTCATGATCATTATTAAACACTTTGACAATGCATCAAAACATATATGGCAGCGATGGTAGATTTATAAATGTAAAAGTTGCAAATGATAAAATACTTGGCATAACACAATAAGCGTATTTTCCTAGCAAAGGAAAGATACTATAGATGAGATGCTACCTGTGATGCATGCCGCTTTGAGTAATTGTTTCATGATCATTATTAAACACTTTGACAATGCATCAAAACATATATGGCAGCGATGGTAGATTTATAAATGTAAAAGATGCAAATGATAAAATACTTGTCATAACACAATAAGCGTATTTTCCTAGCAAAGGAAAGATACTATAGATGAGATGCTACCTGTGATGCATGCCGCTTTGAGTAATTGATTCATGATCATTATTAAACACTTTGACAATGCATCAAAACATATATGGCAGCGATGGTAGATTTATAAATGTAAAAGATGCAAATGATAAAATACTTGGCATAACACAATAAGCGTATTTTCCTAGCAAAGGAAAGATACTATAGATGAGATGCTACCTGTGATGCATGCCGCTTTGAGTAATTGTTTCATGATCATTATTAAACACTTTGACAATGCATCAAAACATATATGGCAGCGATGGTAGATTTATAAATGTAAAAGATGCAAATGATAAAATACTTGGCATAACACAATAAGCGTATTTTCCTAGCAAAGGAAAGATACTATAGATGAGATGCTACCTGTGATGCATGCCGCTTTGAGTAATTGTTTCATGATCATTATTAAACACTTTGACAATGCATCAAAACATATATGGCAGCGATGGTAGATTTATAAATGTAAAAGATGCAAATGATAAAATACTTGGCATAACACAATAAGCGTATTTTCCTAGCAAAGGAAAGATACTATAGATGAGATGCTACCTGTGATGCATGCCGCTTTGAGTAATTGTTTCATGATCATTATTAAACACTTTGACAATGCATCAAAACATATATGGCAGCGATGGTAGATTTATAAATGTAAAAGATGCAAATGATAAAATACTTGGCATAACACAATAAGCGTATTTTCCTAGCAAAGGAAAGATACTATAGATGAGATGCTACCTGTGATGCATGCCGCTTTGAGTAATTGTTTCATGATCATTATTAAACACTTTGACAATGCATCAAAACATATATGGCAGCGATGGTAGATTTATAAATGTAAAAGATGCAAATGATAAAATACTTGGCATAACACAATAAGCGTATTTTCCTAGCAAAGGAAAGATACTATAGATGAGATGCTACCTGTGATGCATGCCGCTTTGAGTAATTGTTTCATGATCATTATTAAACACTTTGACAATGCATCAAAACATATATGGCAGCGATGGTAGATTTATAAATGTAAAAGATGCAAATGATAAAATACTTGGCATAACACAATAAGCGTATTTTCCTAGCAAAGGAAAGATACTATAGATGAGATGCTACCTGTGATGCATGCCGCTTTGAGTAATTGTTTCATGATCATTATTAAACACTTTGACAATGCATCAAAACATATATGGCAGCGATGGTAGATTTATAAATGTAAAAGATGCAAATGATAAAATACTTGGCATAACACAATAAGCGTATTTTCCTAGCAAAGGAAAGATACTATAGATGAGATGCTACCTGTGATGCATGCCGCTTTGAGTAATTGTTTCATGATCATTATTAAACACTTTGACAATGCATCAAAACATATATGGCAGCGATGGTAGATTTATAAATGTAAAAGATGCAAATGATAAAATACTTGGCATAACACAATAAGCGTATTTTCCTAGCAAAGGAAAGATACTATAGATGAGATGCTACCTGTGATGCATGCCGCTTTGAGTAATTGTTTCATGATCATTATTAAACACTTTGACAATGCATCAAAACATATATGGCAGCGATGGTAGATTTATAAATGTAAAAGATGCAAATGATAAAATACTTGGCATAACACAATAAGCGTATTTTCCTAGCAAAGGAAAGATACTATAGATGAGATGCTACCTGTGATGCATGCCGCTTTGAGTAATTGTTTCATGATCATTATTAAACACTTTGACAATGCATCAAAACATATATGGCAGCGATGGTAGATTTATAAATGTAAAAGATGCAAATGATAAAATACTTGGCATAACACAATAAGCGTATTTTCCTAGCAAAGGAAAGATACTATAGATGAGATGCTACCTGTGATGCATGCCGCTTTGAGTAATTGTTTCATGATCATTATTAAACACTTTGACAATGCATCAAAACATATATGGCAGCGATGGTAGATTTATAAATGTAAAAGATGCAAATGATAAAATACTTGGCATAACACAATAAGCGTATTTTCCTAGCAAAGGAAAGATACTATAGATGAGATGCTACCTGTGATGCATGCCGCTTTGAGTAATTGATTCATGATCATTATTAAACACTTTGACAATGCATCAAAACATATATGGCAGCGATGGTAGATTTATAAATGTAAAAGATGCAAATGATAAATTACTTGGCATAACACAATAAGCGTATTTTCCTAGCAAAGGAAAGATACTATAGATGAGATGCTACCTGTGATGCATGCCGCTTTGAGTAATTGTTTCATGATCATTATTAAACACTTTGACAATGCATCAAAACATATATGGCAGCGATGGTAGATTTATAAATGTAAAAGATGCAAATGATAAAATACTTGGCATAACACAATAAGCGTATTTTCCTAGCAAAGGAAAGATACTATAGATGAGATGCTACCTGTGATGCATGCCGCTTTGAGTAATTGATTCATGATCATTATTAAACACTTTGACAATGCACCAAAACATATATGGCAGCGATGGTAGATTTATAAATGTAAAAGATGCAAATGATAAAATACTTGGCATAACACAATAAGCGTATTTTCCTAGCAAAGGAAAGATACTATAGATGAGATGCTACCTGTGATGCATGCCGCTTTGAGTAATTGATTCATGATCATTATTAAACACTTTGACAATGCACCAAAACATATATGGCAGCGATGGTAGATTTATAAATGTAAAAGATGCAAATGATAAAATACTTGGCATAACACAATAAGCGTATTTTCCTAGCAAAGGAAAGATACTATAGATGAGATGCTACCTGTGATGCATGCCGCTTTGAGTAATTGTTTCATGATCATTATTAAACACTTTGACAATGCATCAAAACATATATGGCAGCGATGGTAGATTTATAAATGTAAAAGATGCAAATGATAAAATACTTGGCATAACACAATAAGCGTATTTTCCTAGCAAAGGAAAGATACTATAGATGAGATGCTACCTGTGATGCATGCCGCTTTGAGTAATTGATTCATGATCATTATTAAACACTTTGACAATGCACCAAAACATATATGGCAGCGATGGTAGATTTATAAATGTAAAAGATGCAAATGATAAAATACTTGGCATAACACAATAAGCGTATTTTCCTAGCAAAGGAAAGATACTATAGATGAGATGCTACCTGTGATGCATGCCGCTTTGAGTAATTGTTTCATGATCATTATTAAACACTTTGACAATGCATCAAAACATATATGGCAGCGATGGTAGATTTATAAATGTAAAAGATGCAAATGATAAAATACTTGGCATAACACAATAAGCGTATTTTCCTAGCAAAGGAAAGATACTATAGATGAGATGCTACCTGTGATGCATGCCGCTTTGAGTAATTGATTCATGATCATTATTAAACACTTTGACAATGCACCAAAACATATATGGCAGCGATGGTAGATTTATAAATGTAAAAGATGCAAATGATAAAATACTTGGCATAACACAATAAGCGTATTTTCCTAGCAAAGGAAAGATACTATAGATGAGATGCTACCTGTAATGCATGCCGCTTTGAGTAATTGTTTCATGATCATTATTAAACACTTTGACAATGCATCAAAACATATATGGCAGCGATGGTAGATTTATAAATGTAAAAGATGCAAATGATAAAATACTTGGCATAACACAATAAGCGTATTTTCTTAGCAAAGGAAAGATACTATAGATGAGATGCTACCTGTGATGCATGCCGCTTTGAGTAATTGATTCATGATCATTATTAAACACTTTGACAATGCACCAAAACATATATGGCAGCGATGGTAGATTTATAAATGTAAAAGATGCAAATGATAAAATACTTGGCATAACACAATAAGCGTATTTTCCTAGCAAAGGAAAGATACTATAGATGAGATGCTACCTGTGATGCATGCCGCTTTGAGTAATTGTTTCATGATCATTATTAAACACTTTGACAATGCATCAAAACATATATGGCAGCGATGGTAGATTTATAAATGTAAAAGATGCAAATGATAAAATACTTGGCATAACACAATAAGCGTATTTTCCTAGCAAAGGAAAGATACTATAGATGAGATGCTACCTGTGATGCATGCCGCTTTGAGTAATTGATTCATGATCATTATTAAACACTTTGACAATGCACCAAAACATATATGGCAGCGATGGTAGATTTATAAATGTAAAAGATGCAAATGATAAAATACTTGGCATAACACAATAAGCGTATTTTCCTAGCAAAGGAAAGATACTATAGATGAGATGCTACCTGTGATGCATGCCGCTTTGAGTAATTGTTTCATGATCATTATTAAACACTTTGACAATGCATCAAAACATATATGGCAGCGATGGTAGATTTATAAATGTAAAAGATGCAAATGATAATATACTTGGCATAACACAATAAGCGTATTTTCCTAGCAAAGGAAAGATACTATAGATGAGATGCTACCTGTGATGCATGCCGCTTTGAGTAATTGATTCATGATCATTATTAAACACTTTGACAATGCATCAAAACATATATGGCAGCGATGGTAGATTTATAAATGTAAAAGATGCAAATGATAAAATACTTGGCATAACACAATAAGCGTATTTTCCTAGCAAAGGAAAGATACTATAGATGAGATGCTACCTGTGATGCATGCCGCTTTGAGTAATTGTTTCATGATCATTATTAAACACTTTGACAATGCATCAAAACATATATGGCAGCGATGGTAGATTTATAAATGTAAAAGATGCAAATGATAAAATACTTGGCATAACACAATAAGCGTATTTTCCTAGCAAAGGAAAGATACTATAGATGAGATGCTACCTGTGATGCATGCCGCTTTGAGTAATTGATTCATGATCATTATTAAACACTTTGACAATGCACCAAAACATATATGGCAGCGATGGTAGATTTATAAATGTAAAAGATGCAAATGATAATATACTTGGCATAACACAATAAGCGTATTTTCCTAGCAAAGGAAAGATACTATAGATGAGATGCTACCTGTGATGCATCCCGGTTTGAGTAATTGATTCATGATCATTATTAAACACTTTGACAATGCACCAAAACATATATGGCAGCGATGGTAGATTTATAAATGTAAAAGATGCAAATGATAATATACTTGGCATAACACAATAAGCGTATTTTCCTAGCAAAGGAAAGATACTATAGATGAGATGCTACCTGTGATGCATGCCGCTTTGAGTAATTGATTCATGATCATTATTAAACACTTTGACAATGCACCAAAACATATATGGCAGCGATGGTAGATTTATAAATGTAAAAGATGCAAATGATAATATACTTGGCATAACACAATAAGCGTATTTTCCTAGCAAAGGAAAGATACTATAGATGAGATGCTACCTGTGATGCATGCCGGTTTGAGTAATTGATTCATGATCATTATTAAACACTTTGACAATGCACCAAAACATATATGGCAGCGATGGTAGATTTATAAATGTAAAAGATGCAAATGATAATATACTTGGCATAACACAATAAGCGTATTTTCCTAGCAAAGGAAAGATACTATAGATGAGATGCTACCTGTGATGCATGCCGGTTTGAGTAATTGTTTCATGATCATTATTAAACACTTTGACAATGCACCAAAACATATATGGCAGCGATGGTAAATTTATAAATGTAAAAGATGCAAATGATAAAATACTTGGCATAACACAATAAGCGTATTTTCCTAGCAAAGGAAAGATACTATAGATGAGATGCTACCTGTGATGCATGCCGCTTTGAGTAATTGATTCATGATCATTATTAAACACTTTGACAATGCACCAAAACATATATGGCAGCGATGGTAGATTTATAAATGTAAAAGATGCAAATGATAATATACTTGGCATAACACAATAAGCGTATTTTCCTAGCAAAGGAAAGATACTATAGATGAGATGCTACCTGTGATGCATGCCGGTTTGAGTAATTGTTTCATGATCATTATTAAACACTTTGACAATGCACCAAAACATATATGGCAGCGATGGTAAATTTATAAATGTAAAAGATGCAAATGATAAAATACTTGGCATAACACAATAAGCGTATTTTCCTAGCAAAGGAAAGATACTATAGATGAGATGCTACCTGTGATGCATGCCGCTTTGAGTAATTGATTCATGATCATTATTAAACACTTTGACAATGCATCAAAACATATATGGCAGCGATGGTAGATTTATAAATGTAAAAGATGCAAATGATAAAATACTTGGCATAACACAATAAGCGTATTTTCCTAGCAAAGGAAAGATACTATAGATGAGATGCTACCTGTGATGCATGCCGCTTTGAGTAATTGTTTCATGATCATTATTAAACACTTTGACAATGCATCAAAACATATATGGCAGCGATGGTAGATTTATAAATGTAAAAGATGCAAATGATAAAATACTTGGCATAACACAATAAGCGTATTTTCCTAGCAAAAAAAAGATACTATAGATGAGATGCTACCTGTGATGCATGCCGCTTTGAGTAATTGATTCATGATCCTTATTAAACACTTTGACAATGCACCAAAACATATATGGCAGCGATGGTAGATTTATAAATGTAAAAGATGCAAATGATAATATACTTGGCATAACACAATAAGCGTATTTTCCTAGCAAAGGAAAGATACTATAGATGAGATGCTACCTGTGATGCATGCCGCTTTGAGTAATTGTTTCATGATCATTATTAAACACTTTGACAATGCATCAAAACATATATGGCAGCGATGGTAGATTTATAAATGTAAAAGATGCAAATGATAAAATACTTGGCATAACACAATAAGCGTATTTTCCTAGCAAAGGAAAGATACTATAGATGAGATGCTACCTGTGATGCATGCCGCTTTGAGTAATTGTTTCATGATCATTATTAAACACTTTGACAATGCATCAAAACATATATGGCAGCGATGGTAGATTTATAAATATAAAAGATGCAAATGATAAAATACTTGGCATAACACAATAAGCGTATTTTCCTAGCAAAGGAAAGATACTATAGATGAGATGCTACCTGTGATGCATGCCGCTTTGAGTAATTGATTCATGATCATTATTAAACACTTTGACAATGCACCAAAACATATATGGCAGCGATGGTAGATTTATCAATGTAAAAGATGCAAATGATAATATACTTGGCATAACACAATAAGCGTATTTTCCTAGCAAAGGAAAGATACTATAGATGAGATGCTACCTGTGATGCATGCCGCTTTGAGTAATTGTTTCATGATCATTATTAAACACTTTGACAATGCATCAAAACATATATGGCAGCGATGGTAGATTTATAAATGTAAAAGATGCAAATGATAAAATACTTGGCATAACACAATAAGCGTATTTTCCTAGCAAAGGAAAGATACTATAGATGAGATGCTACCTGTGATGCATGCCGCTTTGAGTAATTGTTTCATGATCATTATTAAACACTTTGACAATGCATCAAAACATATATGGCAGCGATGGTAGATTTATAAATATAAAAGATGCAAATGATAAAATACTTGGCATAACACAATAAGCGTATTTTCCTAGCAAAGGAAAGATACTATAGATCAGATGCTACCTGTGATGCATGCCGCTTTGAGTAATTGTTTCATGATCATTATTAAACACTTTGACAATGCATCAAAACATATATGGCAGCGATGGTAGATTTATAAATGTAAAAGATGCAAATGATAAAATACTTGGTATAACACAATAAGCGGATTTTCCTAGGAAAGGAAAAATGCTACAGATGAGATGCTACCTGTGATGCATCCCGGTTTGAGTAAATATTTCATGCTTATTATTAAACACTTTGACAATGCACCAGAACATATATGGCAGCGATGGTAGATTTATAAATGTAAAAGATGCAAATGATAAAATACTTGGTATAACACAATAAGCGGATTTTCCTAGCAAAGGAAAGATACTATAGATGAGATGCTACCTGTGATGCATGCCGCTTTGAGTAATTGTTTCATGATCATTATTAAACACTTTGACAATGCACCAAAACATATATGGCAGCGATGGTAGATTTATAAATGTAAAAGATGCAAATGATAAAATACTTGGCATAACACAATAAGCGTATTTTCCTAGCAAAGGAAAGATACTATAGATAAGATGCTACCTGTGATGCATGCCGCTTTGAGTAATTGTTTCATGATCATTATTAAACACTTTGACAATGCACCAAAACATATATGGCAGCGATGGTAGATTTATAAATGTAAAAGATGCAAATGATAAAATACTTGGCATAACACAATAAGCGGATTTTCCTAGCAAAGGAAAGATACTATAGATGAGATGCTACCTGTGATGCATGCCGCTTTGAGTAATTGTTTCATGATCATTATTAAACACTTTGACAATGCATCAAAACATATATGGCAGCGATGGTAGATTTATAAATGTAAAAGATGCAAATGATAAAATACTTGGCATAACACAATAAGCGTATTTTCCTAGCAAAGGAAAGATACTATAGATGAGATGCTACCTGTGATGCATGCCGCTTTGAGTAATTGTTTCATGATCATTATTAAACACTTTGACAATGCACCAAAACATATATGGCAGCGATGGTAGATTTATAAATGTAAAAGATGCAAATGATAAAATACTTGGCATAACACAATAAGCGTATTTTCCTAGCAAAGGAAAGATACTATAGATGAGATGCTACCTGTGATGCATGCCGCTTTGAGTAATTGATTCATGATCATTATTAAACACTTTGACAATGCATCAAAACATATATGGCAGCGATGGTAGATTTATAAATGTAAAAGATGCAAATGATAAAATACTTGGCATAACACAATAAGCGTATTTTCCTAGCAAAGGAAAGATACTATAGATGAGATGCTACCTGTGATGCATGCCGCTTTGAGTAATTGTTTCATGATCATTATTAAACACTTTGACAATGCATCAAAACATATATGGCAGCGATGGTAGATTTATAAATGTAAAAGATGCAAATGATAAAATACTTGGCATAACACAATAAGCGTATTTTCCTAGCAAAGGAAAGATACTATAGATGAGATGCTACCTGTGATGCATGCCGCTTTGAGTAATTGATTCATGATCATTATTAAACACTTTGACAATGCACCAAAACATATATGGCAGCGATGGTAGATTTATAAATGTAAAAGATGCAAATGATAATATACTTGGCATAACACAATAAGCGTATTTTCCTAGCAAAGGAAAGATACTATAGATGAGATGCTACCTGTGATGCATGCCGGTTTGAGTAAT
Organism: Acanthosepion lycidas; assembly: GCA_963932145.1. Lineage (NCBI taxonomy): Eukaryota > Metazoa > Mollusca > Cephalopoda > Sepiida > Sepiidae > Acanthosepion > Acanthosepion lycidas. The sequence continues at coordinate 33,211,445 of OZ010616.1, forward strand.
TGATTCATGATCATTATTAAACACTTTGACAATGCACCAAAACATATATGGCAGCGATGGTAGATTTATAAATGTAAAAGATGCAAATGATAATATACTTGGCATAACACAATAAGCGTATTTTCCTAGCAAAGGAAAGATACTATAGATGAGATGCTACCTGTGATGCATGCCGGTTTGAGTAATTGTTTCATGATCATTATTAAACACTTTGACAATGCACCAAAACATATATGGCAGCGATGGTAAATTTATAAATGTAAAAGATGCAAATGATAAAATACTTGGCATAACACAATAAGCGTATTTTCCTAGCAAAGGAAAGATACTATAGATGAGATGCTACCTGTGATGCATGCCGCTTTGAGTAATTGATTCATGATCATTATTAAACACTTTGACAATGCACCAAAACATATATGGCAGCGATGGTAGATTTATAAATGTAAAAGATGCAAATGATAATATACTTGGCATAACACAATAAGCGTATTTTCCTAGCAAAGGAAAGATACTATAGATGAGATGCTACCTGTGATGCATGCCGGTTTGAGTAATTGTTTCATGATCATTATTAAACACTTTGACAATGCACCAAAACATATATGGCAGCGATGGTAAATTTATAAATGTAAAAGATGCAAATGATAAAATACTTGGCATAACACAATAAGCGTATTTTCCTAGCAAAGGAAAGATACTATAGATGAGATGCTACCTGTGATGCATGCCGCTTTGAGCAATTGATTCATGATCATTATTAAACACTTTGACAATGCATCAAAACATATATGGCAGCGATGGTAGATTTATAAATGTAAAAGATGCAAATGATAAAATACTTGGCATAACACAATAAGCGTATTTTCCTAGCAAAGGAAAGATACTATAGATGAGATGCTACCTGTGATGCATGCCGCTTTGAGTAATTGTTTCATGATCATTATTAAACACTTTGACAATGCATCAAAACATATATGGCAGCGATGGTAGATTTATAAATGTAAAAGATGCAAATGATAAAATACTTGGCATAACACAATAAGCGTATTTTCCTAGCAAAGGAAAGATACTATAGATGAGATGCTACCTGTGATGCATGCCGCTTTGAGTAATTGATTCATGATCATTATTAAACACTTTGACAATGCACCAAAACATATATGGCAGCGATGGTAGATTTATAAATGTAAAAGATGCAAATGATAATATACTTGGCATAACACAATAAGCGTATTTTCCTAGCAAAGGAAAGATACTATAGATGAGATGCTACCTGTGATGCATGCCGCTTTGAGTAATTGTTTCATGATCATTATTAAACACTTTGACAATGCATCAAAACATATATGGCAGCGATGGTAGATTTATAAATGTAAAAGATGCAAATGATAAAATACTTGGCATAACACAATAAGCGTATTTTCCTAGCAAAGGAAAGATACTATAGATGAGATGCTACCTGTGATGCATGCCGCTTTGAGTAATTGTTTCATGATCATTATTAAACACTTTGACAATGCATCAAAACATATATGGCAGCGATGGTAGATTTATAAATATAAAAGATGCAAATGATAAAATACTTGGCATAACACAATAAGCGTATTTTCCTAGCAAAGGAAAGATACTATAGATGAGATGCTACCTGTGATGCATGCCGCTTTGAGTAATTGATTCATGATCATTATTAAACACTTTGACAATGCACCAAAACATATATGGCAGCGATGGTAGATTTATAAATGTAAAAGATGCAAATGATAATATACTTGGCATAACACAATAAGCGTATTTTCCTAGCAAAGGAAAGATACTATAGATGAGATGCTACCTGTGATGCATGCCGCTTTGAGTAATTGTTTCATGATCATTATTAAACACTTTGACAATGCATCAAAACATATATGGCAGCGATGGTAGATTTATAAATGTAAAAGATGCAAATGATAAAATACTTGGCATAACACAATAAGCGTATTTTCCTAGCAAAGGAAAGATACTATAGATGAGATGCTACCTGTGATGCATGCCGCTTTGAGTAATTGTTTCATGATCATTATTAAACACTTTGACAATGCATCAAAACATATATGGCAGCGATGGTAGATTTATAAATATAAAAGATGCAAATGATAAAATACTTGGCATAACACAATAAGCGTATTTTCCTAGCAAAGGAAAGATACTATAGATCAGATGCTACCTGTGATGCATGCCGCTTTGAGTAATTGTTTCATGATCATTATTAAACACTTTGACAATGCATCAAAACATATATGGCAGCGATGGTAGATTTATAAATGTAAAAGATGCAAATGATAAAATACTTGGTATAACACAATAAGCGGATTTTCCTAGGAAAGGAAAAATGCTACAGATGAGATGCTACCTGTGATGCATCCCGGTTTGAGTAAATATTTCATGCTTATTATTAAACACTTTGACAATGCACCAGAACATATATGGCAGCGATGGTAGATTTATAAATGTAAAAGATGCAAATGATAAAATACTTGGTATAACACAATAAGCGGATTTTCCTAGCAAAGGAAAGATACTATAGATGAGATGCTACCTGTGATGCATGCCGCTTTGAGTAATTGTTTCATGATCATTATTAAACACTTTGACAATGCACCAAAACATATATGGCAGCGATGGTAGATTTATAAATGTAAAAGATGCAAATGATAAAATACTTGGCATAACACAATAAGCGTATTTTCCTAGCAAAGGAAAGATACTATAGATAAGATGCTACCTGTGATGCATGCCGCTTTGAGTAATTGTTTCATGATCATTATTAAACACTTTGACAATGCACCAAAACATATATGGCAGCGATGGTAGATTTATAAATGTAAAAGATGCAAATGATAAAATACTTGGCATAACACAATAAGCGGATTTTCCTAGCAAAGGAAAGATACTATAGATGAGATGCTACCTGTGATGCATGCCGCTTTGAGTAATTGTTTCATGATCATTATTAAACACTTTGACAATGCATCAAAACATATATGGCAGCGATGGTAGATTTATAAATGTAAAAGATGCAAATGATAAAATACTTGGCATAACACAATAAGCGTATTTTCCTAGCAAAGGAAAGATACTATAGATGAGATGCTACCTGTGATGCATGCCGCTTTGAGTAATTGTTTCATGATCATTATTAAACACTTTGACAATGCACCAAAACATATATGGCAGCGATGGTAGATTTATAAATGTAAAAGATGCAAATGATAAAATACTTGGCATAACACAATAAGCGTATTTTCCTAGCAAAGGAAAGATACTATAGATGAGATGCTACCTGTGATGCATGCCGCTTTGAGTAATTGATTCATGATCATTATTAAACACTTTGACAATGCATCAAAACATATATGGCAGCGATGGTAGATTTATAAATGTAAAAGATGCAAATGATAAAATACTTGGCATAACACAATAAGCGTATTTTCCTAGCAAAGGAAAGATACTATAGATGAGATGCTACCTGTGATGCATGCCGCTTTGAGTAATTGTTTCATGATCATTATTAAACACTTTGACAATGCACCAAAACATATATGGCAGCGATGGTAGATTTATAAATGTAAAAGATGCAAATGATAAAATACTTGGCATAACACAATAAGCGTATTTTCCTAGCAAAGGAAAGATACTATAGATGAGATGCTACCTGTGATGCATGCCGCTTTGAGTAATTGTTTCATGATCATTATTAAACACTTTGACAATGCACCAAAACATATATGGCAGCGATGGTAGATTTATAAATGTAAAAGATGCAAATGATAAAATACTTGGCATAACACAATAAGCGTATTTTCCTAGCAAAGGAAAGATACTATAGATGAGATGCTACCTGTGATGCATGCCGCTTTGAGTAATTGATTCATGATCATTATTAAACACTTTGACAATGCATCAAAACATATATGGCAGCGATGGTAGATTTATAAATGTAAAAGATGCAAATGATAAAATACTTGGCATAACACAATAAGCGTATTTTCCTAGCAAAGGAAAGATACTATAGATGAGATGCTACCTGTGATGCATGCCGCTTTGAGTAATTGTTTCATGATCATTATTAAACACTTTGACAATGCATCAAAACATATATGGCAGCGATGGTAGATTTATAAATGTAAAAGATGCAAATGATAAAATACTTGGCATAACACAATAAGCGTATTTTCCTAGCAAAGGAAAGATACTATAGATGAGATGCTACCTGTGATGCATGCCGCTTTGAGTAATTGTTTCATGATCATTATTAAACACTTTGACAATGCACCAAAACATATATGGCAGCGATGGTAGATTTATAAATGTAAAAGATGCAAATGATAAAATACTTGGCATAACACAATAAGCGTATTTTCCTAGCAAAGGAAAGATACTATAGATGAGATGCTACCTGTGATGCATGCCGCTTTGAGTAATTGATTCATGATCATTATTAAACACTTTGACAATGCATCAAAACATATATGGCAGCGATGGTAGATTTATAAATGTAAAAGATGCAAATGATAAAATACTTGGCATAACACAATAAGCGTATTTTCCTAGCAAAGGAAAGATACTATAGATGAGATGCTACCTGTGATGCATGCCGCTTTGAGTAATTGTTTCATGATCATTATTAAACACTTTGACAATGCACCAAAACATATATGGCAGCGATGGTAGATTTATAAATGTAAAAGATGCAAATGATAAAATACTTGGCATAACACAATAAGCGTATTTTCCTAGCAAAGGAAAGATACTATAGATGAGATGCTACCTGTGATGCATGCCGCTTTGAGTAATTGATTCATGATCATTATTAAACACTTTGACAATGCACCAAAACATATATGGCAGCGATGGTAGATTTATAAATGTAAAAGATGCAAATGATAATATACTTGGCATAACACAATAAGCGTATTTTCCTAGCAAAGGAAAGATACTATAGATGAGATGCTACCTGTGATGCATGCCGGTTTGAGTAATTGATTCATGATCATTATTAAACACTTTGACAATGCACCAAAACATATATGGCAGCGATGGTAGATTTATAAATGTAAAAGATGCAAATGATAAAATACTTGGCATAACACAATAAGCGTATTTTCCTAGCAAAGGAAAGATACTATAGATGAGATGCTACCTGTGATGCATGCCGCTTTGAGTAATTGTTTCATGATCATTATTAAACACTTTGACAATGCATCAAAACATATATGGCAGCGATGGTAGATTTATAAATGTAAAAGATGCAAATGATAAAATACTTGGCATAACACAATAAGCGTATTTTCCTAGCAAAGGAAAGATACTATAGATGAGATGCTACCTGTGATGCATGCCGCTTTGAGTAATTGTTTCATGATCATTATTAAACACTTTGACAATGCACCAAAACATATATGGCAGCGATGGTAGATTTATAAATGTAAAAGATGCAAATGATAAAATACTTGGCATAACACAATAAGCGTATTTTCCTAGCAAAGGAAAGATACTATAGATGAGATGCTACCTGTGATGCATGCCGCTTTGAGTAATTGTTTCATGATCATTATTAAACACTTTGACAATGCACCAAAACATATATGGCAGCGATGGTAGATTTATAAATGTAAAAGATGCAAATGATAAAATACTTGGCATAACACAATAAGCGTATTTTCCTAGCAAAGGAAAGATACTATAGATGAGATGCTACCTGTGATGCATGCCGCTTTGAGTAATTGATTCATGATCATTATTAAACACTTTGACAATGCATCAAAACATATATGGCAGCGATGGTAGATTTATAAATGTAAAAGATGCAAATGATAAAATACTTGGCATAACACAATAAGCGTATTTTCCTAGCAAAGGAAAGATACTATAGATGAGATGCTACCTGTGATGCATGCCGCTTTGAGTAATTGTTTCATGATCATTATTAAACACTTTGACAATGCATCAAAACATATATGGCAGCGATGGTAGATTTATAAATGTAAAAGATGCAAATGATAAAATACTTGTCATAACACAATAAGCGTATTTTCCTAGCAAAGGAAAGATACTATAGATGAGATGCTACCTGTGATGCATGCCGCTTTGAGTAATTGATTCATGATCATTATTAAACACTTTGACAATGCATCAAAACATATATGGCAGCGATGGTAGATTTATAAATGTAAAAGATGCAAATGATAAAATACTTGGCATAACACAATAAGCGTATTTTCCTAGCAAAGGAAAGATACTATAGATGAGATGCTACCTGTGATGCATGCCGCTTTGAGTAATTGATTCATGATCATTATTAAACACTTTGACAATGCACCAAAACATATATGGCAGCGATGGTAGATTTATAAATGTAAAAGATGCAAATGATAAAATACTTGGCATAACACAATAAGCGTATTTTCCTAGCAAAGGAAAGATACTATAGATGAGATGCTACCTGTGATGCATGCCGCTTTGAGTAATTGTTTCATGATCATTATTAAACACTTTGACAATGCATCAAAACATATATGGCAGCGATGGTAGATTTATAAATGTAAAAGATGCAAATGATAAAATACTTGGCATAACACAATAAGCGTATTTTCCTAGCAAAGGAAAGATACTATAGATGAGATGCTACCTGTGATGCATGCCGCTTTGAGTAATTGTTTCATGATCATTATTAAACACTTTGACAATGCACCAAAACATATATGGCAGCGATGGTAGATTTATAAATGTAAAAGATGCAAATGATAAAATACTTGGCATAACACAATAAGCGTATTTTCCTAGCAAAGGAAAGATACTATAGATGAGATGCTACCTGTGATGCATGCCGCTTTGAGTAATTGATTCATGATCATTATTAAACACTTTGACAATGCATCAAAACATATATGGCAGCGATGGTAGATTTATAAATGTAAAAGATGCAAATGATAAAATACTTGGCATAACACAATAAGCGTATTTTCCTAGCAAAGGAAAGATACTATAGATGAGATGCTACCTGTGATGCATGCCGCTTTGAGTAATTGATTCATGATCATTATTAAACACTTTGACAATGCACCAAAACATATATGGCAGCGATGGTAAATTTATAAATGTAAAAGATGCAAATGATAAAATACTTGGCATAACACAATAAGCGTATTTTCCTAGCAAAGGAAAGATACTATAGATGAGATGCTACCTGTGATCCATGCCGCTTTGAGTAATTGTTTCATGATCATTATTAAACACTTTGACAATGCATCAAAACATATATGGCAGCGATGGTAGATTTATAAATGTAAAAGATGCAAATGATAAAATACTTGGCATAACACAATAAGCGTATTTTCCTAGCAAAGGAAAGATACTATAGATGAGATGCTACCTGTGATGCATGCCGCTTTGAGTAATTGATTCATGATCATTATTAAACACTTTGACAATGCATCAAAACATATATGGCAGCGATGGTAGATTTATAAATGTAAAAGATGCAAATGATAAAATACTTGGCATAACACAATAAGCGTATTTTCCTAGCAAAGGAAAGATACTATAGATGAGATGCTACCTGTGATGCATGCCGCTTTGAGTAATTGATTCATGATCATTATTAAACACTTTGACAATGCACCAAAACATATATGGCAGCGATGGTAGATTTATAAATGTAAAAGATGCAAATGATAAAATACTTGGCATAACACAATAAGCGTATTTTCCTAGCAAAGGAAAGATACTATAGATGAGATGCTACCTGTGATGCATGCCGCTTTGAGTAATTGATTCATGATCATTATTAAACACTTTGACAATGCACCAAAACATATATGGCAGCGATGGTAGATTTATAAATGTAAAAGATGCAAATGATAAAATACTTGGCATAACACAATAAGCGTATTTTCCTAGCAAAGGAAAGATACTATAGATGAGATGCTACCTGTGATGCATGCCGCTTTGAGTAATTGATTCATGATCATTATTAAACACTTTGACAATGCACCAAAACATATATGGCAGCGATGGTAGATTTATAAATGTAAAAGATGCAAATGATAAAATACTTGGCATAACACAATAAGCGTATTTTCCTAGCAAAGGAAAGATACTATAGATGAGATGCTACCTGTGATGCATGCTGCTTTGAGTAATTGTTTCATGATCATTATTAAACACTTTGACAATGCATCAAAACATATATGGCAGCGATGGTAGATTTATAAATGTAAAAGATGCAAATGATAAAATACTTGGCATAACACAATAAGCGTATTTTCCTAGCAAAGGAAAGATACTATAGATGAGATGCTACCTGTAATGCATGCCGGTTTGAGTAATTGTTTCATGATCATTATTAAACACTTTGACAATGCACCCAAACATATATGGCAGCGATGGTAGATTTATAAATGTAAAAGATGCAAATGATAAAATACTTGGCATAACACAATAAGCGTATTTTCCTAGCAAAGGAAAGATACTATAGATGAGATGCTACCTGTGATGCATGCCGCTTTGAGTAATTGTTTCATGATCATTATTAAACACTTTGACAATGCATCAAAACATATATGGCAGCGATGGTAGATTTATAAATGTAAAAGATGCAAATGATAAAATACTTGGCATAACACAATAAGCGTATTTTCCTAGCAAAGGAAAGATACTATAGATGAGATGCTACCTGTGATGCATGCCGCTTTGAGTAATTGTTTCATGATCATTATTAAACACTTTGACAATGCATCAAAACATATATGGCAGCGATGGTAGATTTATAAATGTAAAAGATGCAAATGATAAAATACTTGGCATAACACAATAAGCGTATTTTCCTAGCAAAGGAAAGATACTATAGATGAGATGCTACCTGTGATGCATGCCGCTTTGAGTAATTGTTTCATGATCATTATTAAACACTTTGACAATGCACCAAAACATATATGGCAGCGATGGTAGATTTATAAATGTAAAAGATGCAAATGATAAAATACTTGGCATAACACAATAAGCGTATTTTCCTAGCAAAGGAAAGATACTATAGATGAGATGCTACCTGTGATGCATGCCGCTTTGAGTAATTGATTCATGATCATTATTAAACACTTTGACAATGCACCAAAACATATATGGCAGCGATGGTAGATTTATAAATGTAAAAGATGCAAATGATAAAATACTTGGCATAACACAATAAGCGTATTTTCCTAGCAAAGGAAAGATACTATAGATGAGATGCTACCTGTGATGCATGCCGCTTTGAGTAATTGATTCATGATCATTATTAACCACTTTGACAATGCACCAAAACATATATGGCAGCGATGGTAGATTTATAAATGTAAAAGATGCAAATGATAAAATACTTGGCATAACACAATAAGCGTATTTTCCTAGCAAAGGAAAGATACTATAGATGAGATGCTACCTGTGATGCATGCCGCTTTGAGTAATTGATTCATGATCATTATTAAACACTTTGACAATGCACCAAAACATATATGGCAGCGATGGTAGATTTATAAATGTAAAAGATGCAAATGATAAAATACTTGGCATAACACAATAAGCGTATTTTCCTAGCAAAGGAAAGATACTATAGATGAGATGCTACCTGTGATGCATGCCGCTTTGAGTAATTGATTCATGATCATTATTAAACACTTTGACAATGCACCAAAACATATATGGCAGCGATGGTAGATTTATAAATGTAAAAGATGCAAATGATAAAATACTTGGCATAACACAATAAGCGTATTTTCCTAGCAAAGGAATGATACTATAGATGAGATGCTACCTGTGATGCATGCCGCTTTGAGTAATTGTTTCATGATCATTATTAAACACTTTGACAATGCACCAAAACATATATGGCAGCGATGGTAGATTTATAAATGTAAAAGATGCAAATGATAAAATACTTGGCATAACACAATAAGCGTATTTTCCTAGCAAAGGAAAGATACTATAGATGAGATGCTACCTGTAATGCATGCCGGTTTGAGTAATTGTTTCATGATCATTATTAAACACTTTGACAATGCACCAAAACATATATGGCAGCGATGGTAGATTTATAAATGTAAAAGATGCAAATGATAAAATACTTGGCATAACACAATAAGCGTATTTTCCTAGCAAAGGAAAGATACTATAGATGAGATGCTACCTGTGATGCATGCCGCTTTGAGTAATTGATTCATGATCATTATTAAACACTTTGACAATGCACCAAAACATATATGGCAGCGATGGTAGATTTATAAATGTAAAAGATTCAAATGATAAAATACTTGGCATAACACAATAAGCGTATTTTCCTAGCAAAGGAAAGATACTATAGATGAGATGCTACCTGTGATGCATGCCGCTTTGAGTAATTGATTCATGATCATTATTAAACACTTTGACAATGCACCAAAACATATATGGCAGCGATGGTAGATTTATAAATGTAAAAGATGCAAATGATAAAATACTTGGCATAACACAATAAGCGTATTTTCCTAGCAAAGGAAAGATACTATAGATGAGATGCTACCTGTGATGCATGCCGCTTTGAGTAATTGATTCATGATCATTATTAAACACTTTGACAATGCACCAAAACATATATGGCAGCGATGGTAGATTTATAAATGTAAAAGATGCAAATGATAAAATACTTGGCATAACACAATAAGCGTATTTTCCTAGCAAAGGAAAGATACTATAGATGAGATGCTACCTGTGATGCATGCCGCTTTGAGTAATTGTTTCATGATCATTATTAAACACTTTGACAATGCACCAAAACATATATGGCAGCGATGGTAGATTTATAAATGTAAAAGATGCAAATGATAAAATACTTGGCATAACACAATAAGCGTATTTTCCTAGCAAAGGAAAGATACTATAGATGAGATGCTACCTGTGATGCATGCCGCTTTGAGTAATTGATTCATGATCATTATTAAACACTTTGACAATGCACCAAAACATATATGGCAGCGATGGTAGATTTATAAATGTAAAAGATGCAAATGATAAAATACTTGGCATAACACAATAAGCGTATTTTCCTAGCAAAGGAAAGATACTATAGATGAGATGCTACCTGTGATGCATGCCGCTTTGAGTAATTGATTCATGATCATTATTAAACACTTTGACAATGCACCAAAACATATATGGCAGCGATGGTAGATTTATAAATGTAAAAGATGCAAATGATAAAATACTTGGCATAACACAATAAGCGTATTTTCCTAGCAAAGGAAAGATACTATAGATGAGATGCTACCTGTGATGCATGCCGCTTTGAGTAATTGATTCATGATCATTATTAAACACTTTGACAATGCACCAAAACATATATGGCAGCGATGGTAGATTTATAAATGTAAAAGATGCAAATGATAAAATACTTGGCATAACACAATAAGCGTATTTTCCTAGCAAAGGAAAGATACTATAGATGAGATGCTACCTGTGATGCATGCCGCTTTGAGTAATTGATTCATGATCATTATTAAACACTTTGACAATGCACCAAAACATATATGGCAGCGATGGTAGATTTATAAATGTAAAAGATGCAAATGATAAAATACTTGGCATAACACAATAAGCGTATTTTCCTAGCAAAGGAAAGATACTATAGATGAGATGCTACCTGTGATGCATGCCGCTTTGAGTAATTGATTCATGATCATTATTAAACACTTTGACAATGCACCAAAACATATATGGCAGCGATGGTAGATTTATAAATGTAAAAGATGCAAATGATAAAATACTTGGCATAACACAATAAGCGTATTTTCCTAGCAAAGGAAAGATACTATAGATGAGATGCTACCTGTGATGCATGCCGCTTTGAGTAATTGTTTCATGATCATTATTAAACACTTTGACAATGCATCAAAACATATATGGCAGCGATGGTAGATTTATAAATGTAAAAGATGCAAATGATAAAATACTTGGCATAACACAATAAGCGTATTTTCCTAGCAAAGGAAAGATACTATAGATGAGATGCTACCTGTAATGCATGCCGGTTTGAGTAATTGTTTCATGATCATTATTAAACACTTTGACAATGCACCAAAACATATATGGCAGCGATGGTAGATTTATAAATGTAAAAGATGCAAATGATAAAATACTTGGCATAACACAATAAGCGTATTTTCCTAGCAAAGGAAAGATACTATAGATGAGATGCTACCTGTGATGCATGCCGCTTTGAGTAATTGATTCATGATCATTATTAAACACTTTGACAATGCACCAAAACATATATGGCAGCGATGGTAGATTTATAAATGTAAAAGATGCAAATGATAAAATACTTGGCATAACACAATAAGCGTATTTTCCTAGCAAAGGAAAGATACTATAGATGAGATGCTACCTGTGATGCATGCCGCTTTGAGTAATTGATTCATGATCATTATTAAACACTTTGACAATGCACCAAAACATATATGGCAGCGATGGTAGATTTATAAATGTAAAAGATGCAAATGATAAAATACTTGGCATAACACAATAAGCGTATTTTCCTAGCAAAGGAAAGATACTATAGATGAGATGCTACCTGTGATGCATGCCGCTTTGAGTAATTGATTCATGATCATTATTAAACACTTTGACAATGCACCAAAACATATATGGCAGCGATGGTAGATTTATAAATGTAAAAGATGCAAATGATAAAATACTTGGCATAACACAATAAGCGTATTTTCCTAGCAAAGGAAAGATACTATAGATGAGATGCTACCTGTGATGCATGCGGCTTTGAGTAATTGTTTCATGATCATTATTAAACACTTTGACAATGCACCAAAACATATATGGCAGCGATGGTAGATTTATAAATGTAAAAGATGCAAATGATAATATACTTGGCATAACACAATAAGCGTATTTTCCTAGCAAAGGAAAGATACTATAGATGAGATGCTACCTGTGATGCATGCCGCTTTGAGTAATTGATTCATGATCATTATTAAACACTTTGACAATGCACCAAAACATATATGGCAGCGATGGTAGATTTATAAATGTAAAAGATGCAAATGATAAAATACTTGGCATAACACAATAAGCGTATTTTCCTAGCAAAGGAAAGATACTATAGATGAGATGCTACCTGTGATGCATGCCGCTTTGAGTAATTGTTTCATGATCATTATTAAACACTTTGACAATGCACCAAAACATATATGGCAGCGATGGTAGATTTATAAATGTAAAAGATGCAAATGATAAAATACTTGGCATAACACAATAAGCGTATTTTCCTAGCAAAGGAAAGATACTATAGATGAGATGCTACCTTTGATGCATGCCGCTTTGAGTAATTGATTCATGATCATTATTAAACACTTTGACAATGCACCAAAACATATATGGCAGCGATGGTAGATTTATAAATGTAAAAGATGCAAATGATAAAATACTTGGCATAACACAATAAGCGTATTTTCCTAGCAAAGGAAAGATACTATAGATGAGATGCTACCTGTGATGCATGCCGCTTTGAGTAATTGATTCATGATCATTATTAAACACTTTGACAATGCACCAAAACATATATGGCAGCGATGGTAGATTTATAAATGTAAAAGATGCAAATGATAAAATACTTGGCATAACACAATAAGCGTATTTTCCTAGCAAAGGAAAGATACTATAGATGAGATGCTACCTGTGATGCATGCCGCTTTGAGTAATTGATTCATGATCATTATTAAACACTTTGACAATGCACCAAAACATATATGGCAGCGATGGTAGATTTATAAATGTAAAAGATGCAAATGATAAAATACTTGGCATAACACAATAAGCGTATTTTCCTAGCAAAGGAAAGATACTATAGATGAGATGCTACCTGTGATGCATGCCGCTTTGAGTAATTGATTCATGATCATTATTAAACACTTTGACAATGCACCAAAACATATATGGCAGCGATGGTAGATTTATAAATGTAAAAGATGCAAATGATAAAATACTTGGCATAACACAATAAGCGTATTTTCCTAGCAAAGGAAAGATACTATAGATGAGATGCTACCTGTGATGCATGCCGCTTTGAGTAATTGATTCATGATCATTATTAAACACTTTGACAATGCACCAAAACATATATGGCAGCGATGGTAGATTTATAAATGTAAAAGATGCATATGATAAAATACTTGGCATAACACAATAAGCGTATTTTCCTAGCAAAGGAAAGATACTATAGATGAGATGCTACCTGTGATGCATGCCGCTTTGAGTAATTGTTTCATGATCATTATTAAACACTTTGACAATGCACCAAAACATATATGGCAGCGATGGTAGATTTATAAATGTAAAAGATGCAAATGATAAAATACTTGGCATAACACAATAAGCGTATTTTCCTAGCAAAGGAAAGATACTATAGATGAGATGCTACCTGTGATGCATGCCGCTTTGAGTAATTGATTCATGATCATTATTAAACACTTTGACAATGCACCAAAACATATATGGCAGCGATGGTAGATTTATAAATGTAAAAGATGCAAATGATAAAATACTTGGCATAACACAATAAGCGTATTTTCCTAGCAAAGGAAAGATACTATAGATGAGATGCTACCTGTGATGCATGCCGCTTTGAGTAATTGATTCATGATCATTATTAAACACTTTGACAATGCACCAAAACATATATGGCAGCGATGGTAGATTTATAAATGTAAAAGATGCAAATGATAATATACTTGGCATAATACAATAAGCGTATTTTCCTAGCAAAGGAAAGATACTATAGATGAGATGCTACCTGTGATGCATGCCGCTTTGAGTAATTGATTCATGATCATTATTAAACACTTTGACAATGCACCAAAACATATATGGCAGCGATGGTAGATTTATAAATGTAAAAGATGCAAATGATAATATACTTGGCATAACACAATAAGCGTATTTTCCTAGCAAAGGAAAGATACTATAGATGAGATGCTACCTGTGATGCATGCCGCTTTGAGTAATTGTTTCATGATCATTATTAAACACTTTGACAATGCATCAAAACATATATGGCAGCGATGGTAGATTTATAAATGTAAAAGATGCAAATGATAAAATACTTGGCATAACACAATAAGCGTATTTTCCTAGCAAAGGAAAGATACTATAGATGAGATGCTACCTGTGATGCATGCCGCTTTGAGTAATTGTTTCATGATCATTATTAAACACTTTGACAATGCATCAAAACATATATGGCAGCGATGGTAGATTTATAAATGTAAAAGATGCAAATGATAAAATACTTGGCATAACACAATAAGCGTATTTTCCTAGCAAAGGAAAGATACTATAGATGAGATGCTACCTGTGATGCATGCCGCTTTGAGTAATTGATTCATGATCATTATTAAACACTTTGACAATGCACCAAAACATATATGGCAGCGATGGTAGATTTATAAATGTAAAAGATGCAAATGATAAAATACTTGGCATAACACAATAAGCGTATTTTCCTAGCAAAGGAAAGATACTATAGATGAGATGCTACCTGTGATGCATGCCGCTTTGAGTAATTGTTTCATGATCATTATTAAACACTTTGACAATGCATCAAAACATATATGGCAGCGATGGTAGATTTATAAATGTAAAAGATGCAAATGATAAAATACTTGGCATAACACAATAAGCGTATTTTCCTAGCAAAGGAAAGATACTATAGATGAGATGCTACCTGTGATGCATGCCGCTTTGAGTAATTGTTTCATGATCATTATTAAACACTTTGACAATGCACCAAAACATATATGGCAGCGATGGTAGATTTATAAATGTAAAAGATGCAAATGATAAAATACTTGGCATAACACAATAAGCGTATTTTCCTAGCAAAGGAAAGATACTATAGATGAGATGCTACCTGTAATGCATGCCGGTTTGAGTAATTGTTTCATGATCATTATTAAACACTTTGACAATGCACCAAAACATATATGGCAGCGATGGTAGATTTATAAATGTAAAAGATGCAAATGATAAAATACTTGGCATAACACAATAAGCGTATTTTCCTAGCAAAGGAAAGATACTATAGATGAGATGCTACCTGTGATGCATGCCGCTTTGAGTAATTGTTTCATGATCATTATTAAACACTTTGACAATGCATCAAAACATATATGGCAGCGATGGTAGATTTATAAATGTAAAAGATGCAAATGATAAAATACTTGGCATAACACAATAAGCGTATTTTTCTAGCAAAGGAAAGATACTATAGATGAGATGCTACCTGTGATGCATGCCGCTTTGAGTAATTGTTTCATGATCATTATTAAACACTTTGACAATGCACCAAAACATATATGGCAGCGATGGTAGATTTATAAATGTAAAAGATGCAAATGATAAAATACTTGGCATAACACAATAAGCGTATTTTCCTAGCAAAGGAAAGATACTATAGATGAGATGCTACCTGTGATGCATGCCGCTTTGAGTAATTGTTTCATGATCATTATTAAACACTTTGACAATGCATCAAAACATATATGGCAGCGATGGTAGATTTATAAATGTAAAAGATGCAAATGATAAAATACTTGGCATAACACAATAAGCGTATTTTCCTAGCAAAGGAAAGATACTATAGATGAGATGCTACCTGTGATGCATGCCGCTTTGAGTAATTGTTTCATGATCATTATTAAACACTTTGACAATGCATCAAAACATATATGGCAGCGATGGTAGATTTATAAATGTAAAAGATGCAAATGATAAAATACTTGGCATAACACAATAAGCGTATTTTCCTAGCAAAGGAAAGATACTATAGATGAGATGCTACCTGTGATGCATGCCGCTTTGAGTAATTGTTTCATGATCATTATTAAACACTTTGACAATGCACCAAAACATATATGGCAGCGATGGTAGATTTATAAATGTAAAAGATGCAAATGATAAAATACTTGGCATAACACAATAAGCGTATTTTCCTAGCAAAGGAAAGATACTATAGATGAGATGCTACCTGTGATGCATGCCGCTTTGAGTAATTGTTTCATGATCATTATTAAACACTTTGACAATGCACCAAAACATATATGGCAGCGATGGTAGATTTATAAATGTAAAAGATGCAAATGATAAAATACTTGGCATAACACAATAAGCGTATTTTCCTAGCAAAGGAAAGATACTATAGATGAGATGCTACCTGTGATGCATGCCGCTTTGAGTAATTGATTCATGATCATTATTAAACACTTTGACAATGCATCAAAACATATATGGCAGCGATGGTAGATTTATAAATGTAAAAGATGCAAATGATAAAATACTTGGCATAACACAATAAGCGTATTTTCCTAGCAAAGGAAAGATACTATAGATGAGATGCTACCTGTGATGCATGCCGCTTTGAGTAATTGTTTCATGATCATTATTAAACACTTTGACAATGCACCAAAACATATATGGCAGCGATGGTAGATTTATAAATGTAAAAGATGCAAATGATAAAATACTTGGCATAACACAATAAGCGTATTTTCCTAGCAAAGGAAAGATACTATAGATGAGATGCTACCTGTGATGCATGCCGCTTTGAGTAATTGATTCATGATCATTATTAAACACTTTGACAATGCACCAAAACATATATGGCAGCGATGGTAGATTTATAAATGTAAAAGATGCAAATGATAATATACTTGGCATAACACAATAAGCGTATTTTCCTAGCAAAGGAAAGATACTATAGATGAGATGCTACCTGTGATGCATGCCGCTTTGAGTAATTGATTCATGATCATTATTAAACACTTTGACAATGCACCAAAACATATATGGCAGCGATGGTAGATTTATAAATGTAAAAGATGCAAATGATAAAATACTTGGCATAACACAATAAGCGTATTTTCCTAGCAAAGGAAAGATACTATAGATGAGATGCTACCTGTGATGCATGCCGCTTTGAGTAATTGTTTCATGATCATTATTAAACACTTTGACAATGCATCAAAACATATATGGCAGCGATGGTAGATTTATAAATGTAAAAGATGCAAATGATAAAATACTTGGCATAACACAATAAGCGTATTTTCCTAGCAAAGGAAAGATACTATAGATGAGATGCTACCTGTGATGCATGCCGCTTTGAGTAATTGTTTCATGATCATTATTAAACACTTTGACAATGCATCAAAACATATATGGCAGCGATGGTAGATTTATAAATGTAAAAGATGCAAATGATAAAATACTTGGCATAACACAATAAGCGTATTTTCCTAGCAAAGGAAAGATACTATAGATGAGATGCTACCTGTGATGCATGCCGCTTTGAGTAATTGTTTCATGATCATTATTAAACACTTTGACAATGCATCAAAACATATATGGCAGCGATGGTAGATTTATAAATGTAAAAGATGCAAATGATAAAATACTTGGCATAACACAATAAGCGTATTTTCCTAGCAAAGGAAAGATTTTATAGATGAGATGCTACCTGTGATGCATGCCGCTTTGAGTAATTGTTTCATGATCATTATTAAACACTTTGACAATGCATCAAAACATATATGGCAGCGATGGTAGATTTATAAATGTAAAAGATGCAAATGATAAAATACTTGGCATAACACAATAAGCGTATTTTCCTAGCAAAGGAAAGATACTATAGATGAGATGCTACCTGTGATGCATGCCGCTTTGAGTAATTGTTTCATGATCATTATTAAACACTTTGACAATGCACCAAAACATATATGGCAGCGATGGTAGATTTATAAATGTAAAAGATGCAAATGATAAAATACTTGGCATAACACAATAAGCGTATTTTCCTAGCAAAGGAAAGATACTATAGATGAGATGCTACCTGTGATGCATGCCGCTTTGAGTAATTGTTTCATGATCATTATTAAACACTTTGACAATGCACCAAAACATATATGGCAGCGATGGTAGATTTATAAATGTAAAAGATGCAAATGATAAAATACTTGGCATAACACAATAAGCGTATTTTCCTAGCAAAGGAAAGATACTATAGATGAGATGCTACCTGTGATGCATGCCGCTTTGAGTAATTGATTCATGATCATTATTAAACACTTTGACAATGCACCAAAACATATATGGCAGCGATGGTAGATTTATAAATGTAAAAGATGCAAATGATAAAATACTTGGCATAACACAATAAGCGTATTTTCCTAGCAAAGGAAAGATACTATAGATGAGATGCTACCTGTGATGCATGCCGCTTTGAGTAATTGTTTCATGATCATTATTAAACACTTTGACAATGCATCAAAACATATATGGCAGCGATGGTAGATTTATAAATGTAAAAGATGCAAATGATAAAATACTTGTCATAACACAATAAGCGTATTTTCCTAGCAAAGGAAAGATACTATAGATGAGATGCTACCTGTGATGCATGCCGCTTTGAGTAATTGTTACATGATCATTATTAAACACTTTGACAATGCATCAAAACATATATGGCAGCGATGGTAGATTTATAAATGTAAAAGATGCAAATGATAAAATACTTGGCATAACACAATAAGCGTATTTTCCTAGCAAAGGAAAGATACTATAGATGAGATGCTACCTGTGATGCATGCCGCTTTGAGTAATTGTTTCATGATCATTATTAAACACTTTGACAATGCATCAAAACATATATGGCAGCGATGGTAGATTTATAAATGTAAAAGATGCAAATGATAATATACTTGGCATAACACAATAAGCGTATTTTCCTAGCAAAGGAAAGATACTATAGATGAGATGCTACCTGTGATGCATGCCGCTTTGAGTAATTGTTTCATGATCATTATTAAACACTTTGACAATGCATCAAAACATATATGGCAGCGATGGTAGATTTATAAATGTAAAAGATGCAAATGATAAAATACTTGGCATAACACTATAAGCGTATTTTCCTAGCAAAGGAAAGATACTATAGATGAGATGCTACCTGTGATGCATGCCGCTTTGAGTAATTGATTCATGATCATTATTAAACACTTTGACAATGCACCAAAACATATATGGCAGCGATGGTAGATTTATAAATGTAAAAGATGCAAATGATAAAATACTTGGCATAACACAATAAGCGTATTTTCCTAGCAAAGGAAAGATACTATAGATGAGATGCTACCTGTGATGCATGCCGCTTTGAGTAATTGATTCATGATCATTATTAAACACTTTGACAATGCACCAAAACATATATGGCAGCGATGGTAGATTTATAAATGTAAAAGATGCAAATGATAAAATACTTGGCATAACACAATAAGCGTATTTTCCTAGCAAAGGAAAGATACTATAGATGAGATGCTACCTGTGATGCATGCCGCTTTGAGTAATTGATTCATGATCATTATTAAACACTTTGACAATGCACCAAAACATATATGGCAGCGATGGTAGATTTATAAATGTAAAAGATGCATATGATAAAATACTTGGCATAACACAATAAGCGTATTTTCCTAGCAAAGGAAAGATACTATAGATGAGATGCTACCTGTGATGCATGCCGCTTTGAGTAATTGTTTCATGATCATTATTAAACACTTTGACAATGCACCAAAACATATATGGCAGCGATGGTAGATTTATAAATGTAAAAGATGCAAATGATAAAATACTTGGCATAACACAATAAGCGTATTTTCCTAGCAAAGGAAAGATACTATAGATGAGATGCTACCTGTGATGCATGCCGCTTTGAGTAATTGATTCATGATCATTATTAAACACTTTGACAATGCACCAAAACATATATGGCAGCGATGGTAGATTTATAAATGTAAAAGATGCAAATGATAAAATACTTGGCATAACACAATAAGCGTATTTTCCTAGCAAAGGAAAGATACTATAGATGAGATGCTACCTGTGATGCATGCCGCTTTGAGTAATTGATTCATGATCATTATTAAACACTTTGACAATGCACCAAAACATATATGGCAGCGATGGTAGATTTATAAATGTAAAAGATGCAAATGATAATATACTTGGCATAACACAATAAGCGTATTTTCCTAGCAAAGGAAAGATACTATAGATGAGATGCTACCTGTGATGCATGCCGCTTTGAGTAATTGATTCATGATCATTATTAAACACTTTGACAATGCACCAAAACATATATGGCAGCGATGGTAGATTTATAAATGTAAAAGATGCAAATGATAAAATACTTGGCATAACACAATAAGCGTATTTTCCTAGCAAAGGAAAGATACTATAGATGAGATGCTACCTGTGATGCATGCCGCTTTGAGTAATTGATTCATGATCATTATTAAACACTTTGACAATGCACCAAAACATATATGGCAGCGATGGTAGATTTATAAATGTAAAAGATGCAAATGATAATATACTTGGCATAACACAATAAGCGTATTTTTCTAGCAAAGGAAAGATACTATAGATGAGATGCTACCTGTGATGCATGCCGCTTTGAGTAATTGTTTCATGATCATTATTAAACACTTTGACAATGCATCAAAACATATATGGCAGCGATGGTAGATTTATAAATGTAAAAGATGCAAATGATAAAATACTTGGCATAACACAATAAGCGTATTTTCCTAGCAAAGGAAAGATACTATAGATGAGATGCTACCTGTGATGCATGCCGCTTTGAGTAATTGTTTCATGATCATTATTAAACACTTTGACAATGCATCAAAACATATATGGCAGCGATGGTAGATTTTTAAATGTAAAAGATGCAAATGATAAAATACTTGGCATAACACAATAAGCGTATTTTCCTAGCAAAGGAAAGATACTATAGATGAGATGCTACCTGTGATGCATGCCGCTTTGAGTAATTGATTCATGATCATTATTAAACACTTTGACAATGCACCAAAACATATATGGCAGCGATGGTAGATTTATAAATGTAAAAGATGCAAATGATAAAATACTTGGCATAACACAATAAGCGTATTTTCCTAGCAAAGGAAAGATACTATAGATGAGATGCTACCTGTGATGCATGCCGCTTTGAGTAATTGTTTCATGATCATTATTAAACACTTTGACAATGCATCAAAACATATATGGCAGCGATGGTAGATTTATAAATGTAAAAGATGCAAATGATAAAATACTTGGCATAACACAATAAGCGTATTTTCCTAGCAAAGGAAAGATACTATAGATGAGATGCTACCTGTGATGCATGCCGCTTTGAGTAATTGCTTCATGATCATTATTAAACACTTTGACAATGCACCAAAACATATATGGCAGCGATGGTAGATTTATAAATGTAAAAGATGCAAATGATAAAATACTTGGCATAACACAATAAGCGTATTTTCCTAGCAAAGGAAAGATACTATAGATGAGATGCTACCTGTAATGCATGCCGGTTTGAGTAATTGTTTCATGATCATTATTAAACACTTTGACAATGCACCAAAACATATATGGCAGCGATGGTAGATTTATAAATGTAAACGATGCAAATGATAAAATACTTGGCATAACACAATAAGCGTATTTTCCTAGCAAAGGAAAGATACTATAGATGAGATGCTACCTGTGATGCATGCCGCTTTGAGTAATTGTTTCATGATCATTATTAAACACTTTGACAATGCATCAAAACATATATGGCAGCGATGGTAGATTTATAAATGTAAAAGATGCAAATGATAAAATACTTGGCATAACACAATAAGCGTATTTTCCTAGCAAAGGAAAGATACTATAGATGAGATGCTACCTGTGATGCATGCCGCTTTGAGTAATTGTTTCATGATCATTATTAAACACTTTGACAATGCACCAAAACATATATGGCAGCGATGGTAGATTTATAAATGTAAAAGATGCAAATGATAAAATACTTGGCATAACACAATAAGCGTATTTTCCTAGCAAAGGAAAGATACTATAGATGAGATGCTACCTGTGATGCATGCCGCTTTGAGTAATTGTTTCATGATCATTATTAAACACTTTGACAATGCATCAAAACATATATGGCAGCGATGGTAGATTTATAAATGTAAAAGATGCAAATGATAAAATACTTGGCATAACACAATAAGCGTATTTTCCTAGCAAAGGAAAGATACTATAGATGAGATGCTACCTGTGATGCATGCCGCTTTGAGTAATTGTTTCATGATCATTATTAAACACTTTGACAATGCATCAAAACATATATGGCAGCGATGGTAGATTTATAAATGTAAAAGATGCAAATGATAAAATACTTGGCATAACACAATAAGCGTATTTTCCTAGCAAAGGAAAGATACTATAGATGAGATGCTACCTGTGATGCATGCCGCTTTGAGTAATTGTTTCATGATCATTATTAAACACTTTGACAATGCATCAAAACATATATGGCAGCGATGGTAGATTTATAAATGTAAAAGATGCAAATGATAAAATACTTGGCATAACACAATAAGCGTATTTTCCTAGCAAAGGAAAGATACTATAGATGAGATGCTACCTGTGATGCATGCCGCTTTGAGTAATTGTTTCATGATCATTATTAAACACTTTGACAATGCATCAAAACATATATGGCAGAGATGGTAGATTTATAAATGTAAAAGATGCAAATGATAAAATACTTGGCATAACACAATAAGCGTATTTTCCTAGCAAAGGAAAGATACCATAGATGAGATGCTACCTGTGATGCATGCCGCTTTGAGTAATTGTTTCATGATCATTATTAAACACTTTGACAATGCATCGAAACATATATGGCAGCGATGGTAGATTTATAAATGTAAAAGATGCAAATGATAAAATACTTGGCATAACACAATAAGCGTATTTTCCTAGCAAAGGAAAGATACTATAGATGAGATGCTACCTGTGATGCATGCCGCTTTGAGTAATTGTTTCATGATCATTATTAAACACTTTGACAATGCACCAAAACATATATGGCAGCGATGGTAGATTTATAAATGTAAAAGATGCAAATGATAAAATACTTGGCATAACACAATAAGCGTATTTTCCTAGCAAAGGAAAGATACTATAGATGAGATGCTACCTGTGATGCATGCCGCTTTGAGTAATTGTTTCATGATCATTATTAAACACTTTGACAATGCACCAAAACATATATGGCAGCGATGGTAGATTTATAAATGTAAAAGATGCAAATGATAAAATACTTGGCATAACACAATAAGCGTATTTTCCTAGCAAAGGAAAGATACTATAGATGAGATGCTACCTGTGATGCATGCCGCTTTGAGTAATTGATTCATGATCATTATTAAACACTTTGACAATGCATCAAAACATATATGGCAGCGATGGTAGATTTTTAAATGTAAAAGATGCAAATGATAAAATACTTGGCATAACACAATAAGCGTATTTTCCTAGCAAAGGAAAGATACTATAGATGAGATGCTACCTGTGATGCATGCCGCTTTGAGTAATTGTTTCATGATCATTATTAAACACTTTGACAATGCACCAAAACATATATGGCAGCGATGGTAGATTTATAAATGTAAAAGATGCAAATGATAAAATACTTGGCATAACACAATAAGCGTATTTTCCTAGCAAAGGAAAGATACTATAGATGAGATGCTACCTGTGATGCATGCCGCTTTGAGTAATTGATTCATGATCATTATTAAACACTTTGACAATGCACCAAAACATATATGGCAGCGATGGTAGATTTATAAATGTAAAAGATGCAAATGATAATATACTTGGCATAACACAATAAGCGTATTTTCCTAGCAAAGGAAAGATACTATAGATGAGATGCTACCTGTGATGCATGCCGCTTTGAGTAATTGATTCATGATCATTATTAAACACTTTGACAATGCACCAAAACATATATGGCAGCGATGGTAGATTTATAAATGTAAAAGATGCAAATGATAAAATACTTGGCATAACACAATAAGCGTATTTTCCTAGCAAAGGAAAGATACTATAGATGAGATGCTACCTGTGATGCATGCCGCTTTGAGTAATTGTTTCATGATCATTATTAAACACTTTGACAATGCATCAAAACATATATGGCAGCGATGGTAGATTTATAAATGTAAAAGATGCAAATGATAAAATACTTGGCATAACACAATAAGCGTATTTTCCTAGCAAAGGAAAGATACTATAGATGAGATGCTACCTGTGATGCATGCCGCTTTGAGTAATTGTTTCATGATCATTATTAAACACTTTGACAATGCATCAAAACATATATGGCAGCGATGGTAGATTTATAAATGTAAAAGATGCAAATGATAAAATACTTGGCATAACACAATAAGCGTATTTTCCTAGCAAAGGAAAGATACTATAGATGAGATGCTACCTGTGATGCATGCCGCTTTGAGTAATTGTTTCATGATCATTATTAAACACTTTGACAATGCATCAAAACATATATGGCAGCGATGGTAGATTTATAAATGTAAAAGATGCAAATGATAAAATACTTGGCATAACACAATAAGCGTATTTTCCTAGCAAAGGAAAGATACTATAGATGAGATGCTACCTGTGATGCATGCCGCTTTGAGTAATTGTTTCATGATCATTATTAAACACTTTGACAATGCATCAAAACATATATGGCAGCGATGGTAGATTTATAAATGTAAAAGATGCAAATGATAAAATACTTGGCATAACACAATAAGCGTATTTTCCTAGCAAAGGAAAGATATTATAGATGAGATGCTACCTGTGATGCATGCCGCTTTGAGTAATTGTTTCATGATCATTATTAAACACTTTGACAATGCATCAAAACATATATGGCAGCGATGGTAGATTTATAAATGTAAAAGATGCAAATGATAAAATACTTGGCATAACACAATAAGCGTATTTTCCTAGCAAAGGAAAGATACTATAGATGAGATGCTACCTGTGATGCATGCCGCTTTGAGTAATTGTTTCATGATCATTATTAAACACTTTGACAATGCACCAAAACATATATGGCAGCGATGGTAGATTTATAAATGTAAAAGATGCAAATGATAAAATACTTGGCATAACACAATAAGCGTATTTTCCTAGCAAAGGAAAGATACTATAGATGAGATGCTACCTGTGATGCATGCCGCTTTGAGTAATTGTTTCATGATCATTATTAAACACTTTGACAATGCACCAAAACATATATGGCAGCGATGGTAGATTTATAAATGTAAAAGATGCAAATGATAAAATACTTGGCATAACACAATAAGCGTATTTTCCTAGCAAAGGAAAGATACTATAGATGAGATGCTACCTGTGATGCATGCCGCTTTGAGTAATTGATTCATGATCATTATTAAACACTTTGACAATGCACCAAAACATATATGGCAGCGATGGTAGATTTATAAATGTAAAAGATGCAAATGATAAAATACTTGGCATAACACAATAAGCGTATTTTCCTAGCAAAGGAAAGATACTCTAGATGAGATGCTACCTGTGATGCATGCCGCTTTGAGTAATTGTTTCATGATCATTATTAAACACTTTGACAATGCATCAAAACATATATGGCAGCGATGGTAGATTTATAAATGTAAAAGATGCAAATGATAAAATACTTGTCATAACACAATAAGCGTATTTTCCTAGCAAAGGAAAGATACTCTAGATGAGATGCTACCTGTGATGCATGCCGCTTTGAGTAATTGTTTCATGATCATTATTAAACACTTTGACAATGCATCAAAACATATATGGCAGCGATGGTAGATTTATAAATGTAAAAGATGCAAATGATAAAATACTTGGCATAACACAATAAGCGTAATTTCCTAGCAAAGGAAAGATACTATAGATGAGATGCTACCTGTGATGCATGCCGCTTTGAGTAATTGTTTCATGATCATTATTAAACACTTTGACAATGCATCAAAACATATATGGCAGCGATTGTAGATTTATAAATGTAAAAGATGCAAATGATAAAATACTTGGCATAACACAATAAGCGTATTTTCCTAGCAAAGGAAAGATACTATAGATGAGATGCTACCTGTGATGCATGCCGCTTTGAGTAATTGTTTCATGATCATTATTAAACACTTTGACAATGCACCAAAACATATATGGCAGCGATGGTAGATTTATAAATGTAAAAGATGCAAATGATAAAATACTTGGCATAACACAATAAGCGTATTTTCCTAGCAAAGGAAAGATACTATAGATGAGATGCTACCTGTGATGCATGCCGCTTTGAGTAATTGTTTCATGATCATTATTAAACACTTTGACAATGCACTAAAACATATATGGCAGCGATGGTAGATTTATAAATGTAAAAGATGCAAATGATAAAATACTTGGCATAACACAATAAGCGTATTTTCCTAGCAAAGGAAAGATACTATAGATGAGATGCTACCTGTGATGCATGCCGCTTTGAGTAATTGTTTCATGATCATTATTAAACACTTTGACAATGCACCAAAACATATATGGCAGCGATGGTAGATTTATAAATGTAAAAGATGCAAATGATAAAATATTTGGCATAACACAATAAGCGTATTTTCCTAGCAAAAGAAAGATACTATAGATGAGATGCTACCTGTGATGCATGCCGCTTTGAGTAATTGTTTCATGATCATTATTAAACACTTTGACAATGCACTAAAACATATATGGCAGCGATGGTAGATTTATAAATGTAAAAGATGCAAATGATAAAATACTTGGCATAACACAATAAGCGTATTTTCCTAGCAAAGGAAAGATACTATAGATGAGATGCTAACTGTGATGCATGCCGCTTTGAGTAATTGTTTCATGATCATTATTAAACACTTTGACAATGCACCAAAACATATATGGCAGCGATGGTAGATTTATAAATGTAAAAGATGCAAATGATAAAATATTTGGCATAACACAATAAGCGTATTTTCCTAGCAAAGGAAAGATACTATAGATGAGATGCTACCTGTGATGCATGCCGCTTTGAGTAATTGTTTCATGATCATTATTAAACACTTTGACAATGCACCAAAACATATATGGCAGCGATGGTAGATTTATAAATGTAAAAGATGCAAATGATAAAATACTTGGCATAACACAATAAGCGTATTTTCCTAGCAAAGGAAAGATACTATAGATGAGATGCTACCTGTGATGCATGCCGCTTTGAGTAATTGTTTCATGATCATTATTAAACACTTTGACAATGCACCAAAACATATATGGCAGCGATGGTAGATTTATAAATGTAAAAGATGCAAATGATAAAATATTTGGCATAACACAATAAGCGTATTTTCCTAGCAAAGGAAAGATACTATAGATGAGATGCTACCTGTGATGCATGCCGCTTTGAGTAATTGTTTCATGATCATTATTAAACACTTTGACAATGCATCAAAACATATATGGCAGCGATGGTAGATTTATAAATGTAAAAGATGCAAATGATAAAATACTTGGCATAACACAATAAGCGTATTTTCCTAGCAAAGGAAAGATACTATAGATGAGATGCTACCTGTGATGCATGCCGCTTTGAGTAATTGTTTCATGATCATTATTAAACACTTTGACAATGCATCAAAACATATATGGCAGCGATGGTAGATTTATAAATGTAAAAGATGCAAATGATAATATACTTGGCATAACACAATAAGCGTATTTTCCTAGCAAAGGAAAGATACTATAGATGAGATGCTACCTGTGATGCATGCCGCTTTGAGTAATTGTTTCATGATCATTATTAAACACTTTGACAATGCATCAAAACATATATGGCAGCGATGGTAGATTTATAAATGTAAAAGATGCAAATGATAAAATACTTGGCATAACACTATAAGCGTATTTTCCTAGCAAAGGAAAGATACTATAGATGAGATGCTAACGGTGATGCATGCCGGTTTGAGTAGTTGTTTCATGATCATTATTAAACACTTTGACAATGCATCAAAACATATATGGCAGCGATGGTAGATTTATAAATGTAAAAGATGCAAATGATAATATACTTGGCATAACACAATAAGCGTATTTTCCTAGCAAAGGAAAGATACTATAGATGAGATGCTACCTGTGATGCATGCCGCTTTGAGTAATTGATTCATGATCATTATTAAACACTTTGACAATGCACCAAAACATATATGGCAGCGATGGTAGATTTATAAATGTAAAAGATGCAAATGATAAAATACTTGGCATAACACAATAAGCGTATTTTCCTAGCAAAGGAAAGATACTATAGATGAGATGCTACCTGTGATGCATGCCGCTTTGAGTAATTGTTTCATGATCATTATTAAACACTTTGACAATGCATCAAAACATATATGGCAGCGATGGTAGATTTATAAATGTAAAAGATGCAAATGATAAAATACTTGTCATAACACAATAAGCGTATTTTCCTAGCAAAGGAAAGATACTATAGATGAGATGCTACCTGTGATGCATGCCGCTTTGAGTAATTGTTTCATGATCATTATTAAACACTTTGACAATGCATCAAAACATATATGGCAGCGATGGTAGATTTATAAATGTAAAAGATGCAAATGATAAAATACTTGGCATAACACAATAAGCGTATTTTCCTAGCAAAGGAAATATACTATAGATGAGATGCTACCTGTGATGCATGCCGCTTTGAGTAATTGTTTCATGATCATTATTAAACACTTTGACAATGCATCAAAACATATATGGCAGCGATTGTAGATTTATAAATGTAAAAGATGCAAATGATAAAATACTTGGCATAACACAATAAGCGTATTTTCCTAGCAAAGGAAAGATACTATAGATGAGATGCTACCTGTGATGCATGCCGCTTTGAGTAATTGTTTCATGATCATTATTAAACACTTTGACAATGCACCAAAACATATATGGCAGCGATGGTAGATTTATAAATGTAAAAGATGCAAATGATAAAATACTTGGCATAACACAATAAGCGTATTTTCCTAGCAAAGGAAAGATACTATAGATGAGATGCTACCTGTGATGCATGCCGCTTTGAGTAATTGTTTCATGATCATTATTAAACACTTTGACACTGCACTAAAACATATATGGCAGCGATGGTAGATTTATAAATGTAAAAGATGCAAATGATAAAATACTTGGCATAACACAATAAGCGTATTTTCCTAGCAAAGGAAAGATACTATAGATGAGATGCTACCTGTGATGCATGCCGCTTTGAGTAATTGTTTCATGATCATTATTAAACACTTTGACAATGCACCAAAACATATATGGCAGCGATGGTAGATTTATAAATGTAAAAGATGCAAATGATAAAATATTTGGCATAACACAATAAGCGTATTTTCCTAGCAAAGGAAAGATACAATAGATGAGATGCTACCTGTGATGCATGCCGCTTTGAGTAATTGTTTCATGATCATTATTAAACACTTTGACAATGCACCAAAACATATATGGCAGCGATGGTAGATTTATAAATGTAAAAGATGCAAATGATAAAATACTTGGCATAACACAATAAGCGTATTTTCCTAGCAAAGGAAAGATACTATAGATGAGATGCTACCTGTGATGCATGCCGCTTTGAGTAATTGTTTCATGATCATTATTAAACACTTTGACAATGCACCAAAACATATATGGCAGCGATGGTAGATTTATAAATG
The DNA here is from genome assembly GCA_963932145.1 of Acanthosepion lycidas. Lineage (NCBI taxonomy): Eukaryota > Metazoa > Mollusca > Cephalopoda > Sepiida > Sepiidae > Acanthosepion > Acanthosepion lycidas. Next base: position 33,242,209 of record OZ010616.1, read on the forward strand.
TAAAAGATGCAAATGATAAAATACTTGGCATAACACAATAAGCGTATTTTCCTAGCAAAGGAAAGATACTATAGATGAGATGCTACCTGTGATGCATGCCGCTTTGAGTAATTGATTCATGATCATTATTAAACACTTTGACAATGCACCAAAACATATATGGCAGCGATGGTAGATTTATAAATGTAAAAGATGCAAATGATAAAATACTTGGCATAACACAATAAGCGTATTTTCCTAGCAAAGGAAAGATACTATAGATGAGATGCTACCTGTGATGCATGCCGCTTTGAGTAATTGATTCATGATCATTATTAAACACTTTGACAATGCACCAAAACATATATGGCAGCGATGGTAGATTTATAAATGTAAAAGATGCAAATGATAAAATATTTGGCATAACACAATAAGCGTATTTTCCTAGCAAAGGAAAGATACTATAGATGAGATGCTACCTGTGATGCATGCCGCTTTGAGTAATTGATTCATGATCATTATTAAACACTTTGACAATGCATCAAAACATATATGGCAGCGATGGTAGATTTATAAATGTAAAAGATGCAAATGATAAAATACTTGGCATAACACAATAAGCGTATTTTCCTAGCAAAGGAAAGATACTATAGATGAGATGCTACCTGTGATGCATGCCACTTTGAGTAATTGTTTCATGATCATTATTAAACACTTTGACAATGCACCAAAACATATATGGCAGCGATGGTAGATTTATAAATGTAAAAGATGCAAATGATAAAATACTTGGCATAACACAATAAGCGTATTTTCCTAGCAAAGGAAAGATACTATAGATGAGATGCTACCTGTGATGCATGCCGCTTTGAGTAATTGTTTCATGATCATTATTAAACACGTTGACAATGCATCAAAACATATATGGCAGCGATGGTAGATTTATAAATGTAAAAGATGCAAATGATAAAATACTTGGCATAACACAATAAGCGTATTTTCCTAGCAAAGGAAAGATACTATAGATGAGATGCTGCCTGTGATGCATGCCGCTTTGAGTAATTGATTCATGATCATTATTAAACACTTTGACAATGCACCAAAACATATATGGCAGCGATGGTAGATTTATAAATGTAAAAGATGCAAATGATAAAATACTTGGCATAACACAATAAGCGTATTTTCCTAGCAAAGGAAAGATACTATAGATGAGATGCTACCTGTGATGCATGCCGCTTTGAGTAATTGTTTCATGATCATTATTAAACACTTTGACAATGCATCAAAACATATATGGCAGCGATGGTAGATTTATAAATGTAAAAGATGCAAATGATAAAATACTTGGCATAACACAATAAGCGTATTTTCCTAGCAAAGGAAAGATACTATAGATGAGATGCTACCTGTGATGCATGCCGCTTTGAGTAATTTTTTCATGATCATTATTAAACACTTTGACAATGCATCAAAACATATATGGCAGCGATGGTAGATTTATAAATATAAAAGATGCAAATGATAAAATACTTGGCATAACACAATAAGCGTATTTTCCTAGCAAAGGAAAGATACTATAGATGAGATGCTACCTGTGATGCATGCCGCTTTGAGTAATTGATTCATGATCATTATTAAACACTTTGACAATGCACCAAAACATATATGGCAGCGATGGTAGATTTATAAATGTAAAAGATGCAAATGATAAAATACTTGGCATAACACAATAAGCGTATTTTCCTAGCAAAGGAAAGATACTATAGATGAGATGCTACCTGTGATGCATGCCGCTTTGAGTAATTGTTTCATGATCATTATTAAACACTTTGACAATGCATCAAAACATATATGGCAGCGATGGTAGATTTATAAATATAAAAGATGCAAATGATAAAATACTTGGCATAACACAATAAGCGTATTTTCCTAGCAAAGGAAAGATACTATAGATGAGATGCTACCTGTGATGCATGCCGCTTTGAGTAATTGATTCATGATCATTATTAAACACTTTGACAATGCATCAAAACATATATGGCAGCGATGGTAGATTTATAAATGTAAAAGATGCAAATGATAAAATACTTGGCATAACACAATAAGCGTATTTTCCTAGCAAAGGAAAGATACTATAGATGAGATGCTACCTGTGATGCATGCCGCTTTGAGTAATTGATTCATGATCATTATTAAACACTTTGACAATGCACCAAAACATATATGGCAGCGATGGTAGATTTATAAATGTAAAAGATGCAAATGATAAAATACTTGGCATAACACAATAAGCGTATTTTCCTAGCAAAGGAAAGATACTATAGATGAGATGCTACCTGTGATGCATGCCGCTTTGAGTAATTGTTTCATGATCATTATTAAACACTTTGACAATGCACCAAAACATATATGGCAGCGATGGTAGATTTATAAATGTAAAAGATGCAAATGATAAAATACTTGGCATAACACAATAAGCGTATTTTCCTAGCAAAGGAAAGATACTATAGATGAGATGCTACCTGTGATGCATGCCGCTTTGAGTAATTGTTTCATGATCATTATTAAACACTTTGACAATGCATCAAAACATATATGGCAGCGATGGTAGATTTATAAATGTAAAAGATGCAAATGATAAAATACTTGGCATAACACAATAAGCGTATTTTCCTAGCAAAGGAAAGATACTATAGATGAGATGCTACCTGTGATGCATGCCGCTTTGAGTAATTGATTCATGATCATTATTAAACACTTTGACAATGCATCAAAACATATATGGCAGCGATGGTAAATTTATAAATGTAAACGATGCAAATGATAAAATACTTGTCATAACACAATAAGCGTATTTTCCTAGCAAAGGAAAGATACTATAGATGAGATGCTACCTGTGATGCATGCCGCTTTGAGTAATTGTTTCATGATCATTATTAAACACTTTGACAATGCATCAAAACATATATGGCAGCGATGGTAGATTTATAAATGTAAAAGATGCAAATGATAAAATACTTGGCATAACACAATAAGCGTATTTTCCTAGCAAAGGAAAGATACTATAGATGAGATGCTACCTGTGATGCATGCCGCTTTGAGTAATTGATTCATGATCATTATTAAACACTTTGACAATGCACCAAAACATATATGGCAGCGATGGTAGATTTATAAATGTAAAAGATGCAAATGATAAAATACTTGGCATAACACAATAAGCGTATTTTCCTAGCAAAGGAAAGATACTATAGATGAGATGCTACCTGTGATGCATGCCGCTTTGAGTAATTGATTCATGATCATTATTAAACACTTTGACAATGCACCAAAACATATATGGCAGCGATGGTAGATTTATAAATGTAAAAGATGCAAATGATAAAATACTTGGCATAAAACAATAAGCGTATTTTCCTAGCAAAGGAAAGATACTATAGATGAGATGCTACCTGTGATGCATGCCGCTTTGAGTAATTGTTTCATGATCATTATTAAACACTTTGACAATGCACCAAAACATATATGGCAGCGATGGTAGATTTATAAATGTAAAAGATGCAAATGATAAAATACTTGGCATAACACAATAAGCGTATTTTCCTAGCAAAGGAAAGATACTATAGATGAGATGCTACCTGTGATGCATGCTGCTTTGAGTAATTGTTTCATGATCATTATTAAACACTTTGACAATGCATCAAAACATATATGGCAGCGATGGTAGATTTATAAATGTAAAAGATGCAAATGATAAAATACTTGGCATAACACAATAAGCGTATTTTCCTAGCAAAGGAAAGATACTATAGATGAGATGCTACCTGTGATGCATGCCGCTTTGAGTAATTGATTCATGATCATTATTAAACACTTTGACAATGCACCAAAACATATATGGCAGCGATGGTAGATTTATAAATGTAAAAGATGCAAATGATAAAATACTTGGCATAACACAATAAGCGTATTTTCCTAGCAAAGGAAAGATACTATAGATGAGATGCTACCTGTGATGCATGCCGCTTTCAGTAATTGTTTCATGATCATTATTAAACACTTTGACAATGCATCAAAACATATATGGCAGCGATGGTAGATTTATAAATGTAAAAGATGCAAATGATAAAATACTTGGCATAACACAATAAGCGTATTTTCCTAGCAAAGGAAAGATCCTACAGATGAGATGCTACCTCTGATGCATCCCGGTTTGAGTAATTATTTCATGCTCATTATTAAAAATTTTGACAATGCACTAAAACATATATGGCAGCGATGGTAGATTTATAAATGTAAAAGTTGCAAATGATAGAATATTTGGCATAACACAATAAGCGTATTTTCCTAGCAAAGGAATGATGCTACAGATGAGATGCAACCTGTGATGCATGCCGCTTTGAGTAATTGATTCATGATCATTATTAAACACTTTGACAATGCACCAAAACATTTATGGGATCGATGGTAAATTTATAAATGTAAAAGATGCAAATGATAAATTACTTGGCATAACACAATAAGCGTATTTTCCTAGCAAAGGAAAGATGCTACAGATAAGACGTTACCTGTGATGCATCCCGGTTTGAGTAATTATTTCATGCTCATTATTCAACACTTTGACAATGCACCAAAACATATATGGCAGCGATGGTAGATTTGAAAATGTAAAAGATGCAAATCAAAAAATATTTGGCATAACACAATAAGCGTATTTTCATAGCAAAGAAAATATACTACAGATGAGATGTTACCTGTGATGCATCCCGGTTTGAGTAATTATTTCATGCTCATTATTAAACACTTTGACAATGCACCAAAAAATATATGGCAGCGATGGTAGATTTATAAATGTAAAAGATGCAAATGAAAAAATATTTGGCATAACACAATAAGCGTATTTTCATAGCAAAGGAAAGATACTATAGATGAGATGCTACCTGTGATGCATGCCGCTTTGAGTAATTGTTTCATGATCATTATTAAACACTTTGACAATGCACCAAAACATATATGGCAGCGATGGTAGATTTGAAAATGTAAAAGATGCAAATGATAAAATACTTGGCATAACACAATAAGCGTATTTTCCTAGCAAAGAAAAGATAATATAGATGAGATGCTACCTGTGTTGCATTCCGCTTTGAGTAATTGTTTCATGATCATTATTAAACACTTTGACAATGCACCAAAACATATATGGCAGCGATGGTAGATTTATAAATGTAAAAGATGCAAATGATAAATTACTTGGCATAACACAATCAGCGTATTTTCCTAGCAAAGGAAAGATGCTACAGATGAGATGTTACCTGTGATGCATCCCGGTTTGAGTAATTATTTCATGCTCATTATTCAACACTTTGACAATGCACCAAATCATATATGGCAGCGATGGTAGATTTATAAATGTAAAAGATGCAAATGATGAAATACTTGGTATAACACAATAAGCGTATTTTCCTAGCAAAGGAAAGATATTATAGATGAGATGCTACCTGTGATGCATGCCGCTTTGAGTAATTGTTTCATTATCATTATAAAACACTTTCACAATGCATCAAAACATATATGGCAGCGATGGTAGATTTATAAATGTAAAAGATGCAAATGATAAAATACTTGTCATAACACAATAAGCGTATTTTCCTAGCAAAGGAAAGATACTATAGATGAGATGCTACCTGTAATGCATGCCGGTTTGAGTAATTGTTTCATGATCATTATTAAACACTTTGACAATGCACCAAAACATATATGGCAGCGATGGTAGATTTATAAATGTAAAAGATGCAAATGATGAAATACTTGGTGTAACACAATAAGCGTATTTTCCTAGCAAAGGAAAGATAATATAGATGAGATGCTACCTGTGATGCATGCCGGTTTGAGTAATTGTTTCATGATCATTATTAAACACTTTGACAATGCATCAAAACATATATGGCAGCGATGGTAGATTTATAAATGTAAAAGATGCAAATGATAAAATACTTGGCATAACACAATAAGCGTATTTTCCTAGCAAAGGAAAGATACTATAGATGAGATGCTACCTGTGATGCATGCCGCTTTGAGTAATTGTTTCATGATCATTATTAAACACTTTGACAATGCACCAAAACATATATGGCAGCGATGGTAGATTTATGAATGTAAAAGATGCAAATGATAAAATACTTGGCATAACACAATAAGCGTATTTTCCTAGCAAAGGAAAGATACTATAGATGAGATGCTACCTGTGATGCATGCCGCTTTGAGTAATTGTTTCATGATCATTATTAAACTCTTTGACAATGCACCAAAACATATATGGCAGCGACGGTAAATTTATATATGTAAACGATGCAAATGATAAAAAACTTGGCATAACACAATAAGCGTATTTTCCTAGCAAAGGAAAGATACTATAGATGAGATGCTACCTGTGATGCATGCCGGTTTGAGTAATTGTTTCATGATCATTATTAAACACTTTGACAATGCATCAAAACATATATGGCAGGGATGGTAGATTTATAAATGTAAAAGATGCAAATGATAAAATACTTGGCATAACACAATAAGCGTATTTTCCTAGCAAAGGAAAGATAATATAGATCAGATGCTACCTGTGATGCATGCCGCTTTGAGTAATTGTTTCATGATCATTATTAAACTCTTTGACAATGCACCAAAACATATATGGCAGCGATGGTAAATTTATAAATGTAAAAGATGCAAATGATAAAATACTTGGCATAACAAAATAAGCGTATTTTCCTAGCAAAGGAAAGATACTATAGATGAGATGCTACCTGTGATGCATGCCGCTTTGAGTAATTGATTCATGATCATTATTAAACACTTTGACAATGCATCAAAACATATATGGCAGCGATGGTAAATTTATAAATGTAAAAGATGCAAATGATAAAATACTTGGCATAACACAATAAGCGTATTTTCCTAGCAAAGGAAAGATACTATAGATGAGATGCTAACGGTGATGCATGCCGGTTTGAGTAATTGTTTCATGATCATTATTAAACAATTTGACAATGCATCAAAACATATATGGCAGCGATGGTAGGTTTATAAATGTAAAAGTTGCAAATGATAAAATACTTGGCATAACACAATAAGCGTAATTTCCTAGCAAAGGAAAGATACTATAGATGAGATGCTACCTTTGATGCATGCCGCTTTGACTAATTTTTTCATGATCATTATTAAATTATTTGACAATGCACCAAAACATATATGGCAGCGATGGTAAATTTATAAATGTAAAAGATGCAAATGATAAAATACTTGGCATAACACAATAAGCGTATTTTCCTAGCAAAGGAAAGATACTATAGATGAGATGCTAACGGTGATGCATGCCGGTTTGAGTAGTTGTTTCATGATCATTATTAAACACTTTGACAATGCATCAAAACATATATGGCAGCGATGGTAGATTTATAAATGTAAAAGTTGCAAATGATAAAATACTTGGCATAACACAATAAGCGTAATTTCCTAGCAAAGGAAAGATACTATAGATGAGATGCTACCTTTGATGCATGCCGCTTTGACTAATTTTTTCATGATCATTATTAAATTATTTGACAATGCACCAAAACATATATGGCAGCGATGGTAAATTTATAAATGTAAAAGATGCAAATGATAAAATACTTGGCATAACACAATAAGCGTATTTTCCTAGCAAAGGAAAGATGCTACAGATGAGATGCTACCTGTGATGCATGCCGCTTTGAGTAATTGATTCATGATCATTATTAAACACTTTGACAATGCATCAAAACATATATGGCAGCGATGGTAGATTTATAAATGTAAAAGATGCAAATGATAAAATACTTGGCATAACACAATAAGCGTATTTTCCTAGCAAAGGAAAGATACTATAGATGAGATGCTACCTGTGATGCATGCCGCTTTGAGTAATTGATTCATGATCATTATTAAACACTTTGACAATGCATCAAAACATATATGGCAGCGATGGTAGATTTATAAATGTAAAAGATGCAAATGATAAAATACTTGGCATAACACAATAAGCGTATTTTCCTAGCAAAGGAAAGATACTATAGATGAGATGCTACCTTTGATGCATGCCGCTTTGACTAATTTTTTCATGATCATTATTAAATTATTTGACAATGCACCAAAACATATATGGCAGCGATGGTAAATTTATAAATGCAAAAGATGCAAACGATAAAATAATTACCATTATACAATAAGCGTATTTACCTAGTAAAGGAAAGATGATACAGATGAGATGTTACCTGTGATGCATCCCGGTTTGAGTAATTGATTCATGATCATTATTAAACACTTTGACAATGCATCAAAACATATATGGCAGCGATGGTAGATTTATAAATGTAAAAGATGCAAATGATAAAATACTTGGCATAACACAATAAGCGTATTTTCCTAGCAAAGGAAAGATACTATAGATGAGATGCTACCTGTAATGCATGCCGGTTTGAGTAATTTTTTCATGATCATTATTAAATTATTTGACAATGCACCAAAACATATATGGCAGCGATGGTAAATTTATAAATGTAAAAGATGCAAATGATAAAATACTTGGCATAACACAATAAGCGTATTTTCCTAGCAAAAGAAAGATACTATAGATGAGATGCTAACGGTGATGCATGCCGGTTTGAGTAATTGTTTCATGATCATTATTAAACACTTTGACAATGCATCAGAACATATATGGCAGGGATGGTAGGTTTTTAAATGTAAAAGATGCAAATGATAAAATACTTGGCATAACACAATAAGCGTGTTTTCCTAGCAAAGGAAAGATACTATAGATGAGATGCTACCTGTGATGCATGCCGCTTTGAGTAATTGATTCATGATCATTATTAAACACTTTGACAATGCATCAAAACATATATGGCAGCGATGGTAGATTTATAAATGTAAAAGTTGCAAATGATAAAATACTTGGCATAACACAATAAGCGTAATTTCCTAGCAAAGGAAAGATACTATAGATGAGATGCTACCTTTGATGCATGCCGCTTTGACTAATTTTTTCATGATCCTTATTAAATTATTTGACAATGCACCAAAACATATATGGCAGCGATGGTAAATTTATAAATGTAAAAGATGCAAATGATAAAATACTTGGCATAACACAATAAGCGTATTTTCCTAGCAAAGGAAAGATACTATAGATGAGATGCTACCTGTGATGCATGCCGCTTTGAGTAATTGATTCATGATCATTATTAAACACTTTGACAATGCATCAAAACATATATGGCAGCGATGGTAGATTTATAAATGTAAAAGTTGCAAATGATAAAATACTTGGCATAACACAATAAGCGTAATTTCCTAGCAAAAGAAAGATACTATAGATGAGATGCTACCTTTGATGCATGCCGCTTTGACTAATTTTTTCATGATCATTATTAAATTATTTGACAATGCACCAAAACATATATGGCAGCGATGGTAAATTTATAAATGTAAAAGATGCAAATGATAAAATACTTGGCATAACACAATAAGCGTATTTTCCTAGCAAAGGAAAGATATTATAGATGAGATGCTAACGGTGATGCATGCCGGTTTGAGTAGTTGTTTCATGATCATTATTAAACACTTTGACAATGCATCATAACATTTATGGCAGCGATGGTAAATTTATAAATGTAAAAGATGCAAATGATAAAATACTTGGCATAACACAATAAGCGTATTTTCCTAGCAAAGGAAAGATACTATAGATGAGATGCTAACGGTGATGCATGCCGGTTTGAGTAGTTGTTTCATGATCATTATTAAACACTTTGACAATGCATCAAAACATATATGGCAGCGATGGTAGATTTATAAATGTAAAAGATGCAAATGATAAAATACTTGTCATAACACAATAAGCGTATTTCCTAGCAAAGGAAAGATACTATAGATGAGATGCTACCTGTGATGCATGCCGCTTTGAGTAATGTTTCATGATCATTATTAAACACTTTGACAATGCATCAAAATATATATATATGGCAGCGATGTTAGATTTATAAATGTAAAAGATGCAAATGATAAAATACTTGGCATAACACAATAAGCGTATTTTCCTAGCAAAGGAAATATACTATAGATGAGATGCTACCTGTGATGCATGCCGCTTTGAGTAATTGTTTCATGATCATTATTAAACTCTTTGACAATGCACCAAAACATATATGGCAGCGATGGTAAATTTATAAATGTAAACGATGCAAATGATAAAATACTTGGCATAACACAATAAGCGTATTTTCCTAGCAAAGGAAAGATACTATAGATGAGATGCTACCTGTAATGCATGCCGGTTTGAGTAATTGTTTCATGATCATTATTAAACACTTTGACAATGCACCAAAACATATATGGCAGCGATGGTAAATTTATAAATGTAAAAGATGCAAATGATAAAATACTTGTCATAACACAATAAGCGTATTTTCCTAGCAAAGGAAAGATACTATAGATGAGATGCTACCTCTGATGCATGCCGCTTTGAGTAATGTTTCATGATCATTATTAAACACTTTGACAATGCATCAAAATATATATATATGGCAGCGATGTTAGATTTATAAATGTAAAAGATGCAAATGATAAAATACTTGGCATAACACAATAAGCGTATTTTCCTAGCAAAGGAAAGATAATATAGATCAGATGCTACCTGTGATGCATGCCGGTTTGAGTAATTGTTTCATGCTCATTATTAAACACTTTGACAATGCACCAAAACATATATGGCAGCGATGGTAGATTTATAAATGTAAAAGATGCAGATGATAAAATACTTGGCATAACACAATAAGCGTATTTTCCTAGCAAAGGAAAGATAATATAGATCAGATGCTACCTGTGATGCATGCCGCTTTGAGTAATTGTTTTATGATCATTATTAAACTCTTTGACAATGCACCAAAACATATATGGCAGCGATGGTAAATTTATAAATGTAAACGATGCAAATGATAAAATACTTGGCATAACACAATAAGCGTATTTTCCTAGCAAAGGAAAGATACTATAGATGAGATGCTACCTGTGATGCATGCCGGTTTGAGTAATTGTTTCATGATCATTATTAAACACTTTGACAATGCACCAAAACATATATGGCAGCGATGGTAAATTTATAAATGTAAAAGATGCAAATGATAAAATACTTGTCATAACACAATAAGCGTATTTTCCTAGCAAAGGAAAGATACTATAGATGAGATGCTACCTGTAATGCATGCCGGTTTGAGTAATTGTTTCATGATCATTATTAAACACTTTGACAATGCACCAAAACATATATGGCAGCGATGGTAAATTTATAAATGTAAAAGATGCAAATGATAAAATACTTGTCATAACACAATAAGCGTATTTTCCTAGCAAAGGAAAGATACTATAGATGAGATGCTACCTGTAATGCATGCCGGTTTGAGTAATTCTTTCATGATCATTATTAAACACTTTGACAATGCACCAAAACATATATGGCAGCGATGGTAGATTTATAAATGTAAAAGATGCAAATGATAAAATACTTGTCATAACACAATAAGCGTATTTTCCTAGCAAAGGAAAGATACTATAGATGAGATGCTACCTGTGATGCATGCCGCTTTGAGTAATTGTTTCATGATCATTATTAAACACTTTGACAATGCATCAAAACATATATGGCAGCGATGGTAGATTTATAAATGTAAAAGATGCAAATGATAAAATACTTGGCATAACACAATAAGCGTATTTTCCTAGCAAAGGAAAGATACTATAGATGAGATGCTACCTGTAATGCATGCCGGTTTGAGTAATTGTTTCATGATCATTATTAAACACTTTGACAATGCACCAAAACATATATGGCAGCGATGGTAAATTTATAAATGTAAAAGATGCAAATGATAAAATACTTGTCATAACACAATAAGCGTATTTTCCTAGCAAAGGAAAGATACTATAGATGAGATGCTACCTGTAATGCATGCCGGTTTGAGTAATTCTTTCATGATCATTATTAAACACTTTGACAATGCACCAAAACATATATGGCAGCGATGGTAGATTTATAAATGTAAAAGATGCAAATGATAAAATACTTGTCATAACACAATAAGCGTATTTTCCTAGCAAAGGAAAGATACTATAGATGAGATGCTACCTGTGATGCATGCCGCTTTGAGTAATTGTTTCATGATCATTATTAAACACTTTGACAATGCATCAAAACATATATGGCAGCGATGGTAGATTTATAAATGTAAAAGATGCAAATGATAAAATACTTGGCATAACACAATAAGCGTATTTTCCTAGCAAAGGAAAGATACTATAGATGAGATGCTACCTGTAATGCATGCCGGTTTGAGTAATTGTTTCATGATCATTATTAAACACTTTGACAATGCACCAAAACATATATGGCAGCGATGGTAGATTTATAAATGTAAAAGATGCAAATGATAAAATACTTGGCATAACACAATAAGCGTATTTTCCTAGCAAAGGAAAGATACTATAGATGAGATGCTACCTGTGATGCATGCCGCTTTGAGTAATTGATTCATGATCATTATTAAACACTTTGACAATGCACCAAAACATATATGGCAGCGATGGTAAATTTATAAATGTAAAAGATGCAAATGATAAAATACTTGGCATAACACAATAAGCGTATTTTCCTAGCAAAGGAAAGATACTATAGATGAGATGCTACCTGTGATGCATGCCGCTTTGAGTAATTGTTTCATGATCATTATTAAACACTTTGACAATGCACCAAAACATATATGGCAGCGATGGTAGATTTATAAATGTAAAAGATGCAAATGATAAAATACTTGGCATAACACAATAAGCGTATTTTCCTAGCAAAGGAAAGATACTATAGATGAGATGCTACCTGTAATGCATGCCGGTTTGAGTAATTGTTTCATGATCATTATTAAACACTTTGACAATGCACCAAAACATATATGGCAGCGATGGTAGATTTATAAATGTAAAAGATGCAAATGATAAAATACTTGGCATAACACAATAAGCGTATTTTCCTAGCAAAGGAAAGATACTATAGATGAGATGCTACCTGTGATGCATGCCGCTTTGAGTAATTGATTCATGATCATTATTAAACACTTTGACAATGCACCAAAACATATATGGCAGCGATGGTAGATTTATAAATGTAAAAGATGCAAATGATAAAATACTTGGCATAACACAATAAGCGTATTTTCCTAGCAAAGGAAAGATACTATAGATGAGATGCTACCTGTGATGCATGCCGCTTTGAGTAATTGATTCATGATCATTATTAAACACTTTGACAATGCACCAAAACATATATGGCAGCGATGGTAGATTTATAAATGTAAAAGATGCAAATGATAAAATACTTGGCATAACACAATAAGCGTATTTTCCTAGCAAAGGAAAGATACTATAGATGAGATGCTACCTGTGATGCATGCCGGTTTGAGTAATTGTTTCATGATCATTATTAAACACTTTGACAATGCATCAAAACATATATGGCAGCGATGGTAGATTTATAAATGTAAAAGATGCAAATGATAAAATACTTGGCATAACACAATAAGCGTATTTTCCTAGCAAAGGAAAGATACTATAGATGAGATGCTACCTGTGATGCATGCCGCTTTGAGTAATTGTTTCATGATCATTATTAAACACTTTGACAATGCATCAAAACATATATGGCAGCGATGGTAGATTTATAAATGTAAAAGATGCAAATGATAAAATACTTGGCATAACACAATAAGCGTATTTTCCTAGCAAAGGAAAGATACTATAGATGAGATGCTACCTGTGATGCATGCCGCTTTGAGTAATTGTTTCATGATCATTATTAAACACTTTGACAATGCATCAAAACATATATGGCAGCGATGGTAGATTTATAAATGTAAAAGATGCAAATGATAAAATACTTGGCATAACACAATAAGCGTATTTTCCTAGCAAAGGAAAGATACTATAGATGAGATGCTACCTGTGATGCATGCCGGTTTGTGTAATTGTTTCATGATCATTATTAAACACTTTGACAATGCACCAAAACATATATGGCAGCGATGGTAGATTTATAAATGTAAAAGATGCAAATGATAAAATACTTGGCATAACACAATAAGCGTATTTTCCTAGCAAAGGAAAGATACTATAGATGAGATGCTACCTGTGATGCATGCCGCTTTGAGTAATTGTTTCATGATCATTATTAAACACTTTGACAATGCATCAAAACATATATGGCAGCGATGGTAGATTTATAAATGTAAAAGATGCAAATGATAAAATACTTGGCATAACACAATAAGCGTATTTTCCTAGCAAAGGAAAGATACTATAGATGAGATGCTACCTGTGATGCATGCCGCTTTGAGTAATTGTTTCATGATCATTATTAAACACTTTGACAATGCATCAAAACATATATGGCAGCGATGGTAGATTTATAAATGTAAAAGATGCAAATGATAAAATACTTGGCATAACACAATAAGCGTATTTTCCTAGCAAAGGAAAGATACTATAGATGAGATGCTACCTGTGATGCATGCCGGTTTGTGTAATTGTTTCATGATCATTATTAAACACTTTGACAATGCATCAAAACATATATGGCAGCGATGGTAGATTTATAAATGTAAAAGATGCAAATGATAAAATACTTGGCATAACACAATAAGCGTATTTTCCTAGCAAAGGAAAGATACTATAGATGAGATGCTACCTGTGATGCATGCCGCTTTGAGTAATTGTTTCATGATCATTATTAAACACTTTGACAATGCATCAAAACATATATGGCAGCGATGGTAGATTTATAAATGTAAAAGATGCAAATGATAAAATACTTGGCATAACACAATAAGCGTATTTTCCTAGCAAAGGAAAGATACTATAGATGAGATGCTACCTGTGATGCATGCCGGTTTGTGTAATTGTTTCATGATCATTATTAAACACTTTGACAATGCATCAAAACATATATGGCAGCGATGGTAGATTTATAAATGTAAAAGATGCAAATGATATAATACTTGGCATAACACAATAAGCGTATTTTCCTAGCAAAGGAAAGATACTATAGATGAGATGCTACCTGTGATGCATGCCGCTTTGAGTAATTGTTTCATGATCATTATTAAACACTTTGACAATGCATCAAAACATATATGGCAGCGATGGTAGATTTATAAATGTAAAAGATGCAAATGATAAAATACTTGGCATAACACAATAAGCGTATTTTCCTAGCAAAGGAAAGATACTATAGATGAGATGCTACCTGTGATGCATGCCGCTTTGAGTAATTGATTCATGATCATTATTAAACACTTTGACAATGCACCAAAACATATATGGCAGCGATGGTAGATTTATAAATGTAAAAGATGCAAATGATAAAATACTTGGCATAACACAATAAGCGTATTTTCCTAGCAAAGGAAAGATACTATAGATGAGATGCTACCTGTGATGCATGCCGCTTTGAGTAATTGTTTCATGATCATTATTAAACACTTTGACAATGCATCAAAACATATATGGCAGCGATGGTAGATTTATAAATGTAAAAGATGCAAATGATAAAATACTTGGCATAACACAATAAGCGTATTTTCCTAGCAAAGGAAAGATACTATAGATGAGATGCTACCTGTGATGCATGCCGCTTTGAGTAATTGTTTCATGATCATTATTAAACACTTTGACAATGCATCAAAACATATATGGCAGCGATGGTAGATTTATAAATATAAAAGATGCAAATGATAAAATACTTGGCATAACACAATAAGCGTATTTTCCTAGCAAAGGAAAGATACTATAGATGAGATGCTACCTGTGATGCATGCCGCTTTGAGTAATTGTTTCATGATCATTATTAAACACTTTGACAATGCATCAAAACATATATGGCAGCGATGGTAGATTTATAAATGTAAAAGATGCAAATGATAAAATACTTGGCATAACACAATAAGCGTATTTTCCTAGCAAAGGAAAGATACTATAGATGAGATGCTACCTGTGATGCATGCCGCTTTGAGTAATTGTTTCATGATCATTATTAAACACTTTGACAATGCATCAAAACATATATGGCAGCGATGGTAGATTTATAAATGTAAAAGATGCAAATGATAAAATACTTGGCATAACACAATAAGCGTATTTTCCTAGCAAAGGAAAGATACTATAGATGAGATGCTACCTGTGATGCATGCCGGTTTGTGTAATTGTTTCATGATCATTATTAAACACTTTGACAATGCACCAAAACATATATGGCAGCGATGGTAGATTTATAAATGTAAAAGATGCAAATGATAAAATACTTGGCATAACACAATAAGCGTATTTTCCTAGCAAAGGAAAGATACTATAGATGAGATGCTACCTGTAATGCATGCCGGTTTGAGTAATTGTTTCATGATCATTATTAAACACTTTGACAATGCACCAAAACATATATGGCAGCGATGGTAGATTTATAAATGTAAAAGATGCAAATGATAAAATACTTGTCATAACACAATAAGCGTATTTTCCTAGCAAAGGAAAGATACTATAGATGAGATGCTACCTGTGATGCATGCCGCTTTGAGTAATTGTTTCATGATCATTATTAAACACTTTGACAATGCATCAAAACATATATGGCAGCGATGGTAGATTTATAAATGTAAAAGATGCAAATGATAAAATACTTGGCATAACACAATAAGCGTATTTTCCTAGCAAAGGAAAGATACTATAGATGAGATGCTACCTGTGATGCATGCCGGTTTGAGTAATTGTTTCATGATCATTATTAAACACTTTGACAATGCATCAAAACATATATGGCAGCGATGGTAGATTTATAAATGTAAAAGATGCAAATGATAAAATACTTGGCATAACACAATAAGCGTATTTTCCTAGCAAAGGAAAGATACTATAGATGAGATGCTACCTGTGATGCATGCCGGTTTGTGTAATTGTTTCATGATCATTATTAAACACTTTGACAATGCACCAAAACATATATGGCAGCGATGGTAGATTTATAAATGTAAAAGATGCAAATGATAAAATACTTGTCATAACACAATAAGCGTATTTTCCTAGCAAAGGAAAGATACTATAGATGAGATGCTACCTGTAATGCATGCCGGTTTGAGTAATTGTTTCATGATCATTATTAAACACTTTGACAATGCACCAAAACATATATGGCAGCGATGGTAGATTTATAAATGTAAAAGATGCAAATGATAAAATACTTGGCATAACACAATAAGCGTATTTTCCTAGCAAAGGAAAGATACTATAGATGAGATGCTACCTGTAATGCATGCCGCTTTGAGTAATTGTTTCATGATCATTATTAAACACTTTGACAATGCACCAAAACATATATGGCAGCGATGGTAGATTTATAAATGTAAAAGATGCATATGATAAAATACTTGGCATAACACAATAAGCGTATTTTCCTAGCAAAGGAAAGATAATATAGATCAGATGCTACCTGTGATGCATGCCGCTTTGAGTAATTGTTTCATGATCATTATTAAACTCTTTGACAATGCACCAAAACATATATGGCAGCGATGGTAAATTTATAAATGTAAACGATGCAAATGATAAAATACTTGGCATAACACAATAAGCGTATTTTCCTAGCAAAGGAAAGATAATATAGATCAGATGCTACCTGTGATGCATGCCGGTTTGAGTAGTTGTTTCATGATCATTATTAAACACTTTGACAATGCACCAAAACATATATGGCAGCGATGGTAAATTTATAAATGTAAAAGATGCAAATGATAAAATACTTGTCATAACACAATAAGCGTATTTTCCTAGCAAAGGAAAGATGCTATAGATGAGATGCTACCTGTAATGCATGCCGGTTTGAGTAATTGTTTCATGATCATTATTAAACACTTTGACAATGCACCAAAACATATATGGCAGCGATGGTAGCTTTATAAATGTAAAAGATGCAAATGATAAAATACTTGGCATAACACAATAAGCGTATTTTCCTAGCAAAGGAAAGATACTATAGATGAGATGCTACCTGTGATGCATGCCGCTTTGAGTAATTGTTTCATGATCATTATTAAACACTTTGACAATGCACCAAAACATATATGGCAGCGATGGTAGATTTATAAATGTAAAAGATGCGAATGATAAAATACTTGGCATAACACAATAAGCGTATTTTCCTAGCAAAGGAAAGATACTATAGATGAGATGCTACCTGTGATGCATGCCGCTTTGAGTAATTGATTCATGATCATTATTAAACACTTTGACAATGCACCAAAACATATATGGCAGCGATGGTAGATTTATAAATGTAAAAGATGCAAATGATAAAATACTTGGCATAACACAATAAGCGTATTTTCCTAGCAAAGGAAAGATACTATAGATGAGATGCTACCTGTGATGCATGCCGCTTTGAGTAATTGTTTCATGATCATTATTAAACACTTTGACAATGCACCAAAACATATATGGCAGCGAT
The DNA here is from genome assembly GCA_963932145.1 of Acanthosepion lycidas. Taxonomy (NCBI): domain Eukaryota; kingdom Metazoa; phylum Mollusca; class Cephalopoda; order Sepiida; family Sepiidae; genus Acanthosepion; species Acanthosepion lycidas. Next base: position 33,260,798 of record OZ010616.1, read on the forward strand.
GGTAGATCTATAAATGTAAAAGATGCATATGATAAAATACTTGGCATAACACAATAAGCGTATTTTCCTAGCAAAGGAAAGATAATATAGATCAGATGCTACCTGTGATGCATGCCGCTTTGAGTAATTGTTTCATGATCATTATTAAACTCTTTGACAATGCACCAAAACATATATGGCAGCGATGGTAAATTTATAAATGTAAACGATGCAAATGATAAAATACTTGGCATAACACAATAAGCGTATTTTCCTAGCAAAGGAAAGATACTATAGATGAGATGCTACCTGTGATGCATGCCGCTTTGAGTAATTGTTTCATGATCATTATTAAACACTTTGACAATGCATCAAAACATATATGGCAGCGATGGTAGATTTATAAATGTAAAAGATGCAAATGATAAAATACTTGGCATAACACAATAAGTGTATTTTCCTAGCAAAGGAAAGATACTATAGATGAGATGCTACCTGTGATGCATGCCGCTTTGAGTAATTGATTCATGATCATTATTAAACACTTTGACAATGCATCAAAACATATATGGCAGCGATGGTAGATTTATAAATGTAAAAGATGCAAATGATAAAATACTTGTCATAACACAATAAGCGTATTTTCCTAGCAAAGGAAAGATACTATAGATGAGATGCTACCTGTGATGCATGCCGCTTTGAGTAATTGTTTCATGATCATTATTAAACACTTTGACAATGCATCAAAACATATATGGCAGCGATGGTAAATTTATAAATGTAAAAGATGCAAATGATAAAATAATTGTCATAACACAATAAGCGTATTTTCCTAGCAAAGGAAAGATGCTACAGATGAGACTCTACCTGTGATGCATGCCGCTTTGTGTTTGTTTCATGATCATTATTAAACACTTTGACAATGCACCAAAACTTATATGGCAGCGATGGTAGATTTATAAATGCAAAAGATGCAAATGATAAAATACTTGGCATAACACAATAAGCGTATTTTACTAGCAAAGGAAAGATACTATAGATGAGATGCTACCTGTGATTCATGCTGCTTTGAGTAATTGTTTCATGATCATTATTAAACACTTTGACAATGCACCAAAACATATATGGCAGCGATGGTAAATTTATAAATGTAAAAGATGCAAATGATAAAATACTTGTCATAACACAATAAGCGTATTTTCCTAGCAAAGGAAAGATACTATAGATGAGATGCTACCTGTAATGCATGCCGGTTTGAGTAATTGTTTCATGATCATTATTAAACACTTTGACAATGCACCAAAACATATATGGCAGCGATGGTAAATTTATAAATGTAAAAGATGCAAATGATAAAATACTTGTCATAACACAATAAACGTATTTTCCTAGCAAAGGAAAGATACTATAGATGAGATGCTACCTGTGATGCATGCCGGTTTGAGTAATTGTTTCATGATCATTATTAAACACTTTGACAATGCACCAAAACATATATGGCAGCGATGGTAAATTTATAAGTGTAAAAGATGCAAATGATAAAATACTTGTCATAACACAATAAGCGTATTTTCCTAGCAAAGGAAAGATGCTATAGATGAGATGCTACCTGTAATGCATGCCGGTTTGAGTAATTGTTTCATGATCATTATTAAACACTTTGACAATGCACCAAAACATATATGGCAGCGATGGTAAATTTATAAATGTAAAAGATGCAAATGATAAAATACTTGTCATAACACAATAAGCGTATTTTCCTAGCAAAGGAAAGATACTATAGATGAGATGCTACCTGTAATGCATGCCGGTTTGAGTAATTGTTTCATGATCATTATTAAACACTTTGACAATGCACCAAAACATATATGGCAGCGATGGTAAATTTATAAATGTAAAAGATGCAAATGATAAAATACTTGTCATAACACAATAAGCGTATTTTCCTAGCAAAGGAAAGATACTATAGATGAGATGCTACCTGTAATGCATGCCGGTTTGAGTAATTGTTTCATGATCATTATTAAACACTTTGACAATGCACCAAAACATATATGGCAGCGATGGTAAATTTATAAATGTAAAAGATGCAAATGATAAAATACTCGTCATAACACAATAAGCGTATTTTCCTAGCAAAGGAAAGATACTATAGATGAGATGCTACCTGTAATGCATGCCCGTTTGAGTAATTGTTTCATGATCATTATTAAACACTTTGACAATGCACCAAAACATATATGGCAGCGATGGTAAATTTATAAATGTAAAAGATGCAAATGATAAAATACTTGTCATAACACAATAAGCGTATTTTCCTAGCAAAGGAAAGATACTATAGATGAGATGCTACCTGTAATGCATGCCGGTTTGAGTAATTGTTTCATGATCATTATTAAACACTTTGACAATGCACCAAAACATATATGGCAGCGATGGTAGATTTATAAATGTAAAAGATGCAAATGATAAAATACTTGTCATAACACAATAAGCGTATTTTCCTAGCAAAGGAAAGATACTATAGATGAGATGCTACCTGTAATGCATGCCGGTTTGAGTAATTGTTTCATGATCATTATTAAACACTTTGACAATGCACCAAAACATATATGGCAGCGACGGTAAATTTATAAATGTAAAAGATGCAAATGATAAAATACTTGTCATAACACAATAAGCGTATTTTCCTAGCAAAGGAAAGATACTATAGATGAGATGCTACCTGTAATGCATGCCGGTTTGAGTAATTGTTTCATGATCATTATTAAACACTTTGACAATGCACCAAAACATATATGGCAGCGACGGTAAATTTATAAATGTAAAAGATGCAAATGATAAAATACTTGTCATAACACAATAAGCGTATTTTCCTAGCAAAGGAAAGATGCTACAGATGAGATGCTACCTGTGATGCATGCCGGTTTGAGTAATTGTTTCATGATCATTATTAAACACTTTGACAATGCACCAAAACATATATGGCAGCGATGGTAGATTTATAAATGTAAAAGATGCAAATGATAAAATACTTGTCATAACACAATAAGCGTATTTTCCTAGCAAAGGAAAGATACTATAGATGAGATGCTACCTGTAATGCATGCCGGTTTGAGTAATTGTTTCATGATCATTATTAAACACTTTGACAATGCACCAAAACATATATGGCAGCGATGGTAAATTTATAAATGTAAAAGATGCAAATGATAAAATACTTGTCATAACACAATAAGCGTATTTTCCTAGCAAAGGAAAGATACTATAGATGAGATGCTACCTGTGATGCATGCCGGTTTGAGTAATTGTTTCATGATCATTATTAAACACTTTGACAATGCACCAAAACATATATGGCAGCGATGGTAAATTTATAAATGTAAAAGATGCAAATGATAAAATACTTGTCATAACACAATAAGCGTATTTTCCTAGCAAAGGAAAGATACTATAGATGAGATGCTACCTGTAATGCATGCCGGTTTGAGTAATTGTTTCATGATCATTATTAAACACTTTGACAATGCACCAAAACATATATGGCAGCGACGGTAAATTTATAAATGTAAAAGATGCAAATGATAAAATACTTGTCATAACACAATAAGCGTATTTTCCTAGCAAAGGAAAGATACTATAGATGAGATGCTACCTGTAATGCATGCCGGTTTGAGTAATTGTTTCATGATCATTATTAAACACTTTGACAATGCACCAAAACATATATGGCAGCGATGGTAGATTTATAAATGTAAAAGATGCAAATGATAAAATACTTGTCATAACACAATAAGCGTATTTTCCTAGCAAAGGAAAGATACTATAGATGAGATGCTACCTGTAATGCATGCCGGTTTGAGTAATTGTTTCATGATCATTATTAAACACTTTGACAATGCACCAAAACATATATGGCAGCGATGGTAAATTTATAAATGTAAAAGATGCAAATGATAAAATACTTGTCATAACACAATAAGCGTATTTTCCTAGCAAAGGAAAGATACTATAGATGAGATGCTACCTGTAATGCATGCCGGTTTGAGTAATTGTTTCATGATCATTATTAAACACTTTGACAATGCACCAAAACATATATGGCAGCGACGGTAAATTTATAAATGTAAAAGATGCAAATGATAAAATACTTGTCATAACAAAATAAGCGTATTTTCCTAGCAAAGGAAAGATACTATAGATGAGATGCTACCTGTAATGCATGCCGGTTTGAGTAATTGTTTCATGATCATTATTAAACACTTTGACAATGCACCAAAACATATATGGCAGCGATGGTAGATTTATAAATGTAAAAGATGCAAATGATAAAATACTTGTCATAACACAATAAGCGTATTTTCCTAGCAAAGGAAAGATACTATAGACGAGATGCTACCTGTAATGCATGCCGGTTTGAGTAATTGTTTCATGATCATTATTAAACACTTTGACAATGCACCAAAACATATATGGCAGCGATGGTAAATTTATAAATGTAAAAGATGCAAATGATAAAATACTTGTCATAACACAATAAGCGTATTTTCCTAGCAAAGGAAAGATACTATAGATGAGATGCTACCTGTAATGCATGCCGGTTTGAGTAATTGTTTCATGATCATTATTAAACACTTTGACAATGCACCAAAACATATATGGCAGCGATGGTAGATTTATAAATGTAAAAGATGCAAATGATAAAATATTTGGCATAACACAATAAGCGTATTTTCCTAGCAAAGGAAAGATACTATAGATGAGATGCTACCTGTGATGCATGCCGCTTTGAGTAATTGTTTCATGATCATTATTAAACACTTTGACAATGCATCAAAACATATATGGCAGCGATGGTAGATTTATAAATGTAAAAGATGCAAATGATAATATACTTGGCATAACAAAATAAGCGTATTTTCCTAGCAAAGGAAAGATACTATAGATGAGATGCTACCTGTGATGCATGCCGCTTTGAGTAATTGTTTCATGATCATTATTAAACACTTTGACAATGCATCAAAACATATATGGCAGCGATGGTAGATTTATAAATGTAAAAGATGCAAATGATAAAATACTTGGCATAACACAATAAGCGTATTTTCCTAGCAAAGGAAAGATACTATAGATGAGATGCTACCTGTAATGCATGCCGGTTTGAGTAATTGTTTCATGATCATTATTAAACACTTTGACAATGCATCTAAACATATATGGCAGCGATGGTAAATTTATAAATGTAAAAGATGCAAATGATAAAATACTTGTCATAACACAATAAGCGTATTTTCCTAGCAAAGGAAAGATACTATAGATGAGATGCTACCTGTAATGCATGCCGGTTTGAGTAATTGTTTCATGATCATTATTAAACACTTTGACAATGCACCAAAACATATATGGCAGCGACGGTAAATTTATAAATGTAAAAGATGCAAATGATAAAATACTTGTCATAACACAATAAGCGTATTTTCCTAGCAAAGGAAAGATACTATAGATGAGATGCTACCTGTAATGCATGCCGGTTTGAGTAATTGTTTCATGATCATTATTAAACACTTTGACAATGCACCAAAACATATATGGCAGCGATGGTAGATTTATAAATGTAAAAGATGCAAATGATAAAATACTTGTCATAACACAATAAGCGTATTTTCCTAGCAAAGGAAAGATGCTACAGATGAGATGCTACCTGTGATGCATGCCGGTTTGAGTAATTGTTTCATGATCATTATTAAACACTTTGACAATGCACCAAAACATATATGGCAGCGATGGTAGATTTATAAATGTAAAAGATGCAAATGATAAAATACTTGTCATAACACAATAAGCGTATTTTCCTAGCAAAGGAAAGATGCTATAGATGAGATGCTACCTGTAATGCATGCCGGTTTGAGTAATTGTTTCATGATCATTATTAAACACTTTGACAATGCACCAAAACATATATGGCAGCGATGGTAGATTTATAAATGTAAAAGATGCAAATGATAAAATACTTGTCATAACACAATAAGCGTATTTTCCTAGCAAAGGAAAGATGCTATAGATGAGATGCTACCTGTAATGCATGCCGGTTTGAGTAATTGTTTCATGATCATTATTAAACACTTTGACAATGCACCAAAACATATATGGCAGCGATGGTAAATTTATAAATGTAAAAGATGCAAATGATAAAATACTTGTCATAACACAATAAGCGTATTTTCCTAGCAAAGGAAAGATACTATAGATGAGATGCTACCTGTAATGCATGCCGGTTTGAGTAATTGTTTCATGATCATTATTAAACACTTTGACAATGCACCAAAACATATATGGCAGCGATGGTAAATTTATAAATGTAAAAGATGCAAATGATAAAATACTTGTCATAACACAATAAGCGTATTTTCCTAGCAAAGGAAAGATACTATAGATGAGATGCTACCTGTAATGCATGCCGGTTTGAGTAATTGTTTCATGATCATTATTAAACACTTTGACAATGCACCAAAACATATATGGCAGCGATGGTAGATTTATAAATGTAAAAGATGCAAATGATAAAATACTTGTCATAACACAATAAGCGTATTTTCCTAGCAAAGGAAAGATACTATAGATGAGATGCTACCTGTAATGCATGCCGGTTTGAGTAATTGTTTCATGATCATTATTAAACACTTTGACAATGCACCAAAACATATATGGCAGCGATGGTAGATTTATAAATGTAAAAGATGCAAATGATAAAATACTTGTCATAACACAATAAGCGTATTTTCCTAGCAAAGGAAAGATACTATAGATGAGATGCTACCTGTGATGCATGCCGCTTTGAGTAATTGTTTCATGATCATTATTAAACACTTTGACAATGCATCAAAACATATATGGCAGCGATGGTAAATTTATAAATGTAAAAGATGCAAATGATAAAATACTTGGCATAACACAATAAGCGTATTTTCCTAGCAAAGGAAAGATACTATAGATGAGATGCTACCTGTGATGCATGCCGGTTTGAGTAGTTGTTTCATGATCATTATTAAACACTTTGACAATGCACCAAAACATATATGGCAGCGATGGTAGATTTATAAATGTAAAAGATGCAAATGATAAAATACTTGTCATAACACAATAAGCGTATTTTCCTAGCAAAGGAAAGATACTATAGATGAGATGCTACCTGTAATGCATGCCGGTTTGAGTAATTGTTTCATGATCATTATTAAACACTTTGACAATGCACCAAAACATATATGGCAGCGATGGTAAATTTATAAATATAAACGATGCAAATGATAAAATACTTGTCATAACACAATAAGCGTATTTTCCTAGCAAAGGAAAGATACTATAGATGAGATGCTACCTGTAATGCATGCCGGTTTGAGTAATTGTTTCATGATCATTATTAAACACTTTGACAATGCACCAAAACATATATGGCAGCGACGGTAAATTTATAAATGTAAAAGATGCAAATGATAAAATACTTGTCATAACACAATAAGCGTATTTTCCTAGCAAAGGAAAGATACTATAGATGAGATGCTACCTGTAATGCATGCCGGTTTGAGTAATTGTTTCATGATCATTATTAAACACTTTGACAATGCACCAAAACATATATGGCAGCGATGGTAGATTTATAAATGTAAAAGATGCAAATGATAAAATACTTGTCATAACACAATAAGCGTATTTTCCTAGCAAAGGAAAGATACTATAGATGAGATGCTACCTGTAATGCATGCCGGTTTGAGTAATTGTTTCATGATCATTATTAAACACTTTGACAATGCACCAAAACATATATGGCAGCGATGGTAAATTTATAAATGTAAAAGATGCAAATGATAAAATACTTGTCATAACACAATAAGCGTATTTTCCTAGCAAAGGAAAGATACTATAGATGAGATGCTACCTGTGATGCATGCCGCTTTGAGTAATTGATTCATGATCATTATTAAACACTTTGACAATGCATCTAAACATATATGGCAGCGATGGTAAATTTATAAATGTAAAAGATGCAAATGATAAAATACTTGTCATAACACAATAAGCGTATTTTCCTAGCAAAGGAAAGATACTATAGATGAGATGCTACCTGTAATGCATGCCGGTTTGAGTAATTGTTTCATGATCATTATTAAACACTTTGACAATGCACCAAAACATATATGGCAGCGATGGTAGATTTATAAATGTAAAAGATGCAAATGATAAAATACTTGTCATAACACAATAAGCGTATTTTCCTAGCAAAGGAAAGATACTATAGATGAGATGCTACCTGTGATGCATGCCGCTTTGAGTAATTGTTTCATGATCATTATTAAACACTTTGACAATGCATCAAAACATATATGGCAGCGATGGTAAATTTATAAATGTAAAAGATGCAAATGATAAAATACTTGGCATAACACAATAAGCGTATTTTCCTAGCAAAGGAAAGATACTATAGATGAGATGCTACCTGTGATGCATGCCGGTTTGAGTAGTTGTTTCATGATCATTATTAAACACTTTGACAATGCACCAAAACATATATGGCAGCGATGGTAGATTTATAAATGTAAAAGATGCAAATGATAAAATACTTGTCATAACACAATAAGCGTATTTTCCTAGCAAAGGAAAGATACTATAGATGAGATGCTACCTGTAATGCATGCCGGTTTGAGTAATTGTTTCATGATCATTATTAAACACTTTGACAATGCACCAAAACATATATGGCAGCGATGGTAGGTTTATAAATGTAAAAGTTGCAAATGATAAAATACTTGGCATAACACAATAAGCGTATTTTCCTAGCAAAGGAAAGATACTATAGATGAGATGCTACCTGTAATGCATGCCGGTTTGAGTAATTGTTTCATGATCATTATTAAACACTTTGACAATGCATCAAAACATATATGGCAGCGATGGTAAATTTATAAATGTAAAAGATGCAAATGATAAAATACTTGTCATAACACAATAAGCGTATTTTCCTAGCAAAGGAAAGATACTATAGATGAGATGCTACCTGTAATGCATGCCGGTTTGAGTAATTGTTTCATGATCATTATTAAACACTTTGACAATGCACCAAAACATATATGGCAGCGATGGTAGATTTATAAATGTAAAAGATGCAAATGATAAAATACTTGTCATAACACAATAAGCGTATTTTCCTAGCAAAGGAAAGATACTATAGATGAGATGCTACCTGTAATGCATGCCGGTTTGAGTAATTGTTTCATGATCATTATTAAACACTTTGATACCGAAAGTAAATTATATATTTTTATCTCCATAAAATAATCTTTTTCGTTCAAATGAGGAAAAATATTTTATTACTCTTATTATAACTTTTTTTAATGTTTTTTTTTTTGAAATTCAATATATGTGATTGTTAGATCAGCCCAATTTTTTTTTCATAATTCTTTAATAAGAATATTTTCTGGGGTACATATCCAATCTACTTTAATGAATTTCTATTATAAAAAATATATAAAATATAAAAAAATATATATAAAAATTATATTCCCGAAAAATGTGTCTACAGATTAGTGATTTCTAATAAGCAAACAAAAAGATATTTACATTATTTTCATTCGGCTATATAAAACAAAACGTGCAGTTTATATTATTACTATTATTTATATTATTACTATTATTTATATTGTTACTATTATTTATATTATTACTATTTGTATATGCAAAACTGGAATCTCTGAAAACTAATTTAATGTGGATTTGGTTAAATTATAGTATTTATTATTTCGCTACTTTAGGTGCGTATTTTCCAAAGAGAAATGAAAAATTTATGAAAGAGTCGTTACCATGTCAACATTGTTTTAAATCTCGTTTAGATTAATTTGAAATATTCTAACAATCAATAAAATTTAAAAAATATATATGTGATCGAATCAATGAGTAATGCAATTAGAAAATATGTAAAATCGTCGAATGTAAATATGGTGATTAACCATAAAAATAGAGGAATGGTCAAAAATATTCGGCAAAATTATAAAGACTGTATAGAATGTAGTGAATACATTAAATAAAAAATATTATATATATATATATATATATATATATATATATATATGATTATATATATTTTTAGGATTTGAAGAAAGTATACAATGTTCATATCTATCTATCTATGTCTGTTCATATCTATCTCAGTCTGTTCATTATCTATCTATCTCAGTTCGTTCATATCTATCTATCTATCTATCTATCTATCTATCTATCTATCTATCTATCTATCTATCTATCTATCTATCTCAGTCCGTTCATATCTATCTATCTATCTATCTATCTATCTATCTATCTATCTATCTCAGTCCGTTCATATCTATCTATCTATCTATCTATCTATCTATCTATCTATCTATCTATCTATCTATCTATCTCAGTCCGTTCATATCTATCTATCTATCTATCTATCTATCTATCTATCTATCTATCTATCTATCTATCTATCTATCTATCTCAGTCCGTTCATATCTATCTATCTATCTATCTATCTATCTATCTATCTATCTATCTATCTATGTCTGTTCATATCTATCTATCTATCTATCTATCTATCTATCTATCTATCTATCTATCTATCTATCTATCTATCTATCTATCTATCTCAGTCCGTTCATATCTATCTATCTATCTATCTATCTATCTATCTATCTATCTATCTATCTATCTATCTATGTCTGTTCATATCTATCTATCTATCTATCTATCTATCTATCTATCTATCTATCTATCTATCTATCTCAGTCCGTTCATATCTATCTATCTATCTATCTATCTATCTATCTATCTATCTATCTATCTATCTATCTATCTATGTTTGTCTATATGTGTGTGTGCATGTATGTATATTTACTTTAAGTTATACTTATGGATAAATTTCAGTGACAGAGCGTATGTAAATATAACTCAACTCTCCATGATTTTTTCTTAACTGCTGTAGATAGTACTGAATTCAGAACTCTTTGGGTCAAGTCAATATCCACAGGGCCATATGTCCTTGAGGACAACAGTGTATGAATTTTGGGGACTTATAAACTTAATGTCTCAGAAAACATTTTTTTAACAGAGCTCATATTTCAATTTTATTGTTATTATTGCTTTTCTCTATCACTCCGTATTACTGCTTCTCATATTGTATTCATTTCTATGCTTCAGGTCATGAGATTTTTGTGGCCAAACATATGTGCTGATTCGTTAAGTTTTCGTGTTTTCCAGTTATGTACTCTGTCTATTAATTCAACTTCATATCACAGGAGGCGGTGATGAAAATTTATTGTACTAAATTACGCACCATAGTAAGACCAACTGTATTACTTACTACCTTATCTGTTTGCACTTCTTCCCAAAATTTGGTTTCGATCGCACAATATATAAATATTTTAGAAGTTGTGACGACGGACATACTAACAGAAATGATAGAATTTTTTATAGAGAAAGTGCCCATTTCCAAAATAAAATCATTTCTTCTGGAAGTTTTTTTTTTAACCAGGAGCTTTATCTAGATTAAGTTTTTCGATTTCTGTTTATATTTCCTCAACGAAAGATTTATAATTATTTCATATTTATAGTGCTGCTGGTATTGATGTCAACATTTAAATCTCAATTTAGAAAATCATACAAATGCTCCTTCGATAGCTTTGTAATGTCATCCGTAGATGTAAATAAAATGTTTCTCTGCATAACTAGAAGGGGAATTAACCAGTTTGTGATCCGTGCTATGTTATTAAGTCTTTTGTATTGTGCCAATATGTGGTTAATTTTCCATTCCTAGACAACGTTCTCCATGATTCATCTTGCCATTGTGTCTTTTCCTTGATTTTCTCATCTTGAAGTATTTTTCAGTTTTCAAATGGCAAACGCCTGTCTCATTTCAGTCTTATGCTTAAGCTCCAGCATCACTTTCATAGAATCAGTAACAATACCACCATTTATGAAGCCCTAGAAAGAAACTTTATTTATTTGTTCTCGTAGAAAAACATTATACATTTGTTCTCGTAGTTTTCGTCAAGAAAAAAAAGGAACCTGAATTTATAAGAGGGGTTCTTGAAACATTTCCCACACAACTGACAGGATTTATTCGTTTTGAAATATTAATATCTTGAGGAAGAGTGTTAGTGTTGAATGCCTCGTGTTCAGGATGAATGACCGTATGAAGCTTAGCTCCTACAAGAGCACGCTCTAACTAGCAGCCAACACATTTTAGTGAACGCAAATTAAGTACATCTTTAATATCCTTGTGTCGAACAATAATTTAATCAATAAGGTGTCACTGTTTGGATCAAGTATGCATACATGTTGACGCATGATCTATGTTATGATTGACGGAACAGCCAACGCCACAAACGGTTGAAATTGATAAAATATTTCTCATATGTTCAGGAAAATAGGTCATCGTTCTTTCTAATGGGCTTTCTTCTTAGTCATTTGTTTTAAGGAGTGTGGAAAGTTAGCATCTTGATTATGTCATTATTTCGTGTTACATTTGATATCAAAGTTGTTAATGCCGATGCAAGTCTACAAGTGACGTGGATTCTCTTATTTGCTACATTTTACATGAAACACCCTATATATATATATATATATATATATATATATATATATATATATATATATATATATATATATGAAAATTTCTCCGATTTAAACAGTAGAGAAGACAATATTTATGAATAAAAATGACAATATGAAAAGTGGTAATTGCTGACGCGTTTCGTATTTTGCTTTGATAAAGTCCACATTGGACGAAACGCGTCAGCAAATACCAGTTTTCCTATTGTCATTTTTATTCATAAATATATATATATATATATATATATATATATATATATATATATATATATACGGGAGTTTCTGGACCACCTTAAAATATATATTATGTAGTCAGATTTTGGGAAATGGACTAGTCAGTGAAATATTCAGCACGCACTCGTATATCTCAGTCTATCTATCTATCTATCTATCTATCTATCTATGTGTTGAAACTTGACTAATGCATGGAATAATAATGCAACACAAAATGTACTTAGAACAAAATGTATTGAAACAAGAAAGTGTACACAATATTTACATATAGTCTTTTGTATATTCCTGGGGAGAGCGTTCCTGGAATGTGTGTTGACTGAGTGGCAGTCGGGCAGAGTCTCTGGTTCAATCTCCTCGATTCCTACCCGGTACCAACCATATTTATATGGTCGGTACTCCACTATGCAAATTAAGTGGATCCTACCACAACACTATGTGTGTGTGTGTGTCTCAATATATATATATATTTCAATAAAGGTGCAATTAATTTATAAATTCATGAATCATTCATACAAAAAACAAATACAGAGGTTAATTGACCTCTGTATTTGTTTTTTGTATGAATGATTCATGAATATATATATATATATATATATATATATAATAAATTAATAGACTTAAAATATGGTTTTTCGCTACACAGTTCCAACCATGTTTCAAAAATGGAAGCTAAAATTTTTGAAATATGGTTGGAACTATGTAGCGAAAAAACATATTTTAAGTCTATTAATTTATAATATTAATGCTCTGTAAATTTACATTGAGCACTATTTTGTAAAAATAAAAATATCTATAAGAACACCGGATTATATATCTTACTGTTCTTTCTTTTTATTAATATATATATATATATATATATATATATATATATATATATATATATATATATAATGTTTCATCGGCTGTTGTGATGTGTCTAGTGTGGTAGTCTGCAGTGATAGTGCTTGTCGCTTCTCGCTTTGAGTTACCGCCGCTGCGAAAAGGGGAGCTGAGTGCGTAAGACTTCAGCTGCCAGTATATAGCCTCTTA
>OZ010616.1:33279660-33597160 GCA_963932145.1 Acanthosepion lycidas
TTGAATAAATGAATGACAGAATAAACTTTAGAAGTAATAAAAAAAAATTATTAACAGCTACCAAAAGCTATCTGCTAATTTTAGCGTCAGTTAATGCTCACTGTGTGTCATTTTTGTATCCTTTTACCAAACGGAGTTAGATTTAATAAATATTAGCATTCGCTTCACTTGCCGTTAATAGTTTTCAAATTAGTTCCACAAATCATCAATGCTGTAAAACAAAGTTCCTCACATGTATACCTTTAAGTTAAATTAAACTAAGCTTGGTAAATTTATTTTTTACTTTGCCGTTAACAAGCTGGTTTTCTGAACATTACTAATGTAGTCAGTTTAGTTTTTACACTATCGTTCACTTAATACCAGACCCATAGTTCATTCAAGGTAAAAGGTTGCTGAAAGTGGTTGTTTTATGGGTGTACGAATTGTAGATAGATAACGGTTAACCCTAGACTTGAAGAAGTTAAGATTGTAGTGATCCGAGAAGTGACACCTAGTGATCTTCCAACACACTACAAAAATAGCTACCGTTAAAATAACTGTCAGGGAAGCATCTCCCTGGGACGCTGTTTCACAAAGCAGTGACTCTTGGGAAGAAAATGTTAGAATGGAACTTTATTCTGACCAATGGAACACGAAGAGAATAAGAACAGTTCGCCCCTGTGTACATGGAATGGTGTTTCTTTTCTGTAAATGTCTGAACTGGTGGAAATAAGAAAAGTAGTCGGTTCAGAACATTTTCTATGGAAGAAGCGATAGAGTAGCGAGAAGTTTACTGGGTTTCGTCTGGACTAAAGGGGTTGTCGAGTAAAAATAATTCATCACCTAAAAGACCGCATAAACGCTTTTGAACTATTTCGAAACTGGATATAACATTGTTTATTCATATTGCCTACTACCAGACTAAGCTAACATTATAAATATCAGTAAATATGTAAAGAAAGAGAAAGTTTGATGACAGTAATAAATTTAAATATTCGACATGAGAGAGAACAATTCTAAAAATAAGGAGGGTTTATTTGCAAATGACTAATAATTAACTTAATCTTTTGAAATATAAAGAATTTGAATAGTAGATGTCAAATAAAGTTGTAGCGTTAGATGTTCTACGTTTTTTTTTTGTTTCTCCATAGCCATGATTGGTATGATAAAGAGGTAAGCATGTGCTTTGTAATATTAGAATTGTCATCACAGTTATTCTGTCTTCTTTTTTAGCTTAAATGCGATTACGCAAGCGAAAGATAAAAATATGAGAAAGAAAATAACGAAAAAAAAAAAAAAGATCTGAAAGAAAAATAAATAAAAACCAGAAAGCAAATAAAACTTGTAAAGATTGAAGAAAAAAATAAAGAAATAATAATAAGAAAGCAAGTGAACAACAAAGCAGTCGAACAAGAAAGAAAAAAATAATGACGATTGAAAGAAAGGAAGCAAGAAAGAGAACAAAGCTAAAAAACAAAACAAAACAAAACAAACAAAAATAAAAAACGAAACAAAACAACAAATGTTTGGGAAGCAATCAAAGTTAATATTAATAGTTATATTAATGTGAGCATTTTACAAATGCTATTGTCATTAAAATTATATAAAATTCCTTCCTCATTTGAATATGCCGACTCATAAAAGAGTAAATAATATAAAATGGCTATAAATTTGCATATGCATTAATTAATTAACTAATTAATAATAATAATAATAATAATAATAATAATAATAATAATAATTATGGTCCAAGTTCCTTGTACCACGGTGATGCTCCAAGTTTCTTGTACCACGGTGATGGTCCAAGGTTAGAACCAATGAAAGAATAACACGAACACAGGTATGGAATACAAAGATATATTACAACAGAAATATAATACAAAAGAAGTAGAAGTATTAGTAATGACTATCAGAATTGGTTAGAGTAAACTATGTTGTCTCGACAAGTATCACTATTCCAATGTCCTTACAATATACTCTCAATTATCTCTCCTCGTCTTACAATCTCTGTTCATACCTTTTGAGAGGCGCAGTATTTATAATGTCAGGAATAGTCCATTATTATTATGGGTAAGTTCCCATAATAATAATAATAATAATAATAATTCATCTATTTTACATGGATGATTTAAAGTTGTATGCTATGAATGATACTGACCCTAAGGTCTCTTAAAAACAGTAAAATGTTACAGTGATGTTAGTGGGATGAAATTCGGTTTCGATGAATGCGCTACGAGGATCACTACAACAAACCTCCTTTATTAGCTTAGACCCTGGGGGGTAACAATCAAAGATTTAGAGCAAGAACAAACTTATAAGTACTTCAGTGTAAATGAGGGTGAAAGAATTCACCATAAAAATATGAAAGGAATAGTGCGAAAAGAGTACTATAAAAGAGTGCGCCTGATATTGAGAACTGAATTAAATTTTCAGAACAGAATTATGGCCATTAATAGCCTTTCCATTCCAGTGGTTCAATAAATTTTACTCAGAAAAACACTTCTATGTAATTTACTTGATAATTTTCTAAAGAAAAACTTCCTTTGCATCAGGTCGCAGAAATTGATAGAGAATTGTATCAAACAGCAAATCTGAACAACTGGAAATAATAATAATAATAATAATAATAATAATAATAATAATTTATATTAAACAACATATATCAAGACAAATAAAAGATTAAACAACAGGCAAACGATCCCATTTGGAAGGCAAAATTAAAGCGAGAAATTGAGGAAACCCAATGTCAGTTATCGATACTAGATGAGATTTCAAGAAATTCAAATGTTCCAAAACGAAAAGCAAGAAGATTAAGAGGAAATATCAAATTAAAGAAGTAAATTCCACCAATCAAGGACATAAGCGGAAACAGAGAACAAGACGATATGAAGTGTTGTAGGTTCTATCGACAAAATAAAATATTCCAAACGGATCTCAAGAGATTCTACAGGGAAATTGAAAAAGCAGTCATGGAAGTTAAAAAAGCCACTATCTAGTGATAAAGTGTAAGAAATTTGGGAGAATATTTGGAACTAAAGATATATAATCCCAATGCAGAGTGAATCACATGATAACAAGAAAGAATGAAGGCTAAACCTGTGTACGAATGGAAAAATGTAATTAAGAATAATGATAGGCCGTAACAAAATCCTAAAAATGGAAATCCCCAGCTAATAGTACGGTATACAACTTTTGGCACCATCATCTATCATCATTACATAAAACTCTGGCACGAATTTTATGAATGCTAATTAATAACCCCAATGAAATTACAGAAAGGATCACTGAACGTTTTACATATCTTCAACCAAAATCGGGTAAAACGGATGATCCAAAACATTATAGGCTAATAATATGTCTGTCCAACACATATACATTGTCCTGAGAAACTGTACTTACTATCTTCTCGATGAAAACAATATTCTTCCATTTGAACAGAAGGGGGCGGGTGTCGAAGAGGTTAATATGATTGCAAAGAACAACTACTAATAAATAAAATGATTCTGGAAAACCGTGAGGAAAAAGGTAGAAATCTCAGCACAGTTTGAACAGATTGCCGTAAAGCCTTTGATAGTGTGCCACACTCTTGGATCTTTTGCAAATGTACAATGTCTCTTTGGTGATAGTTAATTTCCTTAAAAAAATTTCCTTGAAACTGTGGAAAACCGCATTACACCTACATCACACGAGAAGATACTGCCAGTTTCAAATGTTTGAATATCCGACGAGGTCACTCCCTGTCGCCCCTTCTGTTCTATCCTTATTCTCCATATCACATGAACTAAACAGTCATAGCTATAGATACAAAATAAAAAAAAAGTCTTTACTCACCTATTCTACATGGATGGTATCAAACTCTTTGCCAAAGATTACTATGAGTTGAAGGTTATACTCAGCATTACAGATGTGCAAATGTAATATTCAAAAAAGGGAGAATCACAGAAACACATTCAATAGTTCTACATTATGTCACAAAGATTAGGGAACTGGAATAAGAAGAAACCTATAAATACCTAGGAGTCAGTAAAGGAGATGGAATAGAGCATAACCAAATGAAGGAGAAAACAAGAAAAGAATACTACAGGCGTGTACGTCAGGTGTTAAATAGCGAGTTGAATTCACAAAACAGAATATCAGCCATGAACACTTTGACTCTCCCTGTGATGCAATACAGTTTCAACATCCTTAATTGGAAAATAACTGACATTAGGCTAATGGATGTCAAAATGAGAAAGCTTCTTATTAGTCACAGCATGCATCATCCCGAGGTTCATGTTTATCGTCTGTATGTGTCCAGATCCGAAAGAAGCAGAGGATTAGTTCAACAAGAACTGTCTTACAAAACTACAGCAATCGGTTTTCAAAGATACCTGGACACTACAGAAGACTGGATTAGGATCTAAAAAAAGAAACAAACACAAATGAAATGTAGAAAATGAAAAAACGATGCCAAGATAAGTCTCTTCATAGTCAATATTATACCCGTACCAAACAAGTTGATATAGACAAACCCCATATTCATCAGCGGTTACGTAGTGCAGGGTTAAAAGCTGAAACCGAAGGTATTATTCTTGCTGCATAGGACCAATGCTTGTTAACTAGAAATCACCAAGGACACATACTGAAAAATTGTGTTAATACGAAATTCAGATTTTGTGATAAATATCCAGAAATAATTGGTCATCTTGTATCTTATTGCGCAGTATCAGCACCCACTCAATGTAAAAATCGATCTGATAGGGTGAACCAATATCTACATTGGAAAATATTTTTACGGTTCTTATTAGGTTTATTATGTGGGTTTACTTGTACTTCTTCCCTCCATTTGAAATTACCTTGAATTGAATTAGTTGGCTTCCTTTCTTACTGAATAAACTTTCCCCAACTTTTACGGGAAGGAAACTGAAAGAAACTGGTATTATCATCACCTAAACCCGGTTACAGAGATAGGACCTATAAAAATTTTACGAGATTTCACAATACTCACAGAGAGAACAATCAAAACTAATTGCCCAGACATTGTGATCAAAAATGACAAAAATAGAATGTCCTGCAGCTTGTCATGTATCTTTGAAAATCTTTAAAAAAAACTCTCAAAATACGGGTATCTTGTGGAAATCTAAAAAAATGTGGTACATAAATGCATCAATAATTCCAGTTGTAGCTAGAGCCCTCGGATTGGTTGGAAAAGATTCAGATAAACGCATAGAAGTGATCCCTGGTAGCCCATGCACTAAAGAAAATTGGAATAAAACAGAATCCCATAGCTTTAGAAGTTTGTTTAGCTTGCCACTGCAAATATACTGCGAAAAATTCTTCTGGGAACTTGAAGGAAAACACTCATAACGAAAAAGCGTGCGAATAACAACAACAACAACAACAACAACAACAGCAAAAACAACAACAACAACAACAATAATAATGATAATAATAATAATAAAAGATTTTCTTACAAAGATTAGGGAACTGGAACAAGATGAAGCCTATAAGTACCTAGGAATTTGCGAAGGAGATGACTACAGCATACCCAAATGAATGAGAAGGTATTAAATTAATATTACAGGTGTTTCTGTCTTGTACTGATTACTGAAATGAATTCAAAAACAGAATATCAGCCATAAACACCTTGGCTGTCCCTGTGGTGCAATACAGTTTTAACATCCTTAACTGCAACATAGCTGACATTAGGCGAATGAAGGCCAAAACGAGAAAGTTTCTCACTTGCTACCGCATGCATCATCCAGAAGTTGATGTTGATTGTCTGTATGTGCCCAGATCCGAAGGAGGCAGAGGATTAGTTTAACTAGAACTATCCTACAAAACTACAACAATTGGACTTCAAAGGAACCTGGAAACTACAGAAGATTGGATGATGATATGTGTCAAAGAGTGTGAAAATATCAAGTGACTTTATTCAATAATGAAGGAAGCCAAGAAGTTTAAAATGGAGTTTCAAATGTGTGAGGAAATACAAGTAAGCACAGTACACAAACTGAAGCTGCAAAATATTTAAAAAAGAAAGCAAAGGCAAATGCAACCGACCAGATATAGAAACGATGGCAAGATAAATTGCTTCAATGTCAATATTCTTTCCGTACCAAACAAGCTGATGTAGACAAACCCAGTACCCATCAGTCGCTACGTAGTGCAGGGTTAAAAGCTGAAATCGAAGGTTTTATTCTTGCTGCACTGGAAAATCTGAAACTTCTGCGGAAATGAAACTGAAAGAAATTGGTATGAACACCACACAGACCCGGTTACGGAGTTAGGGCCTGTAACAATTTTATGGGACTTCACAATACACACACAGAGTCCAAAGCTAATGGCACAGACATCATTATTAGAGACCGCAAACAAAAAGTGCCTTCTGTCAGTATCTGTAGACTGCAATGTATCTTTGAAGATATTAAAAAAGCTATCACAATACAAGGACCTTGAAATCGAAATCTTAAAAATGTGGCACATGAGGACATTGACAATATCAGTTGTAGTTGGAGTCCTCGGATTGATTCGAAAAGATTCCACTAGACTTATTGAAGGGATTCTTGCTAGCCCATTCTTTAAAGAAATTAAAAAACTGTTCTTGTGAGTACAGTCCACACCTTACAATGGGCTCTATCTATGTAAAATATGTGTGATTTTTTTTAATTGCTCAGTGGAAAATATCATGATGCCGTCTCTGATCTTATGTCCTTAATCGTCTACATGCCAGAAATCAAAGAAAATATAATAATAATAATAATAATAATAATAATAATAATAATAATAATAGCTCATGATTGATCTTAATTGATTTGGGGTGTTAATATACATACTAACCAATAAAATACACCATACTCATCCGCTATATTGCTGATCTTGTTTTGTAGTTAGAACACTACAATCACTTGACTGTATCCTTTTTGCGGGATAACACCATTCTTTGTAAAAATTTTGCCTTAGTACTGTTGCTTTGTCTAATTTTGTCTTGCATATTTACATTGTTTGCTTAGCATTGTTTGGGCCTGTTTTTTTTTCATTCTTTTGCTATTGTTCATTGGAAAATATATCCCTTCCGTTTGTTGGGTATTTTTTCCAATTACTCTTAACCATGTCCATTTACTCTACATTAAATATTAAGAATTTTTATTGCTGATAATGGCCAAGGAAAAAAGAGAATCAATTGAAAGAACTGAACTATCCAACCAAAAATACAACAAACAGATGTAATAAAAAAATTTCTATAAATGCTTAGATGTTCTGGAAGCAAACACCATAAAGCAGAAAGAAAAAAATGAAGAACCTCAGTAAAGAATGAAAGAATAAGAAAAATAATACCAAAAGTTGCAGATGAAAAGACTGGACACCTAGGCTGTCTCTTGTGTGAGGTACTCTGAGCCGTTTTTAAACCGGACAAGAGAGAAACTTAGAAGTCTGGAAGGTAACATAAGAAAAGTGATGACAATGCAAAAAAACAAAAAACAAAACAAAACAAAAAGAAAACAAAAAAACGCTGCGCTCAAGAGAAGATATCGACAAATTAAAAGGAGGAAATTTGTATTGACCTCAAGCTCAGAAGACATGAAAATTACATATGAATGCGCGAGGAAAGAGTTCTTCCAACAGTCAAAACCTGCACTAGAAGTGGGAGGAAATGAAGAGGCACAGCAAAGACAAGAATTCAAAGAAAATGGGAGGTAAACAGTTATACAGACATTACAGAAGACAATTTGAAGAAAAGTGAAATGAATTGACATGGACATCAAGTTCAGAAAGGCCTTAAGAGAGAAAGTAACAAAAAAGAATTGGAAATTGCCATTCAAAATGTCAGAATCTTCAGCCAGGATTTAATAATAGAATTTACCATTGAAAAAAAAAGGCAATGCTGGTAACGAACAGAAGGAATTGAACTACGCAATCTATTAGGACGCTCGTTGGAAAGAATGATTATAAATACTTTGGTATTTGGGAAGCTGACATCATCAAGGCAAATTCAGCTATTATCTCAGAACAAGAAAAATATTGGATGAAACAGAAATAAATATTTTCATGGTAACAGTTCTGATAAGCTTTTTTTTCTTGGTGCTTCGACCACATGAATTTAATCGTGCAGCTGAATTGGCAACTTGGTCTCACAGTTTTACTGTTTACTTATCTAGATGCAATCGCCACTTCAGCTCTAGGAGATTATTTTCTCGCGCCTCTCACAATGAGGAATTCCCTCCTGATTTCTTGCTTTCCTAATAACTACAATCTTCAAAAATTTAAATGGAATGTCAGTTGCCATCTTCTTGAACTCTATTCCTTTATTGTTTTTTTCGTCACTACCCACCAAAGTCTTCTCATTCCCATCCACTCCCTGTAACCTCATGCACCCTCGTGACATTATCGCCTTGCTTGAAAGTGAAACGATTAATATATATATATATATATATATATATATATATATATATATATATATATATATATATGGAAGAATAAATATCTTGTGAAGTATTTTGGCTCATTCTTGAATTTGACAAAAGAAGAAATTACAAACTTTGACCACAAAACATTAAAAATGATGTCAATGCATAAGATGTTACACCAAAGAGACAATGTCGATATGATGTATGTTAAAAGGAAATGAGGAAGAAGAGTAGTCAGTTTCAAGAATTACATTAATACCAAATCAAGGTGCGTAAGGAGTAGACAAATCATTCACGAAATATGTCTTGTGTAAACAGGAAAATGGATAAGAAAATAGCTTCGTGGATAATTTAAGATACAAAATAAGACATTTCAGTTGAATTAATCTGAATGTGCTTATAGCGCAGCGATTATGGACGCGGAAAATAGGATCGACAAACTGGGGCCAAATTAAAGTCTATTTGCGATTACAACGATGGCACTGGAAAGATGTGTATCAGCAAGTGGTTTTCGATTGGCTTATTTCATCGATATGACTAGGGAAAACTTACACTATGGGTAACAGCCTGTTCCTTGTATATACCTAACCAGGTCTTGTGCTCTGGAAAATTCAAATACCGTCAACAAACATGAATCCATCTCAAAATATAGATTAAGTAGTAGGGCGGAATTAGCTCTATAGCCTTGGTTGGTAACCAGTCTAGTAAAAAGACTATTCTGAATTCAAAGCCGTTTTAAAAAATCAATCTATGGCGTTGGAACTGTTTCTATCGATGCTTAACTTTTTATTGAATCATTTCACCAACGTGAACGTGCATGTATGAGTCTGTCTCCCATATTTGTCTACGAAAGCCTTGTGCTCTCATGGTCGTCCTTCGGGTCTGAACAAGACTTCAGTGGATCTGGAGATGGCTGAGGAAACCAAGTCTGGCACGCAGAGTTTGGAGTAGTGGGGACACTGGAAGTCGGTGGTAGTGATCATAAAATTGAGTGGTGGCGAGTTTTTGACGCAGGGTTTCTTTAAAGTTTGATTTAATCTTGCATCAGTGAAGGTTAGATTTGGTATTTGGTCGAAAATCATCAAAACGAAATATGACTAGAAAATAACTATTGTTTTCTGTGTAGATACAGAAAAAAAACCGTTAACCATATTAATGAACGGATCAAGTTAATACAGAAGTATACAAATAGACTTGATGGTTAGAAATAGTGAACGAATAGGAGCTGTCAAACCATTTAGATTTCATTATCCATACAACGTATAAATATGAATCAGAACGCATCTGAATATCCTATAGGATTTTAGAATTCAAACTTAATACTATATCCGTATCATGAGATCAGTTCCGACTACCAAAATGAAGAGAGATCTGTTAGATGATGATCATCATTCCCATAGAACTACAGATAATAAAAAATATGTTTTTGAATAGAACTGAAAAAATAATGCGGAATAAAAAGGTGATGATTGTTTCCATTATCATTGGCACACTTGGAATAATCACAAGATTTCGTTCAAAACGATTAAAATCATTGGTTATCTGAGGAAGAATAAAATATTGCAAACAAAAACAATACTAAAATCTATAAGGATAGTGAGGAATGTTGACGTATTTAGGAAATATGATCCATGTCGAGAGCTACGTCAAACAACTGGAATTAAAATAAAGCGAATAGAAAACAAGAACAAAAACAACAAGAATAACAAAAGTAAAAACAATAATAATAACAATAAGAAAACAATAATAAAACACCAATAATAAAACAAAGATTAAGAGCTTAACTAAACTAAATACCAAACTGAAAAAAAAAACCCCAAATTTACACGGATGATACTCATTGCAAGGACAAGTCCCTAAAGTTAAAAAAAAGTGATACATTTGTAGTTGAGGAGCTCTGCATTCAAACCAGAAGGAATCATCTTATCCATTAAGAATTTGTCGGCTACCTATTTTAATGAATGGTACAGATCCAAAACTATTGTTGATGAAATTAATAACTATGCGTGCCAACCTAACCCCAAATCTATTTAAGTGAGTGGGTAGGAAAATAACTACATTGGTATATATGCGAACATAGAAAAACTTGTATGTCCTAACTAGATTAACTATTACTATCTATCTATCTAGCTGTATGTATGTATGTATGTATATATATGTGTGTGTGTGTATATATATATATATATATATATATATATATATATATATATATATATATATATATATATATAAACACGCACATATATATATAAGTGGACACTGAGGTCAACAGCGAGTAGCAACAGTCATGTTTGAACGCAATCTTCAACCAAGATTTTGTGAATGTATGAAACTCGCTGTTAACCTCAGTTTTTACTTTTATATTTACACACTCCGTCCTTGATATTGAGCACTTTTGGCCATAAATATATTATTCCAAAAATATATATTTGTTTTAGAATGATTATTTATTTTTTTATTACATCTCTCTCTCTCTCTATCTCTCTAGATAATCTATCTATCTATCTATCTATCTATCTATCTATCTATATATATATATATATATATATATATATATATATATATATATATATATATATATGAACGGCGCTAGTATGTTTATTTATTTATACAAATAATTATTTGTAAATATATACACGTGATTATGTTAATTTATTATTCTTATATATTTTAGGGATATCTTTTCATATTAATTATTTTTACTATAGAGATATCGCTACTTACTGCCAGATATAGTTTTTATCCAAATGTAATTATAAATTATATTTTTTTTAGCCATTTTAGAACCTTGGAATTTTTGGTTTAAAATCTTTTCTGTTTTTGACGTTGTATGTGGGGGATTCAAGCAAAAACTACGGAAAATTTGAGCGATTTTTGCCGTTGAAAAGCAAATTGATTTTGAAATTCTTGCAAAACTCTGATATTCGTCGGTTTTTAATTAAACTCTCAGGACTTATTCAAAAATGCATTAAATTATTTTTGAAATGTTTCTTTTTTAGAAAATCTTTTCATTGATATTTTTACATCTGTTACCTTTCCACCTCTCATTTAATTTTATGGAATTTTGAGAAATTATTTTTGTATCGCTTAATGTCTGTATCTGTAAATAAATAGTCTTTGGAGTATTTAAATCAAGACTTATTTATTATACAGAACCCTCAGTTATAGAAAATCTGTCTTGAATAATAAAATAAAAAACGAAATAAAATTAAGGAATTAATTAATTAGAAAATCTTTTAATTGCTTTTATGAATTATATTATAGACACTAGTATTGTATTAAGAAAAAATTCGATGAATAATGAATTTTTACAAGAATTGTTTTCATTTTTTCTTTAAAATTTGAAATACAATAAATCATAAATCTTTAAATCTTTCAAAATTGTGTATTAATTTGTAGCGGTCAAGTGATAATTTTTAAATTAAATCTCTAGTTATTAATCATTAATAGATAAGATCACTACAAGTCAACGATACCCAGCATTTTAAAAAGTAATTTTGAATCTATTTTATGCGTGTACAAATGTGACGATTTTTATAAATACAGGCGTCCATACACTTCTTTCAACTTTTAGGTGCTGTGTACCTTCAGGATGTAGGCGATCATTGCTCTCCACATTCGCCAATCTCTTGAAGCTAATAATAAGTTTTGCCCTTTTGCTACTTCTCTCAGACCCTGTTCTGTCATCCACTTGCTTATGACCGCTAGGTATGTCATGTGTTGCTTTCCCTTATCTCTCTTTCCCTCTATTCGCCCAGTGAGTATCATATTCTCTAAGCCTTCCTTTCTCATTACGTGTCTCAGAAACTACACTACTTCATCAGAAAATAGGACAGTAAAAGTAAGGATATGAATCCAAAGTACCTAAAATTCAATAAAATATTAGAATAGTAAAATATTAAATTTTTAAAAGATTACTGGATAGTTAAAACGTATATATATATATATATATATATATATATATATGTAAATACACACACACACACACATACACACACACACACACACACACACATATATATATATATATATATATATATATATATATATATATATATATATATATATATAAAGCTCTTCGTGGTGTATACCTCAATTAATTTTTCAATTATATTTCGTTTGGTTAAATTTAACAAATATCTCTGCCAATATATCCCTCGACACGTCGGAAAATACCCAATCTGTGCTAAAAATAAAAAGAAGCTTTTCTGCTACATTTTAAACCAAAGGTAATATTTGTTTCAATGTAAACATTAAATCAGCTAATTTTTATCAAATAACGTTTCAGAAAAATATATTTTATTTTTCAAACATGTTTTTAATAAAGACAATCATTTTGTATTGACAGATCAGTCAATATGGACGAATTTATAGATTTTACAGCAGGGCAGTAAAAAGATTCGAATAAAATTACATTCGGTTTGAAGTACACCAAAACAGTTTGTTTTTGAGAATATTAAATCTAGTATATTAGCTTAAAATCAAAACTAAAATAAAAGCATCAAGAATGATTTTTAATTCTTTTAAGGCATTTTAGGCTTAGGTTCCTTAATTCATAAAATTAAAATACAGCATTTCGAAATCAATCGGTCTTACAATTACGTCAATATAATGCACTTTTGTATCTACATCCAGCCTCATCTATTTCTGCTTATTTCTTTTTCTCACTCTCCCATTCTACACTTTTCTCCATCTCTCTCTCTCTTTCTTACTCTCATATATATAAATATATATATATATATATATATATATATATATATATATATATATATATATAAACATTATATTAATTTTTTGTGAATTTTCGGGCAAAATATGATAAATTAGAATAAAATTTCGTGTGAAGCGCCTCATCGTTTCGGACTTCATCGTACAAAAGTGATCTTTATATTAATACAACTCACATGTGCCCGAAGGAAAGGTAACTTTAAACTTGAATTTTAAATCCTCAGAATCACCTCTCCTCCGTTCGCATGTGTAGTTGTATTAATGTAAAGATTATTTAATGTATGAAGACGTAAAGGACGAAACGTGACATTTTTTCTTATATATATATATATATATATATATATATATATATATATATATATATACATATATATATATATATATATATATATATATATATATATATGTATACATATATATATGTGTGTGTATGTGTGTGTATGTATGTACAGAGAGAGAGAGAGAGAGAGAGATGTAGAGAGAGAAAGAGAATGATTATAGGTATATCTGTGTGGTGTAGGTAATTTCTCATGTACGAACATACGGAATGTAAATACAAAAGTAAATAATAAAAGGATTGGCATCTTTGTTACATTCTTAATTGTACAGTTTATATATATATGTGTGTGCGTGTATGTGTGTATGTATATATGTATGTATATATGTATATATATATATATATATATATATATATATATTCATGTACCTATCTATACATACATACATACATATATATATATATATATATATATATATATATATATATATATAGATAGATAGATAGATAGATAGATAGATAGATAGATAGTATCAGGATAAATTGAGAGTGATGTAAACAGAGAGAGATCTTTTCTCTCAAATTTGATCCGGATATCAGATAATTTGTTCATAAATTGGAAGAATTTTAAGATACTAAATAGACCTTTTCGTGTGAATTTAATCAAACTCATTTTAGTATGAATTAGTGTGTCCAAAATAAACATTATGAATGTATGTGTAAATTTGTGTAAACGCTATTTCGCCGATATTGAACACTTTTACACTATAAATATAGAAACAATTGAATAATACATTATATACATACATACATATATATATATATATATATATATATATATATATATATATATATATGTATATATGTATGTATGTATGTTTGTATGTATGTATGTATGTATGTATGTATATATATATATATATATATATATATATATATATATATATATAAAGATTAAATAGCTCTGTTATTTAACATTGAGCACGGTTTTTTCTTACACTAAAGAGAATTATATGTATTTGTATACGATCACTCGCTCATATACCTACCTATATTTCTCCATTTGCTTACATGTATGCAAGTTCGTATGAATTTATAAACGTTTCTATGTATTAATATATGCATTTATGTATGTATGTATGTATGTTTGTATGTATGTATGTATGTATGTATGACTGCATCTAGCTATGAGCATATAAATATAAGTATATTCAATGTATATATATATATATATATATATATACATTGAATATACTTATATATATATATATATATATATATATATATATATATATATATATATATATAGAGAGAGAGAGAGAGAGAGAGAGATCTAGCTAGGTAGATAGATTTCAGCACACCGTTTTAGCAGCTTATGGGAAAAATTATTGCTATATTTAATTTATCTTTACACGTTTTATCGAACTAAACTTTTACATATACGTAGATAGGTATAGAAATTGAGGAAAACAAAAAGGAAATTGAATAAAAGAAAGACTGAAACATAAACTGATGAATATCTAGGTGTAGATACAAGTAAGGGAACAAATAGTAGGAAAAAAAAATCAATCATAGAAGGATAAGAATATTATAACGATAGTGTAAATAGAAACAAGGGTGTCAGATATTTTTATCGTTGATAGTTTTTAACGTCACTGTCAATGAATTATCATACTCTTTTTATGTTGAAATTGTGGAAATCTTGATGTTAGAGAATACTTTTAACAAGCTTAGAAATGGTTGTGACATGTATTTTTTAAAGAAAGAAAGAGAAAGGAATGAAATAAAGAAAGAGATTAAAAAAGAAAGAAAGAAGAATTTAAGAACGAAAAATATGAAAGCTCTAAAAATGGAAGAAAAATGAGAAAAATAAGGAGAGAGAAGAAAAGTCGAAGACTAAAAAGATAAAATTGTAAAGGAAAATGATAATGAAAAATATTGAAAATCAGACGAATAATGTTTAATGAGAAAAGCCCAGATAGGGAAAAGGCCTAGAAAAGTAAAGAGTATAATGAAAGAGTGGAATAAAAAAAAAAAAAAAAAAGAAAAAAACTAAAAAGGAATTAGAAAGATATACAAAGAAATAAAAACAAATATCAAGAATGGAATAATGAAAAAGATGAAATTTTAAAGTTATGAAAAATAGCCAAAACAGTTTGGTGAAAAAATAGCGAACAACCCAACAAAATAAGAAAAAAGAATATCTTAAACTTCCTTGAAAATAGCAAACGTTGATATTCAAGTAATACAGAAAAGCATAGAAAACTACATAGAACATGGACATGCACATGAATTAACAAGGACTTTTAGATATTATTATTATTATGATGAAACGAAAGAATGGATACAGAAGATTATAACATGAACTTTAGTACGGGTTAGCCAAGACTCTCGGGCATAATGGCTATTATAATGAATAGAAAAAAGAAAGAAAGAAAGAAAGAAAGATATTTATGTGATATTAAAGACTATAATATATGAAGGTAAACATAAATTATCAAAGACTTTTGGATGGAATGATTATTATAATGAAAAAGAAAGAAAGAAAAAAGAAAACTATAACATGAATGTAAGCATAAATTAGTAAAGACTTTTGAATGGATTTATTATTGTAAAGAAAGAAAGAAAGAAAGAAAGAAAGAAAGAAAGAAAGAAAGAAAGAAAGAAAAAAGAAATATAACATATGAATGTAGGCATAAATTAGCAAAGACTTTTGAATGGATTTATTTTTGTAAAGAAAGAAAGAAAGAAAGAAAGAAAGAAAGAAAGAAAGACATTCAAGTGAGTAAACGAGTAAAACTTATGAAGCTTTTCAAGAATTGCCAAAGACTTTTGAAAAGAATGATTATTATAATGAAAAGAAAGAAAGAAAAGATAAAAGAAGGAAACAAAGAGAGAAAGAGAGAAAACCGACAAGGAATAAAGAATAATACAAGGGTAGCATTAAAATATAAAAGTCCTTAGAAAAGACGATAAAGAATTAGTTTTAAAAAGGTTTACAAGACCAATCGTAAAAAGATAGAATAAAGAAGGAAAAAAGATTAAGAAATATAGACAAAACCATAAAGACAAGGCAGGCAAATCATGCTTATATTTCTTTCTACTTGTGCCATTGCCCGACATATCAATTTTCTGCTTTTCCTCATCTTTGGAGCAGTTGCAATTATGATAATATATGATAATTTATGCAGGCTGAATTATAGTTGGAAAATTCCGGTCCACGTGCGCAGTACTTTTCCTCTCTAGCCCACTAGAGGGTTGGCATCTTGTTTCTACTACGCACATTGTTCCCGCCTCTCGCCTTCAACAAGTGGCGGGTATAGAGACGCCCAATGCCTTTTTTTGTTATTGTTGTTTTGCTTTTTGGCGGGATTTCTTACAGTCGGACGAACCACTGCTTGAGAATAATAAATTTACTCCAAACCCACTCTTTTGTTTATACTTTCCTTGAGTGTACACTACCTTGTTCTCTTTTCTCTAAGCTGTTGGCGATCACGTCAAAACATGTGTACGGTTACAAGTAAATGTGCTCGTAAGTGAACACAAACAGTATAAATACCAACGTATTTAAGAAAATGTACATGTCAATGGAAAAGTTTTAAATTAATTTAGATGTAAAATTAACAAAATATGAAAATACAGAATGTCATTTGAACATTAATGCTGATTTTCTAAGCGTAGATGAGATGTGGCACAAGGCCAAAAGTCTAGGGCACCCAGTGAGGATCTAACACACTTTTCAGCTGTAATTGATCTAGTGAGACAAGCTTGCTAATCACTACATTACACCACGCCGAGGTGCCCCATTTGGACATTTATGTGTTGACATATGTGTCCATGTGTATTCAAACATAACCAATAGATAGACGAATAATAAATAACAATTAAGTATTTTATGTGTATTTATTAGGTTGGTGCAAAAATAATGTCGGTTTTTGACGTATTTGTTAACGTCAAAACCGACATTATTTTTTGCATCAACCTAATATTTATATCCATTTACCTATAATAATAAATACACGAAATATATGTAGACTTAAAAAAATATAGAAAGATCAGCTCGTGTACATTGTATTTTATATAAATTCTCATAGGTTTATACAAACCTTTTAACTGTTTTCACTCAAAATATTACGTAAATACCCAGAAAAAGGTAAAAAAAACATTAACAGAAGACACGTTCACGGAAGATAACATGTTTAAATATATTCCACTGTATTATAGGAGCTGCTATTTTCTTTTTTTCTTTATCTATCTATCTATCTATCTATCTATCTATCTATCTATCTATCTATCTATCTATCTATCTATCTATCTTGTCTGTTCATTATCTAGCTATTTATTTAATTATTTACATATATGCAGGCATGTTTTAATTATTTTTAATTATTTTTAATTTATTTGTCTCGGTTAATCATATTTATATAACGACTATTTTATATGTGAGGACATACATTTTTGTAATTAATAAAACATAAAATGTAGCCAACAAAATTTTGTCTACCATACTAACAACGCCCAGTTCTTCATAATGACTGGGGTAGTCGAAAATACTTGAATAAAAGAGAAAAATCATGAAGTTTATGCACAATTTTTATCCCGATGTGCAACATCAAATTCCAAAATTGACTTTTCGGTGGAATTTAACAAAACTTATTTGAATTTGCACATATATACACGCCCATACTCATGCAGCTATATATATATATATATATATATATATATATATATAAGTATGTGTGTGTGTCTGTCTGTGTCTGTGTGCGATCCTTTTAAACCACCATTAATAGATGTAGACATTTGTAGAATTGTATCTGTTGCGATATTTAAAGTTTTCTGTAAGATATTTACAGTTTTCTGTAAGATATATTGTTTCCAGCTAGTGGATTTGTGAATTTTAATGTTTAGTAAATTTAGTAATATTTTTTATTTGTTAACAATTTTCTCTTAGTAAATTTACAAGTTTAATCCTAATTTCTATGAATTAATTTTACTAAATCAACGTTTCAGTATCTGTCCTGTTAAAGAATTTACTGAGATACACTTTAACTACAAATATAGCAAATTTCAGACAATACAATTATGCGGGTAAGTTTTCTGAGTAAATATGAATATATATATATATATATATATATATATATTACTTGGTATGATATATTAAAACAATATATATTTAAATATATATATTAAAACAATATATATTTATTTCAGTGTATGTATATGAAAATACAAGCACGTCTCTATATATTTGCACTATGGTAATATCGAAGAGTTTACAAAGCTTGGCCTGTCCAAATCTTATTATTTAATAATCCGAAATTGTAGACCAAGATTTATTAATCCACATTGAGTTCAGAACTACAATCTTTAGAATCAATACGAAAAATTATGTCTTTATAGTACTTTATAGTACTTTATAGTTATTACGTTTTTTAAACAATCTGTTGAGCCGACTTGCATATATGCAAAGTATGTTTAGCCGATATAATACATTTACACGAATTGGTATTTGGAATTTCATGACTACACACCTGTTGTTCTGAATCATAGGGTCAAATCATTATTCTGCATCTCAAATTTTTTATCTAGCATACCATGAGACACACACAAATTCTTGGCCTGTTACTGTAGCGGTAAAGATTGTTCTTTTATACTGTAAACTAGTGACACTGCTGATTATAGCTCTCCACAGCTTCCTATCCTTTCTGGCTCTTAATAAAGCTTGTCTTTTTGCTATCTCTCCTAATCCCTATTCTACCAACCAATTGCACAAGCTCTTTAGGTAGGTCACTCGCTGCTTTCTTCTGTCCTTCTTGCCTTGAATGTCCTGTGCAAGTCAAATTCTCTAAGTACTCTTTCCCTATCATTGCCCTAGAAAATTTCAGGATTCTTGCGTGTTTTTTTTTTTTTTTTATTTGCTTCGCAAATTGAATCATGTGATGAGAAAGTGAAAAAATGTAAAGTCTTAAACTCTGAGCGCCACTGTTGCCACAGAAGAAAACTCGAAAGGAAGTTTCAAAGTGTATAACGCAAATATTGGATGACCTATGTCTGTCATACACGATTTATCTGAAGAAAGTCAAGATCCTATAATAATTGACATAAGTAAGGTATTTTGATCACTGACTATCTTCAGAAAGGCCAATTGGTTAACCTAGTATACCATATTAACTTTGTTGATTAAAGTAGATATTAAAAGAAAAACAGTGAGGAAAACGTCGGAAAAGTGTTTCTCTATCTGCAGGAAAATGTACTTGTTCATAGGAATGTGGACAAAATGGTTTTCATGAAGAATTTTGAGTATAGATTCATATGATTTTCACTCTTCTCATTAGATCTTGCTCCATATGATGTTCTTTCTTTCATTTTAATCATTTCATACCAAGCAAGGCGATAATGCTACTAAGACGCCAGGGGTTACTGAGAATGAAAGATAACTATAAGAGTTTACTGAGAAGGAGAAAGGACTATACACTAACAAGGTCTAAGAAGATAGAAGATGGTGATTGACATTGCATTTAAATTTTTGAAAATCATAGATGGCAGGGAAGTAAGAAAACGGAAGAGAGTTTCACAGACGAGAAAATAAACTATTAGAATAGAAGATACTGTCATATCTAGTTATTTCAACAGTAAAACGATGAGGCCTGTTTGCCAATCTAGTAGTTAAATTCATGTGGTCAAGGTACCAAGCAAGGGAGCCTCATTAGAACAATTGCCTTGATAATATTGCTGAAAAAGGACAGAGGGAAGCCATGTAACGACGACGAGAAAGTAATTCATGCCAGGTCATGATCGATAACATTTTGTTTTAAAATCTTAAGATATGTTTGAAAGAGAGAGAATTGTCGATGGGTTCAGAAAAAATAGCAGTAGTACTGCAGTTTTTTTAATTACCAAATATCAAAATTCTAAGAAAAAGGGAAAATGCTTGAAAAACAATTCAGCCATATAAATATCACCATAATTTAAAACATCAATATTATTTAGCCAACCAGGAATTCTGACAGAGCTCTGGATTTATTTACACTGACATTTAAATTATCTCAATGGAGAAAAGTGAAATCATTGTCTTAAAATGAAACTGGTCAGCTTGATGAGCACATACCTAACATAGGTGCCAATTTCATATCTATTTATTTGTATTCAAACCCAATTAAAATGAGAACTTTCAATCATGATTTTTCAAAGCTGTTATGCATTTCACCTCTTGAAAGATTGTATCGTTCCAATCTTCTTCTATCATTTCCACATAATTAGCCTTTTGGCAATTAAATATCTATAAGCACCATAATTGGAATGACCTGTATCGTGACTGAAATACTTAAATTTGATGGTGAACAGGCTCTGGTTTAAAACATTCTTTATAGTGCTGTCTAGTATTGCTTAGTGCTAAACTAACCCGAGCATATATATCTTAAAACATTTTCGTAGCTGAACAGATGCATATGTCCTAACAGTGTAAATGGTCATTGTTGAATATCCGGTGCCTTTCTTGTCCGCCGAATTGTTTCTCGCAGTATCAGTTATCTACTACTAATCCAAAAAGTAAACAATATTGATTAAATAATAGTGATATTAACAATTTGGATATGCGTAACAGAATCTGTAAAGTGCTTACTTTAAGTAAAAAAGCGAATGATCTATACTTAATAGGCTACAATTGCTACGACCTACGTCGATTTACTAAACCTAGCTTAGATGCGGCACAAGGCCGAAAGTATTAAGCAGCCAATGAGGATTGAACTCGCTAACTCTGTCATAATTAATTTAGTGGGAAACGCTTACTATTACACCACGTCGAAGTGCTCAAATTACCAAGACCTATTATAAAATTTTTATTTCTATTTAAAAAAAGAATTTAAAAAAAAAGAAGTCAAATTAAATGTAAAACCGTCTGGGTGTTGTTTTTTTTTTGTTTGTTTACAATCTTTTGAGAAAGGTGTATTTTTTGTAACCCGGACGGTGTGTGTAAAAAGAACAAAGCTGTGCAATTTTTATGACTCTTTAGGATCAGGAATTTGCCGCCAAAATTGTTTGCCAAACTCTGATTTTCTTGTGTGAAATTGTGTAAAATTTATGATCCTTTTGGATCAGGAATAGCCGCCAAAAGTGAAATTTTTGAAGGGCCTTTTTCATATATTGGCCAATGAAAATTAAGTTTTCGAGACCCGTAGAAATTCCGGATGGCCCCAAGTCGAGCCGACTTTTTCAAATAAAAGAGAGGGCATTAAGAAACGAAATCAGTAGAAACGAAAAAATAACGAAAGGGAACCGAGGCAGAGATCTGAGACGACACGCTGTTCGCAGACCACTTAACACCCTCTCTCTACATTGACAGGCAAGTGGGCCATAAATCAGCCTTTCTTCAAATACCAAAACCAACTACCATAACC
Organism: Acanthosepion lycidas; assembly: GCA_963932145.1. NCBI lineage: Eukaryota > Metazoa > Mollusca > Cephalopoda > Sepiida > Sepiidae > Acanthosepion > Acanthosepion lycidas. Next base: position 33,301,428 of record OZ010616.1, read on the forward strand.
AACCTTTTCCAAAACCAATCCGGCCTGCTGTCAACGGAAATTCTTTAAAGAAAGGAGTTGGGTGCTTTTGTGCGTTCTGCTAAGTGTTGGTCTGTATAAAAACTTTATCCCTTTTTTTGTATTTTTGTAAAGGGGACTAAAAATTTTATCCCTTTTTTTTGCATTTTTGTAAAGGGTCTAAAACTTTATCCTTTTGTATTTTTAAAGGGTCTAAATTTTTAAAAAACCGGAGTTGGACTAAACAATTAATTTCATAGCTTGTTTCTGTGGGCATTTACTTTTTAGAAACCCCAGGAAAATATTGTTATCCTGCCGTGTTAGGCGCATAGAAGGAAATTTTTGTGCAACCTTTCTTGTTCTTGTTCATACCTTTGTGCTTATTGTAAAATAATTGTACAATAAATGTTTTTTCCTGTTTTTAAAATTTTACGCAGTGGTTTGTCTTGTATCTTTAACTCGCGCTTACTAACGGCAGCTATCGTTTCTTCTGCCAACTAAATTGTGTCTGGCACAAGGAGTTGGTAGGAGAGTGAGAAAAAAAACAATTTTTAAACTATGGTAAGAACAAACCTGGTGTCTATTACAGAACTTTTGTTACAGTAAACTATAAGTGTCTTATTTTATATTTAGTTATTGTTTTTAATGTCTTACTATGACTAATTTATTTATTAATCTACATCAAAGGTAAGTACGCATAGGAAAAACTTAGCAGGTTTCTTTACAATCAATAGTTTCAAGCCACCGTTTGATGTCTAGGGTGGCCCGCGGATAAAGGATGTATGTAACTGTTTTCAAGACAGGTAAACTATTAATACATGGAAAAGTGAAATATTTTTTAAATATTTACTCCCCAACTGACCGTTTACTGCAATAAACTATTTCTTTAAAATAACGTGAAACTGAAATCGAGTTTTTTTTTTTATTGACTTCAAACATAATTCTCATTTAAAATGAGACATTACGACTTCTATTTTTTTTATATTTTCAAAATATAGCACAAAGGAAGCCTTGAGAAAATCAGCAGGTCTGAACTTGCATAACGTAGGATCTTCTGTAACTTTCCTTAGGTAACGATGTATAAATAAATTTCAACTGTTTGTATAGAATAATGGGTGAGGGGTTTAAAATAACGGAGATGCTTGACTGGCTTTTATCTGCAAAAGTAGAGAAAATTTGTGTATGCATAAATTATATGAGGTTAGGAAAATTTTTGTTTTAATGATCTTTCAACCTATCTCACGATCATTATTGAATGAGAAGTATCATTGGTGATGAGACGATAGGTTTTTTATTATTTTATGTTGGTATCATCACAAATAAAGAACTTAGGTAACCTAGTTAAAAAAAAACTAAAGGAAATGAGCATGACCGACAAACGCATGGCCAGCCTAGATATAAAATCCCTCTACACCCACGCCCCATTTTAAAAATTCCTAAGTTTCCTAAAAAGGCATCTAACACAATCAAAGATAAAACTCTTTCTACTAACAGCTAAAATAATCAAGATTTGCTGTTTCATCACCAATCAATGCTACTATCTATCTATCTATCTATCTATCTATCTATCTATCTATATATATATATATATATATATATATATACACACACACACACATATACATACACATTTTCTTTAATAAAATTTTCAATCATTTAGACCAGTAGATGTTACTGTTTGTAATTAAACTGTCTACTTGAACACCGATACCTACTATTATAATTTTTAATAATAGAAGTATTCTTATTCAATATATATACATGAATACATAATGTTTGTATTAATTCATAATGCCAATATATATTTAGTCATACATAAGATGTATATATGTATTGACTAGTATTATATACTTAAATAAATATAAGTATATTCCAAGAAATGTCTCCATGATATTAAATCATATTTACTCCAGTTTCTACTTGAGAATGAATGGCAGTCATAACATTTTCTTCATTGTTCTTTCTCTTAAATTCAAAATTTCATATCTTTTTTGTTTGTATTATTCTTTCTTTTTTTTTTAATTCCTGTTTTCCATTTTTTTTTATTATTGTTGTATGTGTTGTTATCGTTCTTACTCTGTGTGTTTTCCAAATAATAGATAAAAAGAAATACCCAACTTACAACATCTTTCTCTGGATAATGTTTCATCTATACAGACATTTATATGAGCGTATGAATTTTCTTTTTAGTTCTGTACGCCCATGTCTATCTATCTATCTAGAACATGGAACCTTAAAGTGGTCTGTTTTTATTTAAATTATTTGCTCTGGATTTACATTGAGCTCTCTGGATTTTATCCTCCTTAGGTTTACCCATACGGATTACCTTGTTTTTCATAAACTAATATATATATATATATATATATATATATATATCAGTTCCTATATACCTATCCATCAATCTGTCTATCTTAACTTATCATTATGCATTAATAAAAAAACAAAATTATTTATGCACAAAGTTACCAATACAATTTAACAAACTCGAAAAAAAAAAAATCCTAGAATTCTCAAAAATTAAAAAGAACAGTTTTATGTCTGAAAATCCAGTTATCAAATTTCTGTAACTGAATGAGTGGGAAAAAGTATAAAACCAATAAGGAGTGAGTATAAAATAAGAAAAACGACGAAAAGGAAAGTAACCACGACATTCTACTCGTAGATATAACGCACAGTTGGGCGCATGCACAGAGCAACAGCCATGCGTGACCGCAGACAAGCATGAACATATACACACTATGAAAAACAAAAACACCTTTCCACTAATAGAATGTGCATATATAAAATTAATACGGAAATTTAAACAGTGAATTGCTGATATCTCTGACGAGTAGACGTAGTCATTGCTGAAAAGTCAGTTCTAGAGTCGTCATGCCGAAAGTAACACCAATCAACTGGGTGAAAAACTTTATCTTTGGATTTTTACCGCATCTGTCCTTTCTCTCTCATATATATATATATATATATATATATATATATATATATATATATATATATATATATATATATATATGTGGTGTCCATAAAGTTCGTTTGCACTTTAAAAATTTGTAAATTTATTTGTATTTACGATAGAAATAATTTATAAAAAGGATTAGAAAAAAGTAAATCTATATTTCTTAAGGTTTTATTGAAATTTTATTTAAGTTTTCACATGTCCTCCATCATTAGCAATACAAAGGGTAATACGATTTTGCAGTTCACGGAAAACACTTGCCAACTGATTTACAGTAATGCCTGAAATCACATTAGTTATTTTATCTTTCAAATCTTCTAATGAACTAGGTTTGGTTGCATACACAATTCTTTTCACATGTCCCCATAAAAAATCTAATGGAGTCAAATCTGGCGAACGTGGAGGTCAATAAAATGGTCCACCCCTTCCGATCCATCTGTTAGGAAATTCGTGATTTAGAAACTCTAACACGCAGAGCAAAGTGACAAGGAGCTCCATCTTGTTGAAACACTGGATTATAAATTTTTACAGATTATTTTTATCGAAAATACAAATAAAATAATAAATTTTTTAAAGTGCACACGAACTTTATGAACATCCTGTGTGTGTGTGTATATATATATATATATATATATATATATATATATATATATATATGTATATATACATATATATATATATATATACTAGCAGCGTTGCCCGAGCTTGATTAAAAAATCATACGACTCATACAGCAATCGCTATCACTTGACTTAAAATATTTTTCCCCTTCCTTACCTTTAAAAGAGTGCCCTTTGCCATGCTGATGTTGCTACATGCCTTACTTCTTGCCTATCTCACACTGCGAATTTTTTCTAAGCTCTATACTAATCATTAGTTCTTTTTTCGTAACAGATTTAAACAAAATGAACACAAAACGATAAGCTTTAAAAAAGGACTCGTAACTGGAAAAACCGAATGAAAAAAGAATGTTAACAAATACTTTTTCACACCCAACCCAGTTCTGCGGAATCAGAATCAACGTTGAGTTTAAGCAAGCGAATGAGCCAATTGGAGTAAAGTGCCATGCAGATTTAAATTTTTACCACTTGTGACGAATGCAACTATCGATTTTTTTTGCATGCTAGCATGCTAGTTAACATTCGAGTCAGTCAGCTGTTGGCTCTCACGCAGGCCAATAGAATCTCCCTGCCTATTCGTGGCAGCCAGCAATAGGCTCTCACTCTGGCCAGTAGAAAATGGCCGCAAACTACATGAAAACTGCCGTAAAAGCATGAAAAAATCGATTATTTCCACTATCGATGGTTGTTGGGAAATGCAAAGTTGGTCTTGGCCTTCTCGCTAACTTGGAGCATGTGCATGTAAATTTTGGTGCAAATCCGCCGATAATTGCAGCCGTGCATTCGTTACACATACACATTCTGCCTTATATATATATATATATATATATATATATATATATATATATATATATATATATATATATATATATATATATATATGTGTGTGTGTGTTTGTGTGTTTATTATCAACCTGATGTGTCGAACGATTGATTGCTGGAGGGAGCGTCTACGTGGCTCTAATCAGCTTAGTAAAAAGCTTTATATTTGTATTAATTCTATCTATCATATATATATATATATATATATATATATATATATATATATATATATATATATATATATATATAATAAAATTTTTACTATGATAAATTACAATAAAAACATTTTATATCGCTACACAAAAACTTACATATTTTAGTACTAAGATGGTAGCTCTTCAGGCGATGGTTGATTTATTAAGGAAATTTAAAAAAACAAATCTTTACCTTTTTTCGTAAGTTAAAGTGGGGTGCTTAAGGTCAGAATTAAAATATACTTATGGTATGTCCAGATTAACCAATGAATGTCAGTTCTACGCTAAAATATAAAAATAAGGTCAGAGGGTGATGGGTGCGTTATTATTACATGTCCAGAACTGATGCTTGACCATAATAGGGAACGGTTTCAGTGACAATTGTATTATTGATGTATCCGAGTATGATTTGCCGATTTGTTGAAATAGACATAAATTTATCAGAATCGGATTTAAACAAAACAGTTAGTAGTGGGCAGTCGTTAGGATTTCTACAATTATAGAAGTTGGTATGATTGTTCCATCTATCTATCTATCTATGTTTCTTCTATCTGGTTTATTTAAATATTGCAGCGAATGCCTTCAAATAGAAATAGAAATCTACCAAGATTCATTATCGACGGAGGTAAGATCAATGAATGAACTGAATGAATTATTACAGGAGGTAATGAAATCGAGAATGAAGGACAAAACACTGGTCGTAGAAGGTATTCTTTTTAGTGAATAAAGTTTCAATCCGATGTCGAAGTTACCAGTAACGTCAACATTAAGTAATAGACGATAATATGTGACACAGATATAGGAAGCCGATTACAAATAGGAAAGGGTGCTTTACGGAAACTCTGCAAATTATTTAGTGATCGAATAATTGATCGTTGGGATTCTATGAAATGTCTCATCTTTTATAGAGAAGAAGCGATCGAGAATGACGAATGTTGACAATATCACTGACAAATAACGAAGAGTATGCGACAAATAAGGGAGAACATAAGGAAGGTATGAGGCAAATAAGGAAATATAGGCGATAAATAAGGGAAAGTATGCAACAGTTGAGGAATAGGATGCCATAAATAATGAAAAGTATGACAAATAAGAGGGAGTATGCGAAAAATAAGGAAGAGTATGCGATAATTAAGGAAGAGTATGCAACAAATAAGGAAGAGTATGCTGAATGTTCCCATATAAGGAAACGGCTAATATTACCCTTACCATTACTATCGATGTATTACTTGTTATTCTCCAAAATAATTTTATTCGTTTAATGTGTCGGTATTCTGCATTTAGATCATGTAGCATATTTTAATAGTATTTTTGTGTTATATTTTTATTTATACCAAGCTTAATTTATTTGTTTGTATATTATGGGGTTAGAGAAATTATTCTTATCTAGTGTTTGCTTTATACTTTTGTATTAATTATAAAAATATTGTGTGCATAAGATATTAAATATTTAATTAAGTATTTCTTATTAAGTAATTTATGATGACTATTTTGTATCTGTAGGACTATTAGCTATTTTATTTTAGTAAACATAGGTTCGAGTTGGTTATCTGTTTATTATTAATAGTATGGATTAGTACGTCAAAAGAGTGAATGCTGAGTTCATATGTAAATATAACTGATTATTATCTAAGATTTTGCTCAAATTGATAACTTCGTCTATACTTTAAGTTGATGTAAAGATATCTTCACTCTAGAGCATGTAAACTGTAGATAATGTAGAGCCTATAGGTGAACCCATAACATGACCATCAGTTTATATACATATATTTCCTAAGTATTCATATAAGGGAATTTCTCACATAGTTTCATGGAATTTTTTGGTTCCATTTTTGACGGTAGAAGTAACGGATATTTATAGATATTGTTAAATATAATTCATTTCTTTCATTGAATAAACTCTGCACTACAACTAGACTTCATGACAACTGGTTAACAACTGGTGTCTATAGTATTATAATGACTGCACCACATGAAAGCCCCATCATCCGCTCCAAATAGTAAACTCATCGGACTATGTCACATGTTGCCAGTCCTTCAGAGTCCAATTACCGACATCACGAGACAAACTGAAACACTGTAGTGGATCTTCTGGTTTCATATTCCATGGAAATTGAAGAACGCTGAACTGAGCTGCTGGATATGCATTTGGTACCGGCTGTATTGATTGTGGGTGTGAATTAACCCAGTATCGTTTGTCAGTTATTACATACAATTCTAACTGCACCGATCTGGTTACGATCAATTAGAAGCCATTGCGCTATGAACGGTTTACGTTAATATCTTCCATTAAATATTCCAATACACATGTAAAACCGTAATTCGAAGGATGTCAAATGTTCTTACAATTTCAGAAAATCTTACATGACCATTCTTTGTGCGAAACCAGATGTCAATTTACCATGCCATGCAACCTAGCCGGTTTTCAAGCTCTCACCAGATGTCCGAGCGCAACAGATATATTTTTTCTTCTCTGTGTTGTTTTCCTTCAGAACATGAGAGATCATAGCTCACCACAATTTCCTGCTTAATAAAGTTGGTTCTCTTTACTATCTCTCCTAAACCCTGATCGGCCAATCATTTATACCAAGTCATACGGAAGGTTATGTACTGCTTTCCTCTGTTCCTCTTACCTTCAATATGCCTGTGAAAGTCAAATTTTTTCAGCTCTTTTTCCTCATTATGTACTATAGAAATTTCAACTGTCTCTTTCAGATTGTTATTATAAGCATCCTTTTTGTGTCCATTTTCTCTAAAACTTTGTCGTTGTTTATATCTTTAGTCCATGGTATACTCAGCATCCTTCTGTCGTGCCGCATTTCTGTTGACTCAAGTTTGCTCTTTAGATGTGATGAAATTGTCCAACATTTACTGCCATATAGGAGGACTGATATTAAAGAACAATTAAGTAATATTTTCTTTGCTTTTAATGATATTTTTCTATTTTTTAATACTTTCCTTAACTTTTGGAATGCATCTTTCCATGATGACAAATTATGGTGCCACCACCTACCATACCATTGCATTTATATACTGATATGCCTTGACATTTAGCATTTCAGTATATATATATATATATATATATATATATATGTGTGTGTGTGTGTGTGTGTGTGTGTGTGTGTGTGTGTGCATGTGTATGTGAGAGTATCACAGGTCCTCATATATATATATATATATATATATATATATATATATATATGTGTGTGTGTGTGTGTATGTATTCCTTGGAAGGAACGGGTGTTCTACACTGAGACCCAAAGTATCTCTAGCAATCACAGCTCCTCATATATATATATAATGTGTGTGTGCGTGTGTACGATCGTGCGTATGTTTTGTTTCCAGTGCATCTCATGGTTGATTGTCAAAGGCTTTTTGAGATCGAAGGCAGTATAAAATATAGAGATTCCACAGTTGTTTTCATGCACTGCTTAGACGCTTTTCTTGCTCAAGATGACTACAGTAATGGCATCCTTTGAGCTTTATGGGACATTCCCAGTTTCTCAGATGTTCGTTATCAGGAGATGTAGACAGCATATCAAGAAGTAACCTACATGTTTGATAACCTTTGTTGAGATGCTGTTAGGGTCAGCGCTTTTATTGTTTTGTTTTTGTTTTTTGTTTTTTTTTCAACTCCAAGATGAGTTATTGGCTTTCACAGAATTGCACTGATTCGTTCACATACAAGGTCAGAGGAACTAGTAAATTATTGTGGATATATGGATAAGTATGGTCGGTGTAGTTCAAAAATGTATAAAAGTAATTCGACAAGCAGTTTAGGATCTAAGCTTGCCAAAACTTAAGTACCGTCTAACTTCCTTTCACTTCTGTATTATCTGTATAACAAAATGCAAGCGAGAGTTCTCTCGGGTGGGGGGGTAATTTGTGTTGGAGACTTTCATTAGTAATGCTAGAGTGACTTAAAGCTATGTTCTTGCATCAGTCCTTTCAGCCTATTCCTGTTTGTTATCACCAATGTTTTAGATCATACCTTATGACACAAAAATACTATTCACCTGCAATACCGTCTTTATGGAAGCCCGTTTAACAACATTCGGTTCTGGGAACTCCAGTATGCAGATGACCGTGCAGTTTTAACACAGACTCAAGAGACTATGTAGCAAGCTCTCAGCATAATCTACTGTTTGAAGCAGCCATTTAGTCTTCAGGTCAACACTCACTACTAAACCTCCAGCAACACCTAGTTTCCATCACATCGTCAATCACTTCACTTGCTCCGGTTCCACGCATTCAACAAACTGCTTCCTCAACAATGAAATGAAGAGCAACACGAAAACCTCAGCAACCTTTGGGGAACTCAGTAAAGGAGTTTTAGAGAACAAAAGTTTAAAGATAAGAACCAAGATTGCCTTAACCTCTTTTATGGGACAGAAACCTGTGTCACTAGCGAATGACTTAGAGGCCTTTCACATCCGATGTTTTAAAAAATCTGGACCTACCTTGGAAGGAACAGGTGCTCTATACTGAGACCCAAAATATCTCTAACAATCTTAAAGCATGTGGACTTGATGGTATCCCTGCAATAGCTCTTAAAAATGTACGCCTGCACTGGCTCGTGTTCTCTAAACTGTACAATAAGTGCCTGGTTGCTTCTTGTTTTCATGCTTGTTGGAAAATCTCCTCCGTAGTTCTTGTCTTTTAGCCGTTTACATATTTTTGACAAAGTATTAGAGGCTATAATCAGTTCTTAAATGGTTAAACATCTCACATCGCAGTGTCTTCTTTCGGATAAGCAATATGGCTTTCGCTTCTACAGGTTAACAGGTGATGTGAAAGTTTATTGCAGAAAGAGTTTATCAAGTTTTTGTATAAGAATGGTGACGGCTGTGCTGTTGTTTTGAATATCTCAAAGGCATTTAACTGCAATAATTAGGCTTTCTGATTCAGCTTTCATCCACTGATGTTTCAGCTTATCAGCTACTGATGTGTTTTCTGTTGGTCCACATTTGTTTCTTTCGTTCTTTTTAGGTATTTGCCATGCAAAACCTTGCCCTCCCAGTTTTTTGTAATTTTATTTGGTCAGGTTGTTTTGCTTTCTGTTTTATTCGTTTAGTGTAGATGGTATTCGCTTCGATCTTTGTTGGTAGGATTTCAGATATATTAAGCTGTTTCTTGAACAGTACAGCTTTGTTGATGAAATGGATTTTGTGTTTCACTATTTTCAGGAGAGAGTTATTAATTTTTGTCAGGTAGGCTTCCAATCCTATCGTTGTAGAGTTAGTTTAAATTGGATTAGACCGCGGCCCCCTAAAACTCTTGGTACGTACAGCCTATCAACATCCGAATTTAAGTGGTACCTCCTCATTTGGATAAGCATTTTTCTAGTTTTGGCGTCCAATCCTTTAATGTCATTCAACTTCCATTTAATAATGTTGAAGCTGTACGCTAAAACGGGTATATGTAAGACGTTGATAGACTTCATTTTATTGGCCTTATTATGTTCTCTTTCTAATATCTAACGTTAACGTTGTAATGTTAAATGATGCTTAATGTGTACGATGTTTTGCTTTTCTTTATATTGGTAAATCCCTGAGTAGATGACCTGTTTTGCACTGTGTAATGATTTTTAATTCCTTGTAAATAGAAACTGCCAAGGATTATGTTAATTTTCTTATCTTAACATTTGTTTATTATACCGACTGCTTCAATTATTATAGATATAACAGTATCTTAACGCGCCACTTTTTATTAGTTTCACGTTATCCTCAGGTGTGTATGATTTCATGCACCGATATAGTTCTATTAGATTGAGGCATTCAGTAGATTTCTACCTTAGAAAGCTGTTTCTAATGGATTAGAAGAGGAGGTCTCTATTGAAGTAGTCATATACTGATGTAAGAGATATATGTAATTTCCTGCGGTTGTTGGATGATATATATGCTATCATTAAAACTCTTACCAAAAATAAACAAAACAAAACAAAACAGAAACAAACTAGTCGTTAACGAGCTGACATTCGTAAAACGAAGTCTACCTAGTTAATACAATGTTCATTTGTACTTTCAAAATAATGGGTCTAATTCGGATACTTCTGTATTCATGTGACTCTTGAGGATTACCTTTCTGTTTCCATAGTGCATTAATATACAACACATTGTCAGTATTTCTACTCAGCTCGCAAAAAGAACACAGACGACGCCATGACAGAGTAGACCTCAGAATATATTGGAAACTATGCACAAAGTATAACCTGGAGTGCGCAGAGAATTGGTAACAGCATTCAACACTGTCAGTAGTTGAGAATGATTGAGTGAAGCTCATATGGGATACAGCCATCTTGAGTGACAAGGCTTTGGAGGGCAAACTCTAATATCTCTGTTGTGCACAAGATCAGCCGTGGATGAATCCTAATAGACTTGTGTTAAGAATATCGTAAATGTGAAACAGGTGAAAATACCAAGACCTCTCAGGTAAAAAAATGAGAGAAATATATCAATAAGTATTTCAATTTTTTTCTTTTTGCTGTTGGTGCACTCGAGACTATTTCTAGGAATGTTTTTGCGACACACGACGGCTTGGGGATACCGAACAACACTGGGAGGGTGCAGGGAGCAGTATTGCTAGGAACAGCTCATGTACTGAGAAAAGTGCTGAGCGTAGGAGCTGAGAGATAAACATTATCAGTCGAACGAAGCATGAAGAATTGAAGAGGATCTTAACTGCACTACTACTAATACTACTACTACTACTACTAATAATAATAATAATGATAATAATAATAATAATATGCTGAGAAAAGTGTTGCGTCTATAAGCAGTTGGTAGGAGCGGAGAAATGAATATCATTATTCGGCCGAAGCATGTAAGAGTCGGAGAGGGTATCAAATAATAGGGTATATAATAGAATAAATAACTGTAAATGATTATTATGTTAATTCAGATGATAGAAAAACGCAACAAAAATCCGATACGAAAGAACATGTGAATAAGAATACACAAATGAATTAAGTTTCCATTCGTACAAAAAAAAATCATTTTTTTAAAATTAAATTAAGAAATAATATGGCGTAAAATAACGGGTAAAATTCAAAGACGGTAAATCAAAATTAGGAATACGCTGCTTAATTAATCTTGAATTATATGAAAAACACCAAATGCAAAGCTAGCTTAATATCTGTAATAATCAATGAATAAATAGTGAAAGAAGAAAAAAAAAGCACACAATTATCATTGAGGAAGAAGAAAGAAAAAATGCAAATTCAAAAAAGAAAAAATGGAAGACATCAAAGTGATAGAGTTGGCTATATTTTTTTGATAGGATGATTATATTGATAAAGTAGAAAGAAATAAACTAAGAAAGAAATAAAGTATGTAAAGAAAGAATGAACCAATGTCTTTATGTAAGTCTACTAGAAACCATGACTTTCCAGCTATAATACGCAAATGGATATGTAACCTTTTATAATACGCAAATGGATATATAGCCTATTATAATACGCAAATGGATTTATAACCTATTATAATACGCAAATGAATATATATCCTATTATAATACACAAATGGATATATAACCTATTATAATACGCAAATGGATATATAACCTATTATAATACGCAAATGGATATATAACCTATTATAATACGTAAATGGATATATAGCCTATTATAATACGCAAATGGATATGTAACCTATTATAATACGCAAATGTATATATAACCTATCATAATACACAAATGGATATATAAACTATTATAGGACATCAAATGAAAATACTTTGAATATTGTTGTTGAGAATATTTTTCTGATTTTTACTTTCAAGTTTTTGAAGATCAAACTTAACTGGAGAGCAAGAAGCCGGAAGAGAGTTTCATGAACGAGAAGTGAGAGGAAAGAAACTAATATCATAGAACTTACGGTTACATCTAGCCACTTTAACTGTAAAATGATGAGATCATGCCACCAGAAAAAAGAAACATCAAAAGGAATTGAATTACTCATCAATTAAATTATCGGGACACTTAATAAAAAAGGAAAATTTCAACTGTAAAATGATGCAAGCTTTCCGCAATCTGCGCTTAAATTCATAAAGTATAGGCACCAAAGTTGAAAGTTCATCGGAATAATTATTAGGTTGGTGCAAAAATAATGACGTTTTCTCACATATGTTACTATGTGAGAAAACGTCATTATTTTTGCACCAACCTAATACCATTTATAGAACAGGGAACTTACGTTATGTCGGTGGGAAAGTAACTGAAGACAAGATTCTTCTATTTAGAATCTCTAAATATTATATAAAATAGGAGGGGTAAACCAGATGTGACAGAAATATTCAATGCATGGATGAATGGTAGACTTATAAATACATAAGATGGAATCTCACGATAAAAATTGTGTAGGATAATACTGTGAATCAATTTTCCTAGCAGCAGACCAAGCAATAGAGTCAATATAATCTTTCAAGTTTTATTTTTTTTCAATTAAAATAGTATCTCCCGACATTTATATTCAAGTTTAATATATTTAATACTTATATTGTGATCTCTGGTGATGTGTTTATTGATTTAAGCACCGTGATAACAAGGAAATACTAAATAGCGCTTGCTGTATAAAAGAACATAAAATATATACAAAGAACGAACACACATTAACACGATATACATTACCAGAAGGAAATGCACTTTAAAATGTGTTTTGAATTAAAAAAAAAAATGAATAAATTTCTCCTTAATCTCTTCAAGTTTGTTTTTATCCCAACGGAATAATCTAAAATAAATTAAAATCTGTAAACCTTATATTTAGTTACAAGCTGTTCTACATATGGTACTGCATGAATTTGACACATATATATTTAAATCAGAATTATAACGTTTCTCAGAAGGATCAAATTAATTAAAGTGTTTATTTGCTGTAACTGATAAAATTAATATTAATATTTCTGATATTAACTACTCGACTCAAAATAAGTTATTATGAAGCTTCGATAGTTTCCTTTATAAAATATTTGGATGTTTTATGTCGTGATCGTCAGGCCATGTTAAGCTTTAATAATAGATGAACAATGGTTTATAGATTTTAGGTTCTTACCTATCAGAGATCACATTTCACAGATTCATTGCTCGTCAGCGTCAGCTAAATTTGTTGAATTTATTTATTATTTTAGTTATCACATTCATATGTATTGAATAAAATATCGCTTACTATTGGCACCAAATTTAAAACATGTTCTATATTAAAAGGGGTTTTAACATAAAAGTATTTAAATATTAAACAGTGTTATAATGTAGCAACATTTAAACTATATTCGATATATTAGACACATTTAGACTGTATAATCTGTATAAATAATATAATTTTGTCATACAACAAATTGATATAAAGCATGTTTGATCAAGATATACTATACTATCAAATACGAAAAATTCTCAAATTAAGCAAGAGGGAATTTTTAAAGATCCTATATTTGAACGTTTGAATTGACTTTGTGAGGGATGAGTCAAGTCGATAAATTTTCGGCACCTCCGTTTGAACATTATTCTATCTTCACTATTAACATGTATTAAGATACCCCTACTATCAGCCACCCGTCGTATATGCGCTGGCTGATAGTCCAGTGCGGTCAACGGTTCCAGAATTTTAACAACTTGTGTAGACTAATTGCTGTACGGACTGTTACGCTTCCATTTATAAACCTCTACCCTTTTTAAGCCGCTATCCTTTATTATACATACATACATACATACATACAAAGGGGCACCTCGACATGATATAATGGTTATCAAGCTGGTCTATTTAGGAAAATAACGATCGAGTAATGAGTTCGATCTCATACTTTCAGCATTGTGCCACATCTATGTCGCTTAGAAAATCGCCATACATTTATACAAAACAATTTCTTAGTGGATATTTTAATGCTAAATTTTTAGCCTTTCAAACATTATTTTAGTGGATACCCGCATTTGAAATAGACATCTCGTTTTTATTTTAAACAGATAGTATTATATCTATCGGTATGCGCACACAAGAAAATTTAATAAATAAGATGTGCTCTACGACAATGTTCGAACCTGCGTCACACCTTGTATGAAAAAAACACCGTTTCATCCGGCAAGGTTCTATTTTCCATTTTTAAAGGAAAGCACGTTTTCCCGTTAAGATCTTTCTCGAAAGCCCATGTCTGCACAGTTTCGTATCCGAAACGTAAAGCAATTTCTTAATGGATTTATACTTAATCAAACATTTATGTTATCTGAAACGTTGTTTTTACTGAACACCCGTACTTTAAAAAGACGCCCCGTTAAACAGTGTGTGTTACATCTATTGGCCTCTGCATTCGAGAAAACTTAATAAAGAAAATAAGTTCAAACGTACTTTCAAAAAACATTCGAAAGCTGAAATTTGCGAAGGATAGTTTTTAATTAATTTGATCAGGCGTTCCTTAGACGACTCAACCTAAGAGATCAAACGCAAAATCAAAGCAATTTCTTAATGGATTTATACTTAATCCAATATTTCTATTATCTGAAATGTTATTTTTAGTGAATACCCGTATTTTAAATACATAACACTTTTTATTTTAAACTGCGTATTATAACTATCAGCCAGCGCATTCAAGAAATGTTAATAAAAAAGATGTTCTCTCTCTGACAGGGTTCGAACCTGGATCCCCCTTTGTAGGAGAAACCGCCGTTTGATCCAGTGTTCCTTAAGCCATTCAGAGCAAACAGCCCGGCAAGTTTTCCCTTTTAAGAAAAGTACATTTCTTCGTTTAGATATTTTCTCGAAAGGCCATATCTAAACAGTTTCGTATCTGAGACGCAAACCAAGTAATTTATTAATTGATTTATTTTAAAACCGGTATTTTTGTTACTTCAAATTTTTAATGGATTCTCGTATTTGATATAGACACTGCATTTTTATTTTAAACAGTGTCTATTACATTTATCGGTCTGCTCACTCGAGAAATCAAACGGGGCGTCTATTTCAAATGTTTGAAGTAATGAAATATATATATATATATATATATATATATATATATATATATATATATATATATACATACAGGCTCTTACATCATTTCACCTTTCTTGTCAGATTATCTGTTGTAACAATATATATATATATATATATATATATATATATATATATATATATATATATACATATATATATATATATATATGTATGTATGTATGCTTGTGTGTGTGTGTGTGTGTGTATATATATATATATATATATATATATATATATATATATATCCATCAATAAAAACATTACTTTAGTTCGATTAATTTCTTCTAGGGGACGAAACGCGTTACACAGATTTTCTTAACAAATCACACAATAAGTAAAATTTATATTTTCTAATAGACAGACGAAGCTACATTTATAAAAACAGAAAAAAAAAACAACAAAAAAACTGGAACTAAAGCATTTTAAGCAAATCAGCAAACCATCTACCTTCGAAATATAGGATAAATTCCTCATATAAAAATACAAAGACAATTTTCCTTACAACATCTCCTTAACATCGAAAGTATATTCAACATTGTATCTTCATGCAAAATCATAGAAATAATTAAAATGTACAACATCCATCTCATGCAACTCCAAAATTTTTAAAAACAAAAACTGTTATTAATATTTGTGTGTGTGTGTGTATATTCCAAGTTAATTTTGACGACCATTTAGAACAAATATATATTTACTATAGATTACAATGGATTCACCCATCGCTCCAAAGCTGCTAGGCTTTTATATGAAACATATACAAGGTGCCATGGGTAAGTTGTTACCATTTTATATTTTTAATTTTGCCCATACGCGTTGTTTGTTTTTTATTTTGTAGGCACAAAGTATAGTGGGGTCAGTTGGGCACCATCTGTGAGACAAAGAGCACCATGACGCAATTCACACAGCCAGAAATTTGGAAACGGCATACTCTAGTGTTGGACATTCACGCTGGAAGCTCCAATACGAACATTTCAGAGAGTTAGGGTGTCAATCTAAAGACACTGCAGAGGATTCAGAAAGAGTTGGATGAGTCCAGTGGTGATTACGAAGGTGGTTGGAATGATCACTATTGATGGCGACGTTATGCTTCTGTTAAAATGAGATGTCAGTATCATTTTCATTTTTTGCGTAATTTAGACGACAGTTTATCCATCACACCTGTAGAAAAGTTAACTTTAAAAATATCTTAATTTAAACTTGCTATTTTAATAATGTATTTATATTAGCTAATAATATAGAGGAAGTTAGGAATTTAAGAGAAATCTTTAAAAATAATTCCATCCTTAAATTCATGTATAAAAATAAGATCAATAATAAAATTATCTATAAAACCAAAACATTAACCTAAAAACGAGATTCACGTTCATAATAACCTCGTATATCGAGACTTTCATATGGATGCCATTCGTGACGCCAAACTTGTTTAGAAATATCTAAACTGTCGGTTATATACAACCGCTTCCTCGGATCGACGGTGAAAAATAGCTTTGAGCGAATGAAGGGGGTAGGCCTCAGCGAGAACAACCCATAACCATATGTTACATAATCACAAACGAACAACTGTACCAGATAACAGAAGTCACATCACTTGAATACGCTGAACAGCAGCAAATGAAATGTGTAGCACATGTAATTCGAAGAGAGATTAATGACATGATAAAGATGCTGACGTTTCACACCAGTCCCCCCAAAAGAAAAAGATATAAAAAAAATGAAAAAAGAAAACGGAAGGAAGCCCCCGTCAGTACTGAAAAAGATATTAACAGTGACTGGATTTGAGAAACGTCTGTTCTGAAAAATACTTTTACGAGAAAGACTTTAGAAATTTCAACCGACAGTAAGTCTAAATATCCGATCAATGAATGCTGAATATTTCCTTCTAAAGAAACTGCTAATATTACCATTATCATTAGCGGCACATGGTTGCATGTCCCCTATTGATAATAACAAACAAATTGAAATTATTACATACAATAAAAATTAATCATTAATATTATCTTTAGTAATAACGCAATAAAATCAAAACTTCAGCAAATCAATCCAGTCGTATCCCAAGGTTCCCGGTCATACTCTCGCTCTGCTTTATATGAACGATCTATCTAAGCACAGATCATTAGTAAATATCTATATAAATGATACCACAGATCATGGTTGCACATCTAAAAATCTAACTAGATTAGCAGAATTTAGCAATTTATATCTGTTCTGACCTGCTCAATGGGGAAAACTGGCTTGTAATACTCAATACCTCTAAAAACAAGCTAGTAACTTATCGTCATTACCGAGCAGGGCTTGAATTTTCTCATATCATGATTAATGTTTGTACTTTCAATGAAATTTCTTGCTTTTGACGTCTATTGGGATGTAAGTTCACCCCAGCCATCATATATACAATACATCGCTAAAGATGTTGGAAAAATGATCAGTTCATTATACTACTTCAAAAAGTACCTGACACCTGCCAGGCTGTATCTTTACAAAACTCTTTACAAAAATGCAGTATTGCCGCCATATTTGGTGGAGTTACTCTATTAATTCTTTCCAGATTGACAGAGTT
Source organism: Acanthosepion lycidas (assembly GCA_963932145.1). Taxonomy (NCBI): domain Eukaryota; kingdom Metazoa; phylum Mollusca; class Cephalopoda; order Sepiida; family Sepiidae; genus Acanthosepion; species Acanthosepion lycidas. Next base: position 33,319,546 of record OZ010616.1, read on the forward strand.
CAAAAGCATTTATGAGGCTTTGTGGGTGATTAATTATTTTCCACCTAACAACGACTTTACCACAGGCGAAATGTCGCAAGTCTATTGCTATTCTACCACAATTTCCACAGCAAATGTTCTGACGAACTACGTTCCTTAGTTCAACAATTTCAGACATTTAGAGCTAAAACCCACAATGACATGTAGAGGTGATCTCAATATTAATAGGTAATTTATAAAGTAGAATAACAAGATAATAGATAATAGGTAAGTTATAAAGAGGGTGACAAAACTTTAGTGAAGAGAAATGGAAAGAAAGAACAATAAAATAACAGGTAATTTAAAAAGTATTATATTCATTTATTCGTTTTTAATCATTTCACCCCAAGCAAGGCGATAATGGTACTAGGATGCAAGACCTTCCTGGAAGTGAAAGAGAATGAGAATTTAGCAAGGAGAAATGAGAATAAAGGGCAATAAAAGAACAGGTGCGGTAAAAGAAACTATTTGAATAGAAGAGACAGTTGCATTTAGGTACTTCAACGGTAAAATGGTGATTGGCCAATCCTCTAAATTGTCAAGATCCCTTAGATATTTAAAAGGTTAATAAAAAGTAAACTTAGTGCTCAAATTTAAAATACTTATATGGACTATGACTACCTCAGATAGCGAGAATTCAGACGCTAAATATAAATATTGCCCTATTTAGATACTATTCCAGGTTATGATTGAAAATTATTTAAGGAGTGTCAGCAGTAGAATTAGATAAGAATCATCGTTTATAAAAGTCGGAGAGCTGAATTGTCAATTTTTTATGGTGATTCAGTTAGTAGTTGAGGTATTGACAGTACAAGCTGTAAAAAGTATCACTAAACAAAGCGAATTTGGTATTTTATTAATTTCCTTCAAATGCCAAAAATATTTAGATAGAGATGTCTGATTTCTATCTAAATATGTTTGGCATTTGAAGGAAATGAATAAAACACCAAAGTAAAATGGAAAATTATAAACAAAATTAGAACTTGTAAAACTTGGGATGACCCATGCCCTTTATGCCTACATGAAAAACTACACATTATCAAGTTTCTAAATAATAAAAATTCATTAAACAATAGACATGAGTTAACGGTTTTTTGCCGACATCATCAAATTTTCGCATTGAATAATTAGCATAAAAAACAAACAAACAATAAAATAATAAATACAAATTTTAAACTCCATAGTCTAAATAAAAAGTTTAAATGCCCTGCCCAATAAAAAAAACCCTTTATGAAGTCGTCAAAAAACAAATGTTAGCGAATTATGACAGCTTTTTCAGGAAAAAAAAAATCTCCATAGACTCTTAATCAGACTAGACGATGTCATCTTCTGCTTTGAATTTAGACACCCCAACCTTACACTGACTTGACCTCTTTGAATGTAACTAAGATATTGATACAAATTATTAACCCTTACTCCCTTTTTTTTTTAAATAACTGCTCTAGCCATTACCATAGTAATTTTAATTTTAATTTTAATAATGAATATGCTTATAAAACGCGTAAATGTCAAGAATTAGTTATTAAAAAAAAAATTCGCTTGAAGATGGAACAGACCTTGGTACTTTAATTCAGTTTAATTCAAATAATTATATTGAAGTTTTTGGCTCTTGTTTTGAAACATGAGAACTCTTATGTAGCGTTGGAATCATATTTTTAAATAAATAATTATATTTAGGGTCTACCTTTGTATCAAGCACTGTTTTTTTTAAAAAATACTAACAAAAATACTAAAGAACTTTGGATTATTTACCTAACGAGTTCTTTCCTATTTTCTATATATTTTTACACACACACACACACGCATATATATATATATATATATATATATATATATATATATATATATATATATATATATATACCCTCTAATAATTATAAAACTTTTTCGGTTGATGCAACCTCGAAACTTTATAAAACTATTTGCGGATGATATGTCCTCTGAACTTCATAAAACTATTTTCGGGTGATGTACAATCCAACCTTTATAAAAATATTCCGGTTGATATGCCCTTTAAACTTTATAAAACTATTTTCGGGAGAAGTGGCTCGAACCTTTATAAAAATGTTTCCGGATGATATGCACCCTAAACTTTATAAAACTATTTTCGGGCCATGTACCCTCAAACATTTATGAAACTATTTTCTGATGATATGCCCTCTAAATTTTATAAAACTATTTCAGGGTAATGTTCTTTCGAAACATTATAAAACGATTTTCGTATGATATGCCCTCTAAACTTTATAAAACTATATTGGGATAATATGCCCTCAAAATTTTATAAAACTATTTTCGGATGGTATACCCTCTAAACTTTACAAAACTATTTTCGGAAGATAATACCTTTAACATTTATAAAACTATTTTCGGATGATATGCCCACTAAACTTTATAAAACTATTTTCGGATAATCTGTATTCGAAAATTTATAAAACTATTTTCGGTTGATATACTCTTCAAACTTTATAAAACTATTCTCGGTTGATATACACTTCAAACTTTATAAAACTATTTTCGGATGAAGCGCCCTCTAAATTTTATAAAACTATTTTCGGGTGATGTACGCTTCAACCTCTATAAAAATATTTTTGGATGATATGCCGTCTAAACTTCATAAACTATTTTCGGGAGATGTGTTCTCGAACCATATAAATCTATTTTCGGATGATATGCCCTCGAAACTTTATGAAATTATTTTCGGTGTAATGTACCCTCAAACCTTTATAACACTATTTTCGGATGATATATACTCTAAACTTGATAAAACTATTTTCGGGTGTTGTGTTCTCGAAACTTTATAAAACTATTTTCGAATGATAGTTTATAAAACTATTTTCGAATGATAGTTTATAAAACTATTTTCGAGTGATGTACCCTTCAACCTTTATAAAACTATTTTTTGATGATATGCCCCCTAAATTTTATAAAACTATTTCCTGGAAATGTGCTCTCGAAACTTTATAAAACAATTTTAGATGATATGCCCTCTAAATTTTATCGAAATATTTTCGGATGATATGCACTCTAAATTTTACAAAACTATTTTCGGGTGATGTGTTCTCGAACCTTTATAAAACTATTTTCGAATGATATGCAATCTAAACTTTATAAAACTATTTTCGAGTGAGGTACCCTTCAACCTTTATAAAACTATTTTTTGATGATATGCCCCCTAAATTTTATAAAACTATTTCCTGGAAATGTGCTCTCGAAACTTTATAAAACAATTTTAGATGATATGCCCTCTAAATTTTATCGAAATATTTTCGGATGATATGCACTCTAAATTTTACAAAACTATTTTCGGGTGATGTGTTCTCGAACCTTTATAAAACTATTTTCGAATGATATGCAATCTAAACTTTATAAAACTATTTTCGAGTGAGGTACCCTTCAACCTTTATAAAACTATTTTCTGATGATATACCCTCTAAATTTTATAAAACTATTTTCGGATGATATGCACTCTAAAATTTACAAAACTATTTTCGGATGATGTGCTTCCGAAACTTTATAAAACTATTTTCGGGTGATATGCCCTCTAAACTTTATAAGACTATTTTCAGGTGATATGCCCTCTAAATTTTATAAAATTATTTTCGGATGATATGCCTTCTAAAATTTATAAACTATTTTCGGGTGATGTCCCCTCCAAACTTAATAAAACTAAAAAATAGGTAAAAGAACAGAGGATATTTGTTCATTTTTAAATGCAATAGGGTTCCTTTGAACTAATTTGAAACTATTTAAGATATTTAGGTCACTCTAGGTGGAGAGGTATATTTTAATTCAATAGAACCCCTTAAATATTTAGATTTTGATGGATCTTTTTTAAAGCATCATCTAAAAATATATCTTTTTAAAGAGGGGTGAACATATGCAATTATGGGACCCTCAAATTCTACTAACCCTGGGGTCTCGTAAGGCTTAAATCTGATTCCTGATACTTCAATGTTGGCGCCTAAATCTGGCAAAAAATGTATGTATGTATGTATGTATGTATGTATGGGCAGCAACCTTTTATTTTTAAACATCTTTCGTTAAATATGACAGACAAGGGAAATTTTAACTATTTTTTTTCAGAGTTCTTACATTTTTCCTTTTGGTGGGAGTAAGCGTGCATATCATTGATATATATATATATATTCACATTATTTAGATTATCCGGACTATTGTCCTCATCTTTGTCGCCATATTTATTACAGCGTTTCGACCGTTGGACGCTCCGGACTTCTTCAGGTGTTTGGAATGTTGAACTGAACCCTTTATTTCGCTCACTGGGGTAGACTGTTCTAGCTCCACATGTCATGGAAATACTCCCACCAAAAGGAAATATTTTGTCAGTTATAAATTATCTCCTGTTAATTTCACTCTGAATGTTCTCCACTGCCTTAGCCGGGTATTGAACTCACACTCTTTGGGTCCTGTCACTGGATCTAACCAACGCCTTTATCCACTGTGCTGTGTCCTCAAGAATATACTCGAATGTTTTGGGGATCAGTCCAAAGTTAGTTATTTTTTAAATGAATTAACCTGTAACTTTCTGAATAAAGCATAAAATCATATAGACTCCAACCTCTTTAAACCGGCACTCTTGTACTGGACCACAGAAAATGCCGGATGATAGAAATACCCCTAAAGAAACAACTACATAAACATAGTCTTGCCGGCTCATATATATATTGCTGTGTTAACCAAAGGGAGAACAAAATATAAAACAGGAAATAAAAAAACATTCATGCTTCCAAACAATTTTTTTATTTTTTCATGCATTACAAAAACAAAAAAAAAAAAACAAAAAAAAACAAAAAAAAAAAACAAACCCAAAAAACCCTAAAGTCAAAAAATAATCTCTACTTCAGTCAGTCAGTTATGTGTCATGCGTGATACACGCGTAAACGATCATGTATATTTCGATACATGACTGACGAAGCAGATTTTTTCTAGCAGTAAGTTGCCATTTCTTTCTGCGAAGACCAGTTGCCATTCAAGGCTCCTGCTATTTACCCATAGCTGGGTAAACGTATATGAATGTAATGGATTCGACTGGAATTCGAACTCGGCTCTCCGATCCCGCCACCATGCCTCCTCTACTTATTCTACAGTAATAGGCCCATAGGAAACATGAAACACAAACAGGAAATAATAGTGCATGTACCATTATCAATTCCTTCAAAATACTCTGCTGTTATCGGCTGCTGCGGAAAGTTGTAAAAATAAGATGCTGCCCTCGTAGTAGCTCATTGAAGAAATGACAACAGATGAAAAAAGTGCTCGACCATGGGAGTTGCCGGACAACGGAGATCGGATTTAAGAGGTCTTACTGTACACTTAGTGAGGGTTAAAATACTCGGTGTTATCTATTAAAAGTTTGATGAAAAGACATTGTAAAAGCACTGTTTTGTTTTAAGAAGTTAATAATTGACTATTTAAATTATAATAGATTATATTAAATCACGCAAAAAAGAAATATCTGTTTATATATTTTAATTTTAAAAAATTGAACATTTTATGAAACTATTTTAATACATGAATGAAAATCAGATAATGTAATAACATGAAAACAATATTAAATGCCGTTTAAGTATGTTTTCATTAGTAATTTCGCCTCAGAATTGTTGTAATATAACACACACACACATGAACATACATACATATATATATATATATATATATATATATATATATATATATATATATATATATATATATGTGAAAAGTGTGTGTATATAAATATAAATAAATATATATATATGTGTATAATTATTTATATATTATATGCGCGGTGCTTGAGTTTGTCTGACGATCGCTAAAGCGTGAAACCCAGGGTCACAAGCTTACATCTATCCAACCATATATATATATATATATATATATATATATATATATATATATATATATATATATTAATTATTCATGTAAAAAAGAAAATACAATTTTCCTAAGGGAATAAAAACTAGAAAACTTAAAAATTAAACACGACAGCCTGTCTAGAGAAACCAGAAGCCAGTTGGCAACAAACAGCACCAATTTAAAGAAAAGAGGCAAACGTTTAAGGAGTGAGTGTAAAATATGGAAGAAAAAGCGACGAAAAGGATAGCTAACCACGACACGATACACGCACATACATCTCCGTAGACGGGCGCATGGATGTACGCGCGATAACGCACACGTACACTATGAAAAAATAGTCCCAATGATAAGTGCATATAAAAATGAAAAATTGAAAAGCATAAGCAGTCAATTGCTGATACTACCTAATGAGTGGACGGACGGGTCCGTCTACAAATGTCTGGAATCGGAATGTTGAAGCTAACACCAATCAGTTAAATGACAAACCATTTACTTGTGTTAATCATATATATATATATATATATATATATATATATATATATATATATATATATATATATATATATATATATATATATATATATATATATATATATATTTACTTGTGTTAATCATATATATATATATATATATATATATATATATATATATATATATATATATTGAATGATGTGCCCTCCAACCATTATTGTCTGAATGAGGTTACGGGGGTACAGTTTGCTATTAATTTCATTGTTATTGTTGTTTTATTTGTCATGTGTACTATTATTATTGTTGTTATTGTTAGAAAGAAATGAAAAAATAAGATGCCAAAAGTCAAAAAAGATATAAAACTGCAAAAATGAAAGTAAATACTCGGTATTTAAATGAAAGAAAGAAAAGTATAATGAAACCAGATTACAAGAAAGAAAGAAAGAAAGAAAGAAAGAAAGAAAGAATAAAATCAGATTGCAAGAAAAAAGGAAGGAAGGAAGGAAGACTGTGATATATAAGAAAACAAACAAAAGTGAGATAGCACCATGAGTTGGAAAATAAATAAAAATTAGAACGTTTCGAAACTGGAAAAAAGAATACAGGTAAAAAAAAATGTTAAAAAACGATAATATTAAAAGAAAAACAAGAGATAAACAGAGGGAGGGAGAGAGAGAGGGAGGGGAGAGAGAGTTAGTAGCAGTTCAGGTCACAGACATAATGGATGTTAATATCATGTTTCCATAAGTATTCTAGAATGTACAGGGAAGATTCAAATTGCACGTCTCAATTTCATAAATACATACATTTATACAAATACGATATACAAAAATTAATATCTACATACACAAAAAATCTTATAAATACAAATGCAAAAAACATGTGAAAAATTGTCACGTTTATATACACATAAAGTATTTGTAAATAGCCTCCGCCAAAAATCATGAACATAACTTCCTTGAAAATGCAATGTGTTTTCTATGGTTATTTTATCTTTCGCCTTATAACCTGAGTATATATCAAATATTTCTGGTTTTGTTCGACTTAAAATTCAACTAGGCCCGCCCTCTTTTGTCACTTTCCTTTTATAGCCTATTATTTTCTATTTCTTATTTACAACGTGATTTTCTTATTAATTTCCACTATTTTTCCAGCAATTTATTTTCCATAATCTTCACAATTTAATTTCTTTCTTTCTCTCTTTTTTCAACAGGATTTTCTTTTTATTTCAATTACTTTTAAACCTCTCAATTTATTTATGTACACTTAAAAACTTATTTATTTCTCCCAATTAATTTATTTTCCATAATTTTCCCATGACTCTGTCTGTTCATCTCGATGTGTGAGTAGACCATTCGAAAATACAAACTGATTATATAAACCCACGACCGGAATTCCATATCTTCTGGTCGAGCAGAAAGTTTTCATTTATTTTATTTCATTTCATTTCCTTTTTTTCCTTGTGTTTTCTTTGAAGTTCTCGTATCTCCATTTTTTAGCGACACAGCTATAAAACTACATTGACTTCAAGCACAGATAAAATCATTTACACATTTTATGTAGGTTCTTTCTCTTTTTATTTCTATGTTATTTTCATCTTCATTCCGTTTGTATTCCATTAGTAAAGAGGAAGTTCCACTCAGACAGCTTCTTCCCAAGAACTGTTACTTTTTAGAACAGATCTCGGAGAGAATACTTCTCGGATCACTATAATATTAATATCGTCAAGTCTAGGGTCAGCCGTTATCTATCCATTTTATAAACTTTTTAGTGACTCCCTTTACGATCTTACAACATTCTTACTCATTGACCTTCTAAGTTGAATTGCCCTTCTGCCTTGTATTTGATGAACTATACTATATAAAAAAGATTAATTCATATTTCATGCCCAATATTTCAAACATTCTTTCTTCTACATTATATATTTGTCTCATACTTAGTGTTTTTATCAATCTTCATTTTTATTAATCGTAAATAATAATTTATCTCCTAATTGTTTTAATGCATTGTTTTTTTCTTCTTTTATACCCAGCATTATTAAATCTTGCTTTTTTATTCATAATAATTCCATTTTCACGTTATTTTTGTCTACTTATAATTAAATTTCTTGTCCGTATCTTTTACACGTATCTTTACTTGTTTATTTATTTCTAAAAATCTTTATCTTTTTCAACATTTCTCCATGACATCTTCATTTCTCATTTCTCATGAAATCTTGCCCGCTACGCATGCGCATTTTTACAAGAACAACATTCTCCTTGATGTTTACACCGCACAGCAAGAGTTTCTGTTTATCTTCTTCTGTGCCTACTTTTTGTTGTTGTTTTTGTTTTTCGTGGCTGGCCTCCAGTTTAATCTTTCCGCGTCATAATTCTTTTTGTATGTTTTCAATTTTCTCTTAATTTGTTCGAAAGATTTTATTTTCTTTTGTATTTCGCTGCTCTCTTCCATCCTTCCTCTCTGTTTTTTTTTTCTCTTTCTTCTTTTTGTTTGTTTATTTTACCCTATCCTGGTCTTTTGAACAGTAGTAGAGGTTTTCTGTTTAAGATTGGATTTACGGATTCTTCTAAAGTCTTTTGTTTCTCTTTCGCTTACAATAACACAATATCCTATTGCATCTTGGTGTAGCTATCGCCTTGCTTGGGATGAATTGCTTATATATATATATATATATATATATATATATATATATATATATATATATATATATATATATATATATATATGTATGCGCAATTATGCAGAAAAATAGGAAGGAACACGTCAGGTAAATAATGCGGAGTTCTTTAGTATTTTTGTTTTTATTTTAAAGAAGACAGTACTCCATACAGAAGTAGAGCTTATATTATAATATTTTTTTTAAAAATATGATTCCTTCGCTACGTAAGAGTTCTCATGTTTCAAAAACGAGAGCCGAAACAATGAATATAATTATTAAAATTAAGTTGAATCAAAGTGTTGGGTCCCGTTTCATCCCCAAGCGAAAATTTAGGAATAAGCTGTCTTGTAGCTATCAAGATAGCTTTTTCCTAAATTTCTAAAAATCTTTATCTTTTTCAACATAATAGACATTCAATAATGTCTATTATGTTTGAATCATGAGCCGTTCTAAAACTTCATATTGTTTCTTTAATTTCGGAGGAATAATAAAGATAAATATTGTCCAGCATTTGGATATTCTTTATTATTTGAATATTTTTTATGTTGTTCCTTATATATCTTTTAATTTTTTTTTTTTTTTACTAGACAAGATATCCCTAGACATGGCCAGTGCAACGAGAACAATCCGCCCCTTCGATTAAAAAAAAGGGTTCATTTCTAAATTTCGAAATTCCCTGTAGGTTACCCGGATCGACATACACCTGATGAAGGCCGGAGGGTACAACGTCCGAAACGTTAGGATAACTGCAACAAAGATGATGAAACTAAAACGCTTGTAAATAATGCTAAATTGCTAGATATTGTATATATTTTTCCACTTGATCCTTAGTAACTTCCAATAATATGAAATTCGCACGTATATAAAAACCTGCATTAATATATTCTCCTGTATCCATTGGATGCCTTCTTTCTTTTTCTTTATTTTATAAACACAGCTGCGAGCCTCGGTTAGTCTTTAACAGACAAGACAGCTCGAAGCCATGATGTGTTTCAATTCCCATCTTAGTCAGTGTGAACGACAAACTACATTCAACAGCAATGCCTCTGATTAGATTTTGAGGAGCGTGGAATCACCTCTTAATTGCTGGTGTTCCCAGGTTCACCCTGACCCAGAGTGGTAGCACCTGTTAGGGTCCCAGCTATGGGCAAATAGTTAACCCGCAAACTGGGGTCAAAACACCATGAAAGTGTAAAAATAGGTTTTAATATCAGTTTTTGTAAAATGTTATCACCAACAATAAATTTTTTATACAAAAAATTATTATCAGCCATACATTTAAAAAAATTATTAGCAGCAATATATTTTTGGAAAAATTATTACTAGCAATAAAAATCTTGTCGGCATTAAATAACAGAGTGAGGTTGTTATGCCGTAAAACAAACCAAACCAAACCAGTTTGAACTAAAAATAGGAGAGGCTCAATCTACGTTCAGAAAAGGAACGAAAGGTGAAATATCACCACGTTGAGAAAATAAAAATAATCGTTTTTTTAATATACTGTATTCCTCATTAATGGATTCACCTGTCACTGGGGGTGATAGGTCAGTGACATTTGGAGAATCTTCACTATTACTTCTGTTTCTCTCAGGACATACTGATGGAATGCATATTCCTTCTGTTAATTTCTGGCTGCCACTATCGTTCTCACTGTCTCCATGACTCTGACTATCTCGACGAACAGCTTGTGAGTGGCCTATTCGAGAATACAACCTGATTATATAAATCCACAACCGGGATTCCATAACTTCTGGTCGAGCAGCACTTGATTTAGAAAGTTTCCATTTATGTTGTGTTGTGTTGTATTGTGTTGTGTTGTGTTGTATTGTGTTGTGTTGTGTTGTCTTGTCTTGTCTTGTTAGTAGAGACACGGTGGAGTAATGGATAGCGGTCCGGATTGAGGAATCGGAGAGCCGAGTTCGAATCCGTTACATTCATTTACGTGCTAATACCCTTGCGAAAGGTATGAATACTCTTCGTCTCATCCCAGCTATGGGTAAATATTAGTCGTGCATATTTTGCCGTAGAAAGAAATGGCAACTTACTGCGGGAAAAAATCAGTCATGTATCGAAAGATACATGACTGACGATACATAGTGTACTCGTGGCATTACTGACTTACTTGGGTTGAAATGATTAAAAAAAAAAATCATATTTCTATCTTTTTATTTTGAATGTCTTTCTTTCTTTCATTCTGTCACTTGATTTCCTTTCATTCTTTTATTTTCGTTGGTTTTAATGTAAAACACTTTCTTGCTTTTTGTTTTTCTCTTTTCCTGCTCAACTATTACAAACTTAAAATCCTGAATATCTTAAGCCCCGGGGTAAAACACCTCCCCCAACAGGCGGTACCTCTCTTTCACGAGGAGGCTTGGTCATTGTCCGGCGGCTGGGGCGACCCAAAAGTGACGAGGGGGCTTGAACAGTTTTTTTCACGGTATTGCTGTTAAACTCAATTTAAACCTCGACCTTGTATCATATTCGGCAGCAACGTGAGCGCATCAAAAAATCCAGAACGAGTCACACAATCCAAGCAAAACTAATGATCACCTAATCTCAGGATGTTCACACACACACACACACACACACACACACACACACACACACACACACACACACACACACACAAATAAAACAACAAAAAACAAAACAAAACCAAAAAAAAAAAAAACGTCATGACAGAGTATATCTATATCTGCAGTGGAAGATTTGCCATCAGTACGAAATAAAGGCAGCTGCAAACTGGTATGAACATCACCCTGAATCTGTAATTAAAGGAGTAGATGTTACAATTCTTTGGGATTATTCTACCAACACAGGTCGAACAATACAAGCAAATCGCTGAGACATTACTATCAAAGACAGAAAAAAAGTTTACACATTGATTGACATGAGCGTATCAAGTAATATAAACAATTCTTCGAAGGTTTCCGAAAAACTACGCAAATACAAACATCTGAAAATGGAAATAGAAACAAAATGTGGCCATTAAAAACTAAAACTGTTCCTGTTTGAACTTTGGGGTCCGATAAAGAAAGGAACTTAAGAAATCAACAAAATCCCTGTTGCACCATTCTCTCCAGCAAATGAAAAAAGTCAACAAACACAGCCCATATCCTGTGAACAGCTATGTTCAGCTGTGTAAGTATTTTTGTTGTTTTTTTTTTTAAAATAGGTGTCTTTTGTTTAATTAAGTGGAAACGAAAATTCACATAATTCGCTTGCCCTAAATTATCATGTTGTGATTATAAAACAAAAGCAGCTCAAAAAGAATTTAAAAAAAATAATAATAGTAGCAAAGGATATTGCGATAATAGAAAAATTGCAAAAAATGAACCTATGGCCTATTTTGCATCAACTAGATGATTCTGAAGGAAGTTGATTCAAAAACGGCAAGCGTGTGATAGGATTCCCCACACTTAAATCTTGCCCGTTCTAACCTGTTGAAGATTAACGAAACAGTGGAAATATGCACAGGGGACTCCATCTTCAATCATGGATATAACTATGCCAATGTCAATACTAAAAGTTATATGTCTAGCATAAATAAAACAATTCCCGGGGATACATAGTGGGGGATCCAAAAGTATCTGTAGCGAGTAACTGAGTCTAACGACGGGATTGAGACCTGTTAACACGTTCCGCTGATTTTAGAGTGATATATAAACAAACATGAATGCGAATTACAGTTGAAGTCTTATTGTTATATAAACTGTTTTTAAAGAAACGATAGTTAGATGTAGGTCTCACACGTCGTACAAAATTTAGGGAATGAAAAACCACAACAATAGTGGGATCGAAGAAGAAAGTAACAGTAAGAAAAATTCAATCTACACGAAGAAAAATATTACGTTATTATTTCTGGGATTGTTGAACAAGTAATATTTTTTAGTTCTTTTATATTCCAAAGATTTTGTTCTGATCAGCTGTTAAGTAATTGCTTTAAAATGTTGATCATACAAATTAAGAATTTATTATTTTAATGGACATTGAGAATAAAAGTTACAATAATGTTTATTTTTATGTTGAGAGACGTATTTGTTATTAACTTACCTTCAAGAGATAGCATTTGATAGAAATGTGAAACTTTTTAAATAGATCTACGGAAATTTAATTTAAAGGTTTTGGGTGATAAAATAGAAAAATAGACTTGTGATACCCAAATAGTAATGGTAATATTAACTGTTTCCTTGTAAGGAAACATTCAGTGACTGAACGACAGTGTTAATTTCGGTTGAAATATGTAAAAAAAAAAAAAAAATTAATTCAATTTTTCAGGAAAATATTTTTCTCAAGTCCGCTGTTATCACTCTTTCTAGTATTAATTGGAGTTTCCTTCCTAACATTTTGCTTGAAGCAGTATGGGAAGTCAGAATTTCGATTATGTCATTTTTCCCGTCGAATTAAATGTAATATCCATTTTAGTTGTTGATTTTGTTGAACATACTCAAGTGATGCGGCAAAGTTATTTGCTTGTGATTATGTAGCGCCAGCCCGCGAAGTCCAAGCAAGAATGGTCCTTGCTAAGACTTAGAGAGTTCATTCACTCGAAACCATTTTCAATCATTGAACTGAGAAAAATCTCGATCCGATGATGCTAATGAAGGACATGACTCGCGTTCTGCGATTAATGTTTTGGTTTTCTAGCATCTTGAGGTATTTGACGAAACTTACTTTAAAGCAGCGTATTATGTTTGATTTCATTATCTGCTATACTGAATTTCTTATACCTAATTCAATCATCGCTTAATTTGAAGTGTTTAGCATCTACTCATTTCGCATCTTGAATCATTATGACTGACTTAGGGAATGTGACATCTCTCTTTTTATTCCAATTCCAGATCATAATTTCTGTTTTGAAAAGGTACATATTGATTTCTTCCTCTCACAACACTTGGTAGATGATAATCATTCTTACCCAAATAAACCACCTCTTAATTACTATTGTTCCCAGGTCTACGGTGACCTGGGGTGATAGCACCTGTTAGTCTCCAAACTATGAACAAATAGTGAACCCCCAAACAAAAGCAAAATATTATAAAAATAGACTTTTAGACTAAAAATATCAGCAATATATTTTTATATAACAAAAATTACCAATGGCACATATTTATAGTAAAGTAATTAACAGTACAGTTTTAAAGCAAAATGACTAGTAATACATTTTGTCTGTAATTGAAGCCATAAAATTGCGTTCAAAATATTTGAATTTTGGCATCAAATAACGCATAGACGATGATATGCCGTTAAACAAAATCAACCAACCAAACAAACCATCATGAAAGAACTCTTTCATGACATTAATCCGTATATCCTACAATTTCTTAAAGAAATCAAAGTGTATTTCAAAATATATCTTCAACAAAACTAGAACATAAAATACATATATCACTGCCTCTACTAATCATGTCCACACAAACATATATATGAACAAAATCTGAGTATGAATTCAATTGTGAAAGCAGAGTAACATATATCATATTTTTATTACTTTATAGCACAATTTCAATGTTAAATGACCCATAAGGAATTGATATGCCGTTAAAGAAACAAATCAAATCAAGTCTTCCCGCAATACCTATCTCATCAGTACACTATTCTCGGGATAGAAAATAATGAACGCTGTTTTATATTAGAAGGTTCATTTTGGACGACGTTTGGAATGCTTAAATGATCACTGCACTTTTCTTCACATTTTATCGCTGAGTATATTATAGGAAGATATTAAATAGATTGGGACTAAGGTGATCCTTATATTAGGCCTGGAAACGACGTTTGGAATGCTTAAATGATCACTGCACTTTTCTTCACATTTTATCGCTGAGTATATTATAGGAAGATATTAAATAGATTGGGACTAAGGTGATCCTTATATTAGGCCTGGAAACCATGCGACTGCGGTCCACGACTGGGGTGGACATGTAGAGGCCTAAATTACTACTAAATAACAATTACTTGGAATATTTTTTATGAAGGAACAGTCCAGTAATTAGTTAATTAATAACTATATATGATATTAGGAATCATCTTTACAATTATTGACTTATTTCCATAAATGCATATGTACAAAGAAAGAACAAAAATGCCATAAAATAACTAAATGCACAAAATCCCTTCATTCACCATAAATTAGAGAAATTTTTAGATGATATTGGAGAAATAATGAGTTAATTTGTTTATGCCAATTGATTACATAAAATATAAAAATGTTTAATACAATCAGGAAGCAATTTCAGCATTTTACAAAATCGTGTATCAACAATGTCTGAAAATACTTAATAAAAAATGTGAATTTCAGAGAAACAATAAATTTGATAATCTTTACAAAATTTATTGTGATTTTTATTACATGTACAATTTGTTTCACAGAAGATGAAGAAAATACTTATTTCACAATGATACAATAATAGATATTACAAGCATGCATAGTTTTAAAAATTAAAATCAATTTGCATTAAAAAAAACACAAAATTAATTAACGGGATAACTGGGGAGTTAACCAATTACATATATGTAAAAGGAGGGAAAATTGAAAATTATCAATATCTGTATCTTTCAAAAATATTCATATTCTTGAAAATAAAAACTAATATTATTAAATATATCCTCTTTTGTGGGAAAATCTTTTCATGCAACATAGTCTGTTATACACAAATTTTAATATCTTTAGGGATCCTAGTTTCAAAGTCTGGTAAGTTATCAAATGTTTTGCATCCATTTTCATCCACATTTTGAGCAGTTATGGCCTAGATAAAAGTAGTATTCTTTGTCTTCAGCATTTAATTTAATAATTTGTTTTAATTCTTTCAATATTGAAAAATTCCAAATAACATTTTGAAGTGTTATAAAATACTCACCTCCAGAACTTTGTCTTAATTTTCCAAATTCATTTTCTAAATAGTCAGTGGTAAATTTGCCAAGCATAACAAAATTAAACCCACTACTTAGCAAATACCTACAAACATAATTAAGTCATTGCATATATGTTCAGTGGTTAAACTAGTGTCTCTTGCTAATAATTTCATTCTTATTTCCTTGCTTCCCTCCCATTCTTTTTGTCATTTTTCCAGAATTAGAACGAAATAACAAATGCTCATTATCTATATCACATTTTTTCAGTGGATCATTTTTCTTAGTGTTACCATATTTTCCTTTGACACAAAATTTAAATTTTACAGTTTGATCACAAAGAACTTTTAAACAATGGAAAACATTTTGTCGCTCAACAGGTTTTGGGTTTTTGAAAGCGAAAATATCGTTGTATATATACCAACAGTGCAATATTTAAATCTCAAGTTTTCAAAAATTTTAATTAAAAGCATTGAAAAATGAACAAATTGGATGAACAGCTGATTGTTTGATTTATAGCATGTAACTCTGGGACAAAATCATGTTGATCAATTTTATGATACAATTTTTCAAAAGTGAGCATTTTGTCTGTTTCAAGGAACTGTACCAAATCATCATTTCGTATAGAAGCAGAAGTTAATTTGTTGGTTTTGGTAGAGCACTAGGTAATTTTTTCAGTGTTGTTCTTGATCGTCTGTATGAGCCCAGATCCGAAGGAGGCAGAGGATTAGTTCAACTAGAAATATCATACAAAACTACAATAATCGGTATTCAGAGATACCTGGAAACAACAAAAGACTGGAGGATGATCTGCGTCAAAGCGTGTGAAGAAAATAAGAAACTGTATTCAATAATAAAGGAATCCATTGCTAAATGCGGTTGTCAGACGTTGCCATTAAGCAATTATCTACATTGAACACAAGGCAACAAAACTCTCCTGAATGACCACAAGTCATTTAAGTGACATCAGTACCATAAAAAAGTATCTCGATACCCACAAAAATACTGATATGCTACATGGCGTTTGGAATTTATTGGAGTATATATATATATATATATATATATATATATATATATATATATATATATATATATATACGCACACACACACACACACACACACACACACACACATATATATATATATATATATATATATAGGAAATTATTTATTTTATAAATTCTATTCAAAGGTATGAAAACAATTCTGAAAATTATAATATAAATATGTGTGTGTCTATGATATAATATAAGTATGTGTTTGTCTATGAATATATATATATATATATATATATATATATATATATATATATATATATATATATAGAGAGAGAGAGAGAGAGAGAGAGAGAAACGAAAAGGGAAATATGCCATTAACCAAGAAATATCGTTTTCTCAGAGTTCTGGCTTCTTTGCATTTTATTTACTACATTCTTCTCTTCTTGTTTTTTACTTTTAAAACACATTACGATCCGCTCTTCCCGTGTGAAATATAAGAGTGGTTTGCTTTTCCAAAATTTATCAAATTAATCTTTTACTTATTTTGTTTTTTACTTTTTGGAATGCTGGTACTATTTCCAATAAGTATTTTATATATTAATTTTTGTTTTCTTTTACATTTAATAGTTTAATTAGTACGGCAACATGTACTCTTTGACAGTTCCTTCATTCTAGTATTTTGGTCCTGATAGGATATGGTCCGTCTGCTCACACCCAGTTTTCTTTCCGCCTCTTTTACAACAGATGGTTGGCTTAAAAGTGTCTTCTATAGTTCACTGTGCAATTATTTTATATTTCTCATACAAATATATACTTTTGTACTCATGCTGGAATGGTTCAGAGCATTAACTATTTCAGACCATGCTTATCGTTATCCAACATTACCTCCAATTTCCATGTAACAAAAATTATATATATATATATATATATATATATATATATATACATATATACATATATATGTGTGTGTGAGAGAGAGAGAGATTGAGAGAGAGAGATGGTGAATGAATGTGTGTGTGTGCGTGTCCTTTTCTTAATTATTTTCACTTGTTATTTCGTACCTATTGATTTTTCACAAGAATTGGCTATTGCAGTAAAGCAAAATTATTTTTCTTCACTTAATAATGTCTTCGTCTGGATGATTTATTTTTTCCTCCCGAATTCCACACTTTTCACAACGCCTTTTGAAACTTTTCGAAGTACTCCACTAATGACGGATATAATCGTTATTCTTATATTAAGCAACTAAATCAATTGTATTTTTCGTCCATATTTTCATTCACATTTACTTATAATTATTTGCGTTGAGTAAATCTTATCGATTTACCTGGTTTCTTTATTATTATTTTTTTTTTTCATAGGTATCAGGCATATATAACAGATAAGTTTTGTATCCTTGATTGGATTGAATGAATCTGAATGTTCTACAATTGTGTACCACCATGAACCTTCTCATTCCCGATGATGATTTGCAAACTTTGTTGCAAACAACGTTGCTTTTGTTGGCAGGACGATGAGGCAGATTAGCATAGTTAACTTGTTTCTGGTTGTTTTGATAACCTTTCAGAAGGTTTGCATAATCTGCCTTTGACAATAGCATGCGCTCACACACACCGCATTTCAGCCAAACATACATACATTTGTCCTTAATTATTTAATAATCACACTGTGTCAGAATTCCCCGAAGGAAAATTGACGTCAGAAATGACTACTCGTTTCAGTCAAGGTCAGCGTTATTACTCGAAATGAAGTAAAGCTCTGAGGGAGTCAATATTAAAGTGAGGCTGATGATAGAGGAAGCGAGTAAGAGACCAGTTTTTCGGCATGCCCTACAACTCCCCTGTGTACAACCATGTGCCCCCTCAGTCCAGATGATGATCCGCAAACCTTGTTGCAAACAACACAGGTTTTGTCTGCAGGACGATGAGGCAGATTGGCTTAGATTGCTTGCTTCTGGTTGTTTTCATGACCTTTCACATGGTTTGCATAACCTGCCCTCGACAACAGCATCTTAGTTGGCAAACCAGAATGAGTGCCTCTTCAGAGATTATGATTCATCTGAATATACCTGAGAAATTCATCCTCAAAGGCAGTGAATCCCTCCCTAATTCACTGCATCCACTCTGTAAGACTTACATTTACATACATATACTATATAAAATATTAGTTTCCAGAAATGTTATTATTATTCGTAGTAATAGTAGTAAAAGTTTTGCTTGATTGATTTGGTTTTTACGGCTTATCAACCATTTGCAGGTTATTTAAATCCAGAGAATATTTTTATATTTTAAGAATTTCTTTGAGATAATAATGTTTTAGTGGTACAAATTTTACTAAATAACCTATAGCTGGGGAAGAAGAGGTATGTTCATACGTTTCTCAAAGTTATTTGAGCGTAAATGAATATAACGAACGCAACAGGAATTGAAACTCGGCTCTCCGATTTCCAATTCAGAGGCATTATTCATTACACCACCCGCACATTCAAGCTTACACTACTTGGTATTCGCAAACGTTCACCCATTAAGGTACTGATCAGGCTCGACTTTGTTTGACTTCGGTGATCATATGGAAAGCTTTGTTTCAGCGTGATATGATCGTAAGCTAGTAGTAACAGTAGACATAGTGTATTAGTACGTAAGGATACAGATTGCAATGTAATTTGTGTATTCAGGATAATAATCAAAAATTGCCCTTTATTATTAGGTTGGTGCAAAAATAATGACGTAATAATGTCGTTTTTTGACGTATTTTTTAACGTCAAAAAACGACATTATTACGTCATTATTTTTACACCAACCTAATATTTACGTCTATTTACTAGAATTTATTGGTGAATATTATACGAGACTAAGTAATAACAACTCAGTTCAAATGTAAGTTATTACTATTAGTCTATATTATATTATAATTCGTGTTGTTTTTATTTTCTTTCCCTGGAGTGCTATAGTGATTACGGTACAGATGATAACAGCGTATACTGTAGGTAAATTGGTTTGAATAAGTGGATTTATCTATAGAGCGTCTAACATATCCATACGTATTTGCATGTATGCCAGGTCGAATTAACACTGGCAGATACTCTTATTCCCAGTAATGTAAGTAGTACTGATGGTGAGATAATGATCATTGAGAGCGTCTAGCAAATAAATACAACTGTATTGTTTATCCTCAGAATGGTGCCATCTCCTTGTAACCTTGTCTCATATCATGTTTAGTTTACTATATAGTTTGAAGTTGTACCAGATTTACGGAAAATGATACATAACTTACATTAACAGTAGAATACATGTGGATATTTAATAATCTTATGTTAGTACAAGCAAATCAAGTGTGGATTAAATTCACAACACTAGTGCTAGGAAATTTGTCCCAGCTTTCCCGCATCAAACGGTTGATGTTAAATATAGGGGTGATGTTTAATTTTTTTGCGAAAAAACGCAAGTAAAACTGCAAGATTAGAGCTGACAAACTCTCTCTTTTAGGCGAGTACGAATAAAGAAAAAAACTCCTGCTCGGTGAGTAACAACAAAAGAAGAAAGTGTTTATTTATAACATATACAGAAAAAAAAAGGTAAAGGGATAAAAGGACGATTAGTAGAGAAAGAAAGGGAAAAGAGAAAATGTTCTTAACTTAAAAAGGCTTGCTCAAAATATTTCTTTGAGCACCTAAAGAGTTCTTTAAGCGATTAGATGTTATTGTTAAAGTTCTGATAGAAACACTCACAGTTCTTGTAGAGTTGGAAATTTGTTCGCAGATGAAGGAATCCTGCAGCTAAGTGAGTTTTGTTTTTCTTTTTGGTCGACGACAGAAGTGCAGTGGGCTCGTCAGAAGGAGTGGTGAAAGGATGCAACTTTGGATTGGTCTTGAATAGTGGACCGACGTTCGTTTTTGACAGCCCTTTTTAGTAGTTCTTTGGTGAAAGAGGTGCTGGAGATTCCTATCATCGACCTCAAAGACGGTGGGCAGAAATCTCACTGTCGAAATAGGCAAGATTCTCCAAATTTATGGAGTTTTGGGAGGCTCCGATGGATCAGACACTTTTCACTTCAAAATTATTGTACAAATTTCTTGGCCCCTCTATTGGTCAGAAAAAAACATTCTTATCTCTGATAAGAATCAGTCCCCAGGGAGCCGGTTTCGAAGGTACTGAAGACAGGTTGAAGTGAAGAAGCTGTGAGGTTTCTCCCAGACTTTATGGTTCCATGGAAAGAATAATGGTAGTGGAATTTCTTTTTATTTTCCAGCTCTCTCCTTAGAAAATATATTCTTATCTCTGATAAGAATGAAGGTCTTGGGAGCCGGTTTTGAAACTAAAAAGAGGTTGGAGTGAGGATAGAAAAAATAGTGAGAATGTGGACTTGTGAAATTGTTATTCTCAAATTAAATTCCAACACTAGTACTAGTCTGATAGACTAGATTGTTTATGATTATACCACGCTAGCTACTAAGCTTAGTTTACAAATTAGTTACTAAGTTGTTATTAAGTTAGTTACTAAACTTATTAAATACTAAAAATATTAGTTACTAAGCTTAGTTTACTAAACTTAGTTTACAAAATGTGTCAGATATTTGACACGCTTTTATCCGGTTATAAATGGACAACGATCTAACATAGTAAAAAAGTGGAATTTTAACATTGTTACTCTTAGATGTATAGAGATTATTATTAACATTCCAACTTCCAATCTGACACCAAAAACTGAAAAGTCATGCTGTGCTCGTGGAGATAGATGTTAACCACAGCGATTCATATATAGCTATCTTCTTGAAAATAACCATGTTCTTTTTATTCAAGTTGAACGTTTTTCCCAATGACGTGTTATAACGTGACCAAAAGAAACAAGCATTCTAAACGTTCTGAAGTCATAAGGATGACCGTATTCGTGTAGTAAACCCTGGATAATATAAAACCAAGATCACACCTTATGGTTGAAGGTCATCACCGAAAAGCTCAAGGTTGCAGATTACACTATCATACGAGAACATCAGATATAAACCGGAAGCTCTAAGAAGTTCATGTTCAACAAAACCCAATATAAACAGATTGAAGTTCAAGTATTTCGAGGATCTTGGCATACACTGGTACTTCACCGCTAAGAGGTACATTGACGAAGACTAGAAGGTAAACAAATAAAATAAGCAAAAGTGATTCTAGGGGGAAACTACGAATGTAGCTCCGGTGATACACACAAAATTCGTGTCATCTGTGGTGGGGCGTGAACGACGAGAGTAATAACATATAGCCCAACTTTTTCTTGAAGAACATGAAAGTCAATGCCGAAGATCGCGTGATTAGCCCAGGAAGGTTCGTACATAAGACTCCGATCCCTTGTGAACCAGAAATAGCTGACCAAGAATTTTCACGATCACACCACATTCATCATATGGGCTCCCATTTCTCCTGTAGATATGTGATCGAGAAGATTCACAATATCAAGATGTCAGCCGTCATAGATGTGATGGTTAACATAAATGAAAACATTTGATTCTAAAATGTTGTTGTTTCCGATGCCGTATTGAGTTCATCCTTGAAGTCACGGAAAATTTTATCGTATAAAATTATGTTTTTCTATGTTAAAAATATTTTTCTAAAAATATTATGTTCTCAATTAGCTAACGTATCTTGTAGTCTAGTATTGATACCGAAAGATTTTTTTGTAAAATTCCACCTTCTATATTGAACGTTGTATTCCAAATTTATTCTTAACTGTCACGTATGTTTAATAGAACGATACACTCATCATTATAATTGGTTCACAGAAACAGAAATTACTTATGACGTCAACTAGTTATTGTAAAATATATAATTGTATGTTTCGCTTAGGGATCTAATCTGGCAGATTCTAATTATCGTAAGGGATTTTGCCCTGATTCAGTGTCCCACAACTATATCTTTATGTCAAATGAAGCAAAGCTAAGTAAATTCAATAGGAGTAGATAGGTTCGCTTATCGCCCGGTTTATACCCGCCTCGATCTTTTGAGCAGGAGTAGAGGTTTATTCCTTGTTCCCTGATTAGGATTGAGTTTCCGGTTCTTTCTAAAGCTTACTCCATTTCTAACTATCCCGCTTGAACTCTGAAATTTTTTTCACTAATTAAATCTTAATCTCTTCAAATCTAGAATTAGCTGCTATCTTTCCTCTATAGCCCCAAGAAATTCACTTCTTGATCTTTCTTACGCTAATGCAACCCTATACAGTAACCCTCTACCTAGAGTGGCTCTCGGGTCTTGTATTGGCTGAATATTACATTTTAAAAAATCCAAATCACCTAGTCATGGGGTAACGGCTAGTGAATTAAGTCAGATAATTAAAAATTTCTAGTGATTTCGAAATATGTGTAATAAAACTTTCAATAAATTCTTATAATTTTGTTACAAACTCTCTTTGCCTATCTATCTATCTATCTATCTATCTATCTATCTATCTATCTATCTATGCGAGGGCACGCCAAAAAGTAATGTTTATTCTAATTTAATTATAAAAGTATTTGTATAGGGTTTTTATAGATATAAATCATAAAATGTCTAGAAGTCTACAGTAAAGTTTTGTAGATTTAGCTTATCTTTTCCTACACATAATCTCCTTTGAAAATGATTGTCCTCCTTGACATATTTGGAGAAAAAATTGTTTTTGGAAAGTGAAAATTTCGTAAACATTCACAAGAAATTAGTGAACGATTATAGAAATTTATTATGTAAAAACGGTAAGAACAAGAGATGAAAATACAGCAACCCACGAGATGAAAACGGAAAATACTTTAGTGACAAATCTTGCAGTTACAGACTAGTTGTGAGTAAAGATAAAACCAAATAGATACTCATTACAACGGAAAGAAGAATCCCTATTACAAAACACCATGAAAGCCTTCAAGTGAGCTATGATAATACCTTTAGTGATCTAGTTTTGCTACGTAACAATACCAAGCCTCACAACATTAAAAAATACCAGACAGCGTATGACTGGGTAACCTTGTCTCATCTAACCTACACTGGAACCCTCAAACTTAATCTGAGCTCATGAAGTAGGCGCCCAGAGAACAGTGAATCCCCGATGATGATGAGGTAAAAGTGGCAGCCGGCACATACCTATGAAAGCAGCCAAGAAGATTCAACGAGGCGGATATACATACCTTCATTCAATGATTGAAAAGGAAGAAGATTATGTTGAAAACTAGATTTGTATTCTTGATACTTTTGTGTTCATTTTCCAATGATTTATGCTCTTGTACTATCTCTTATAATTATATTTGTTGTTAATTAAAAATAGATATTAATTTTTAAGCGATCATCGTATATAAGCACATATGTATATACGCATTTGTAAATTTCTATACAATTAAAACTAACAACGGATGCAACTTCTTGTTATTTGAGACTTATTTTACGCTTTAGGACAAATAAACCGGTTAAAAAAAAACTAATCACACAACCACAGAAACACTCTCACACTTGTGTATCAAGACACAAACGTATCTTCTATTTTTGTGTGCTTACAAATATCACATGCTTTCACTCTTTGAATCATACACACGTTCAGTTTGCAAACACCCTTACGCACTCCGTAAGATATGAAATTTTACACCTAAATCCACGCACGTGTGCAACAGGGCACATGGTCGTCAAAAAATCTCTCTCTGATCACTCTCTAATTCTTCTTACCATTTTCTGTCATACTCTCAAACTCTTTATTTTCATTACGGTATTTTCTCTCCTCAAGCTCTAATTCTCTTTTATTCTCTTAGTCTATTCTTATCTATTCACGTTTATTCTCATTCTACGTTGATCTATCTTCCTTTTTTTCCTTCTCTCCATTTCTCCTTACCTTATTATCTCTATCTTTTTATTTCTAAATCTCTCTTCTCGTCTTCTTCATCTCAATTTCTTCGTTTCACTTTCTCCTTCACTCTTCCTCATATCTGCGCCAAGAAACACACACAAGCATACAGACACATGGGAAGAGAACCTGAAAAGTTACTGACCCGACCTACTTCCAGAATCAATGACCAAACATTAAATTACTGATTTTTGGAAGTGGGTCGGACAAATAACTTTTCAAGGATTCATAGTATATATAAAGAAACATATAGATAAATGCCTCTCTATAGTGAAAGTTATACACAAAACGTGTAAGCACAGAAAGTACAATTACTCTCATGTACTTAGACACATCACAAACGATCGGCTATTCATACAGAGAAACATAAATAAACATCCATATACAGAGAGATGTACACATGTATCTACTCAAATGAACAATGAGTACACTGAAATAAGATACGAACCTACACACATATGCAAGAACATGAAAACGCATGCAAACGCTCGTATACATGGATAAATGCAGATAGTGAAAAGTAAATCAGATTTGCACACCTATACACACAGACTAACACACGCATTAAGTGCAGAAAACTTTTGTCCATCCATCGCGCGTCCTCACAACCAAATCTGCACAGTCTCGTAAATAGAAAAAAGAAACGTGTCAACTTAAGTTTTAGCTTATGGAGCACGTTGCCCCTTCCCCACCGACGAGGTGCTCGCATCTTTCCTCGCATAGTTTTGTTTTTTGGCTCCTACACAAATGCTTTGACCCCGGCAATTGTAGGAATGGTGGTAGTAGTAGTAGTGATGGCAGCGGTAAAGTGTTTGCTTTGCATGTTTACTATTTTTCCTTCTATTCATCAATACTTAAAGTACAAAAGTGTTTTTTTCTCGTGTATGTCTTTGGGCCTCTTTAAGTATGTACACGTGTGCCGACAGTGTCTCAGTTAATATTTTTGACAAGAAACACTAAATATCTTCCTCGCTATAACGACCACATTTTCATCTCTACCACACGCTTAATCTCTCTCTCTCTCTCTCTCTCTCTCTCTCTCTCTCTATATATATATATATATATATATATATATATATATATATATATATGTATATATATGTATGTATATATACACTCTCTCTCTCTCTAGAGAGAGAGAGAGAGAGAGAGAGAGAAAGAAAGAAAGAGAGAGATCATTAGATAGTAGAGCAGCAGAGGTTAATGCGTTTCTGTCTGCCTGTCTGTCTTTCTGTCTGTCTGTCTGTCTCTCTCTCTCTCTCTCTCTATATATATATATATATATATATATATATATGTATATATATATATATGTATGTATATATATATATATATATATATATATATAGAGAGAGAGAGAGAGAGAGAGAAAGAAAGAAAGAGAGAGATCATTAGATAGTAGAGCAGCAGAGGTTAATGCGTCTCTGTCTGCCTGTCTGTCTTTCTGTCTGTCTGTCTGTCTCTCTCTCTCTCTCTCTCTCTCTCTCTCTATATATATATATATATATATATATATATGGAGAGAGAGAGTCGTAATCTCTGCTGATCTACGTACCTATCCCGCGTCCATTTCATTCATATCTTATTCTATTCATTATCTATCTATCTATCTATCTATCTATCTATCTATCTATCTATCTATCTATCTATCTCAGTTTTTCATATCTACTTATCTAAGAATATTAGTAATCAACAGCTGATACAGGCATAAATAAAAAAATTACACTTTTGTTTGACTAGACTAAGCTCTTTTCTTCTTCTTCTTATTTTTTTTAATACTGTATGTATTATCAAATCAACAACACGCGCACACACACGCACACACACAGGCACTCACACGCATGTTTTTACATATTTATACATTAAAATAAAAAAAAAAAATCTTCTGGAAGTGATTAAAGAATAATTTTTTAGTATTTTGCAATGATTTGGATCCATGAATCGAATATACTGATGTAATTCCACCAGACTGCGTGAAGATTTTTGTGGAGGTTTCTCTGTAAAAAAAATGTTACAAGAGTCTGAAAAGTACCTTGCAATTTAATTTTGGATGAGATCGCTAGAAATGAATGTACACATACGCGCACACGCGCACATACATATAGATATGTGCCGAAAATTTCACTGGCCGACCTGGATACCCATAAAAATTCTGATATTTGTTGTCCATTTGTCGTATTTTTGGAAGCTGATCAAGTTGAGAACTTTATATTCATTCGTGTATCTTTTACTTCACTTAAAATTAAATTTATTTGCATTTTTTGTAATCAACCAAAAAGTTGTTTTCTCCACAAAAAGTAACTTTAGAATTTATAACATCAAAACAAATAATCTACTATTATCTTTAAAATACATTTCTCAACAAAGTTATTATCTACTCCCCTTCTTGCAAACATATAAATAATAAGCACATAATTATTATCCTTATTACTGTTATTATTATTTCTTTTTAGCGGCAAGTTCAATGTTAAATGTGGACGGGTGATAATCTAAAACTATTTCACTTAATAAAATAATCAATGTGCAGTTATCCATCTTTATCCTAGATGAATATTTTCCAGGAGCTACAGATGTGTCTGAAATCGCGTATTGTATTTAACTCTATATAAATATTTTTTCTTTATACATACCTACGATAAACTTAATTTATACTTTAGTCACAATAAGATATTAACAAAGGTAATTAATAATAAAATTAGCATTATTATAGTAATACACTTTGATAAAGCTCTGGCATGCATGACTAGTTTTTACCGTAGATCTTACTAACTTTAGCATAATATTATTTTTTTGTTCATTAAATCTAGAAACTTCACTTCTTTATTAAAAGAAAAAAAAACTCTACTGATTCTCTTTGTTATATCCGAATCATCAAGATCACTAATTCTATGCACTGGAAACATTATTCAGTAAAACGTATGATTCGTTTATTTCGGGGTTCGACCGTGGATAAATCGAACAGTGCGTGAATTTACTAAATACGGCAAATGATCAGGTTTTGATAACAAGTGACGATATTATTGAATAGAACCACAGCTATCATTTTCAGTTTCTTCTTCATCTGTAAGGAAATTATTTAATATTCACTATAATATAGCATATAAGGTATTATTAATGCATTATTTAATTTTCTTCTTAGAGCAGTTTCTTATTTCTTAATACTTGGCTCAGTTTCTGAAAGACATTTTTTCTCTTCTGATGCAACTTCAGATTTCATCATCACATTTTCGCTGTCTGTTATTATCCTACCCAATAACCAAATACTTAATTTTTCACACCAGCTTGATTTTGACGTCTCCTGTAAATAACCTGCAACTTGCTCCCTCCCTCCATCATCTCACTCTATTTTGCTGATAACCATGTATTCAGTCATGTTACCGTTAATGGAACACGGTCACACTATAGAGATGAGGGCGTTTCGAAAATAGCCAGTATGGTCGCTTTGAACAGGGCCTACCAGACGATTTTATGATGGCTGGAATGTCGAGGAAAGAAAAATCTGCAAGTTAAAATTTTTTTTTGCCTCAATGAGAAATTTGGAGAAATCAAAACGCGTGTGGGATCAAATCGTTACATCTTCAAACCTATGGCTTTCAAGATCGCTGTCATTTATGAAAATGTGGTCGACGCTCTTGCAAAAGTGGACATCGCATCGCCCTTGATATCGTCTTAAGTATTGCAACCAAGGGGGCATAGGTTAACGCGTCCGATCTGGCCACTGACGTCAGAGAATCATCAAACGATGTATTTAAATTGAATTGCAACAACGTTTGAAATATGATTGCCATAGCTATCTCCTTTTCACAAGGTTGGAAGGACTGGCCCAATTTCATTCTTATCAATTATTTCTTAACACATCTAACTTGTGTCATAGGATGATGAATCAGAAGTGTGACCCGACATTTGCCAAGAGATTAGGAATAAAAGATCAGACCGGTATGTACGGTTATGGATATTTTGCATTCATGTGTACAAAACAAAACAAAACAAAACAAAAAATAGCAGAGGGTTTAATCTATTTAAACTGCCAGCGATTTATGAATGAAAAGAAAAAGAATGTTTATGAAGAACGAACTATCTGAGAAGTGACTAAATCGCATCTTGAAATATCTATTTCTATATCTGAACAACTTCTAGAAATTTCAGCAACTGACTAAATATCCGATTAATAATTAAAGGGCTTTTGAAGAATTTTATATCATATGTTTGTGTATATTTGTGTGTGTGTGTGATAGAGATAGAGAAAGAGAAAAAGAGTGTGTGTGATATATATATATATATATATATATATATATATATATATATAGAGAGAGAGAGAGAGAGAGAGAGAGAGAAAGTGTTCAAGTGTGGGTGTATGTAATGTATTCATACGTGCAGCGATCTCTCCCTAATATATTGGTACATTTAAAATGGTACTGCTGTTATTTTTTTTAACTTTTTTTTCATTGTGTCCCAAAATTTTCTTAACATACAAGAAAAACACAATTAAAAATTTTACGGAAATTGTCAGTCATTCTTAATGAAACGAACACATATACATACATATTTATAGATATATATATATCAATAAAAGGTCTGGCAAAAAGAAAAAATTTTATTGAGAAACTTCATCCAAAATGACTTGTTATACGTTTTGTGAGTACTGTTCTTACAGATACATTTATTTATATTTTTGGTGGAAAAGTTCACAATAGAGCATTTGTAGATGTAGACAATGTGAACATAGAAATTAGCATTAAACAAAAAATCAGTTAATTTCCAAATGTAAACACAAAATGAATTCTTACTACGCTACCTACAACCATATCACAAAACAAAAATTAAATTTTAATTGGTATAAATCGCTTGAACTTTATTTCAAATACAAAAATTTTTATCAGAAAAATATGTAAAAAGAAAAAAAGAAAAATGAAACATAATTAAATAAACTAAATACCTGGATAATAAACAATCTAAAACATTTAGTCTTAAAAAAAAGAAAAGAAATGGAACGGTTACGCCTTCCCAATATTAAAAAATCCTCCCAGTGACCTATATAGAAATCCCATGACAGGAATGATTAAACACTGAAGATACCATTTCGGTCAGATATTATATTTATACCGACATTATTGAGTTTGTAAGAAGCAATGTCCAGGTTGAAAAGACCGCTAAAGAAATTGGACTGCATGTGACAGTGAGAGGGATCAGTTTTAATAGAGCTAAGACTTTTGGCTTGAGGTTGATATCGTATATAAGTTATTGACTGTTTCACTTGAATATTTCTGTTGATGTTATATGGGTGGGAATGTTGAGAGAATCTTCTTTCAATGTTTGGTTGGATAACCGGTATGCAGGTTTATTGTATATTTCGCTTGCTTCCGTGGCGGTTTTGTCATAGCTTCCGGTTCTACTCCTGAGAGTGTTGACTCGTTACTTTGTTTTATGAGGTATTGCACGTTTTCCGGTTTGCGGTATTTGTAGCTTTCTTGTCTAATCCTTTTAAAATTGGAACTATTTTTAATATGCCACAACCTGAATATAAGTATTTACAGGGATTTGTTCATATGATGGACTGTTTGGTAAATTTCTATTTATTCTAAGATTACATAACATTTATGTTTATTTCTCCAAATTCATTAGCCCTTTGATAAGTTTCATATTAAAGGTATGTTAAAAGTGAAAGAAACAATTAATATTTATCTTTATTGAAATTTTACAGCCCAAGCTTACTCAGCAAGATAACATCTACCTCAAGCAAATATGGAATCGACACTGTTCTCAAACTGCATAATCATGGAGGATGATTAGCAAATATCTCTTTTCATCCTGCGCTATAACATCTTTCAAAAGGTATTACTCTCCTTTTGTGAGAGAAGATTTGAGTATAGTTTTTTTACTGTAAAACCTTTAAGTCATTTGTAATCAGAATTAATTTTGAATGATCACAGAAAAAAATTCTAAAACAGATTTTCAAAATCATAATCACCACATTTTCACCAAGAATTCAGTTTTTTTTTTATTAACACTTACAACGCTGCGGGTTTATGCTAAATTGCATAATTAGACGTGAAGCATTTCTTGATAATAAACTCTCAGGAGCTTATCTCTCTGACAACTCTCCTAAAATCTCTTCTGTGTATATGAAGGTATGAAGGCTTACGTCTTCTGTTCGCCGTTGAATGTTTTCCTATGAGTGATAATAAACTTACTGTGAAGCCATTACATTCAACTGGTTAGATGTTATTTGTGCAGTAGATGAAAATGGTTGACTGCTCAAAGATAATATTCTAGCATATGTTGAATCATAGATTATCATTCATAATCAAATATATGTTTTGTTTTACTCAGAAGTGCGCGGATAATTTTGCCTTTTATTCTGCTTATGGAATTTCGACAACATTTTCATCTTGGACATTTAGGCATGCATAAATGTTTATCTAGAGCAAAGGATTATGTTTATTTGCTTAATATAACTTTTGAAATTAATGATAATTATTGTTCCACTTGCATTGAATATTATAATCAACAACGAGTTTCGCCATTAAATGACATCCTAATTGTACAATGGACAAAAGAAAGGGCAGAAATGTTTCATTTCTATTTCACTCTATTCTTGCTGTCGATTGTATTTTGACTAACATCAAAGTAAATCATCTATAGTCATCAAAACGTTTAAAAAGCACATTTACCAAATTAGATATTCCACAAATTGCTGTTGGCGATAATAACTCTGAATTTATATTACATGAATTCCGTGAATTTTCTAAGTGTTGGGATCTTGAGCAGATAAATTATTATTTGATTTATCCCTGGTCAAATTTTAATGATAGAACAATTTTGAGTGTAAAAAAAGATATATGAAAAATAAGGGTAAATATCTGACAGTACTTGTTCTAAGCACTACACAGATAAAAAATGGAGTAATTCACTAGCAGTACAAATTATGAACCGAAACTTGACTATTAATCTTCTACAAATTGATCAATACAAAAGATAAATAAGGTTCCTGTTAAATACCAATTAACCGAAGTATTTATAGCAACTTATAAAGCGAATCCAGCATATTAATCTTCTACAAATTGATAAATAAAAAAATCAATAATGACTCTGTTAAATACCAGTTATCGCGAGTAAGTCCAATAAAAGAAAACTAAAAGAGAAATTAGAAAATACTGCAAAAATACACACATCTTTAGTTCATACCGAGGAAGTTAGACAAGTACGATATTTTCGACACTTACCCTTCCTATAGTAATGAACGTATGACATTGATAACGACAACTAACGAAAAATCTCCAACAGTCTTACAATAATTCTACTTGATATAACGAATGAATAAGATTGGGGAAGAAGGTGACTGTAAATTTTGAAAGCTCATTAAATTCAAATGTTCGGTCGATATGTACTACATTCAAAAGCTGCTAAAGAAACCATTCGAACATATGAATAATTCTTGCACACACAATAACCAAACCTGTGTATTTGTGTGCATGTGGGTGTAGATGTTTGAGTTTATAAGATATTTTGAAATGTTTTAGAACAAAATTCTCTATGCAATTTGTTTTTAAAAGCAATGGTTGACACTCAAATAAAGTTAACAAGGATAGTCCTCATTGTTGAGGAATTATTTAAAAAAAAAAAGAAAAAAATGAAAAAGTTACTGTCTATATATTTAGATCCGAATTTTCATATATAATGCGTCACTTACATTCTAGAATTGGAAAATATTTTGATTATTAAATGATAATAATTCAGTAATATTTAAATTTAACTAAATTATTAAACACTGAAGAACTTATATTTCCATCCGATAATATAAAAACGAGGGAGTGTGCATTACTTGAAAAGAAAAAAATAACATTTCTGAATTGTGAGCAGGTTGAAGCACACCAGGTCAAACGTTGGTTTCTCCTACAAAATAGGACGCAGGTTCGAACCCTACGGGAGAGAGCATTCCTTTTAAGATTTCTCGAGTGGACAGGCTGATAGACGTAATACACACTGTTTATAATAAAAACGGGAGTATATTGTAAACATGTATATCCAGTAAAAATAAAGTTTGAAGTAATCAAAATGGATTAAAAATAGATACATTAATTCTTTAGAAATGTGTGTGTGTATATATATATATATATATATATATATATATATATATATATATATATATCCTTTATCTATCTATCTATATATATATATATATATACTTACACCCTTTATCAAGAATATTTAACAAAAACGCCTTAAAAATTAGATACATCTGTATCAAAAACATAATAGAAATAATAAAAATCCACAACAAAAAATAATAACTTGCAATAACGTAATCAAAGACGCCCAATGCAACTGCTGAAACAAAACCACATGCCCACTGCAAGGAATTTGCCTACAAACGAACATAATATACAAAGCCAAGTTAAACGCAAACGGCACTACAAGGTACTACATCATCGCCACAGAAGAAACATTCAAGCAAAGAAAATACACCTACGACCACTCATTCTCCAACAGAAAATACTCCAACAGCACAGCATTATCTGCATGCATATGGAAACTAAAATACAGAAACATCACACCAAAAATAAGCTGGGAAGTCATGAAGACCGCACCTGCCTACCATAAAATATTAAAGAGATGTATAATTTATCTACCTGAAAAAATGGCAATAATCTCCCACACTCAGCAAAAGGAATTACTAAACCACAAATCGGAAACAATTTCAAAATACAGACACGAAAATAAATATCTATTTTCACAGTTCATACCAAACGGATAAGGACCTACAACATAACTAAACACGACCAAGAATGAAACTATAAATAAAATGGGATCAACACTACCACCATATCAACCTACGCAACCACCACTATAATAATCAACACACACGGACCGATAAAATTATCAATAGCGTTACTTGTACTACCACCACTCCTATCTTTCGCTTCATAGCCACCTCCTCTACTACCAATACTGCTTTTAAACACCGCCATTGTTTTATTATCGTCATTATTGTTATATCATCTGCATTAAAATCATCATCATTATCATCGTTACCATAATTATTATCATAGCCACGATTGTCATTATTGCCCACCACTTTTTTAATTCCGTCATTAAGGCTAAATTTACTGTTAACACATCAATATCTATTATTAACATTATCAATAATAATCAACATCACAGCTGTTATCACTATTAGCATTATCACAATCATCAACATCACACAAGCAGTTAGCGTTAAAACTGCAAACAGCATCACCACCACCATGACCACAAACAGAACCCAACTTAACGAAAGTGGTAGTGAAAAGGCCCAGACAAATAATAGTTTATGTGCGCGTTTACACATGTGTGTATGGAAGGTAGTGTAAGTATCTCTGATGGCCCATGCAGTAGATCAGAAAAGCCTCAAGAACAACCCTACCAGCTCCTTGTTGAAACGAACCTTGCCACGAAAAAAAGCTATGGTCGCGACACCGAAATAGAATTAGAATTGTCCGAATACACAGATATGTATCTGCGCCTAAACTCGAATTGCTTATGTGTTGGTGCGACTAAAATGCATACACCTGTATGTTTGTGTCTGTGCGTATGATAATACCATTCCAAACAAACACATAAGTAGATTCATCTTCCCATCACCAAACATAGTCAAACAAGTATAAATAGATCCAACTTTAAAAAAAAACAAAAAAAAAACAGATTGTCTGATGATCGCAAACGCGTGAAACCCAATGTCACAAACTCATATCCATACAACCGATTATGTGTAGCTCTATCACTGATATTGAGCGCTTTCCACTAAGTTCCGCTTATATATATATATATATATATATATATATATATATATATATATATATATATATATATATATAAATGGACAAGTGTATATAAAGAAGAAAAATGGAGAAGTATAAGCATTCAATTGTTAATATCCGCTGGCGATTGGATGTACGCGTCTGTTTACAAAATCCTGGAGTCAGGATGCTGAAAGTAGCATCAATAAGCTAAGTGACAAACATTTTACTTATGTTAATTATATATATATATATGTTGAAACTTGACTAATGCATGGAATAATAATGCAACACAAAATGTACTTAGAACAAAATGTATTGAAACAAGAAAGTGTACACAATATTTACATATAGTCTTTTGTATATTCCTGGGAAGACCGTTCCTGGAGAATGTGTTGTCTGAGTCGTAGTCGGGCAGAGTCTCTGGTCGAATCTCTTCATTCCTTCCCGGTACCAACCATATTTATATGGTCGGTACTCCACTATGCAAATTAGGTGGATCCTACCACAACAATATATATATATATATATATATATATATATATATATATATATGAAATCCTGGATTCAGTACGCAACACTTGTAGCTCAACAAGTTAAAACGTTGCTTCTGCCTACTTGTTCTGCGTGTAATTATTGATTTGTTTGATAACAGAAATCTTCAGATTGATTTAAATTCTCGAGTGTTGTTCATGTTTCGTGTGTACACACAAAATGACTGTAAGCAAAATCTCTACGGCGAAGTAGAATTCAGTATGTATAGAAAGAATTTAACTAAGCAGAAAATAACAGAATAGATGACGACCTAAAAGAGGGCTCACTCAACAGACTGGATTGTAATTTAACACTGAAACATATCCTTCATCCAGATGTTGATACTTACATAACATCACTATTATAGGTCCTAATAAAATATTATTTTATTTTATATTTCTTAGATTTTGGGGTTTTTAACAAAGAAAATGCTATTTTTGATTAATTTTTTACCCCAAGAATAGTACATTCCCTTACAGTGGAGCAGTTAATATTATCAAAATTGGACGCACTTAAGATTGGACACACGTTAGACTAGACACACTAAGACTGGAGCAATGATTGATCCACCTGGGTCGGAACCGAAGTAAATCACGAACAACCTTAAATGTCTGTCCATTCTAAAGTCTGTCCAATCTTGATAATGTTCACTGCTCCAATGTGCAGTTCTCACCTTTATATTCTGTATATTTTACAAGTTTCTCTTTTTGAAAAAATTTGCGAATAGAATTCATAACTGCATTTTTAGTTTATAATATGACATCTGTCAAATTCGCTGCTATAAATGATCATTTCTTATTTTTTTCAATACAATACTAGCATGCATTTAAAAACACATATATAATTTGCACTAATAATAATGTGATAATTTTGGTAATCTTTGTAATTAATTTTCCTTAAAATGCATTACAAGCATAGATTGATTTTTATTACAGGAATTGAGTTTATATTTCTTCAGTAATGATAATAATAATATTAGCTGTTTCCTTGTAAGGAAATATTAGGAATTCATTGTCCGAGCAGCCTATGCTGCCATCAGCTGAAAATGTATAAAATCTTTCTGTTTAAACAACTTTTCAGGAAACTAGCTTTTTCAAGTCCAGTAACTGTTATCATTTTTTCCAGTTTGATAGTTTTTTCTTCCTAACCTTTTGTTTGAAGTATTGTGAAACGTCAATTTCTTGATTATGTCTTTGAATTACATGTGATATCCATTTTATTTGTTATTGTTGAAAGGCCTCAGGTGATGTGGTTTCTGTTATCAGGTACTGCCCTTTGTTTGTGGTTCTATAGCACCATTAATTAATTAGGGAATTTTTGGTTAGTTATGACAAAGCTAAAGTCGTTGTCCTCACTGTAATACGTCAATATTGTAAGAAGGGTATCTCACTTGTATCTTTCAGAATGTTTCATTAAGATTTAATTCGTACCTAAGGGTATTTATACAGTATCAGGATGAATATAAATCATGGTGGACTATCCACATTCGATGATGGAGAAGACCTTGATATTTGTAGACAACGAAGTAGTTTGTACTTTAGAATTATTCTTCAGTATTGCGAGATTGAAAATGGCACACTTTGCAAATGGAAAACGCTGTATAAACAGGTGGGGGATCGAGGAAAAGGTCAGTGAATATCCTGCTGTCTGTACGCTTCGCAAATAACCGGATATTTTTCACCATCCTGATTTCGTGTTTGCTTATAGATTTCCTGTGTGATTTTAGCACACTTCATCAAAACGTGTTCATGGGACTTCTTCTTTTTTTTAATCCGGTCAATTACCTACCCGAAATTTCCGCGACAGCGAATGTGTGGGCGGATGTGCATGCACAGTCGTTCACGTGATTGCATGTTTCACATTCAAGAAGTGAACGCTCCTTAAAAGAATGACAAGAATACAAGCATATATATATATATATATATATATATATATATATATATATATATACACACACACACACATATATATATATATATATATATAAGAAAAAGGCTTAAACACTAATATTCCATGGTCATAATTTATACCATTGGAATCGTAAATACGATCCAATTCATCAGACCTACAAATTCAAAAAGAAAACAGAAAAAACAACTCCGGAAATAAAAATAGAATTTAGAGAGATTGTAAGTATGAGACGAGTGTGGGACGAATTAGAGCTAAAGAGATGTATGTGTATGTGCATATTTTGCATATGTATGTGTATATTTATCACTAATATTATATATATATATATATATATATATATATATATATATATATATATATATATATATATATATATATATATATATATGCTTGTTTTCTTGTCATTCTTGTCCAGTCAATTATATGTAAAGTATGTTTATTCATTAGTATGTTTATTCATTAGCATTCATAATACAATAAATTAAAAGTTTTTATCTATACGGATATTTGTTTCCCCCTACCATATATATATATATATATATATATATATATATATATATATATATATATATATATATATATATATATATATATATACAAATTTTTAATTCGGTTATTACTAAATTTATCTGTCAAGAACGGCGTGGATAGGGCTGTGGCTTTAGATATATCGAAAGAGTTTAACAGTCTGTCATCCGTGCCTTCTTTACAAGATGAATGGCTATGAACGAATATTTGACAATCGAATTGTTATTAACAAATCGTGTAATGCAAGTATTGATGAACAGTTAATTCTAGATCTTTTCACATTACTGCGGGGGTTCCCCAGGGGTTTATACTTGGATCTACTTTGTTTCTTATTCGTCATCAACGACCTTCACGATGTCATTATTCTATAGTTAATAGACTCTCCCACCTATAATAAGTAGGAGTAGTAGTAGCAGTCGGGAGAGAGTGGGTCAGTCAGTCGATGTCGGACGACCGTTAGTCGGATATTAAAGTATCAGCCACCCCAACTAGATTACTGCGTCATTACATTATATGAAGTTCCTAACGTTTTATACGTCGAACCTATTTTAGGACCGACTTAGTACTGTCATCTATTCCCAATTCAGTATATATACTGATGACACAACTAGTTACTCCTGTTTTAATAAAATTAACTGTTGATCTAAAAAAAATGGTACCCGATCAATAATTAATTAGCGTAAGAACTGTTTTGTAAGCTTTAACGTCTTTTAATAATCATATAGAACCATTTTGTTTTCCATCAACATGCCTAATGCTAACTTCTAGATAGGCAACACATTGCACCATCTCGTTTTCTACTGGCTGGAAGTGGGGTGATTATATTAGATCAATTGTTGTTTAGAAAGTTGCATCTATGTGTCGTGCCAAACAATGTTTCTCCCCAGAATCCACATTGTACATTTATAAATCTATAACTCGTCTATGCTTGAATATTGTTGCCATATCTAGCCTGGTGCTTCGGATATATATCTCAAGATTCTCTAAAAAAATCCAAAGAAGTGTTTGTAATATTATAAATGTTGACCTGACATCTCGACTTCAGTAACTTTCCTATCGATATGACGTGGCTTCCCATTGATTTTTTTATAAATATTTTCATGGCAATTGTTTTAATGTACTCTCTAGCGTACTAGATTGGCAACTAGATCTCATCGTTTTACTTTTGAATTAGCTTAGAATTGTGACTGTAATTTATATTCTAATAGATTCTTTCCTCACCTTCAAGTTTCTTGCTTCCCTGCTAATACAATCTTAAAAATTTCAAAGACAACGTCAATCACCATCTTCCTCGATCCGGTTCTTTTATTTTTTCTTTCTTCTTGTTAAAGTATTACTATTTTCATTCACTACCAGTAACTCAACGTGTCTTAGTGACATTATCGCCTTCTTGCTATGAAATGTTTAAAAAAAAGTAAAATTAAAAAGAAAGAAATACTAGGCAACAATTAATAAAGAATGACAACATTTTATATAATAAAACTTCCAGATAATATTATTACTATTAGGTTGGTGCAAAAATAATGACGTAATAATGCCGTTTTTTGACGTATAACGTCAAAAAACGACATTATTACGTCATTATTTTTGCACCAACCTAATAATAATGCTATTAGTAGAAATAAAACAATTGAAACTGAAATGAGAGAAATAACAGACAACAATTAATAATGGTTGACAATGCTTCATATGATAAAGCTTCCAGGTAATATTACTACTACTAATTCAAGTAGTAGATATAAAAACAAGTAAAATTAAAGTGTAAGAAATATTAGGCAAAAATTAATAATGGTTTAAAATGCTTTATACAGTGTAACCCGGATATAAGAGAGTTGTCGGGACTGGAGAATAAGTCTCTTATATCCGGGTTTCTCTTATATCCGGGTTTGGTCTATTTTGTTTAGGTAAGTATGGCTCTAATTTGGGGCCAGAGAAAATCTCTCTTATACCAGGGTCTCTCTTATGTTCAGGTCTCTTATATCAGGGTTACACTGTATAAGAGAAATTCCAGTTATTATAGCAATTTGTAATTATTTTATATGCCTGTCAAAACCCATTCAAAAATAGTATCAACACATTCGCACACACACATATATATATTAGGTTGGTGCAAAATAATGTCGTTTTCTCACAGTAACATATGTGAGAAAACGACATTATTTTTGCACCAACCTAATAGTAAAAGAAAGAAAGAAAGAAAGAGTAGACTCGAGACAAAAATAAAATCGAATATAAGATTTAAAATGTGCAGGTATTGAAGAAAACAAATGACAAAATATAAAAGCGGAACTTTTTAACCAATCGCCGTTATTTTGAGTAAATTCAAAACCTTTATGTTAATTTCACTTAAAATAGATAAACACAAGACTTTGCAACAGGTTGTTTCATACAACTCAAAAATGCCACTCGTCTACACAAATCTGAAGAAAGAGATAAACGAAGCAGTTAGAGTTTTAACAAAAAAAGACACATCTGAAATTACATGGGAGCTTCTTTAAGTCAATACGCTTGTATTTCCTTTACTTATATAAAATGTGAGTAAATTATAAACCTTCTCTATCAGGCATATGCCCATTTCTTTGAATATTTTGATTAATATGACTGTTTACTATGAAAAGATACAGCCACAAAAAATTAATCAACATATTTTTAGATACCAAACTTTTTTTTGCAAAAATGTAAATAAGTCACACGTTTCAGTTTTCACACAATTATTCCAAGTTTATTTGTTGCATTAATTATGTCTATTGCTAATTATTAACTCTGATAAAATATTATCATATATATTATATTCTTGTATACATATTATAAACAGCTGGTCAATTTCAGGCAAGCAAGTAAAAAAAAGCATGTGATGGGGTTATAGAAGTGATAAAAGTAAAGAAATAAAGGGATATATATATATATATATATATATATATATATATATATATATATATATATATATATGCATGTATGTATGTATGTATATGTGCGTGTGCGTGTGAAACAGAGAACAGGAGTGACAGAAAAAAAGAAGAAAGAGAAAATAGCTCGTATAGATTAACAGATAGATGTGTTTTAAAAAGTATTATTTCCTTTCAAGTATGCTTTGAAAAAAAATACCGCTGGTATCATAATTCTTAAATATCAACTGTTAATGACGGAAAACTAATTTTGGATCGGTATAAATTACCTCACAGACTGACATGTTAAATCTACGAGACCATATGATGTATATTTCATACTAACTGTGCTGAAATCTTCACAGCCTGACTAAGAAGCTCTTTCTCCTCCAAAATATGATTCTTTATCATTTAGTCAGATTTTAGAAAGTGGGTCAATCCGATAACTCTTCAACCACCCCGCTATAATATATGAACAGTGCTGAAATGTTCTCAGCCCGAACAAGACGCTCTTCTCTCATAAAACCTGATTCTTATTCATTTAACCTAAGATCGTCGGCTTGTGAAATTTTCAGCCTACCATCGTATACTATATACAAAAATGAGATGTTCTCAGCCCGGCCTTGCTTAACGTTCTTTTGCTAGATTTCTTGATCATCATTAGTTATATTTTAAGAACTAGACATTCCCTATCTCCATCGTGTGTAATATATCTAATACACTATTTGGTGTTGGGGGGGGGGGTGCTGAAAAATATGTATAAGTCATGTTGTGAATGATTTCACGTATTAATGGCGATAATGACACTAAGATACAAGGAGGTACTGAAAGAGAAAAGAAAAATTAGAAAGTGGTGGAAAAGGACAGCAAAAAAAAGGGCTTCAGGAAGATAGAAGATGAGGATTAACGTTGCATTTAAATTTTTGAAGATCCTAGTAGAAAGAAACCAGAAGAGAATTCTACAGGCGACAAGTGAGAGAAAAAAAACTATTAGAATAGAACTTACAGTTACAACTAGCTATTTCATCAATAAAACGATGATACCTAATTGCCACTCGAGTAGTATGCTTAATTTCATGCAGTCGAGGTATCAAAAAGGAGAGTTCATTAGAACAATTGCCATGACAATATTCATAATAAAATCACAGGGAAACCATATCACGGCGATGGGAAAATCACAGAAATCGAAATGTCAGATCAGGAGCTATACAATTACAGGAGCTTCTTTGAATTTTGTCGGGAATCCCGAGATATATACAGCAGGATCATTAGACTAGATATGATAACAATGCTCAATACACGTATGAATGGTAGATTTATAAACGTGTTGGGTGGATTCTGGCGAGAAAAATAGTCTGGCACGTCACATTAACCGACTTTCATAGAAACAGTTCTAGCAATTGATTCAATAAATGTCAGGGGAAAACGTGAAACCAAAATAGGAGCAAAAATTTACTTTCCTGGAGGCTCGCACCAGCCGCACTGACGGAAGTCAAAAATAGATCTCTATGTTGCCTAAGTTTTGGTGGCGTTAAAATTTACAAACCATTTTTTGCTCCATTTAACAACTGATTGGAGATCATTTTCGTGATTAGCTGCCTGTTTGACTTCATTGAACCTATTGAACTTGCTATTAAGACAGGAGTAAATAATAGTGCGATCAGTGTAAATATTGAGTTATGAGCTGAAAATATCATATTTCCAAGGATAGAGCTGTGAGGGACCCCGCATTAATATGAACGGATCTAGAAGAGTGGCCATTTTAAATGTTACTTAGTATACGATTTGTTAAAAAAGTTTGGATCAAGTAAAATATTTGATCATAGCCCTTGAACTTGTGAAGAAGGTCAGCATTCCAAACACTGTCAATACGTCTTCATTTTTACCTAAAGCTTCGGTAATAACCATTAATACATCGTCAGCTGTCCTGGAGAAGCGAAAGATATATTGTTTATCGACAAGAACGGGCGAGAAGTGAGATGCTTAACCAATTCTGAGTTGATTAGGATCTCTAGTATTAGGAAAATTAAATGTTAAAATATGAAATGATTGTTGATCGTTTAGACATGGCTGGTGCTACACTTTAAAAACTTAACAAGCAGATAAAGCATTTTCTACTTGTTAATTTATTGATTAAATAGACTAACATAATCAGTATAGGAGAGAAGCTTTCTCACTCCTGCTCCCTTCTCCCTATTGTTGCTTTCTATTTATCTCTCCTTCTTCTTCTCTTCTGTCTCTCTCTTACCCCTCCCCCTCTCTCTCAATACGTTTTAATTTTATTTACAAGATAAATAAAATAAAACAGACCAAAGTAAAGTGTTTTGCACATAGACATACACCGTTTTTTTAACCAATTCACTCCGAGCAAGGCGATAATGCCACTAAGACACAAGGGGCTACTGGAAGTGAGAGAGAATGAAAAGAATTTAGAAGGAACTGGAACCCCAGTCAAAAACAGGAAACAAAGAATAAATCTCTACTCCTGCTCAAAAGACCGGGGAGGTGTGTGAACTGAACGATAAGCGAATCTATCTTTGTTAATGAAAGAGAATTGAGATGAAGAAATGATAGTCATTGTGTGGACAAAGCAAAGATTAATTATATTTTTATATTATGGACTTAATGTGATGAAATGTAGACCAAAAATAACACTTGTCTTTGAGATGAGTTATTGTCATTCAATTTTCTGCAAATTGAACACATTCTTTTTATTTATGCTGCAACGTTCTTCAGTTCTAATTAACAAAGAAAGGGATAAATATTGTGTATTCTGTCTCTAATTTTCAAAAAAGTGGACACTGAAAACTTTTCCACATACCAAATAAAAGAGTAATTCATTATGTCAGGTTCATTCCTCGCATAAGAAACAATCATCATAATAAGCAACTTTATTAAATATAGGTCAGTTATATATTTATTATGTCCTGGTAATATGAGCAAGGACGAATTTTCAGGGAAAATGGAAACAAAAAAGGATACTTATACTTAACATCAGTAAGAGACAGTTGAGGTTTCTAGAGCACATAAGGGAAAAGAGGGCTTGGAAAATTTGATACTCAAGGGGAGAGATTGAAGGCAAGAGGCACAGAGGGAAAACAAACATAACATATTTAGTGAGCTTGAGTTAATGGATAGCGGAACAGTGTTTAAGAGAAAATAGAAAATGTCAATATTTTGTAAGAGCTAAAAAGGACAGGAAATTGTGATGAGCCATGATCGTCTACGTCCTGAAGGGACACGGCACATAAAAAGAACAAAAAGTGATCGTCCGTTTTAAACGAATTATCTGTGTACCCTACTATGGGAGTGACTTTGCCAAAAAATTACCATTTTAATAAATGAAGGAGCGTCACTTAGTGACTGACAATTTCGATGTACGTGACACAGCTGGGCGTGGGACCTATAGGATTTTTCAATTCAAAAAGAAAATGGAAAAGAACAACTCCGGAAATAAAAATAGAATTTAGAGAGAGTGTAAGTATGAGAGTGGGGGACGAATGTTAGTTCTAAAGAGAGGGGTAACATACGAGAGAATTTGGGAGATTAAAACTTAACAGAGAGGGTTTTTTTAAAACTATGTGTGAGTGGAAGGGGGAAAATGAATGTTGTCGGATGTCAAATACATTAAAGATACATTTCGTGGTGACATACACATACCATGGACGATCTAATGTTAAAGATCAGAATAAGAAGGAGGGAGAGGTAAGGAAAGAAGTGGTGGGGGAGAAAGATGGGGCGGGTGAAATTAAAATTGAAAGGGACGCTGTGTAATTGAGAAAATTTGACAAAAATAATATCGACTACAGGTTACAAATCAAATATAAACATATAAAGAATAAATATGACGATTATCTAATCTAACAAGGACCTATATTTTTATGTTCAAAACACATGCAAATACACATACACAATAACTTATACACGTATATACATACACATAGGCGTGTACCTTCATACACACATACATATACCCATGTACACATATACACATATATCCACATATCCACACAAATACACACATACATATACATATACACACACATATACACATATACATATATCTGATTCAATA
Organism: Acanthosepion lycidas; assembly: GCA_963932145.1. Taxonomy (NCBI): domain Eukaryota; kingdom Metazoa; phylum Mollusca; class Cephalopoda; order Sepiida; family Sepiidae; genus Acanthosepion; species Acanthosepion lycidas. The sequence continues at coordinate 33,363,943 of OZ010616.1, forward strand.
TCTAGCTCTATCTCTGATACTAAGCGCTTTCTAATAAGTACCGCGCATATAATATACAAATAATTACACCTACATATATACACACATATACACATACACATATACACACACCTTTAAACCCTTCCATAAAGTTGATCAAACACCTCTATACATCAACGTCTACTCTAACCACCCTAAACATGTGATAGACCACATCCCCAAAACTGTGAATACGAGAATAAATAAGCTATCTTCTAGCCAAAAAATCTTTAATGATAATAAATTTATATACAATCAGGCCCTCAAAAATAGTGGTTTTAGACAAGAATTAAACTTTAACGGAGAACTTGTAAATCAGAATAATAACAGAACTAAAAATAGAAAGAGGAAGGTAATATGGTTCAACCCACCATATTGCAAGCTTTCTAACATTGATATAGGAAGGTTTTTTTTCTGAAATTAATTGATAAACATTTTCACAGTAAACATCCATTACGTAAAATTTTCAATAGGAAGACTCTGAAAATTAGTTACTCATGCGTTAGAAATATAGAGAAAATCATATCTTCCCATAATTGTAGAATACTTAGAAACTACCATAGTAATGTAACTCAATCGAGTATCCCTACCTGCAATTGTAGGAATAAAGATCATTGTCCAATCGGGGGTAAATGTAACTATGAAAATGTAATATACGAGGGAAAATATAAACGAGAAAAAAAAATATATAGGTATATCCGCCGGTGATTGGAAGCAGCGTCTATACAACCATAGACGCTCTTTTAGATATAGATGCCTCAGAAGTCAAACTTCCTTGTCCAAACACTACTGGGATCTGGTGGATAAGGGATTAACCCAACTTTTGAAATGGAGATACTTATCAAGAGCCAGAACACCTAATAACTTCCGCGATCGGTGTGATGTGTGCATGGCGGAAACATTTTTTTTTTATTATCAAAGATAAGAATCAAGATGAACTGCTAAATCTTCGTAATGAGATATTTTCTAAATGTGGACATAAGAAACGATTCAAAACATAAACACCGTTTTGTAACATTTTGTCACTTATGTCAGTTCCATCTTGGTTCAAAACATCGGGCATGATACTTTAACGGAATGACTATTATGTTTATTTTGTTTATCTCTATATAGATCATTGTGTATGTTTATGTGATGCGCTATGTATTTAATTTTTTTTTACTCCCAAATTGTTGAAATTTTACTTATTTAGATTTTAAATTCTAATTTATATGTATGTATATGTATGTATGTATGTATGTAGGTATATGTGTATATGTGTGTGTATGCATGTATATGTGTATGTGTATGTATATATGTATGTATGTACTTAGCTGCGTGTGTATGTGGGTATATATTTAGCTGTGTGTGTATAGGTATATGTATGTATATGTATGGATGTATATGCATGCGTATGTGTGTATATGTATATTCGTGTATAGGTATATGTAGATGGATGTATATGTAGAGATGTGTGTGTATATATATATATATATATATATATATATATATGCGTGTATGTTTTGGTACGTATGTACCCATATATATATGTATATGGGTGTATATGTACGTATATATGTATGTATGTATGTATAGCTAGACGGATAGATACAGGGATACATTGTTTATTTATTTAAATGGGTGTATGTAATTGTAGAGAAATGTAGGGTTTCAGGTATATATATTTATGCGCACGTATGCGTATGTTCGTATGTATATATGTGGGTAAATGTGTAAGGACTGGATGCCTATGGATGTATGTGTGTATATGTAGGTATGTGTGTGTGCATTTTTGTATGTATATATATATATATATATATATATATATATATATATATATATATATATGTATTTGTGTGTGTGTGTATGTATATATGTATATGTATATATGTGTATATGTGTGCATGTGTATGTATTTATGTATATGCATGTGGAAAATGTGTGTATATGGGTATAGGTGGATATATGTGTATGTATGTGTATGTATGTATGTGTATATATATATATATATATATATATATGTATATGTGTGTATGTATATATATGTATATGTGTGTGTATGTGTGTATGTGTATATATATATGTATATATGGGTATGTACATGTATGTATGTGTGTATGTGTGTGTGTGTGTATATATATATATATATATATATATATATATATATATATGTGTGTGTGTGTGTGTGTGTGTGTATGTATGTATGTGTGTATATGTGTATGTGTATATACTTACAAATTCATGACGGTTGTCTTCGAGTATAGAATCCAGAGGTTGGCAGTGAATATTTCGGAGACAGTAGGAAAGCGTAGTTCAGGTTCGCAGTGGATATCGCAGCAAAGAAGCAGAGCGTAGTACTTCCTTCTGTTCATTTTCGCCTGGTCAAGTTGGCACTGGTCCTTCCGTAGGGTAAACAAAGATGGCCGCCTTTATACACGACGGATACAATGTCCTGCGGCTTCTGATTCGTTAACCTTCTATTGATAGACTATAAAGGAAGTTAAGTCATTTGGATTGTCCCACTAGTACTATATATACTCCTCACTAGTTATATATAATATACTGGTGTGTTGTTTTTTGAGTATTGGACAAGCGTTGGACGATTGCTACGCAGTGTTGAGTTTTTGACTTTTATTTTCTTACAAACCTTTTTTTTGGGCTTTTATCAGTTTTGATTTTTACTTGATTTGTTGTTATATATTTGTGCATATTTGCCTTTATGTTTTCCCTTTTGTTGATTTCCTTTATTACTTGTTCCCTCCTTACCGTGTTTGTTTAAATTTTCCTTTTATTTTGAACTGTTTGTCTTTGGTTGTCCCCATTTTTCTTTCCCTTATATTTGGTTCATGTAGAATAGTTGAAAAAAGAAACGGTTGATCTCAGCCAAATATGGCTGAAGACACAAATATCTCACCGCCGGTGTCTCCCGACAAAAATGTATGGAGAGGAAACAGGCTGGTAGAAAGAAATGCCGAGTACTACGTTACTCAAAGAAAGAAATTCGAGGAATCCTTCAAGGGAAATGAATTTCTGACAATACCAGAGACACTAAATGCGGTTGACATACGCACAATTTCCCTGCTGACATCTGATATTAAATCTCGGAAATTAATCGGAGTCAGCAGGGAAGCAATGGAAGAAGCCTTAAAAGTGCTGAGCATTAAGCCACAAGTACTAGCGAGGAGGAGTAATGCTTTGTGGGATATCCTCCTGCCAACCGAGCAACAAGCTAAAGATCTGGCAGGTAGCATCTTAAATGCCAAAAATTTGCGTATCCAGACGGAATATGGGCACAAGGAGAATAAGAATTACTATCCATGGTGTGCCAGCCGATATCTGCGTAGATAGAATGGGTGGCTTTTTTTCGGCGTATGGACAGGTGCATGATGTGAAGGTCCTAAGGAGCAAGACAGGGATAGCGACAGGGGACCTGGAGCTATCCATTACGGTGGATCGAGACAATTTCAGAGTCATTCCGAATGTTCTCGTCTGCCGTAAGAAGCGCATGTTGGTGGTGGTGGAAGGCAGGAAGCCCTGTTGCTGGGCATGTGGAGCCGTGGGACACATGGCCAAGGAGTGTCCTGGGAAGAGTAATCAACCACCACCCCAACCAGCTACAACAAAGATAGTAGCAGCAGCAGCAAAGACAGCAGCAGCAGCAGCAACAACAGCAGCAGTGATTGAGGGGACTCCTTCAAAGAACAATGACGGAGAGTGGAAGGAGGTTAAAAGCCGAAAGGCCACAAAGACATCGACCCCCTCAAAACAAGGAGTACAAGGTGAAAAGAAGCAGCCCCAAAAGGAGATACAGTTGCAAAAAGAGAGGCAGCAGCTCAAGCAGGTGCAGCCGCAAAAAGAGGGGCATCAGAAAAAGCAGACGCAGCCTCAAAAAGAGGCGCAGACGCATAAAGAGACGCAGCAGCAGCACCAAAAACAGCAGCCACAGAGTGACGAACAGCAGCTTGACACATCAATGGAGGTGGACAAAATGCCTCCTCTTCGGCTGACAACCTTAAAGAGGTCGAGAGAAGAAGAGGAGGAGGAGTCTACACATGGACGCTCTAGACATGGTAGGGAGGAGGCAGTCGTAGATAGAACCAGGAGGCACTCAGTCCCTGGCTCGCCAAGTAGAGCTGAAAAAGCAACCTCCAAGAGCAGAAATTCTTTTCTTCTCCTACTTGTCTTCCCTTCCCCCTCCAACTCTTCCCGTAGTTCAATGGACACCCCCCACACACATCTACTTCTTCCCCTCCTCACCTTCAAGGGAGAAGAAGAAAAAGAAACTTTTCCCAGGCCCAGATGATATCTGCAAGGTAGATAAAGAGGAGTTTAAAAAGAGACTATCCAAACATAAAAAGGCCCTTTTAGGACTCCTGGTCAAAATGGGCACTGTAGACGGAAAGTCGGTAGAGGACCCCCGGAATTTCCCTCACGACCCCGGAGTGACTACCCTAATGAGAGAGACCGGAGGCCACCTCAAAGTATGGAAACATTTATATGAGGCCAAAGAGGCTTACCCTGAAATAAGGGTGTTGTAGTTGGAGAATGCCAACTTAAAGAAATTGAATCATTTTTGCTCAGGGAGGGTCTCGGTGTTACTCCATCCCTCACTATATAGGGAAGTTAAGCTAACGTACCCCACGGACGTCGGCGGTATTGTCACAGAAGGACGGATGACGTCGGAGTTAGGCGTAGGGAGCCTGGGACAATCCGTCGGGGTCCTGTCACCCGCAGATTTCCGCCCCGTATGTGAGTAGGTTTTTGCTCTTACTCTTTTTCTCTTTGCAGGCCTAGAAGATGGAAATAAAGATAGCTACGTTGAATGTGAGGGGCTTAAGGGATCGGGGTAAGGCGGCCCTCCTGCTCCGAGACCTTCTGTCCCTTGATGTGGATGTTGCCGCGATCGAAAAGACCCATTTTGTTTGCAGTTCCGATGCGTGTGTGCTGGAGGATGACTTTGTCGTCTATTCAGCATATGGGGACCGTTCTGCCAGAGGAGTTTCTTTGCTTGTCAGTCGTACTCTTGATGCGAAGGTGGACCTTGTGCATACCGATGCCGAGGGCCGGTTGATCGTGGCCGATATTGCCATGAAAAGTGGTTCGTTCCGAGTCGTTGCGGTTTATGCGCCCAACAACCGGGAGGAGCGGGTCTCGTTTTTTCGGCGGTTGGGGCCGTTCCTAGTGGATCCAACGCGCCTAGTTTTAATGGGGGACTGGAATGCCATCCTGGACCCCAAGTTAGACAGGGGGCGGGGAGCTAGCGGGAGAAGGGGCGATCGTAGCCTGGTTGATCTGATCGACGATTATGGTCTCGTCGATAGTTACCGGGTCGATCATCCCGGGGGCAAAATGTAGACGTGGGCTCTTGATTGGTCTTTTGACAAGGTAGTTAGCTACCTTGACAGAATGTTAGTTAGAAGAGCCGACATAGATCTACTAGATTGCCCTACATTCCACTGGGTAGGCTATTCGGACCACAAACTCGTTTGTACACGGGTGGCGTTAGACAATATGTCTAGAATGGCTGGGTACTGGAAGTTCAATCTGTTCTTACTGGAAAGGAAGGACTTCCGGGAACAGCTAATTAGACTAGTGCAGCGGGAGCTAGTGGGGGCGGTTATCGGGAATAAGTGGTGGGAACACCTTAAGTGTAGGATTAAGTCTTTCACCACTGATTTCAGTAAACAGCTCGCTCTAGATAGAGCTGATAAGGTGAAGACACTTAAGTCTAGTTATTCCCGGGCGGTGGCTGGGGGGATCCCCTAGAGATAGCCTTAGCTAAGGAGGCCCTGGATCGTTCGAATAGCGAGCGGTACATGGGCCAGGTAATTAGACATAAGTTAAGCAAGATGTCATCCGAAGCTGTGAATTTGGGCGCAGATCTGCGCAGGGAAGAGGTCCGTCGAGGTGGCGATCGTTACATTCGTGAGGTCATATCCCCGGAGGGGCGTACTCTTCGGGCGACTGATGACATGTGCGAGGCGTTTCGGCGCCATTTCGAGAGCCGGTTTACCAAGGAGCCTTGTCTCCGTGAGGAGGAGTTTCGCAGCTATTTGGCTGACTTTCCTCGGCTTTCGCCGACTGAAGCGGCTAGCTGCGAGGGAGAGATTACGGAGGGCGAAGTCTACGCGGTATTGAAGAAGGTCGGCAGAGGCAAGTCGCCCGGTCTGGATGGTTTGCCCTATGAATTGTACTTGAGGCTGTCGCACATCTTTGTTCCAATTTTGACTGCAGTGTTCAACAACTGGTTTCGGTCGGGGTCCATCCCCAACCGGATCACCAGGGGCGTGATCACTCTGTTGAAAAAGGGCAAAGGTGGTGGGGGAAGCTAGATGATTACAGGCCCATAACTCTGCTAAACACAGAGTTAAAGATTATGGCCAAGATCCTGCAGGAGCGTTTGCAGTCAGTTGCCGAGTCTCTGTTGGGACCTGAGCAGACTTGTTCTGTGAGGGGCCAAACAATTCAGAGCAACCTGCATCTGATCCGCACGATCATAGAGACTGTAAAAGACGACGAAGAAGCCGCGCTGATCAATTTGAATCAGTCCAAGGTATTTGATAGGGTCGACCATCGCTACCTTGCTACTGTCCTGCAGGCCGCTGGATTCGCACCCAACTTCTGCCGCTGGATTAGCCTCTTGTATCGCTCCCCCAGTGCTGTGGTACAGGTGAACGGAAGGCTGTCGGACACGTTCGTGCTGTCTAGGTCGGTTCGTCAGGGTTGTCCGCGGTCGCCTCTCCTTTATGCTTTGGCGTTGGAGCCTCTCCTTCGCCGGCTGAAGGACGAGACCGGCAGTCCGGCCCTACGTGGAATTGCCGTTCCTGGGGGGGGGGGCTCGAGCCAGGGTTTCCGCGTACGCCGATGACGTATCTGCTTTCGTGTCGTCCCGCAGCGATATTGAGGCGGTACAGAAGATGACAGGGGCCTAGATAAACCGCGACAAGTCGTCCGGCTTGCGGTTAGGTGCCTCGAAGAGGATCGCTCTTCCGGGCCGCTTCGGTTGGACGGACGGTCCTGTCCGCATTCTTGGAGTGTGGTTTGGGCCCGACCTCCAGCTGGAGAAGAATTTGTCTGAAGGTCGATTCTGCCGGTCAGACAGCGGTTGTCCGTGAAGGGCAGGGCGGAGGTGTGTGCTACATACATTTTCCCCCTGATTCTTTATCGATTGTCCGTACTTACTCTCTGTGAGACCCATTGGAAGGCGCTCGAGCAATCGCTATCCTCCATTTTATAGAGGGGACGCGTGAATAGGGTCGACAGACGAGTCTGCACTAAACGTCCGTGTCATGGGGGTTGGGAATGCCGGACCTGTTGAGTCACATCCGTGCCTCTAGGTTGGCTTTCCTACGCCGGGCATTGACTGGAAGAGATTCGATTCTGGAGGGGATTGTTAGGGACGCGTTTCCTGGCCTTACCATCAGTCCCCCCATCTCGCGGGTTGAGCGCGGTCGTAAACCCCGGGATCAATCAGTTTTCCTTCGCGAGTGTCGGTCGGCCTTGAGGGCCGTTCCCCGGTCCAGTGACCTTTCTGGACCTAGGAAGGTCTTCTATCGTGAATTAGTGGAGAGGCCCGCGAAGGATCCCCTACGAGATACGGTAATTGTTGTTCCTGGCTTGTATCCCGGCCGTTCTTTGATTATGATCCAAGTCGAGATTCCCATCCTCCCCAGTTTGTTTTGACCCCCTCTTTTCATCTTGACTGGGTCAGTTTTATATTTTCCCATTCCAGCCTAATATTTTATATTTTTTCCCACTCCCTTAGCGAGAGCGTCTCTTGATTTTGTCCCCTGGGCAAAATACAGCGGCCTCTCTATTTTGAGGGTTGGACGGTCCCTACTAACATCTGTTAAGTTTAGTTTGCTTTTTGTGTTACTTTTTAGTTGATTATTGGGTTCATCCCCCTCCCACATCAATGCATCATTATTAGAATTTTATGTATAGCATTTATATGATCATCAAATTTTTATGGATTGAGGCGCGTTTTGCTAGGATCCCATTGAGAGAATGTGGTATTATGGTGGTTGGAGGTTTGTTTGGTGATGGACGAGTTCTTGTGGTGAATGGGTAAATTGTAATGTATGAATGGGTCGTGAATCAGATTAGCTAGGTATAAGATAGTTAGTGTTGACCAGCCTCTACCCCTCCCCTTTTCGGCCTTGTGCCAAAATTATGTATAAAATCATAATATATCTCCTAGTACTATATATACCCCAAAAAACCGTAACATATATGTGAGTATATATGTAGGTGTAATTATTTGTATATTATATGCGCAGTACTTATTAGAAAGCGCTTAGTATCAGAGATAGAGCTAGATATTGAATCAGATATATGTATATGTGTATATGTGTGTGTGTATGTATATGTATGTGTGTATTTGTGTGGATATGTGGATATATGTGTATATGTGTACATGGGTATATGTATGTGTGTATGAAGGTACACGCCTATGTGTATGTATATACGTGTATAAGTTATTGTGTATGTGTATTTGCATGTGTTTTGAACATAAAAATATAGGTCGTTGCTAGATTAGATAATCGTCATATTTATTCTTTATATGTTTATATTTTATTTGTAACCTGCAGTCGATATTATTTTTGTCAAATTTTCTCAATTACACAGCGTCCCTTTCAATTTTAATTTCACCCGCCCCATCTTTCTCCCCCACCACTTCTTTCCTTACCTCTCCCTCCTTCTTATTCTGATCTTTAACATTAGATCGTCCATGGTATGTGTATGTCACCACGAAATGTATCTTTAATGTATTTGACATCCGACAACATTCATTTTTCCCCTTCCACTCACACCTAGTTAAAAAAAAACCCTCTCTGTTAAGTTTTAATCTCCCAAATTCTCTCGTATGTTACCCCTCTCTTTAGAACTAAAATTCGTCTCACACTCTCATACTTATACTGTCTCTAAATTCTATTTTTATTTCCGGATTTCTTCTTTTCCGTTTTCTTTTTGAATTTGTAGGTCTGATGAATTGGATCGTATTTACGATTCCAATGGAATAAATTATGACCATGGAATATTAGTGTTTAAGCCTTTTTATTATATCCTTACTCTCTCCTGGACATTGTGTTCTACCTGGATTCTATCCTCTCGGATTTTTTTTATTAAAAAATATACATGTGTGTATATGCACCTGTGGATTTTGCATATATATGTATATTTACCACTAATATTATCTATCTATCTATCTATCTATCTATCTATCTATATATATATATATATATATATATATATATATATATATATGTATGTATGTATGTATGTATACACACTCTTGTGCAAATTAATTGAAACGAATAATTCTGTTATTTACTTTTTATCTTATTTTTCCAATGTTTCATGACCCAGTGCACATATTAGTACTTCGTGTGTCCATTCCACGAAGCTTTTCCTTACAGATTGACCACATATTCTCGACTGGATTTAAATCAGTAGTTTTTCCAGGCCAGTCTATAGTACTTTCATTTGTTTACTGGTAAGGCTTGCCAATGTGTTCGTGCAGTTTTACAAATTTTTGTACGCTTCATTGGGGTAACGTTCATCGCAGACAATGGCCGTAGTTGAAACAAATCTGATGCAATAACGGAAATAACTGTCATCCAGTAGGTCTAAAACTGACCGTATGGTGAAAGAAAGGAAACTAAAACAGTTGTTTCAATTAATTTGCACAAGGGTGTGTATATATATATATATATACAACATCATCACTTGATAAGACACCGAAGGTGTTGAAACAAAATGGCTATTTTTGTAGTGATTTTATAACATATTTATGTTATAATTTTTTTTTAAATAAATAATTATATATATATATATATATAACGTCATCCACAGACAGACTGTTTCGCAGCTCATCAGAGAATCCGGTTGATGTTTAAAAACCAATACCTATTCCCTAGAGAGCTCAACTGGAATTAACTTTTATTTCAGGAGCCAATATAACGTCATCCACAGACAGACTCTTTCACAGCTCATCAGTGTGGCTAGCCTCTAGCTAGGATCGAAACTCGACTGAATTGGTGTCAGTCGGAGATTCTACCACCAAGCCGTCAGGGATGTAGGTGGATTTTTAGCGTATTTATTTTTAGAAACACGCCCAGTGACTGACAGTGACTCAATTCGCTATGCGAAGAGTCTCGTTATATTAGCTATAATAGTCACTGTTTTACAAACCCATACCTATTCCCTAGAGAGCTCAACTGGAATTAACTTTTATTTCAGGAGCCAATATAACGTCATCCACAGCCAGACTGTTTCGCTGTTTCACAGCTCATCAGTGTGGCTAGACATCCGGTTACCTCTAGCTAGGATCGAAACCCGACTGAATTGGTGTCAGACACTCCCAAATATGTTTACCCACATATACATCCACCCAGATGTAACACGTATTAGAGTCTTTTTATCATACTTGTACATGCATGTACACATATGCCCATCGATATAAAGCCATGCATACACACATATACATCTGCGGATACATATTATATAGGCTTTTTTCTTTTTTGTATATGTATACCTGTACACGCATATTCATACATAGCACTATTCATATATATCTTTACACGCTTATATATGCACATATGCGGCCCCCATATAAACATGCACACACATTCGTGAAATCATAAAATATATCGATAAGAGATATTTTTATATATACACATGTGCATATGCACATACACATACACATGCATACATATTTGAAGCATTGGGATTTGTAGATTTTTAAATCAACCTATTCCCATTAGGCCCCTGTTCCTCTCCTACAACTTGTATACCTCATTATTATTGCTTTTACGATAATCGGTGAAATAACCTATGACCTATTACTGTTGAAGACTGCGAGATCAGTGCACTTTCAATGCATTTTCTTCTCGGTGAGTATTGTTCTCGCCTGATCGGAATGTCATTTTTAAATCAAAACTGTGGTCAAGTGTATTACGGTGAACAACCAGTGCACTTAGATTGTTGTTAAGCAGAATATTTCTGCACTATTCCTATAGTCTTCTTTAGGGGCCAAAGAGAACACACATTTTCTCCAGTGTCGAAATGCGTGTTTGATAAAAAAAAAATGTTCTACTTTGTCTCATCATCTTCCCTTTTGTTTCAGATATTATATATCCTACAAACACACACACACACACGCACTGATATATATATATATATATATATATATATATATATATATATATATATATATATATATATATAATATAGTCCAGTAGAAAAGTTTTTGCGTTTAAATTCAAGGTAGGGGTGGGAGTTAAATATTAATCACTTATATTAAAGCCTATATTCCATGACACGCTTTAATGTTTAATAATTCCTATTATAACCTATTCCTAATATGTATAATATATTATACAACTGGTAAATGATTAAATCTGAAATATTTCAAGCTTTTTTTCCGAGGTCTGTATGCCGCTAATTGTGATTTAGTTGCCCAAGCATAAAAGAAATGTAAGCTCTGATGGATAGGCTTTCACGTACCTGGAAAACTATTGGCTTCATCATCAGCCTAGACAAGACAGTGGTCATGTTTCAACCTACTCCCAGTTCACCTTACAACGAACCATCAATATTTGTGAATTAACACGTAGTACAGAAATTCAAATACAAAAGAGAAATTCAAATACTTTGGAAGCACTATGAATAGATACTGCACTCTATATGATGAAGTATTTGCTCGTATGAAAAATGAAACTGATGCTACTACAGCTTTAAAAGATTGAATCTGATCTAAGAGAGGACAAGAAGTGAACAAAGATTATCTACAATGCCAGTGTACTGATGTGTCTGATGTACTCACGTGAAACATGGGCTGTATATCGCTGCCACTGGAGAGATTCCACTAACGATGCTTAAGATAGATTATTCGTATTCACTGGATATCTCACCCACCAGATACCGTGGTCCTCGAAAAGGCCAATGCAGTTAATATCGAAGCGCCTATTTATTACTACAGGCTTCACTTGGCATGCCATGTTACCCTGCTTGATGATGGCAGAATGGCCAAAAAAATACTTTACGGAAAGTTGCTCTACATTACTCGACCTCAACATAACCTAGAGATGTGATTCAAAGACTACTTCAAAAAGACTTTTGCAGCCTACCATGTAGATGACCGTGAATGGAAAACTGCTGCCTCTGACCGAAATACGGAGGGATGTACAATTCCCGGAAGGACAAATATCTCGCAAGAACGTTCAATAAATAGGACAAATGTCAAGCGTTAAGCTAGGAAAGGGGAATAATTGCTCCAGCAAACTAGCATTTTACATGTGATGAACGTAGCAGAGTGTTCCTTTTCAATGCAGGCCTCGTTAGCCACAAGAAGAGATATATTGGTAAACCTTTCACAAATTATAATCAGTGATACACTGGGATTAACTTCACATGCAAAGTTTATCAGAAAATCTAGAGAAACCGTTCCGACCACAGACGTCACATGGAAACGCACGAGAAGACTAAAGAGAATTATCAAAAAAGGCCTAACTTTATACACAACTTAGATTTCAACATCTGCATAGGTATAAGTCACTTGCTTGCTTCTAGAGTCATTGTCGTTCTCATGCGTAATAAAAATATTGATCAAACAAGTCGGTGATGGTCATATTTATTTAACAAGCTGACAGTTATTGTATATGAGGCTGGGTCGAAGAGTCATATATGTGCATATTGTTGGGCGGTGATTAGTAAAGCGATGCTATTTTTCTAAGAAAAATACAGGATGTCCATAAAGTCTGTGTGCAATTTAAAATGCTTAAGTATTTTAAATTACGCACAGACTTTAAGAACACCCTGTGTGTGTGTGTGTGTGTGTGTGTGTGTGTGTATATATATATATATATATATATATATATATATATATATATATATATATATATATATATATATATATATATATATATATATATATGTATGTATGCATGCATGCAGTCAGTATGGGTGCTAGGAAGCGTACAGACCATATGATTCAGGTTCGAATCTTACCATAGTCGATTTGTCAAGGTGATTTCTTGATAATAACCCAGTGTGAGATACTATACATCTGTAATCATACCGCGGGTAGAACCAAGCCATATGAGTGGAATTCAGCTTATGAAATTGTACAGAAGCTATCGGTGTTTGTGGCAGAACGAATTCACAAGTTCTGGCCTTCTTTAACCGCTCTTTATACGCTCTCCCGAACACTAGCATAATTGCAATGTAAACTACAGGTATTCTTGATAAAACACAAATATGCCTTTGCAAGTGTCTTCAAAGGGGATTAGCTAGCCACCCGATCGGATTGACACATCCGGAAACCAGTAACTGACTATTGTGGGCGCATATATTCAGTAAAAACAGTCAGTCACTTCATCATAAAATCATATGTATTTTATTACTTTTATTATTTAATAACTACGAAAATACTTATTTAAATACTTATAAACGTAATTACACAAAAATCTTCCTACATTCGTACGCATTCATACTTAGGAACGTACACACATGTACGCATACACACATAAATATATTTGTATACTTTTTCTTATAGTATAAAATATATGCATATATAAACGGAGGATAATATAGAGAGGGCAGTTTTCACTTCTTTATATGTTTTAAGAAGAGGTTCATCAAGATGTTTTTGTAGCTCCACAACAGATGGTTATCAGATGAGGCAAGAACAAGATCTAAAGAATAAAGTGAATGGTTTATTGTTTTCCACTAGCCGAAGTCTTCAATCTTTTCAGATGGGATTTTTTGCTGTATGAGATCATGTATTATGACGGAACGCCACACCTTTGCAACTGATGAAACTTGGCCTCTTTGAAGAACATGAACGATTTAACTGCTAGCAATAGATGCCTACTGTGATCCTATCACTGAATGGCAGCAACTCAACTCGAATTGGATCAACACAGCTCTATCAAACACTTACATAAACTTTGCTTGGATGAATGTACATTATGGGTGGTGCTTTAACCTGTTCACTTCCACTGAACCAACGCAGAATTTGCTTTATATTTTTGCAGACATTGCTTTCCTACCTGCAGTCACTAATATATAAAAAAAAATGTTATATTTGGCAGTACACTGTTTTAAGGATGGTTTCTGTCAACATAAAGAGTTCAATTATAAAGTTTAAGCACCTTCCCAAGATGTTGCAGATAACAGTAAAATAGCTAAAATGTATTAAATTCAATATTTGATCAAGTTCATCAATTTGTGATGAGATTATACTGGTCTAAACGGCACTAACTGGGTGAAAGTTGGGATGTTTACAATATGTAAATTAATGGCGTTATCACTAACACAAACGTGATGGCAAAGTCCTTGTCTAACTTATCCGATCCGATCCCATGCAACAGATGCCGATCGTGTATTAGGCTGGTGCAAAAATAATGTCGTTTTCTCACATATGTTACTATGTGAGAAAACGACATTATTTTTGCACCAACCTAATAGAAAGAAAGTAACTGGATCTTGGTAACAAATGTAATAGTATTTATTGTAATATAATTAATTGCAAATCATATATAAGACATTAAAGAATAAAATATACCGAACTGGGAATGAGTAGATACTCAGACAAGTCTTCTTCTATGTGCCGTGTCGTCTCAAGACATTAACGTTAATGGCTCTCCACAACTTCCTGTCCTTTGTAACGATTAATAAATTTGTCTTTTTGTTATCTCCCTTAAACCTTGTTCCGCCATCCATTTAATCAAGCTCACCAGGAAGGTTTTCCTCTGCCAGCCTTGCCTTCAAACTGTTCTGTGACTATGAGATTTTCTAAGCCGTCTTTCCTCATTATATCTATAGAAACCTCAACTGTCTCTTCCTGATGCTAAGTATGTGTCTTTTTTGTTTCTATTTTCACTAAAATTTCGTTGTTTCTCACATATTTGATCCATGGTATTCCCAGTATCCTTCTTAGGATAATATTTCTGTTGCTTCAAGTTTCTTCTTCATCTGTGAAGAGATTGTTAGGCATTGACTCCCATATTGGAAGATTCAGACAAGTACTATTTCAAAATGAACCAAATAAAAGGCAGAACTGAAAATAATCCGGAATTAAAAGAGTGCCGTCTTCCATAAGTAAATCTCCAGATTTTGTGTCTCTTCGCAAACCCAATAAAAATTGGTATAGTTTCATCGAAATTATCTATATTGCACCCACCTGAACTTGCATTTCCATATTACCATTTATTTCTATCCATACATAATTCTTTAAATGGGAAGAATTTAATTTCGCTTGAAATCTGAAAATAAAAAAGACCAGTTCATTATCCAGAAAGATGCCAAATTCAAGAAAGATCGAATCATGAGTCTGACTCAAAGATGGCAAAAGCTAGTTGAAGAAAATATTACATATGTAGTGGAAAAAGCCTATGCACAAATATTTCTATATTGTCTGTGAAATTCACTTAGAATTGCACCGAACTTATGACATAATTCACAGGCTGTTAAAACGTATCTTTACAATTTAAAAAATATATTACAAAAGCAATTGATGAGATCTTAATCAAATTTCTTCTATGTATTCAGTAGTTATCAAAGTTTTTAATCACGTTGCTTTTGTGTATTTCAGGAATCCTGTTCATGAGAAGAGGTACCTTAAATGAACCCCTATCACTTCCAGACAAATCGATTGAAAATGATAGTCCAATTCCTTGGCCATCTCGTTCACTAGATACCACTTCCATAGGTTTCTTTCTATGGAGTTATCTTAAAGATATTGTGTATGGAACAAAGCTACGGGACATCACTGATCTAAAGTAAAATATCATTGATGCCATTGTCACCATTGATGAGGATATGCTACAGCGAACGTAGCAAGAAATCGAGCAGCGTCTTGATATGCATCGTGCAACTAATTGTACCCAGATAGAGGTGTATTAAAAAAATCAATATCTACTCTTCATTTTCTAAAAATTTCCATATATTTCTCTATTTATTTACTTTTGTAATATTTTTTTTAATTGTAAGGAGACTCTATGGATACTCTGTTTAAATATGTACTTTTGTGCATATACATATCGTAATTCTACGACATATATATATATATATATATATATATATATATATATATATATATATATATATATAAATTACCAAAAATACCCACTTATCGTAGAATTACCAACAATAGATCTGTAGTTGAAGGCATACAATTGCGTTGAAAATATTTAGATTTCAGTATTAAATAATACATAGAACCTGAAAGAACTCTTTCATGATATTAATCCATATAATATGCTACAATTTCTTAAATCCAAATGTATTCCCAAATATAACTTCAATAGAACTACACCATAAAACACACATATCACCACTTCTAGTAATTATGTCCACACAAACATGTATATGCACATAATTTGAGTATCATCTACTATTTATTCAATTGTGAAAGCAGAAATAAAATATTTTAATTACTTCAAAGCTTCGAAGAAAATTAAATTTTGGCATTAAATAATCCATAAGCAGTTGATATCGTATTAAACAAATCAATCAATTATATTGAACATATCGATCCTATTTAGGTAAATCTCTTATATGGATGGCTATCAGTTGATGAAAAGCAGTCTGCAATTGCTTATATATATTATATTGTACTCCTACAAGCATGTTTGAATTCCAAGTGTTCCTTTTTCTAGATTACCAATCAATGCTATACAGTTCATTCTGTACTGCTATTTACCCATAACTCGAGAGAGGGGAAGAAAGGGCTATTAGCGTGTAAGTGAATGCAATGAAGTCAACCAGAACATCACACTCGTCTCTCCGATTCCTCAATCCAAGCTTCATTCTTTTAAGGCCTGTTAAAAAATTGATTCTTACAAGAGGTGCATCAAGGCAATTCTATAAAAACAGTCTGTTTTAAAACAGAGGCAGACAAACGATAGGATGTGTAGTCTTTGCTGAGAGTTATATAATAGCAAATAGTAGGTTTTCTTCATAGGAGAACAAAAAAACATTCGATGGGAAGATTATTAGAATAGGAATTATGCAAAGAACTGAAATTCTATCACTGAGATAAATGGTATATGCGCAAAACAGAATCTGTCTTTAGAATTACTTTTAAATTCTCAAAGAGAATTTAACTAATTTATACCTTATTATTAATCCGAGAAATAATTAAAACCATCCAGACAACAGCATTGCTAGGACACATGTTGATACTTAATTTCTAGCAAAAGACACCATGTGTGTATGTGTATGTATGCGTGTGTGTGCATGTGTGCGTGCGGGCGCGCTTGATAGAGATAGATAGATAGATAGACAGGGAGAAGATAGAAAATGCCCAGGAGAATCTGGTAATTACGAAAGATAGGAGGTCAGGAAGTCATTGCGTTTTGCATTAAATATGACACACGCCTCTAAGTAAATATACAGATAATTTTTTTGTCACATACGATCACCTACTCATATATGTGAGATGTTGTTTTGCAAAGAGTGATATAAACAAGTTAAAAATACATTTATCGCGGGACCAGACATCCCAAAGACATCACTGCCTATTTGTTATATCTTTGTATTCATTTTGTTTTTACGAGACGGGTTAAATGAGCGGGGGTGGGGCTGATATGGTGTTTAACAGTATAGATATCTTCCGAAGAGCGTGCTAAATTCTTTACGTTGCGAGCGTCTGGATGCGCATGAATTTAATTGAACATAATTATATGCTCAAGTGCATTTACAAGTTTATTTATTATTACATATATAATTTTTGAATTTATGTTTTTCGTGTAATATTAAAATCAGAAAATAGACTGGGAGAGAAAAAGAAACTATATAGATATCTATGAATATGTATTAACATATATATCTATCTATATACATATTTATATTTTTTGGAAGTGCTATCTGATGATCCAGCGTCCTTTAAAAGGGCTCTGGTGAAATAAATTATTATAATGGTACCTTAAAGTGGTCTGTTTTTTCTTTAATATATATATATATGTCATTATTCAAACAAATATTGTTAAATGTAGTGATTTTACAAGCGTAGCACAAGGCCGAAAGTATGGGGGACCCAGTGAGGATTGAACTCACGACTCAGTTGTAATTGTTCTAGCGAGACAAGCTTGCTAACCATTACACCGTCTCGAGATGCCAAATATTCTTAAATATAACATAAAACGAATGTCTATGATAATGAGCCTTTCCAAGCGTCGTATAATGACTTTCTTCGACGGTGACCATCTCTGTTGTAACGTACATATAACCACTCTGATGATGACTCATGTGATCCAAAAGCTTAGATCGAGGACATTGTCCAAATGTTGAACAGTTTTTGTCTTTACTTCCTTGCAACAAAAGCTATTATATGATGCTGAAAATGCTTCTGACAAAGCATAATAGATATTCATTCTCTGCTATATTTAACAATATTTGTTTGAATATATATATATATATATATATATATATATATATATATATATATATATATATATTAACATTAATACAGCATAATTACATATTAAGATTTTTGTTTGTTTTTTCTGTATATTTTTCTTCATACTGTCGGATCTATATCCATATATTTGCTTACATGCTGTCTAGTAGAAATACAAACCTGAATTTACTTTATAACATGGAAGACTTCAAGCTTGTACGAAAATATAAGGATCTATTGATCTCAGCCTATTCCTGTAAGTAAGGAAAGGATTTATTAACGAACTGTTTAAAATTGTTCCATCGTGTCTGTCTAATATTTTGAAATCATTTTTGATTTATTTTGTAACATGGAAGACTTCAAGCTTGTATGAAAATATAAGAACCTATTGATCTCTGCGTATTCCTATATCAACGGAAGGGATTTCTTGACGAACTGTTTATATGAGAAAATAGTTCAATCGAGTTTGTTTAATATTTTAATATTTTGAAATCATCTTCGAATACGTGACGACGACGTGATCATATTTTAAACGGAACGCTGATCTTATATAAAAATTTCAGTTATCTGTTTGGATTAGTTGTGCTCTTATGTCCATCGTCTTTTTCATGTTGAATTTTATATGTTCTAATATTAATTATGTTTTATGAATATGTCCTGATGATGGTCTAAATTAGAACGAAACGTCCGACATTGACTTTATATTAACATTAATACAGCATAATTACATATTAAGATTTTTGTTTGTTTTTTCTGTATATTTTTCTTCATATATATATATATATATATATATATATATATATATATGTGTATATGTATATATATAATTAAATCTTCCTTGACATACATATTTACCAAAATATGTTTAAAATACTGTTTTTGATATAGAAAAATATATATCATTATCACCTACCATATATATATATATATATATATATATATATATATATATATATATGTGTGTGTGTGTGTGTGTGTGTATATATATATATATATATATATATATATATATATATATATATATATTATAATAAAGAACAGTAATCCGGTTTTCTTATTAATATTTTTCTATTTTTACAAAACAGTGCTCAATAAAGCATAAATATTAGAAAAATATACATCATTATCACACGCACACGATGTGCAAAAGGTTGACCTAGAAGAGAAAATCAAGGCTAGCCCCGTTCACACGAAGCAAGCTCGCTTCTTTTACCCACCTTTCGCTAAAGACTGTCGAATGCAATCGTTTTCTATCCGATCTAATCTTCATCTTGTGCTGATACTCAAAGAATCGAATTAGATCCGAATGAGAAAGACGATTGCCTCGCAAGACTTCCTCCTTTCGCATCGTCCAAATTCGAGCCGTGGCCATCAGCGTCAGAAACACCATCCGTTTCATCCCGGAATACGGGAGTGACACATTGTCACACGCGTATGCGCGATAAATGGACACAAGCTGTTCGGGAGCGAGACGAGCCGTCAGCTCACCGACATGGTCCCATAAGGGGCGGACCTGGGGGCAATAGTAGAAGGCGTGCGTAGCCGTTTCTTCTAAGCCAAGGCCACACCGTTCACAGTCTGGCAAATCCACCAAGCCCCATATGAAAGCCTTGTCGTTGAGAGGCAGCCGATTCTGAGCCAATCGCCAGCTAAGCGAAAACTCAGGGTTACTGAGGTAATCCGCCGCTGGCTTCCAAGACCAGTAGGAGCGATACTCCTCCTCCGACAAGCCGAGCGTATCTCGTAGGGGATCCTTCGCGGGCCTCTCCACTAATTCACGATAGAAGACCTTCCTAGGCCCAGAAAGGTCACTGGACCGGGGAACGGCCCTCAAGGCCGACCGACACTCGCGAAGGAAAACCGATTGATCCCGGGGTTTACGACCGCGCTCAACCCGCGAGATGGGGGGTCTGATGGTAAGGCCAGGAAACGCGTCCCTAACAATCCCATCCAGAATCGGATCTCCTCCAGTCAATGCACGGCGTAGGAAAGCCAACCTAGAGGCACGGATGTGACTCGACAGGTGCGGCATTCCCAGCCCCCCATGACACGGACGTTTAGTGCAGACTCGTCTGTCGACCCGATTCCTGCGTCCCCTTCATAAAATGGAGGATAGCGATTGCACGAGCGCCTTCTTGTGAGTCTTACAGAGAGGAAGTACGGACAATCGATAAAGAATCAGGGGGAAAATGTATGTAGCACACACCTCCGCCCTGCCCTTCACGGACAACCTCCGTCGATTCCAAGTCTGACCGGCGGAATCGACATTTGCTCGTACTTCAGACCAATTCTTCTCCAGCTGGAGGTCAGGCCCAAACCCCACTCCAAGAATGCGGACAGGACCGTCTGTCCAACCGAAGCGTCCCGGGAGAGCGACCCCCTTCCAGGCACTTAACGGCAAGCCGGACGACTTGTCGCGGTTTATTTTGGCCCCTGTCACCTTCTCGTACCGATCAAGCGCCTTCTGTACCACCTCAATGTCGTTGCGGGACGACACGAAAACAGATACGTCATCGGCGTACGCGGAAACCCTGGCTCGAGACCCTCCAGGAACGGCAATTCCACGTAAGACCGGACTGCCGGTCTCGTCCTTCAGCCGGCGAAGGAGAGGCTCCAACGCCAAAGCATAAAGGAGAGGCGACAGCTGACAACCCTGACGAACCGACCTAGACAGCACGAACGCGTCCGACAGCCTTCCGTTCACCTGTACCACCGCACTGGGGGAGTGATACAGGAGGCTAATCCAGCGGCAGAAGTTGGGTGCGAATCCAGCGGCCTGCAGGACAGCAGGAAGGTAGCGATGGTCAACCCTATCAAATGCCTTGGACTGATCTAAATTGATCAGCGCGGCTTCTTCGTCGTCTTTTACAGCCTCTATGATCGTGCGGATCAGATGCAGGTTGCTCTGAATTGTTTGGCCCCTCGCAGAACAAGTCTGCTCAGGTCCCAACAGAGACTCGGCAACTGACTGCAAACGCTCCTGCAGGATCTTGGCCATAATCTTTAACTCTGTGTTTAGCAGAGTTATGGGCCTGTAATCATCTAGCTTCCCCCCACCACCTTTGTCCTTTTTCAACAGAGTGATCACACCCTTGGTGATCCGGTTAGGGATGGACCCCGACCGAAACCAGTTGTTGAACACTGCAGTCAAAATTGGAACAAAGATGTGCGACAGCCTCAAGTACAATTCATAGGGCAAACCATCCAGACCGGGTGACTTGCCTCTGCCGACCTTCTTCAAAACCGCGTAGACATCACCCTCCGTAATCTCTCCCTCGCAGCTAGCCACTTCAGTCGGCGAAAGCCGAGAAAAGTCAGCCAAATAGCTACGAAACTCCTCCTCACGGAGACCAGGCTCCTTGGTAAACCGGTTCTCGAAATGGCACCGAAACGCTCCGCATATGTCGTCAGTGGCCCGAAGAGTACGCCCCTCCGGAGATTTGACTTCACGAATGTAACGATCGCCACCTCGACGTACCTCTTCCCTGCGCAGATCTGCGCCCAAGTTCACGGCTTCGGAAGAAATCTTGCTTAATTTATGTCTAATTACCTGACCCATGTACCGCTCGCTATTCGATCGATCCAGGGCCTCCTTAGCTAAGGCTATCTCTAGGGGAACCCCCCAGCCACCGCCCGGGAATAACTAGCTTTAAGCGTCTTCACCTTTTCAGCTCTATCTAGAGCGAGCCGTTTGCTGAAATAGGTGGTGAAAGACCTAATCCTACATTTAAGGCGTTCCCACCATCTATTTCCGATAACCGCCCCCACTAGCTCCCGCTGCACTAGTCTAATTATCTGCTCCTGGAAGTCCTGTCTGTCCAGTAAAGACAGATTGAACTTCCAGTACCCAGCCATTCTAGGCCTATTGTCTAACGCCACCCGGGCACAAACGAGTTTGTGATCCGAATAGCCTACCCAGTGGAACGTAGGGCAATCTAGTAGTTCTATG
Source organism: Acanthosepion lycidas (assembly GCA_963932145.1). Lineage (NCBI taxonomy): Eukaryota > Metazoa > Mollusca > Cephalopoda > Sepiida > Sepiidae > Acanthosepion > Acanthosepion lycidas. Next base: position 33,386,295 of record OZ010616.1, read on the forward strand.
TCGGCTCTTCTCACTAACATTCTGTCAAGGTAGCTAACCACCTTGTCAAAAGGCCAATCAAGAGCCCACGTCCACATTTTTCCCTCGGGATGATCGACCCGGTATCTATCGACGAAACCATAATCGTCGATCAGATCGACCAAGCTGCGATCGCCCCCTCTCCCGTTAGCACCCCGCCCCCTGTCTAACTTGGGGTCCAGGATGGCATTTCAGACCCCCATTAAAACTAGGCGCGTTGAATCCACCAGGAACGGCCCCAACCGCCGAAAGAACGAGACCCGCTCCCCCTGGTCATTGGGCGCATAAACCGCAACGACCCAGAACGAACCACTTTTCACGGCAATATCGGCCACGATCAACCGGCCCTCTGCATCGGTATGCACAAGGTCTACCTTCGCATCGAGAGTACGTCTGACAAGCAAAGAAACACCTCTGGCAGACCGGTCCCCATATGCTGAATAAACGACAAAGTCATCCTCCAGCACACACGCATCGGAACTGCGAACAAAGTGGGTCTCTTCGATCGTGGTGACATCCACATCAAAGGACAACAGGTCCCGGAGCAGGCGGGCAGCCTTACCCCGATCCCTCAAGCCATTCACATTCAGTGTAGCTAAGTTAATTGCCATCGTCTAGGCCTGCAAAAAGAAAAAAGAATAAGTGCAAAAACCTTATACACATACGGGGCGGAAATCTGAGTTGAGCAGGACCCCGACGGATTGTCCCAGACTGCCAGTACCCAATTCAGTCGTCATACGACCGCCCAAGACAATACCGCCGACGTCAATAGGGTACATTAATTTAATAGCCCTATATAAGGAGGGGTGAACTAAAACCGGGACACTCCCAGAGCAAAAGTTGCGGAGTTTCTTTAAGTCGTGGTTATCCAATTCGCACATTTTAATGTTCGGAAAGGCCTCCCTGGCCTCGAATATGTGGCTCCACACCTTTAGGTAGCCACCAGTGTCTCTGACACAGGTAATGACACCTGGAGCCTTTGTGAAATTATGGGGGTCCTCGACACTTTTGCCGTCCACCTCCGTCGTTTCGTACAGCACCCCCAACAGGGCCTTCCTTGGTTTGGACAGGTCCCTTATGTACTCTTCTTTGTCAATTTTACAAATTGACTCGGGGCCCTCAAACATTTTCCTTTTCTTCTTTTTTTCCCTAGCAGGATGGGGAGGGGAGGAGGTGGACGTGTGTGGTGGTGTGTTCAACGAACTTGGGGAAGATGTGGAGGGAGAGAGGGGGTTGTAGCACGGGAAGGGGAGGAAGGGAAGCTCTTAATGCCGGGAGAGCAGGACGATCTAATTGGCGAAGCCGGGAAGGAGTGCCTCCTGGTTTTGACCAGACTGCGTTCCGCCCGGCTACGACCAGAACAACTTTCTTGTGTTTTTCTTTCTTCTTCTTCTTCCTCCTCCTCCTCCTCCTCTTCTCTGCACCTCTTTAGAGACGCCACTCGAGGTGGAGGCATGTGTTCAACTTCCATCGGACTGTCTCTTTGTTCCTTTGGTAGCTGCTGCTGCTGCTGCTGCTGTGGTTGTTGTTGCTGCTGCTGCTGTTTCTGTGGGGTTTTTTTGGGCGACTGTTTTTTCGCCACTTCTTTTTCCCCTTTTTTCTTTTCCACCTGTTGCTTTGGTGGTGGTTGAGGCTTCTTTTTTTTTTGGGGGGGGGGGAACTGGTACATTCTTCCCCTTCCTTCCAGGCGCCGTCAGAGTTTTTATCTGCTTCTGCCTTTTTGTCGTTCACCGCTACTGCTGCTACTGGTGGCATATGGGCTGGCTTACAGGCTGAGGCTGTTTCGTTGGGCAATCTTTCGCCATGTGACACCACACACCCAACAATTCGGTCGCCTGCCTTCCACCACGACCCACATATTTCTTTTCCTGCAAACCAGGGTGTTGGGAATTCTCCTAAATTCTTCCTGGTTCAGGGTCACCTGCAGTTCCACGTCACCCGTGGCAATGCCGGACTTGCTCAGTATCGCTTTGACCTCCTCCACTTTTCCATACTGGGCGAAGAAGGCCCCCATTCTGTCCTCCGAGATATCCACAGGCACGCCGTGGACTGTTAGTCCTACGGGTGCCCATGTATTCCGTTTGCAGCTTGAGGTTTTTTGTTGTCAACACGCTGCCTGTGAACTGCTTCGCATCCAGTTCTGTTGGTAGGAGAATGTCCCACATTGCGTTTGACCTCCTAGCCAGCACCTTCGGATAAATTTTCAAGGTCTTTAGGACCTCTTCCATTGTCTCCCTGCTGACTCCGGTTAATTTCCGACTTTTCACGTCGGACGTCAGCAGGGAAATGATTTTATTTTCTACCGGTCCAGTGCTTCAGGGATCGTAAGGAATTCATTTTCCTTAAACGACCCTTCAAAAGTCTCTCTTTGAGCTGCGTAGTATTCGGCATCTTTTTTCTTTTTCGGCCTATTCTCAGACCAGGCCGAATTTTCTAAAGACACCGTCGGTGGTGTATTGTTTACGTTCCCGTCCATGGTGGCCTGCGACGACCACCACGACAGAACGAATGTCTTTTTTTAAGTGTAAAATAATATTTTTTTGCAGTAAAACAAAAAGAAAAACGGTGGACAAACAAAAATAAATTTCAATAAAGGAGCAAACCAAGGTAAACAAACAAAACAGTGAGGGAGGTAAAAAGGCAAGAAAGAAAAAAAAATGCACGAGTACAGAAAAAACTCAAAAACAAAAAAAGGCTTTTAAACAAAAATTAAAAAGAAAAAAAAGATTTGCAAAAAAAAAACTTATCAGATACGTAGGTCAACACAGCTTGTCCAACCCACTCAAGAAACAAACAATCCGGATGCTAAGCTCTGACTGGTATCGTAATAAAATCCATAAAATAAATAAAATACGATAAGACGGACATAAGAGTAAGACTTCACTTATCCAAACAGATAACTGAAAGTTTATGATCAGCGTTGCGTTTAAACATGGTCACGTTGTCGTCACGTGGGCGACGCTGTGAAAACGTATTCCTAAATTTGAGTATTTTGAATGAAAAATGAAAAATGAAAAGAATTCTATTTTGATCTAAAATTTATATGTACGCTTGTCGAGCATTAATCTCGCTAGAAAAGGGGAAATACTAAAAGAAGCCAGGTCTAGTATTTACCGTGCGTGAGATGGATATTATGCCTGCTTCATAAATCCTCCTAAGATTTTTATTATGAAAATATTTTAAAATCTTCACGGAATCAAAATCGAAATTATGATCTGCTTTAGCCTTTATCTGTTTGGATAAGTCTTGTTCTTATGTCATGGGGGGCTGGGAATGCCGCACCTGCCGAGTCACATCCGTGCCTCTAGGTTGGCTTTCCTACGCCGTGCATTGACTGGAGGAGATCCGATTCTGGAGGGGATTGTTAGGGACGCGTCCCCTGGCCTTACCATCAGTCCCCCCATCTCGCGGGTTGAGCGCGGTCGTAAACCCCGGGATCAATCGGTTTTCCTTCGCGAGTGTCGGTCGGCCTTGAGGGCCGTTCCCCGGTCCAGTGACCTTTCTCGGCCTAGGAAGGTCTTCTATCGTGAATTAGTGGAGAGGCCCGCGAGGGATCTCCTACGAGATACGCTCGGCTTGTCGGAGGAGGAGTACTGCTCCTACTGGTCTTGGGCGCCAGCGGCTGATTACCTCAGTAACCCTGAGTTTTCGCTTAGCTGGCGATTGGCTCGGAATCGGCTGCCTCTCAACGACAAGGCTTTCATATGGGGCTTGGCGGATTTGCCAGACTGTGAACGGTGTGGCCTTGGCTTAGAGGAAACGGCTGCGCACGCCTTCTACCATTGCCCCCAGGTCCGCCCCTTATGGGACCATGTCGGCGAGCTGACGGCTCGTCTCGCTCCCGAACAGCTTGTGTTCATTGATCGCGCATACGCGTGTGACAATGTGTCGCCCCCGTATTCCGGGATGAAACGGATGGTGTTTCTGACGCTGATGGCCACGGCTCGAATGGTGATTTGGACGACGCGAAAGGAGGAAGTCTTGCGAGGCAATCGTCTTTCTCATTCGGATCTGATTCGATTCTTTGAGCATCAGCTCAAGATGAAGATTAGATCGGATAGAAAACGATTGCATTCGACAGTCTTTAGCGAAAGGTGGGTAAAAGAAGCGAGCTTGCTTCGTGTGAACGGGGCTAGCCTTGATTTTCTCTTCTAGGTCAACCTATTGCACATCGGGGTGGCTTCCTGTGGAACCCTCCCCTTGGTTAGGTTAGACAAGCTTCAGTGTACCTAGTTAATGTGAGTAAGTGTTGTTCCTGGCCTGCATCCCGGCCGTTCTTTGGTTATGATCCAAGTCGAGATTCCCATCCTCCCCAGTTTGTTTTGACCCCTGCCCCATTTTCATCTCGACTGGGTCAGTTTTATATTTTCCCATTCCAGCCTAATATTTTATACTTTTTCCCACTCTCTTAGCGAGAGCGTCTCTTGATTTTGTCCCCTGGGCAGAATACAGCGGCCTCTCTGTTTTATGGGTTGGACGGTCCCTACTAACATCAATTATGTTTAGTTTGTATTTGTGTTTATTTTAAGTTTATTATTGGGTTCATTTCCCTCCCCTCTCATTTTATCATTATTAGAATTGTATATATATATATCATCATTAGAATTTTCATGGTATGGGGCGCGATTTTGGTAGGTCTCCCTTGAGAGCACGTGGTATTATGGTGGTTGAAGGATTGTTTGGTGATGGACGAGTTCTTTTGGTGAATGTGTAAAATGTAATGTACAAATGGGTCGCGAATCTGATTAGCTAGGTATAAGATAGTTAGTGTTGACCAGCCTCTACCCCTCCCCTTTATTGGCCTTGTGCCACAATTTGTACTTTTTGTTCAAATAAATACCAGTCTTGTTCTTATGTCCATCGTCTTTGTCATGTTGAATTGATAATGTTAATTATATTTTATGAATATGTCCTGAAGATGGTTTAGACCGAAACGTCCGATCTTGACATATTAACATTAAAACAGCATAATTGCACATAAGGATTTTTTTTTGCTTTTTTCCATATATTTTTCTTCATATATATATATATATATATATATATATATATATATATATATATACGCACACATTGGCTCCTAATCAAAGTCCAGCATCCTTAATCTTTATTTTTAACAAGAAAAAATATGGAAAAAATAAATTTTGGAATTTCTCTGAAGAACATTCCTAATACCAACAAAGGTATTATTTCGTTATATTAATGCAAAAAACAGAGGAACTCATACGAAGGATGAGATGGAGAACTTACTTTTTCCTTCAACGGAATGACTTACAAAACAAAAACAATTTATGAGGTTTACGGTTTTAACAGTAAAAAAACAATTTATTCATAGTTTGTCTATTTTTTTAAATGACCTATTGGAAATAATAAGAAACATCAATTCCATGAAAAGAAATTCTGCTTCCAAGAACGCCTGGATAAAATAGTAAAAAACATTAACACAATGGATAAAATTTTAGTGAAATCCGACAAAACAGGAAACTTCTATGAAATAACGACAAGGGTCTACAACGATATTTAATAAGGATTTACATAAGAACTATAAAAAGGCAAATAATAATTACCTCAACATGGTGAAGAATATTAATACTAGCAGTAAAAAAATCACAGACAAACTGAAGATTAGTGATAGAGTAGGTCAACTAAATGAAAAAGTGCTATATAACCTTAAAAACCACAAACCAGATTTCGAGGCTAATCCGACTACAAGGATTATTATGTTTTATTAAAAACGACTGACAAAATTTGCTGCCTGAATACACAATTATATATATATATATATATATATATATATATATATATATATATATATATATATATATATATATATATATATCAGAGTGGACATTGAAGTAAACAAACATCGAATATTCTTTCTTTCTTTCTTTCTTTCTTTTGTGATCTGTCGTAGTTCCTGTGTCGTGAACAGTCAATATTTTATTCAACGTTTGGAATATCAATCTGTCAGATTCACTGGTTAACCTGTTATAAATATTTCCTCTATCATAGTCGGGTAATGAAACACACTGTTTTATGTGTTTCACTTGATTATCCTCTGATTGAAGTTTGTGAAAATTAAAGATGCATGAAACTAACATTAGTAAACGATTGAATTCCACTGAATATAATCAAGTTCAATAATAACTGATTCTTATCAAGTTTTCAAGTTTAATCAACCTACCAAATATAAATCAATAATGAATTGTAATTTGCCTCATAATTTCAGTCGTATGGGAAAAAAACATGTCTATTCGCTCAATATCAATGGCGGCAGAAGAAACCTGTAGAGGATGTTATGCGTTAAAAGATCAAGTGATTGGCAATCGACAAGAATTGTAGTTAATATTAAGTGTTGAGGAGATTGGAAAGTGAACCTTGGGCATGAACTAAAACTACATCCCACAATGGAGTTACGACTAGAGGATAGAATTAGGTTTCTCTACTGGGGGCTAAGATCTAGCACTTGTTTGACCTCTCATCAGGGTTACGGTTATTTTTTTTTTAATTTATTTATTTACAACCCAACAGACACATAAGGAGGGTTTTTTTTTTTAGAATTGATTGTGTGCTTAACATGGATGAGTAAATTATCATTGGCTAGTTCCGTGTTTGTTTTTATCAATAAGTAAAATGAAAGATCGTTATTTACCACTTCAATTCGAGAGTGTCCCGGTATTTGCTAAGAAAACGCTCACTGCGTTTGCTTCCTGATTTATGGAAAAGCAAAGAAGCTGATTAACAGGAAGTAAATTAAGAGAACCTCACACTATGATAAGAGTTGTAAGTTTCGGATACCACATAAATCGATATCTGATCAGTATCAACTGGAGAAGCCGTAGAGAAAGAGTATGATGCTGAATACCATGGTCCGAACACGTGAGCAACGATGAAGTTCTAGACAAATTGGCAACAAAAAGGAAATTCCTACTTAACATCGGGAAGAGACAGTTGAAAATTCTGGGGCACACATTGAGGAAAGAAGACTTAGAAAATTTGATACTCACAGAACTGACACAGAGGAAAGCAACGCATAACCTACCTGGTGAAGTTTAAGTGACTGGATTGCAGGGAAAAGTTTAGGAAAGATGTCAAAAAGACAAAAGTTATTAAGAGTCACAAGGAATAGGAAACTGTGGGGAGACACGACCGCCAACGTTCTAAATGGACACAGCACATAGAAGAAGTGGTTTACCTACTTCAAGTCGCTTATTGTATATTGTTGATGTTATAAAGATTACCATTTTCATTTCCAGCCTCCATTTTGGTTATTCCTCATTCAATAACCTTTTCAAGGTTACAACACAATATATTTTTCATTTCACTCGTTTTTGGTAACTATGATATATGCTGAAGCTTTGTGTCCTGCACATATTTTTTTGTCTCTTAATAATGCCGGAGCGCATCGTTTTACATTAGGAAATTTTCACGAGTAACTTTAGCTGTTGCCATAATTTCATTTACACGTAGAAAAAAAAAAGAATACATGAAGCATATTTTATGAATTATTTGATCTTCAACGAATCAATTTATATTGCATCTTGAATTGCTTGCAGATGTAGGGAAATATAACCGACTTTCTGATAAACAACGAAGGAAAAATAACTAAATCACAGAACCTCACAGTTTCAATATAAAACTAAAAATAGCGAGAAAATATTTAAGAATATTTTATTGAAAATCTATTCCTTAGTAAGGATTAAAACTAAAAGTTATGACTACTATTATTTTATGACTGATATTTCTGCATTTTATCTGTATAGATGTGCGCTCATTTCATTAGTTTGTTAGCGTTGGCATGTACACTGAATATGTATATAATACTAAAACTAGAATCTTGTATATATGTATATGTGTTCCTGAGATACAGATTAATGCTACAATCAATTTAGTAGCATATTGTACCTCATACTTAAAGTCCATTAAAATTAAACCAAGGCCGTTTTTCTGTTTTTACGGCATTTTTAATAGGAAATTCAGTATTTGTTTTGCATAATATCAATCCGCGTATATAAACAAACACTTGAATATTATATCCCAGCTATTATGCATGTGAAAAATAATAAACATTCATAATACATTTTAACAATATTATTAATAAATTTAAATATGCTTATATATATATATATATATATATATATATATATATATATATATATATATATATATATATATATATATATATATATATACACAATTCACTACACTAAATTAGAACTTTTTATATAAACAACTACTTAACACATTACATGACTCAATGGTAAGTAAATAGGTACCCGCTGATTTGCTGCCATTACGTATTTTGAAATAAATGCGAGAAAGAAATAGGTATGTATAATACAAAAATATAGTTATTATTTTGAAAAAGATTATACCTATTTTAAGTTATTGCGCCAAATTTTTACGCAATGTGTTTACAAGGAATCCTTGTGAAACAATCAACCTACTTCTACCGTCTTTAGTATTAATTATTAATTTTGTATTCAAAGTACATTTTATGAAATAATTTTTTTTTCGTGCAAAGACACACACACACACATATATATATGTATATATATATATATATATATATATATATATATATATATATATATATATATATATATATATATATATATATATTTTTCTCTCAATTCATTGTTGGAATTTTTACCTGATGATCCTGAATCCTTAAAAAAGGATTTAGGTGAAATAAATTATCGTAATGGTAACTTAAAGTGGTTTGTTTTTCATTACATTATATATATATATATATATATATATATATATATATATATATATATATATATATATATATATATATATATATATATAAGAAAGCACAGTAAGATATATAATCCGGTGTTCTTATTGATATTTTTATTTTTACAAAATAGTGCTCAATGTAAATTTACAGAGCATTAATGTTATGAATTAACTGATTTAAAATATGTTTTTTCGTAACCATATTTTAAATCAGTTAATTTAGAATATATATATATATATATATATATATATATATATATATATATATATATATATATATATATATATATATATATATATATATATATTGATATCGTGATGTAATTTATTTACATACTTCAAATCATGATATATTGGTATTAAGGCGTTTTGGAGACTTTTCATTCTCTTTTGGGCCAGAAAATTTTACTTATTATTAAGTAAGAATTAATAAAAAATATACGTGTTATTTTGAAAAAGACTATATCTTTTAAGCTATTAGTGTAAATATTCACGCAATGTGTTAAATATGAAGTCTAGTCGAACAATAAAACTTCTTTAAAGAACTTCTTTATTTTTCCATTAGACGTCTTTAAATACAAATTAAAATGTGTAATTAATAATAAAATTGCTAATATTGTTAACTCATTATTTTGTATCCTGACATATAGAGTATTCCAAAAGTCACGCTACAATTGGCAGAAAACATAAACTTTTGAAATATCAACAATCATCTTCCATAATTCAACCAATAAAATTTCTTAATAATATATTATCACATACGGAAACATAATTCCAAATGATTGGTAAATAAATATAAAATTTACAATGTTATCAATGATAATGCGACTTTTGGAACACCATGTACTTTAAAAAAACAAAGGGTTCATGTGTGGTCTAGTGAAAACTATATTAAAACTAATAGTTTTTTGTAGGAAATGCAGGAATTTTAAAAAAATTTTTACTTCGGATATGTAACCATTAAAATAATTTTACGCACTGTTCCTTTATAATAATTATAAAAATATGACAATGAAATTAATATAATAAATTTAATAATATAATATATCAAATATTATAATTAAAAAAGATCTTTTCAATCTTAAATATATCTCGCATATTATAATGCTATCATGAGATTTATGCTTATTACTGTTATACATATTCGCTGCAATGCTCCCAGTATATGCCACTGGTTTAACTATGATTTGGAATTATCCAGAATAGATTTAGAAATGGTCCATCCGCTGTTGCATGGACGTAGGCATTACGTCACTTAATTGAGGGTATAGAACCTAAAAGCCTTTCAGTATTTCTGGCATTTCTTTATTGTTGGAAAGCTTTTGATTCCATATACAGTAGAAAGTATAAAGAAATATTCAATGCTGAAGGAATACCAATTAAAATGGTCTTGGCTATCAATATACTATGCATTGGTAGGCTACCTAGGTTATTTTTTGTTTTCCTCTCTCCGTCTTAGCTTCAATCTATCCTGTGAGTATCAAAATTTTCAAGTCCTCTTTTCTCATTATATGCCCAAGAAATTTCAACTATCTCTTTCTGATGTTAAATACAATTGTCCTTTTTGTTTCCATTTTCTAGAAAACTTCGTCGTTGCTCACATGTTTGATTCATGGTATTCTCACCATTCTTCTGTAGAACTGTTCCATCTAGTCTTTTGTTCTTTGATGAAATTATCCAGCATTCACTGCCATATAGGATAAGTGATATTATATTAACAATTCATTACTCTTTTCTTTGTTTCTAACGAAAATCTTCTGTTTCTTAATATTAGGTTGGTGCAAAAATAATGACGTAATAATGTCGTTTTTTGACGTATTTTTAACGTCAAAAAACGACATTATTACGTCATTATTTTTGCACCAACCTAATACTTTGCTTAACTATTGGAAGGCATCTTTCGCTATCCCAATACACCTTCGGATTTTAGTTTTGCACATTGCGTCCTCTGTTAAAACCCTTTTCAGATATTTAAATTGTTTTACTTATGTGATTTTGGTATCTTCCATTTGTAATTTGCATGTTGTGCATTCTTTCTTCTTGCAATTTATATTAATGCTTTCTTCTTGTTTTCGTTCACAGCGTTCTGTAAGAATTCTTGAAGTTTCCTTTCTGTGTTTTTTATTATACGGTGTCATCTGCATAATTTATTTTGTTAAGATTGTGGCTGCCAATAAAGAATCCTGGTAGGACTTCTAATTCTCTCAGAATCGTCTCATTGTATGCATTATCGTCAAAAGCTCCACATTTGTTCGAGAGAAATGAGTTATGTCAGTATTCTTACGTACCGACACTATTATTTCCTTCAGTTTTCTCTAGGTATGGCGCTTATTTAATGTGAAACAAATTTTATTTTTCGAAACATTTCCCGGTACTTTTACCCGAACGGGTATGTTTAACTTTAAAATTCCGGCAGAACGCTTATATGAAACGGCAAGTTTATTTAAATTGTCGAAATATTTCCACTGGCATGTCTACTCCAGACATTGCTTATCTTATATATAAAGTACAGTCTATGTGTGTGTGTCCAAGCAACTCCTCCACTCCCACTATAAGTTTTTCCTTCTTTAAAATTATTTGTTATTATTTGAAAGAGACTGCATCTCACTGAAACATTTGCTTTTAAAAATATGTTTAAATAATTTTTTTTAAAAATCTATATTTTCCGTATTTTCCAGGTAATGTGTAATGTTTGGTGGTATAGTACATTAAATTCAGTTGAAATTTCAACCAGAATTGTTGAAAAATGTAAAAAAATAACGTTTGAAAACTATTATATTGTTGAATGTTTTAATACTCCTTTATATAAAAGCAGGACTTCTTTGTATAAAAAAAGAATTTTGAATACTCCTCTATATAAAAATAGGACTTCACCCAATTTTACCAAAATTGTGACTGATATTTTTACTTTATAATAGCTGTTAACGAAAAAAATAAATTTGCAACATTTCAATTAAACGCCTGATTTTTCGGGGAAAAGAACTAAATGATCAATTGATTCTATGACCGTCCTCATCCAGAAAACTCCACTTATTTTGAAAGTGGAACATTTCCAACCATTATGACTATTCAAAGATGCATTTAAATTTATATCAAATACTAGCAGGCCTCGCCCGGTCGCTATCAACCCGCAAAGCATAATATACTCATTACGTGAAATCTTTGAAAGAAAAAATTTAAATGAACAGTTTATTCATAAATTGGCTTGTTATACTTAAGGAAAGTTTTACAAATAGATGCCAACTTGTTGAAGACCAAATAAAATGCAAATTTCAAACATCTTTCTGCACTATATAAGACCATATTCCTGAACATAACTATTGTTGATATGAAAATCAAAACAATACTCGAATAAAAGAACAGTAATGAAGGACAGAAATATGCTTTTAAAAATCACTTAAACCTGAAGATCGAGATCAACTAGAAGAAGATAATATATAATATACATATTGAGCATATAGCATATAAATTAAAATAAAGTAGGTTTGCGGCTTTTTAACCCCAGAATTCGTTGAATAATTGTGCTCCTATTTCACATTTCTTCATATAGATTTCATAATATAGGTTTTACTTAATTATCCATTATGTTTCTCTAACTCTTCAAATGTTGAATGTATAACCAATTAAAATTTCTATTTTCCTATCTTTACACTATATTAATTTTATCTTATAAATTGTCTCCTGTTCTCTCACTCATGAAATAAAAATAATTGTTTGCACGGTAAATAAGGGTCTACGTACATCAAATCGTCTTTAAATTAAGTAGCAGCAGAAGAATTATTGTTGAACTTTTAAAAGGTAAGCTTAAACATTAATTTAATACTTAAATGCAGAGATCAATTTTGAGTTCTTCTGTAGTTTAGTGATACCTATCGCATCTACTTCTCCCTATTGGGATGATGGCCAAACCAAGAGTCTTTCACAGGAGCTAACTTAAATGCCGCCTGATAGGGCAGCTTTTAAGCTAGTTTATAATAGAACGTGCACTGCAATTTTGGATACAAAAGAAAATAAGAGTTATTCCCCTTGAACCATGAAAACAACGACAATGGCTAGTATAATATATAAATATATATTTTAACCTTGTATAATCTGGCAACCTAAATCTGAGCTTAACTAAAATCGTTTCTTGTGCCTAACTTTTCTCGGGCTTTTAAATGAGTTATTGGGAATTATTGACAAGTGCGAATAATTTTTTATTTTCCTTCATATAATGTTTTTTTTTAGGAACCTGTAAATGGTACGGTGACTAAGTTGAGAGGGAGTCAAGTTCAATCTAGATTTAAAAGAAGAAAGAACATGGACAATATTGAGAAAAGACTGAAATACGACCTGGGAAAAAAATTACAAGGTGTTCTACAAAGGACCTACAACAATATTGTTTTGTGTATAAAAAGTTCTTTTACGTAGTTAGAAATGTTACAAGTTTTTAAAGGTATCCTTTAACAGAAAAAAAAAGAGTGAGGTAAACTGAAAATGAGATTATAAGTGGGAAGAAATCTAAACAGAGGAGAAGAAAAGGTTATCTGCTATTCGAAACAACATTCAAATTTGTGGCGATTCAAAAAGATTGTATGAGCTTCTGCTTCGGTAATCAAAGTTAATATCCTTCTTTCTTAGTTGGCGGATTCGTTAAACTTACAGGCACGTCAAACGTCATATATCCACCGTAAGATTGGAAGCGATACTTTTTACCACCGACTCAACTTCAAGTGGGGTCTTTACTTCAAATTTCAGGTATTTTTGGTCGGCTTCCCTGCTTAAAAAACTTTTCTGTGTCACTTTTATATAATCTATATCTACAATTCTTAAAATATGTGTATGTATATATGTATGTGTGTGTGCATTCGCGCACGCGCGTTGTGTATGTGTGTGTGCGCACGCGCGTGCGTGCGTGCGCGTGTGTGTGTGTGTGATCGGATGTTGTTAATGCGTTTCCACAGTTTTCATCCGATTAGACAATTCTTCAGTGCTGGTTATGAGTCGAAATTGTTGGCCACAATGGCTCTCCACTATTTCCTGTCCATTATAACTCTCAGCAACGTTTTACTATTTAATATCTATTCTTGGATATATATCTTTCATAAAAAACTTTAATAAAAATAAATAGTTTAAATTATTACACTAATATTATTTATTATTATGCAGTTAAATTTATATAATTAATTATCTATATATATAATTCTATTATAAATTAACTGATTGAAAATATGATTTTTCGCTACACAGTAGTAACAATGTTTCAAAAATGGAAGCTAAAAACTTTAAATTTAATGATATAATTAAAAGCATTAGTTCCGTTTCATCTTCAAGCGAATTTTGGAATAACTCATTTTTAAATTCACTGAGTTTTAAACGCACATATAAATTCATAATTTCCTGTTTCCAAGGATACCGAGAAATCCAATCATTCAGACATGGGCGGTAGCGTGTTCATTTTTATTAACTTGTATCAATTATGAGATACGTTCGAAAAAGAGGTTAAGTTTAGGGAGGGTAGTGTGCATTTTTCAACGAATTCTGACATCCGTTAAATGCATGTCGTCTGAGGGTTTTTTTTATTAACGGCAAAAAGTTTTTCGGCATTTTTTCTTACTTGTATAATTAAAGTTTCTTTTTAGATGTGTTAGTGTTAGAATACGTTTTATTTAACTAGAATTTTAAAATATTTTTTACTCTTAATTACTAATAGACTATATTTCTTTTAAAAACAAGTAAATGTAATAGAATTATTTACATTATTTAAAATTATTTTTTTCATATCAAATATAAGTATGTATATTACCAGCTCCCATTTTTTTAATTTTATTTTTAAATATTATTTAAGGAAAATTTTTGACAACGAAGGCAAAAAATAGCTATTTCATTTCTCTGATTCAGTAAATTTGTATTTTTTATAAACTTAGTAATATATACTTTCTCATGTATGCACAAAGGACATGGGTCATTTAATGACCTAGCTTTTCTTATTAATTTCCATTTTACTATAGTTGTTTTATTTGATTCTTTTAATTGTCAGAAATACTTTGAAAGCGATGTCTGATTTCTGCATTTATTTATCCTAAATGAAGTTTGATGTTGATTGAACCTCTTTTTGAACTCATAGCTTGTGCAACCTATATAGATTTTTATGTTTTTGGGATTCTCAATATATGAGATATTCCATTGGTATACTAATGATTCCGTGCGACATTTATTTTGTAGAGGACAGTTATGAGTGTTTCTGCAGTTACATAATTTTTGTTTATCTTCATCTGTTTTTATTTTTATTTTTATATTGTCTAAATTTCTTTGGTTTTTGTCTAAGTGTTTATTGAAGATATTAGCATTATGTTTCTTAATAATTTTTTCTAAGTTTTCAGTACAGCTGTAACTTAATTTTAGTGTATTTTTTATTGAAAATAGTACTTAGTTTACTTTCTCTAGGAAAGTGCTTAACTATTAATGCAAGGAACTTTTTGTCCTAATTTGTTCTTTACCATTTGGTTGCATCAGATGTTGTTTATGCGTTTCCATAGTTTTCATCCGATTTCGATAATTTTTGTTTGTCAGATAATTCTTTAGTGCCGGTTTTGAGCCAAAATTGTTGGCGATAATGGATCTCCGCTACTTCCTGTCCATTATAACTCTCAGCAAAGTTTTACTATTTACTATCTCTTTTTGGATATATATCTATAATTCTCAAAATGTGTGTGTGTGTATCTATGTATGTGTGTGTGTGTGTGATCGGATGTTTATGCGTTTCCATAGTTTTCACCCGATTTTTTGTTTGATAGATAATTCTTCAGTGCCTGTTTTGTTTCCAAATTAGCTGGAAAAAATTACAACCTCAAAAAAACTGTTTTTTTTTACATTTTGCGAAAAAAATCAAAGGCCAAATTTAATGTCTGTAAAAATCAGCGTACAATGAATTTAGAGAGTTGAAATCTAACACAAAAGATGCGCAATGAAGAGACGGATATGTAGCATTTGCAGGGATGTTCAATGCCCGTCTCTACGAGGCGACAGGTATGCAAAATAGCATTTGGGGGGGGAGAGCGGGGTTGATGATGTCTCAAGAAAGATAACTTTTGTCAGAGGCATCCTATTTTCGTCATTTTTCCTATGAAACAACCGCTTTTAGCGAACCTAAAATAAGTTCTACAGGTGCAAGACATCAGTGATGTGCCTCGCTACCTCAATGTTTAGACACCATTCTGCCTGCATACAAGTAAACCCACTCATTTTGCAACTCTATGTGTCCATTTACCAAGTTTTGTTCGTTCATGTTCTCTCAGTTTCATTCGCCTAATACATTTCCTAATATTACTTTTTCACACATAACCTTCTAATCCTAGCTTATGCTGTGTGGGCGTGATTCACGCCTCCACACATTGCTCAGTTGTTGTCATTTATCAAGCCAGACTTCGTATTGTTCTTATTTCAGCATGTTTTTTATTTACCTGCTGGCTCTAAAATTCTACTTTTCAACCAATTCCGACCAAAATACGAGCTAGCATAACCATATAAACGTGTTCAATAATTTTAAATTCACTTTCTGCATAATATTATAATTACTCTATTCACGTCGTTTCGACCGTTGTACATCCTGATATATATTGTGATATACAGTGGAATTTTGAACCGAACTCTTTATTTCGACCACTTGAGTAGATTGTTCTAGTTCCACGTGCCATGCCTTTTCTCGTTATTTCAGTTTCAGTTATTTCCCTTTAGTAATTCAACTCTCCAAGACTTTTTTCAACTCTGGTGTGGCCAGATATTGAACTCCCAACTCTTTGAGTCAAGTCAGTGGAATATTTCAGAGAATACTTTTATTCATTGGACAATGTGGTATATCACCTGAAGAAGGCCGCAGTATACAACGGCCAAAACGTCGTTAATATGACAATAAAGATGAGGACAACAGGCCAAACAATGTAAATAGTGTAAATAGTGTGACGTCCCCCCGGTGTCGCTGCACCAAATGTGACGTCTGCCTAGCCGCGTCCGTCGTGCTATCCTGTCCTGTGACGACCAACTGGCTTGGTATTGGTCGCGGCACCAAATATGACGTTCTAACCTTTTGGTGATTCGATTGGGAATCTGGTTAGATTCGGTATCAGCCTTGTCGTTCCCAGCTCGCTCTCAACGTCTGGTTACCGAAGTAACTGCTTTGATTTCCAGTCTAAACTACCCACGTTGTGAATTGATCTTAGGCAGACGAAATCAATCAGTCGCCGGGCCGTAATGCAAGTCGAGTTCGAATAAGGGGGATATCGCACAAGTATATGTAAAAGAAAAGAAAATAATAACTCGAAAAGTTCAAATGTGTTAAAAAAGGATAACAATATTTTATATATGGTTGCTGAATACAGGACTGCGTCTACTTCCCAACCCGCTATATGGATTCGTGACACTTTGTGTTTGTTAGGCGAGTCGTAACATCTTAAGTTGTTTGTTCTTTAAGAAACTGGTTCTTGGTGTATCTTCAGGTGATATTCGTAAAACTTGTTTTGGTGGTGTGAGTCTAAGTCGTTCTTCAAAAATAAATTGTTCTTGGTTAGAAATTGAGTTCGGAATTTGCGCGAATCTTAGTCAGCTTCTTTGAGGCGGGTGCAACTGCTTGCCTGTCTGTCTCCAACCCCAACTGCGAACTTGAACTCGAACTTGAACTCGAACTCAACTGCCTGGTTTTCACTCGTTGCGATTCTGCTTATATGGACGCCGACCAAAACCGGGGTGGGCTTGTCGGGGTTTGAGATTCTTTGATAATTCTAAACCCACAATCCACTTCTTTGTTTTCGGTCAGGAAAATTTTATTATTTTCCATTTTTGGAAGTCTTCCGTCTTCCCACCTTCTTCTGTTCTCATATTGGTATCTCACCCATACCCTCAGAGGGTGTCAACGAGTTTCCCCTCTCTCTCACAGTGGCATCTCACACCTATCCCTTCAGGGGAGCGCAACAGTCTTCCCTCCTTCTTCACATGATTACCTCCGCCTAACGCTCATGCCACCATTCAGCCAATGGCCAGACTAGCCTCGGTTTAAAAAACTTGCTCAAAGAAAAAAAAATTATCTTCCCTTTTTTTTTCTTTCTTTTCCTTTTCTTTCTTCTCTTCGAGGAGACCTCACACCCTAGACTCTTTATCTTAACCAAATCACCTGGAATTCGTCAACCAGCTTTTCACCAGCATCAAGTGGGTGGTCATATGATGAGATCGCATTCTGGCGTTAATTAAAAATAATTTTCTTATCATAGCCAGACCCTGGTACAAAACAGATGCCTTTTTCAAAAGATCTTCGTAGATAGCCAACGGCTCAGTCTTTTGTTTTTGTAATTCTGCGGTTGATCCAACGGACATTTTCTGCGACCTAAATAATTTTTATCTATTTAGAATTCTGCCCTGTAGGTCATTTGACCAGCCTGGAATTTTCACCCGCCCCGTAACATAAATCAGATTAAATCCAGTATCTTCCTTTCTCGACAATGGAAATAACAAATTTTAACACTTTTCTTTGTCAGAAAAATAACACCGCTTAGTGTCCTTTTCGTGATGGCTTCTTATCACCTAACTTTAATTCTCTTCTTTCTTTCTTTTTCCTTCTTTCTTTTTTTTAGCAAGCCAAATAGTGTCACAATAGTTACAATACTTCGTTTCAGGAATATAGACATTATAATTACAATTTGATTTAAATTGCAGAAATCACAGCAAATTATAATGTCACTTCATAATGTGAAATCAATCACAATTAAATCTAAAAATAGAATTTAATCACTTGTCATTTCTTTGTCTCCAATTTCTTAACGGTACAAAAATGACTATATTTCATCTCACGGAAAAAAAAAAAATCGTGAAAGTCAGATCGCTGGCTAACTTAGATTACACGGAATAACTAAATAATAAAGAAATTGTTTCAGCTTACGAAGAGACTGTTGACATTTATAAATATTAGAAATATACCAAGATTCTTAAGTGAAACACCGAAAGTACCGCACTTTAAATATTAAATGTCGAATGAGAAAGCGTTGACACAAACAGGCTGGCCAGTTTGTGTGTCAATGTTGTTTCTTGACGTGATTTTTTTTTAATCCAAAATGGAAGCTTAATCCTACATTCCAGTCTTTGTAAGATGCGGCTAATGTATCGAAATTACGCCGTGCATTCATTTGCCAGTGTATAGTTTTACCTCGTTTTTAATGGTAATTCTGATGATGATTTAACATTTTAAAAATTATCAACGTTTTTCTTTGGGAGGTGATCGAATTTTACTACCTGGTTCTTTTGGCAGTTAATTTCAATTTTTTCAAACTATATTTAGGTTTTGTACAGTTAAGGAATTGTTTAAATTACATGCCACTTGGACTATCAGTAAATTAGCTAAAATTATAAAACTAAAAAAATAATGTAAATTATATAAAACTATTGTTACATCCAAAGAGATGTATGTAGTCTATTAGAATTTATCAATAAGATGCGAAATACAGATATACTGGTAGCTTAGTGGTTATCGGCGCGGAAAATGAAATTGGTGTGTCGAGTTTAAAATCTAACTGAATCAGTTTGTATTCACTTTCGTCCAAATACCTATGGAAATGTATAAAGCCATCTCTTCTACTCCCAGCTAGGGGTTAATAGAAGAACAGATTGAGATTTAGTTGGCAAATATTCCCGAAGAATGACGATTAACTTCAAAACTGGTTGGACGTGAGGCTAGCAACTCCAACCCATAAGAAACTACTTGCTGGGAAAACCGTGGCAGCAAACCTAGTGTAGAGAAGCTGTGGTGATATACCTCTCGGGGTGGGGGGTGTGGCTTCTGCAGGGTTATCATAAAACTTCTGAAAATAAATATTGTATGTATTTGTGAAATACTTCATTAGATTTCTTAAATTAGTAAAATAATGTAGAACACTGTATATTGAAAAGATGACCTATTGTACATTTTGCTAATCGAATAGTGATTGATTATTTACGCACTTTGGGGGGTTACTAAATTTATATACAATTCTACGGAAATTAGAAGTCTTGAGTAAATACTATTAATAATACAACCTCCTGTATAACCGTGAATGCTGTACAATTTTCTTACGGATGAAGAGAAAATTCGGAGTAACGGAGATGTGGTTCTACGGTACTGAAAATACGATGAACATGTAAGCATCGAGGAAGTTTTAAAAGAACTGGTAACACAAAGGACACATATATTTAGATTCAGAAAACGATAGATAATATTTCCGGAACAAATAATGAGGACTCGAAAAATTTGACATTCACGGGGCATACTGAAGGTAAGAGGACTAGATGGGAAACATTTTTTGTAAATGGATTTCATAACAGAATCTAGGAAAGATAGAAAGAGACAAAAGTTTGTGGAGAGCCACGACCGAACTACCTAGAGAATTTGTTTAAATGGATGACAGAACAGGGTCTGAGAATGATAATAAGAGAACAAACATTGCTTAGAGCTACAAAAGATAGGAAGTTGTAGAGAGCCATGATCAACCGACCTAACGAGTTTGTGCAAATGAATGGCAGGATAGCGAGTTTGTTTAAATGGATGACAGAACAGGGACTGAGAATGATAATAAGAAAACAAACATTGCTTAGGGCTACAAAAGATAGGAAGTTGTAGAGAGCCATGATCAACCGACCTAACGAGTTTGTGCAAATGAATTACAGAACAGGGACTGGGAAAAATAGTAAAGTAACTAGCATTGTTTAGAGCCACAAAAATAGGAAGTTGTGGAGAGCCATGATGAGCAGACCTAACGAGTTTGTATAAATGGCAGAACAGGGACTGGGAGGGATAGCAAGTGGGAAAAGATTGTTACAGCTACAAATAGCATGAAGCTGTGGCGTGTCATGATCGTCCATGGCCTAAATGTATACTGCTCATAAAAGAATACTGTTACATTCAATTTGTACAAATGCTCTTGGAAAAGCATGAATCTCTTTCTTCCTAATGTTTTACGCTCAAGATTACGATAGAATGGGGCCTCAATTGCCCTGAGTAGCAGAGAGTCAAGGAGGAGGACTACTCTGAATTTCAAACTGTGAAAAAAAAGCAATGAGAAACCATTCCACTATCTTTCATAGCAAAACTTGGTAATTCACAAATAACAATAGAAAGCATGGTATGGAGAGACATGATCGCCTACGTTCTGAAGGATCATGGCATTTAAAAATTACTACCAATAACACAAATATTATTCTACTCTTGTCACTCATATTGGATTGGTAGATTGGCGCACTGCAGCATATGTGTATATGTGCGTGTTTATGTAAAATATTTTTCTTGAGCAATTATCTGACCTGAAATGTTATTAAGTCACAAGTGCGCCATTTTCATAAAGTTTATTTATTTATTTTGTTGTTAATTACTGTTTATTGCATTTTATTTTACTTCCTCGCCGGACATTATTAGCTCAACTACCCACAACACCGGATGAAATCTTTTATTCAGCACTTACAAAAAAAAAAAAAAAAGACACAAACATCAAACGACATAACCACTAACATCATTACTTATTTAAATGAAAACGTAAGTATTTACAGAAATACTACTATTTAGTATTTCAGTTATATTTATAGTATTACTATTGCTATCTTTGTCATTACTAATATTTTTATTTCTACTACCAACAATAAATTTACAACTGCAGGGGTCAATACTAACAATTAGGTCTTTTACCGATTAGGTTTTAACGATGCAATTTATGATGTAGTGGATAACGGCTCGGAATGTGAACTCAGAGAGCAGAGTTCGAATTATAAATTCGTTATATTTATTTACGTGCAAATACCTTTGGTAAAGACATGATTCTATCAAATCAACCCCCAGCTAGGGGTTGAATAGCAAGTCGGACTGGATTGTATAGCCTTGGCTAGCAATCATTCTACGACAGAAAAAAAAACCTTTACCTACTGCGGGAAAATGCTCTGCCAAGTCAGTTATGGTTAGCCGAAAGATACATGATCGTCCAAACGTGTATTGCGCATGGCATTTAACTGGCCGAGGTTTTCATATTTATGTTTGTATACGTGTGTATATATATATATATATATATATATATATATATATATATATATATATATATATATATATATATACCCAAGTATATAATTGGTGTATACGGAATGAATTCCAATAACCAACAATTACTATTCTTAAAAGAGTGCTCAATACAAAGTAGAGCAGATATAATTATTTATTTAAAAAAAAATTTATAAGATAAATATGTTATAAAATCACTACAAAAATAGCCATTTTGTTTCAACACCCCTAGTGTCTTATCAAGTGATGACGTTGAATCAACATCATTACTTGATAAGACACCGGGGGTGTTGAAACAAAATGGCTATTTTTGTAGTGATTTTATAACATATTTATCTTATACATTTTTTAAAATAAATAATTATATATATATATATATATATATATATATATATATATATATATATATATATATAGATAGATAGATAGATAGATAGATATGACTTGATTTGTGAAAATTATAAGAATTTGGTATTTATAAGTTCACCGTTTCTTCTCTTTTTGAATATTAGTAACACACCTGTGATATATTTAGAGATTGTTGATAAAATACGAAGAATATGCAATTTTATTAGTCCTGGCCTAGCGTCTTTGTAAAAATAAATATATTGTGTATTTAGACAGCAATCCTTCTTTTATGCAAGCTTCATTAAATATGACAGACAAGAGGATTGTTTCTTTGGGTTTAATTAATAAGGCTTCTATTATTTTTAGCCTTTTTTTTTTTTTACATGTAGACGATGGTATTATATTTGTATTTTCACAATGATAAATAATGCTATTTGTATTTAATTTTTTTTATTATTTCAACTCATGCAAGGCAATAACGCCAGTAAGACGCAAGGAGTTACTGAGTGTTAGAGAATATGATACAAAATAATACTATTAAGGAGAGAGAACAATAAAAGAACACGAATTAAGAAGACAGAAGATAACGTTTGACATTACATTAAATTTTTTAAAGATCAAGGTTGGATGGGAAGCAAGAAGCTGGAAGATAGTTTCAAAGCGAGAAATGCGATGGAATTAACTGTTAACATAGAACTTACGGTTATATCGCAACATTTCAACTGTAAAATGATGAGACCTAGATGCCAATCTATTACTGCGCTTAAATTCATAAAGTCTAGGTAACGTAGAGGAAAACTCATCAGAACAATGATCATGAAAGTATTTATAGACAAGGTACAGGAAGGCTACGTTACGACGGTTGGAAAATTACTGAAGCCGAGACGCTAGGCCAGGACTAATAAAATTGCATATTCTTTGTATTTTATCAAGAATCTCTAAATATATCACAGGTGCACCAGACTATGTGTGTTATTAATATTCAAAAAGAGAAGGAACGGTGGACTTATAAATACCAAATTCTTATTATTTTTACAAATCAAGTCGTAAGGAATATAGTGGTTGTGTTAGTTGGATATTTATATTGGCGCCGATGTTCCGTGTTTGTACCCAGGCTAAAATAAATAAAAAAGTTAATATTTTGAATACTGATGGTAAAGGCAAGCATAAAAATTCTCCTTTCATGGAGAATTTATATTGAGACGTAGCAGAATCTCGCTAAATTTCCTTCCACTTCTCTCATTTAGGAAGATGATTTTGTAAGCGAACAGACTTTAAAAAAAAAATAAAAAAAAATTGTAAGATAAGTGGTCGGAACGGCTTCAGATTAGTTGGTCAAAATATGACGTCATGATCTAGTCATTCTAGATATGCATCTATTTTTAAAGATGGTGAAATTTTGATTTCCTTGTTATTACTGTTTTTTTTATTTCACTATAAAATACAATGTATTCAATATTCATAATATAATTCTTTAATATGTCAAATATAATAAAATGAACTTAACTCTATTTCCAACACAATTACATTCATACCATATAAATATACGTCCAAAACTTATTTTTACCAATAAATGATAATATTACAAAACATACCCAAAAGATTCCACTAAATAACACACACCGTTTAAATGAAAGTGTCTATTGGTTAGAAATGAACATCACCATGTGAAATATTTGACCAATCAGAGAAAATTAAAACCTCATTTTTCTCAAGTCTATTTTAGGGTTAAAAATTCGTATAACCCAAAGATTTCGATTTTCAGAGAGCAGAGAAGCCGAAGAGGATATGTATCTGCATCGTTTTTTCCTTTCCCTCTATCGCATGCTGAAAGAACCCTTTATCGGGGATTTTAAACGAATTATCTTCAATAAAAACACTAGGCTAGGTCAGTCGGCGACTTTAAAGAAATAATCTCTAAAACGATAACTGCTGACGGCCAGTGAATCTTCGCTAACGATACAAGTTTTTCTTCCCTACAGCTTTATACGGTGGACCAACTATTTAAGTCTATTCTAAACCATATAATTTTCTGTATACCAACTACCCAAGTACTTTAATTCAACTAAAGACTATTTTTACTCCTTTTTGATTATTCTGAATTAATGTAAATATGTTTTTAAATACAAATTATGTATGTAACACGTATAACCATATTTTTTTTATTATGTATGTAACAGGTAAAACCATATTATTTTTATTTTTATTTTATTATTGTTTAAAATTTGGACGTTCGGAGTTTTAATGCAAAAAAAAACAAAAAACAAAAAACAAACCCTGAACGACAGAATTTCCTATAAACTCATTTAATATCACCCTTTATAAGACAACAATCAATGTATACCACGGCTTAACCCAAAAATAAACAAATATGTAAATGAATAAAAAATAATTAATATATAATAATACAATAACAATATATAATAATAAACACAGATGTTGATTATGTTTAATTCTGTAAATGTACAATATGAAATGGACAAATAAAAAACTCACTTCACTTCTTTAAGAATCACATTCTTTTTCTTGGGGCAATGAAAAAGCGTTCATTTACTACGGCAGTCATTGTTCAGAATAAAAACAGAGTGTCTACTCAAATACCGGTCTCCATTAAAAATGTTTGAAGTAATATAAATATGTCAGATTAAAGAATAAAATCTATTAGGTTTTTAGAAATTGTTTTGCTTACTTTTCGAATACAAAACTAAGCAAATATATCTGAACGAGTGAGTGTACTTTAAAGGCAAAATAGAACCTTACTTGGTTATAAAGCTCTTCATAGCCGGGTAGTCAAAAGCACGTCGGATCAAACAACAGTTTTTCCTGTAAAGGGGACACAGATTCAAATCCTATCGGAAAGCACATTTTCTTTAATAGTTTTTCTTGGGTGTGCAGGGCGATAGGCGAAATAAATTCTAATTATTGAGACATATTTTTAATTCTTTTTAAAAAATGGTATTGTATTTTTCGAATTTTCTAATATGCCGTTACACATCCGGATCGAAATTATGAAAAATACTGAATTTTCTAATACCGGTTCCAGTAAATATGCCCACTTTCAATTTAAACAAAACAAGTAAAAATATTTGGTACAAATATATAAAACTAATCCCACTTTTAACAACCTACTTCATTTAACTAAGTTTAATATGAAACGTTTGTAGCAGAATATTTTTCTGGAGTCACAAAGTTTGATTTATGTTTTTTGCACCAACCTGCAGATTCTTTCTAGATGGCTGTTCTTTCTGAAACCAGTAGACATTCTTGGCTGTAATGTTCCACTCACAGCAAAATAGGATTTTTTTTCTTATAACTACTGACACAATAACATAAACCGAACTTTTAGGCTTCCATATATCAACCAAAAGTGATGATACGAGTTGATATTCTCGAGAACATTTCTCAAATGTCATTTCAAATGTCATTTCAAATGTCATTTCAAATGCATAGAATGAAGTGTATTGATGCATATTTATTTTAATTTTTTAATCGTTTCACCCCAAGCAAAGCAATAAAGGACACAAGGATGCAAGGAGTTGCTGATAGTGAAATAAACAGAGAAGACAGGAAAAGAACAGGGTTCAAAGGAGACAGAAGACGACTATTGACATTTCAATTAAATTTTTGAAGATTGTAGTTGACAGCAAAGTAGGAATCAGAAAGAGAGTTCCACAATCTAGAAGTGCGTGAAAATAAACTATTATCACAGAACTTAAGACTACGATTTTGGTAGTAGAATTATGATGCCTACCTACCAATCTAGAACTGCGCTTAAATTCATGAAGTCGATGGACCAACGACGATAGTTTATCAGAATAATTAACAAGTAAATATTTATAGAAGAGGCAAAAGGAACCTACGTCAGAGCGTTGAGAAAGTAACTGTAGCCGAGTTGTTAAGTCAAGACCTATAACGGTGCAGATTCTTCTTTGGATTTTGTTTGGATTTCTAGTTATAAAACATAATAACCAATCAGATGTGGCAGCAATTTTCGATGCACAGACGAATGGTAGGCTTATAAAGTTGCAAGACAGAATTTGTTGAAAAAATGTCTAACAAGATATACTGAACAGATTTTGCTAGCAGGAGACTTGGCAACTGATTTAGAATAATAGCTCCACTTCATGTCAGTGGCAAACGTGAAATCAAGCAGTAGCGAGTTGCGCTCTTGGAGGTTAGCATCAGCCATGTTGATGGAA
Organism: Acanthosepion lycidas; assembly: GCA_963932145.1. Classification (NCBI taxonomy): domain Eukaryota; kingdom Metazoa; phylum Mollusca; class Cephalopoda; order Sepiida; family Sepiidae; genus Acanthosepion; species Acanthosepion lycidas. The sequence continues at coordinate 33,412,641 of OZ010616.1, forward strand.
AAACCCAAAGGATTTTTAAGTGATTAATAAAGATCAGTTTCATTTTAGAGGCGTTAAAATTAACAAACCATTTCTTACCCCAGTTAACAACTGATTGAATTTTATTTTCGAAATCAGCTGTCAATTTGATTTTATCAAACCTATCAAAGATACTATTAAGACAGGAGTAAATATATGTGTCATCAGCATAGAAACCAAGTCAAGAACTGATGTCAGGAAGGTCGATGAAGTACCCATTTCAAACTTCAATACACGTAGCTATAAATAATCTCTATTCTTCTGATACAAAAACAATGTTATATTTCTGCATTAGACCAATTTGATCAAGACAATAACACAAAGATCCAGCTTCGTTGAAAACAAATCGGTCAGTACCAAAAGAAATTTATTGCTGGATATTTTCTTATAATTTGGAGCCCAAGAGCCCTGCAATATTTTAAAGGAAACTGAGGTCTCTTATTAAATCATTGAGTTAATCTTGAGTGAATGTTCGTAATTCCATTTTTATCTGCCGTGTTTTCTTCCTTTGAGTGACTGTGTACATACTCAAGATTAATAGATGGAATAGAGGTTGGTAAATTTAATCCCTGTTGTGCATGTGTTTTTGCTGAGAGAAGATTAAGATAAAGGATTTCTTATATGAATTTTTGGTTCCATCAATTTTATTAGGATTCTAAAAGGAGTTTTCTATATACCATTTTTCTGCGTTAATAAAGATACCAGATTTCTACGCAAGACCATTTGCATTACCGCAAGAAACCAAGGATCTAAATTTGTTGAAATCTCGTGGAAAAATGTTTCGATGCCAAAAGAAAATTATCACAGAATATAATAAGCTCCTTTTAATTTAGACTCGAAGATCTCTGCAGCAGCTTTGAGGTATAACGAAATCATTAAGTTCAAATTGAGAAAGTGGTTGTGGTTCAATTTTTACTTCCTTTGAGGTAATGTTTACATAATCAAGATTAACGAAGGAAGTAGGGAATAGTAGATCTTTGCCCTGATATACAGGTGTTTTTCTCTAATAGAAGATTACGATACATCATTTCTTTCTTGTTCTTTGCGTTTTGTGCTTGAATTTTGCAAGAAGAAGAACGTCAATCGTCACTATGAATTTTTAGTTCACTCCACATCCTTGAAATCCCAAAATTAATTTGTTTTGTCTTTTGTCTTAGTTTCTCAACACAAATATAGCAGACATTGTCCAACCATGTGTTCGGATGTCTATGTTTTATTCTAAATTAAACGTAATGTACTCTTTAACAAAATCTCTTATGGTTTGTCTGTTTTTGTTATTTTTTTATTACAAGATTTCCACACATATACCAAATTTGATCAAGTCAGTTTAGACGTCATCACATTATTGTTAATATTACAATAATATTCTAATTTATTTGTAAAGAAAATAAAATCAGTTCACACCAATTAAATAAATCACCAACACTTGTATGTGATAACAATCCAATAAATCGTTAATACTTTAGGCAACATCATATATTGCATCAAATAACACTGAACATGTCCAAATGTTAAACATACTGCTTCCGAAATAGATTGAAAATAAAAACAAATCTTAAAACTATCCGATTTGGTTTGCCGGTAAAATAACCGGTAAATCTAAATCTCTATCCTAACAGTATAACTATTATGCTACACCTGTATTTTAGCTCATTGATAAAACATTTATTTAAACATAGACATAATATTAGAAACTTATTTTACGTACCGTGTTCCCCTTCAGTCTCTTATCTTTTGCAGCTCTTATTAATGTTTGTTCTCTTCCAGTCCCTGTTCTGTCATCCATTTACAAAAGTTTATTAGGTAGGTTACTGAAACTTTTTCCCTGCTTCTCTTGCTTTCATTATGTCCCGTGAGTGCCAAATTTACCAAACCCTCTTTCCTCTTTTTATGTCCCAGAAATTCTTAGTATTAGATTGGTGCAAAAATAATGACGTAATAATGTCGTTTTTTGAAGTTAAAAAATACGTCAAAAAACGACATTATTACGTCATTATTTTGCACCAACCTAATAGTTTCTAATAACTTCTCAAATTTTCCCTTGTTAGCTAAATAATTCACTACATCGGAGTGAATCGAAGGTTCATTTTGTTTGCATATTTCCCCGTCTCGCTATTGACATGTTGGTCAAAGTAAGGGATAATTCTTCTTTCTGGTTATAAAAAAATCGTTTAGAACTTTCTCTTCCTTCTATTGAATGGTAACTGTTCTGATGAACTTTCCTTTGCGGTACATAGACTTTATGAATTAAAACGCAGTACTAGATTGGAAGCTAGGTCTCATAATTTTACAGTTGAAATGACAACTAGATATAACCGCAAGTTCTATGTTAAGTTTGTTCTATATCACTTCTCATAGAAATCTTTTCCGGCTTCTTGCTTCCCAATAAAATTGGATATAATATCAATATATATGTAATATCAATCGCCATCTTCTTTTACCTTAATTCTTGTTCTTTTAATGTTCTCTCACCTTAATAGTATTTTTTCTCATATCTTCTCACACTCAGTAACCCTTTGTAGCTTAGTGACTTTATTGCCTTGCTTAGGATGAAATAATTAAAAAATATATGTTATTCCTTTTTTTTCTTTCTTTTCCTTTTGGTTCCTACTCTAAAAAATTACTTCAACTTCATTGTAGTTTCTGTTTTGCTTAATTTCTCCCAGTTTAGCTAATTATTAGAAACTATCGAATTCACATACATGAATTTAATTCAAATAAAATTTCCTCGTGTATCGTACGATCTTATATTGAAAACTAAATGAAAGTTTTACGTGAAAACATTGCATGAAGAAATAGTTTGAATTTTTTAATACACTACTCAAAATTATATTTAAAAATCACCTACAATAGCCATAACACTTTTGTTTGTGTATAACTTTGTAATTCATATAAACTATAAACAATACGTGTTTGAGCCAATGAATTCAAAATCAACTGACATGAAAATTTAAAGTTGTTTACAATTTTGGAAAAAATGCTGACACATTTTTCGTACATGTTAAGTGACATACTTTGTTGTGATATTTTGTTGTAAAATATTTTGGAAAAAACGAATATTAAAAGAATACATTTCAAATAAATGTAAATATTACTGCATATTTTACATGGTTTTAATGCTTGATTCCAATAACATTTTTCTTGAATTTTTCTACAAAATTAGTTTACAGTAAAACCGCGTACTATTCTTTGTGTTGGATGTATAATTATTATTTGATTTCTGGTATGTACACATTTCTTTCCAGGTCCCGCCCATAGACCTAAGGTTAGAAATGACATTATGAAATTTTCCACTGACCCACTTAAAAAAAAAATAAATAAAAAAAAAAACATATATTTTACATAAATAAAGCCAATCGTAAAGTGTTGGCTGTGCTCTTAAGAACAATATTTAGTATTTCTTTAAGGTATGGGTTTCCAGGAATTCCCTCAATGAGTCTGCTGGAATCTTTTCCAACCAATCCGAGGGATCCAACTACAACCGAGATTGTTGCTGTTCCCATGTGCCACATTTTTGAGATTTCGATTTCAAGGTCCTTGTATTTTGACAGCTTTTTGAAGATCTTCAAGGACTGCCATATCAATAAGGAAGCACCGTTTTTGTTTGTGGTGTTTAATAACAATGTCTGGGCATGTGATTGTTCTGTCTGTGTGTATTGTGTAGTTCCATAAAATTGTAACAGGCTCTATCTCTGTAACCAGGTCTGGCTGGTGTTCATGTAAATTTCTTTCCCGTAAAAGTTGCAGATTTTCCAATGAAGATATTGGCCCATTCTGTCATTCCGGGTTTTATATTCAGTGGGTGCCAATATCGTGCAGCCTGATACAAGATGGTCAATTGTTTCTGGATATTTATCACAAAATCTACATTTTGGGCTAACACAATATTTTAGTATGCTTCTTGATAATGTCTAGTTAACAAGCATTGGTCCTTTGCAGCAAGGATAAAATCTTCGGTTTCAGCTTTTGAGCCTGCACTACGTAGCCACCGATGGGTACGGGGTTTGTCTATATCAGCTTGTTTGGTACAGGTAGAGTATTGGCCATGAAGCAGTTTATTTTGCTATTGTTTCTGTATCTGGTCGATCGCATTTGCTTCTGCTTTCTTTTTTAAGTATTTTGCAGCTTCAGTCGGTTTATTGTGCTTTATGCGCATTTCTGCGCCCATTTGAAACTCCATTTTTACTTGTTGGCTTACTTTATTACGGTGTAAAGACGTTTACAACTTTCATGTGCTTTGACACGGGTCATCATCCAGTCTTCGGTAGTTTCTAAGTATCTTTGAAGGCCAACTGTTGTATTAGGACAGTTCTAGTTGAACTAAACCCCTGCCTCCTTCGGATCTGGGCCCATACAGACGCTCAACATCAGCTTTGGGATGACGCATGCGGTAGCAAGTGAGAAACTGTCTCGTCTTGATGTTCATTCGCTTAATGTCAGCTATGATCCAGTTAAGGATATTGAAACTATATTGTACCACAAGGACAGCCAAGGTGTTTATGGCTGATATTCTGTTTTTTGAATTCAGCTCGGTATTCAATATCAGATGCATATGTCTGGTTCGTGGTGTACTTTGCTGGATTTTCGAGTGCAGTGAAGAACGATGTCATGCCTTGTTGATACTCTTCGCGAGACCATTTGGTTCGTTTTCTTTTTATTATTTGATTTGGCATTGTGTCACTTGGTCCATGGTTGGGAATTGTCGGGGTTTGGTGACCTAGTGTCTCTTCGTTTTTGGAACAGTTTGTTCCAGTGACAGATTTTTCGTCTCCAGACTGGTTCCTCTCTTGTTGACCCTTGTGATGACCAACCCAGCATGAAAATTTATTCGCAATCATTGAAATTCGTAGAATTTTGCGTTTTAACCTTGACCGCCAATATACCAGCTTTAGGACTACATTGGAAGAATATCTAAGAGCACGTCCAACCAATGAGATAGTACAGAAGGAGATTATATTCACAGTTAATTATTGTATTCAGTGGGGTAGCATATGCGTATTGACATATCACTAACTATACTAAGTTTTAACTTAGTATAAGTCGGAGTGACCACTATCAGGTGGAATATCAAACTAAATATTGAGGGTTATCACACCACTCAAAAAAAAAAAAAAAGAGAAAAAGATCAACAGAAGGCACAGTAGAGAGAAAAAAAATTAAAGAATTAAAGTTAAATAAAGTGAAAGAGACTTAGAGTGAAATCAAAGAAAAGGAAAAATGTGATTTTAAAATGGTATAAAATTTACGATTCCTTACATGTTGAGAGGATGGCAGAAGGTGTCATTTCATCAATGTTCAGCTTTCCGATGCCAGTGAGAGTTACAGTTATCAAGTTTTATAGGTTAGACCATAGTTTGTCGGAAAAGATATCAAAGAAGTCATTAAACAAAGGAACAGAGACAATGGAAAAAATACATTTTGGGTCATTTCTCAACTTGCTAGCCATTAAAAGATAAATTTTTAATTTTAAACAGAACTCAAAGAGAACTCAGTCAAAAAGCAGAGCATTGTCAGATTAGTGCACCTGTAGCTGTAAGTAAAAAAAAATCAATCATTATAATCCCTGCCCATGCGAATACACACACACACACACACACACACACACACACACACACACACACACACACACACACACATATATATACATATGTATATATATATATATATATATATATATATATATATTATAAATTAATAGGCTTAAAATATGGTTTTTCGCTACACAGTTCCAACCATGTTTCAAAAATGGAAGCTAAAAGCCCCGAATTTAATTTTGTAATTAAATTAAAGACATTAGTTCCATTTCATCCTCAAGCGAATTTTTTTCTGAATTCATTGCTAAATAAAACAAATAAAACGTTTATTTCCTTTATAAACGGGAAAAAAATTCGCTTGAGGATGAAATGGAACTAATGTCTTTAATTTAATTACAAAATTAAATTCGAGGCTTTTAGCTTCCATTTTTGAAACATGGTTAGAACTGTGTAGCGAAAAACCATATTTTAAGTCTATTAATTTATAATATTAATGCTCTGTAAATTTACATTGAGCACTATTTTGTAAAAATAAAAATATCTATAAGAACACCAGATTATATATCTTACTGTTCTTTCTTTTTATTAACACACACACACACACACACACACACACACACACACACACACACACACACACACACACACACACATTATGCTGAGTAGGAGACAAAAATAGACGGAAGATTCTGCTGGAGATGTGAGGAAAAAAGAAAAAAATTAAATATAGGGAATCAATTAATTAACAAAAAGACAATTAGACAAAAAAATAAAAATAAATAAATAACATAAAAATTCAGGGGGTGGAGAAGAAAAAGAAGAAATTAAAATGAAAGAATTAAAGTTAAATAAAGTCAAAGAGTCTTAGAATGAAATCAAAGAAAAGAAAAAAATGTAATTTAAAAGTGGTATAAAATTCAAATTGAAAAATGGTATGAAACTTAAGATTCCTTATATGTTGAGAGGACGGTACAAGCCGGATTCTGGTATTTTTCAATCTTTTCAGTTTCCTTAGAATCTACTCTTGTATCATATGGAACAGCAAAATCAATAATTTGACACTTGCTATTCTCCTTATCTATCACAGTAAGGCCAATTCTTTCTGCTTCCAAGACATAATCTGTCTGAACCGAGAAATCCCATAATATTTTGTGACTGTCATTTTCTACCACTGCTTTTGGCTGATGTTCATACCATTTCTCTTTTACAGAAATTGTGTCTACATTCATGTTCCATAGCTTTTTCAGCTCTCTAGCCGGATCCTGGTATTTTTCAATCTTTTCAGTTTCTTTAGAATCTACTCTTGTATCATATGGAACAGCAAAATCAATAATTTGACACTTGCTATTCTCCTTATCCTTTACAGTAAGGCCAAGTCTTTCTGCTTCCAAGACATAATCTGTCTGAACCCAGAAATCCTATAATATTTTGTGACTGTCATTTTCTACCACTGATTTTGGCTGATGTTCATACCATTTCTCTTCTACAGAAATTGTGTCTACATTCATGTTCCATAGCTTTTTCCAAGACATAATCTGTCTGAACCGAGAAATCCCATAATATTTTGTGACTGTCATTTTCTACCACTGCTTTTGGCTGATGTTCATACCATTTCTCTTTTACACTGAAACCGAACTTACGGCATAATTCCCAATGTATTCTCCTACCAATCCAATCATGTCGTCGCTTATACTCCTTCTCTGCCAAATTGGGATATCATCATCATCATCATCATCATCATCATCATCATCATCATCATCATCATCATCATCATCCTTGGCTTTATATCGTCATCTCCATTTCTGAACACTATTTGCCTTTCAGTGGCAATGTTTCATGATAGAATTCATTGCTAAATAAAACAAATAAAACGTCTATTTCCTTTATAAACGGGAAACAAACATAAGAGCCCGGAAATAACTGCTTGACCATATAAACTCTGGTTTTAACCACATGACAGCTTTTAGATGAAATTACTAAACTAACATCAAGACATAGTAGTAGTAGGTACCATTCAATGTTAATTTGTCTTGTAAAATAAACCAAGGAATAGCAGAAAAGAAACAGAAACTAGAAATATATATATATATATATATATATATATATATATATATATATATATATATATATATATATATATATATATAATTTTTGCTGTTATCATATATATATATATATATATATATATATCATTTTTGCTGTTATCATTTTATTTTTTTAGATCCAGTGACAGGACCCAAAGAGTGTTAACCAAAATGTGTACATCTGTATGTATGTATTTATGTGTATGATAGTACCATCCCAAACAAACGCGGATGTTGATCCCCCTCTCATCACTACACATAGTCAAACAAGCATAAATAGATCCAATTATAAAAAATAAACCAGTAAGAAGATTGCAAAAATGATGAAATAGAAAAACGGTCCACCCTAAAATCAAAGACACAATTCCTACTATTTATAACATGCTCTGCAATAGAAGAACCAGAAGTATTGTTTAGTTGGCTTTTCCTGGGATCCGGATTCAAAATCCTGGGGGATAAGTGTTGCTTTATTCTCAGATCTAAACGTTGAGACGTGCTCCCTATGTAGCCGAGTCTACACTTATATTTATAAATCACTTAATTAACTTGATGGGGGAAGGACATCCTTACGAATGGGAGAGAAAATAGGACGTGTAACAAATATTACTCGAACATTAGCCGAAAATTAACAGGTATTAATCGCACGCGAAATTCGCCTAGCTAAAGACTCACCCTCTGAACCAATAAAGGGAAGACGCAAATAAACTGGACATTTTTTAACAAAATGCGGCTTAACTCAATGAAATTTATTGATGACATCATGGATAACAGAATCCAAAACATCCAAAGGACATCCATTTTTAGAAAGTGTCATCTTAATAAAATCAATTTCACCGCAGAGAAAGCTATCAGAACAAATCATAAGTGCTCTATAAAGTAGGGTCTTAATCAAATTAACTTTTCGTTGTCTGGGACAAAAAGAGTCCCAACATTGTATAAAGTTCTGAAAAAGTATCCTTCCTAAATACAGAAATCACAAACTTGTCACTAATTCTATGAACAAGAACATCCAAAAAGGAAAGACAAGAATTGGACTCCTTTTCTACGGTGAACTTGGGACATGGATGGACAGAGTTTAATTCGGTGAGAAACAAATCGGCTTCAGCCTCAATATTAAAGAGGCAGAAGGTATCATTCACATAACGATGATACATAAGAGGATGGCCAATAGAAGAAAAAAAGGAAGCCTCATGAAACCCGACAAAAATATTCGCTAAAACTGGACCCAAGGGCGAACACATCGCTACACCGTCGATCTGCCGCTACATAATATTATCACAACTAAATTTGACAGACGCGGTGGTGAACATCATGAGATCGACATACTCTTAGGAAAATCCGGAGGAGACAAAGAGGTACGATACAATATATCTCAATAGTCTCAGAGAGGGGAACACGGGTAAACAAGGTGCAGATATCAAACGAACACTTCAACCCAGCATCAGTAGAAGAACAACATACAATTTCAGCAAAGGAGGGGGAATCTTTAATACAATAAGTACTGAAATGCGACAAAACTGGTTGTAACACTGTCGAGAGCCAACTAGCGACTTTGTGCTAGGAGGAACCAATCATGGACAGAATGGGTCATAAAGGGACACCATCCTTATGGATTTTAGGTAACCCATACAAACGGGGAAGAATGGACCCAGTGGGTATAATTAACTTTGAAATTTCAGAGGAGAGTAAACCACTCTTGACCCACTTTAACAGTTGCTTTTGAAATTTAGATTCAATAGAGGCAGTACGATCATGGATCTCATGGTTTTAAGAATTTAGATATATCATCAAGTATGTTATACATCTTTGAAATATAATCTGAATAGTCCAGTATAACAACACAAGCACATTTATCAGGTTTAGTAATAACCAGGTCATAATTATTTTTAAAAATTTTAATTACCTGGCAGTCCTGTACTTCGCCACAACCATCAGGCGAGTGCCATACTTGGACATCATTGCCAGAGTCGAGAAGGTGGCCTTGAACTTCCCTCAGCCTCAGGCGGATGAACTAAGACTGAAGGTAAGACAGACCTTGGAGAAGACCAAGCCGCCCAGGTCAAACATCACGAAATTTGAGAGGCTGGCGATCGGAGGAACGAAAACATCATCATACTACCGGCTGACAAAGGCAATGCAACTGACTCATCCCTAGAAGAACGGACCAGTATTCCAATAGATAATCTGATGATGTTGACTTTCAGTACACAAACAAAACACTTCGGAATTGGATCACACATATATCGACAGGATGAGGGCTTAGAACCATTATCACCAGTAATGGCGAATATATACATGGGATACTTTGAGGAAATGGCATTAGAATCTATATCTCTAAAGCCATCTCTTTGATTAACGTACGTAGATGACACTTTCATACTCTGGCCACACCAGGAAGATGTTCAGGTTCTACTGGACCATGTGAACTCAATAAGACCTTCGATACAGTTCACGATGGAGAAAAGAGTAACAACACACTCTCATTCCTGGGTGTTCTAATATCTTGAACAGAGCATGGTTTCAAGACATCTGTATATCGTAAAACGACATTCACCAGACAGTATCTCAATTTCAACTCCCACCATCCATACAGCATAAAGAAAGGGATCGTCCGCTGCTTACAACACCGAGCAAAAATCAGAGAAAAGCGATTACAACAACAAAAAATTGCAATATGAGCTTTGGTAAAAACATGTAAAATAATAAAAAAAAAAAAATGGTTGCTGAAGACATTAGGTTTATAATACCCAGAAATTCCTACACAGATGTCCTCAAGGACACATGGCACAGTGAATAAAGGGGTTAGTTAGATTCCGTGACAGGACCCAAGGAGTGCAAGTTCAATACCTGGTTAATCTCAATGGAGAACTTGGAGAGTGGAACAGGAGATTACTGATAACTGAAATAAAAGGTTCAGTTTGACATTCCAACCACCTGAAGAAAGCCGGAGCATACAACAGACGAAATGTTGTAATAAATATGGTGACAAAGTTGAGGACAATAGTCCGAATAATGTAAATAGTGTACATAATACTTCATCTCAGAGATATAGACAGATACTGAAAGGTCGAAACGTTGTAATAAATATGGCGACAAAGATGAGGACAATAGTCTGAACAATATAAATAGTGTACATAATACCTCATCTCAGAAATATAGACAGATAAGTATAGTCAGAGCAGTGATAGTGATTACCAAAAATATATCATAAAAGTATTTAGAAAACTAAATAGATCCTTTCAATGTGCAGATAATATTTTCAATATGATAGCAATAAAGATGGAAATATTAATAAAACCAAGGAAACTTGATTGTTAATCAAATATTGATTATATATAAGGATTGCTTATGTAGTTGCCTTTCTGCTTTCTATGCTTTCTTTTCAAATATTGATTAGCTAAAAAGATGTCTTATGAAGATGCATTCATCCATTATGGATGTAGATAATGCCTTATAAATAATGAAAATAAGTATGAAAATATTAACAAAATCAAAGATACTTGTTAATGAAATATAGTTTTGCTACACAGAGTTTTTTTTAAATTGCATTCATTCTTTATATATATAGATAGTGTTGCCAGGATGAAGGTGATAAACATGGAAATATTAGGAAAATCAAAGAGAATTTGTTTATCATTTAATTGATTCACCATTTTTCAGATTTACATCCTTTCTCTTTGTAGATAATGTAAAATATTAACAAATTCAGGGATGCTTGATTGTTAAGTGAATATTTTATATAGATAAAAGATAATATATAATAGATAAAAGATATTTTCCAAAGCTGCTTTCATTCTCTCTATATGTAGAAAATGTTGTAAGAATAATGTCAATAAAGATGGAAATATTAACAAACTTAATTTGTTAATCAAATAGGTACAAGGATGTTTTACATAATTGCATTCATCCTTTGTATATGTAGATAGTTTTGAGAAGATGATAACATTAAATGCAACTCAATAATCCTAAAATATTTGATCTTGAGAAATTTCCTGTATATCTTTGATTGCTGTAGATTGCAAAGCCAGTGTGAAATTTGCTAAGCGAATTCTAACAAGTCTGTGAATTGGTATTTCTTAGCCAATTCATGTATTCTCTTCTCAACTTATTTGAGATGATTTCAAGAAGATGTCTTTCCTATATTTAAAACTAAGTCAATTATATATGAACTTAAATGTTAATCAAGTCTAACTAGATAGGTATGACTAATCAACATCTAGAGAAGAGAATTTGGGTTAGAAATTGCAGAAAATCTTATAAAAATTGAGTATGAGCTCCATTATTCTGCATAGTTATGCCTTCTGTCCTGAGCAGATTGTATTCATGTTACCATCTAAAAGTCCTTGAAACTATTTTTATTAACTCAAAAAATATTTGGGTGGAAACAGAAGGATTGATAGTGTGAACTTAATTTTATCTGCTTATGAAAAGATACTTTCAATTTATTATTGAAATAGGTCTATTTTCTTTATGTCATCATATACTTTTCGTGCACAATAATGTCATTTATTTACCTCCATTGAGCTCTGATGAATGAAGTGCAAAACCAATAAGCTTATCCCACTCTTTGGATTTTATTTTTATTTTTATTTTGTTTATGTTTTTATTTTTGTATTAACTATGGTGGTTGCTTCTCCTAGTCTTAGCTCTTTCCTTTTTTAATTATGTCAATTTTTATTGCTGTAATAAAACATGAAAATGTAGACAGAATCATTTATATCTTCTTTGTTAATCAGATACTATGTTAATAGAATTTTTTAAATAATTTAACCCTAAGCAAGGCAATAAAGTCACTAAGAGTGTGAGAAAAAATTGTTATGGAGAGAGGACAATAAAAAACAGGAATTCAGAAGACAGAAGATAAAAATTAACCTTGCATTTAAATTTTTGAAAATTAATGTTGACCAGAATGCAGGAAGCCAGAATAGATTTCCACAAGTGAGAAGTGTGAGAAAAGAAACTGCTAGCATAGAATTTAGTTATATCTAGCCATTTCAACCATAAGATGATGAGACCTTGTCACCAGTGCATAAATTCATTAATAATGTATAATTACCATGAAAATATTTACAGGAAAGGCACAGGGAAGCTATGTTATAATGGTGAGAAATTAACTGAAGCTGACTTGCTAGGTTAAGACGAATTATATTGCAGATTCGTCTTTGGATTTTATCATAATCTCTAAATATATAACAGGAGGACTAGACCAGATGTGACAGAAATATTCAATGCATGGATGAATGATAGACTTATAAATGTCTATGATAGATTCTAGCAAGAAAAATTGTATTCATTTGAAATAATCATAATATTAGAAAAAATAATTGGCACACAATGATAATGGTAATTAAAAAATCTAATGAATTAATATGATGATCAATTCTTTATATGCAAAACTTTTTTAAAGAATGGTGCAGATTTCAAATCAATAACAATAATAGGCTATAAAGGAATTGGTAAGATTAAAAAGGAACACATGGCATTAATTGGTCACATCATATTTTTTCCATCATGTTTATGAATAGAACAAAATAGTATCAAGTTGACTAAAAATTTCATTGTTTGGCTGCAGTGTATCTACTTAAAGCAATTACAAAATGTTACATGCAACACAATACTCTACAGTGTGAAGAAAATATTTAGCAGTAAGTAGGTAAAAATCTGTCTAATGTTAACTTGTAGGTTGACCGTGATAGCATTCATAACATTATATTTTAACAATATTTTTTCTTTTTGTAGCATTTTTCAGTATTTCTTATACTTGATACTAATGGGTATTTGTCTTTGCTTTTTTTCTTTCTTTGATTGTGTGATATCTGAGATTTTAATACTTACATAAGAATTTTATTCTCTTAGTTTGTTGTTTTCTTCTTGTTCTGTATATATATATATATATATATATATATATATATATATATATATATATATATATATATATATATATATGCATACTACCGTTCAAAAGTTTGAAGCCACCTTCTGAATTAGTATGGGATGAACCTGACAGAATAGTGAAAAGAAAAATTTTAAAAAGTGGTCTTAAAGTCAATGAAAAATAAATGAAATCAATTAGCATAATTATACTTTTGGAATAAATGCCAATAAATTGTGGTGCAGTAATTAAGGCTAAAGGAAAGGAAGATATTTTAATGAGAGCAAAATTTTATCATAAATGCTTTTTTCTTTTTCTGATAATAAAATTTACAATAAAAAAATCATGTCTCACTTTTTTAACCATGTATAATATTTTTCTCTTATTTAAAGTACAAAACAACTACTTTTAAGGCCAATTTATAAAATTACCAGGGGTTCCCACAAATTTTTTGAACTGTAGTGTATATATATATATGTGTGTGTGTGTGTGTGTATGTATTACATTTTTTTACTTTTACCATTGGTAGGTCTACTAAATTTTCTACTCTATTCCTGCATAATTGGCATAATATTAGTTTTCTTTTTTATTGTCTTGTTCCTTCATGATGTGGGTGATGATGACCCTCCACGACTTCCTAGATTTTATACCTCTTAACAATCTTTGTCTTTTTACTGTTCCTTCCACTCCTTATTCTGCCATCCATTTACACAACCTTGTTTTTGTTTTATGACTATTCCTAGTATCATTATTATCAATTGGAGATTGTCTTTTTTTGACCAAATGACTTTTTTATCATTGTTTTTAGTATCACAATCTTTCAGTTAGTTCATTCTTAGACTTTCACTAGGTAAAACTTTCACATTGTACTTTTCATACCTTCCTTTCTAAATTAACCTTAATCATAACTTTTAAATATATATATTACCAACATTTGTTGATATGGTTTCTCTTTATTCCCATAATACTAAGCTATTAATTAAAGAATATGAATTAACATCATCATTATTTTTTTTATTTTTTACTGTTACTTTTATTATTCATTATAGTATCATTTAATTATATAATATTAGGTTGGTGCAAAAATAATGACGTAATATCATTTTTTGACATATTTTTTAACGTCAAAAAATGACATTACGTCATTATTTTGCACCAACATAATAGTACCATTTTAATTCAGTTGAAATAGAATTTCAGTAATGAATATTTTAATAATGATAATTAAAAAAAATATTTATATGAAAGGCTTAAAAAAAAAGAGATAATTATTTGCTATGAATTATTTAGTGATTTAGATTCAATCTGGTTACCATATTCTCCAGTTCCTGGTTCTCAACTTGAAATCTTTTCCTCTCCTTAGCTCTGCTTTCAGCTTTACTCAGAATTCAATGCTATATTCTTGTCTTTGAGCAAAATATAGAAAATCATAAAATGAGTATAGTTCCAGAGACTTTGCAGTACTATCCCTGCCTTTAGATAATTTTAAACCTTTCTGACATATATATGTATATGGACACATGCATATTATACTATGTGTAACCTCCTACCATCAGTATAAGCTACCAAAAAAATAATGATGAAAAATACTGATTATGATGGTGGTGGTGATGATGAGGTGGAGGAGAATGAAGAGGAGAAAGAGACATGGGAGGAGGAAGAAAGAATATTCATATCTGTCTTTGTTTATACCTATCTAAATTTATTCATATCTAAGATTATCCTCCTCTATTTTTGTGTACTATACATTTTTACAATTTAATTCTAAGTCAACTTTAAATTATTAATCCTCAGCAATAACCACTGAGCTAGACATACTAGTGCTACATACTATTCTTGCGGATAATTTATGCTTACTTTCATTATTGCACTTGCTACTTTTGGGGTTTGACTTTTGTTTTCTAGAAGATGTTTTCCTAATATGAATGAAGCATTTTGAAATATATTTTTTCTGTTGAATCCTGTATAAACAATGCATTTATATTATAAATATAGCATCCATATTCTATCAGTAATGTTTTCATTATTTCTTGACCATAGACAATCCCTTTCTTCCTGATATACAATGCATTCATATAGTATAGGTACCTCCATTCAATTTGGCATATCACGATGAAAAAATACTCATAAATCAACGAAAACAAAGGTTTGTTTAAATATGTTGTAATTAATTGAAAGCTAAAGCATTAAATTTATTATTTACAGTAAGTAACATATTCTGGTGTCTTTCAGATAGAAATTATATAGATTGGAATGTCAAATATGTGCTCGATTTTTTTTAATTTTCTTAAAAGCGGCCATTTTCTTAAATTTTAAGAAATTTGTAAACAAACAAAATTTTAGTAAAATCATTATCAATGCATTTATATTATACAGGATGCAGTAGAAATACCTCCCACATTTTAAACTATCACTTATGTGGTGCCAGGAAAATTATAAAAGTGGTAATAGTGTCTTCATCTCACTAATGTCTTACCATATTTTTCAGATATGATCAGTTACCATCATTGCTTGGACTGGTTCATCTTTTTATAAGATTGCTGATTTTGTAATTGCCACACAGAGAGCTTTTTATGATCATTTTATGTTATAGCATAATGATACTGTCTCAGATAGAAAATTGATACTGCTATGGATTTAAAATTTCAGCCACAGGTTCAGCACTTCAAAGAAAGCCACCTGAAAGGCCTCAAAGTGCTTGAACTTCTGGGTGATAGAAAACATTAGAAATTGTCTACAACAGTGTATAGCAAATATTGGCCAACTTTTGGAGTATGTCATTTTTATAACCACATGAACAAAATGAACAAAACCATAGCTCTTTGTTTAAACAAAAGTGAAATAATTTTATAATAGCAGTTACTTTGGTCTTTTTGTCAACTTTTAAATTATGGGAGGTACTTCTGTCACATGCCTATACATATAATAGCACTATTCTATCAGTAATGCTTGCATTCTTCACTGACCACTGACAATCACTTTTGATCTTCAAAAATTTAAATGCAATATCAATCATTATCTTCTTTCTTAATTCATGTTTTTTTTATTGTTCTCTCTCCTTAATAATGTTTTTTCTTTTTCTCATATTTTTTAACAGCTCACTAATCTTAGTGGCTTTATTGCCTTGCTTTGGATAAAATGATTAAAAAACCATGTAACTATTTAATTCCTTAATCTTGCCTATGCTGAAATCGTCTGAAACTGGTAGACTATCTATTAAAATTCCATGTGATCATTTTGTTTTGTTCTTGTTCATATTGGCCAGTACCGATCTTACCTCAGACTAATATTCTATATCCCACCATGTTTTTGTGTATTGTTAGGTTTCTTTTTTTGACATGGAAGAGTTCCCTTCATCTTAAAAGCATTTTTCCTTCTATACTATAAGTGTTCCCTCTTTGAATTTTATACATGTTATCTGGGAGAACATAGATTGCTCTGTTATTTCATTTATTATTTTATGCTTGCCTATCATATAAATATTGCTCTATCTTTATACTCTCTTCATTGATTCATTAGTCTTTTGCCAACCTGCATTTGTTTCTAATACTCGTGATTAAGACTCTCTATTCTTTATCATTCCTTGGTACTGCATGCTGTCACTTTTTCATATTTTTGAGAATTTCATGTTATACACTTCTTTTTTCTTGCCTCTCTTTCCTTGCTATAATCTCCTTCATCGGTGTTGCTCAGTCTTTTAATGGGCACTACTGTGAATTTCGAGTTCCATACAAGTTATTGTATTTACTTTTAAATCTGTTAGTTTACATCTCTTTGCAATTTTGTTCATTCAGCAATCTACTGTACTGTAGTTTAGAGATTGCATTAGCTTTCTTAATTTTTGTAATTTTATTCTGAGTTTGCATATGACTATGAGATGATTGCTCCCACAGTCTGCACTTGGATAAGTTTTACAATATAGAAATGCATACTTGAATATTTCATTGATTGTCATATAGTCCATTTGGTCCTTTGTATCTATCTCTGGACTTATCCATATTCAGAAATACCTTGGATTCTTTTAAAGCCATGTGTTGATTATTATTTAGTCATTTGCTGTGTAACATTGAAACCATTTTCTTTGCGGTCATTACGAAACCTGAATCTGAACTTTACGTCCTTCATGCCGTTATCAGTTATATTTGGCTTGTGCATTGTCATTAATTTTCTTGAAGCTAACAATGGAGTGGTTTCCCATTGCTTTATCCACAATGATTTTATTGAGATGCCATGATATCGAATATCAGTATCTGTCATTACATTTCCTCTATCTATCTATCTATCTATCTATCTATCTATCTATCTATCTATCTATCTATCTACATATTACATTTTCCTCTCTCTCTCTCTATACATACATATATATATATATATATATATATATATATATATATATATATATATATATATATATATATATATATATATTACAAGAATGGAGAGAATGTTTCCAGAATACACTTCTGACTTTACAAATAGTGCATTGGGATGAGAAGGGCGTTCTTTTTGTCTCGAAACAAAAGTTTCTATTGTGAACGTTGACAAATTCTTAGAGATTTTATTTAACGAAGATTGGTTTCTCTAAAACCAGGTAATTGTAGGGTAAGAAATTATCTTAATTATTAATAAGTGGGGAAGCGGCGTATTGGAGAATTTAATCAAAGCGATTGGCTTGACGAAGTAGATATATCGTTGCTTACGGATTTGGATGCTGATGCTGAAATACCCTTAAGTAAAATTTGGGTGAAGTCATCATTCATTTACATTTTGCTGAAATCCAAGAGATGTTAACAAAATGATTAAAAGGGATTATTATGATGCGAAAGATTTTACTAAATTTGATGCATGTAACAAGTTCTGGAAAATCTCAGTTGACAAGGAAAGCTCGTACTTACTTTCAATAAATCATTCAAGAGATATCGCGAGCCGACATTGTGAGATACATGGCATTGGTGAAGTATTCCTGAACTTAAACTGATATCATAGGTTAGTCTCATACACTAGAATACCTATCAAAAGTAAAACTTGTTTTCAATGTAGAGAACATGGAATTAATTTTTAATGTACATGAACTCACATGTCTGTGTCACCTTATTACTTCTAAAGGACTGCAACTAATTAAAAATAAATGAACCTATTTTAATATGCCACATTATTTTTTATTCTAAGATTACATAACGTTTATGCTTATTTCTGCAAATTGATTGACTCTTTGATGAGTTTCATATTAAAGCTGTGGCAAAAGTGTATGAAATAATTACTATTTACTTGCATTTAAATTTTACAGCCTAAGCTTACTCAGCAAGATAACATCCAACTCGAGCAAATATCGACACTCTTTTCAATCTGCATCATCATTAGCAAATATCTCTTTTCATCCTGCGTAATGAAATCTTTCAAACAGTAATACACTCCTTTAGAAAAAGATTTGAGTATAGATTTTGGCTAAAAACGTTTCAGTCATTTGTCTACGGAATTCATTTTGAAATTGAGAATGATCCCAAACCTCTAAAACAGATTTTCAAAATCCCAATCGCCATATTTCCGGCAAGAATTTGGAGATTTTTTCATGAACACTTACAATACTAGGAGTTTGAGCTAAATTACATTATTAGACGTGAAGTAATTGTTGCTGATGAAATTTCAGAGGTTTATCTCTTTGACAATTTCCCTGAAATGTCTTCTGTGGATATAAAGGCTTACGTCATCTATTCAACCATTGAATGTTTTCCTGTGAGATACGATCGTGAAACCGCAACATTCAACCGAAGTTTGACATTATTAATCAGGACACGAAAAATAGTTGGCTACTCAAACTGAATATTCCATCATCTGTTGATTACTGAATTTTTTCAAACAGATGATTGTATTAAATGTATGTTTTGTTTTACTTAGAGGTGTGCGAATAATTTTGCCCTTTATTTTGCTTAAGAAATTTCGACAACGTATTGGACATTTAGGCATGCATAAATGTTTATCTAGAGTTAAGAAGTGTGTTTATTTGCCTGGTATAACATTTGAAATTAACGATAACTATTGTTCCATTTGCATCGTAATCAACAACCATTTGAGAGACTACATGATATCCCAGTAACACCATAGACATAAATAATGGTATACTCCATTTAATTTAGTTCTTACTGAAGAAGTTAGAAAGGTACGATACTACTGAGGCTACCTTTTTAATATTAATGAATGTATTGAAACATGTCCTAGCATCGATTAAGAAACAAAACCGCCTCAGCCGATGCAATCAGTAATTTCAAAAAACTCAACAAGTGGAAGGAAAATGCTCAGTAGCCAAACCCTGAATAACGAATTAATTGAATCATATAGTACACGATTGTCAGTTTCATCTTCATGAAAATTATGGCATATTTAGAAAAGAATGTTGAGTGACCTCCCTTGAGTAACGTCTCAACATATCACGCCACATAAAGAGGATGAGCATGAGGAACAGGATGAGAATACTCTGACGTGGTTAAAGGTTATGCATGAGATGAAGGAGCCAGTGAAAGGTTAAGCCTAATATGAAATATAAGCTGGAAGATAGATAGATAGATATATAGATAGATAGATAGGTAGGTAGGTAGGTAGGTAGAGAGGAGGTAGGTGAGGGTAGAGACATTTTCCATGGTGTTATGCAAGTGGAAACGGGGCAATCTGGCTTTCTTTTCCCCTATGAAAGGGATGATGCACTCAAAATTTTATTTTTCTCTCTATCAAGAATGGCGCATGTGGGTGAAACAAACTGAGAAATAAGTTTATCTCTTCCTTGAGAATTTAAGAAAACAAATATCGTTAACGAGGAGAGGGATAGGTCTGGGTTGTATTTTCGCAGACGGAAAGGAATTGGGAAATTTAAATGAGAAGGAACTCTTTTTAAAGGTCAAATGTACGATAAGAAAAGTTATCTGGTTTACATTTTCGCTGGGCAGAGATAACTCCAGGGAAATAGAAAAGAATCAGAGAATTAAAAAATAATGATTAGAATAAAACTCCGCCCTTTCGCCCAAACATTTTAAAAATTAGATTTGTCAAAAAGACAGTCATTCCTGCATTAGGAAGTAGGCTGGGGTTGGATCCTAAGAGGGAAGAAGGAAGAGGTAGAATTTAGTATAACCTATATGGAGTGATGGTACTAGTAGTAAAGTGAAGGGAGCTGGAGTCGCGGGGAGGAGCAATCCCTGTGACTACTCTCAAGGAAGGTGGATAATTCTCCAAATCTGCACAGTTGAATAAGAAAGCAGAAATAAGGGACAAAGACACTTGTTGAGATTAATGTGAAAATTGGGGAATCAGCGAATCCCCAGAAACCTTCGGGCCTACGCCGGTTTTGGGCCGAAGTGTATATAAGCAAATAGATTGGAGAGCTCGCGTTCAGTTTCATCATATCTTCCGTAGATCCTGCATTTCGGGTTAGTTCCATCCTTGATTATGTGACAGGGATAGTTCCATCCTTGATTATGTGACAGTGGTTACGAGGCTTTGGTCCTAAGCTGCAATAATTAGGCCTTCTGTCTCAGCTTTCAGTCCGGTGCACCTCAGTCACTGTTTTCCGTTGATCCACATTTGCTTCTTTCTTTTTAGGTACTTGCCATGCAACGCCCAGTTTTTTTTTGTTTTTTTTTCTAACTTCATTTGGCCAAGTTGTTTTGCTTTCTGTTTTACTCGTTTGGTGTAGATGGTATTTGTTTCGGTTTTTTATTGGTAGGATTTCAGGTATATTTAGCTGTTTCTTGAAGAGTGCGACTTACTTGTTGATGGAGTGGATTTGGTGTTTTACTATTTGTAGAAGAGGGTCATTGGTTTTTGTGAGGTATGCTTCGAATCCGATTGTTGTGGTTTTTAGAGTTAGTTCAAATTGAATTAAACCTCAGCCCCTAATGCTCTTGGTACGTACAGCCTATCAACATCTGATTTTGGGTGGTGCATCCTCATTTGGGTAAGTATTTTTCTGGTCTTGACATCCAATCGTTTAATGCCATTCAACTTCCATTTAATAATGTTGAAGCTGTATGTTACTACGAGTATAGCTGTGGTGATGATAGCCTTCATGTTATTGGCCCCATTAAGTACACTTTCTAGTATCAAATACACTCTCCTATAATATTCTTTTCGGATCTTTTTATTCATAATTGAATGTTGTATTCTGTCTTCTTCATTAATTTCTAAGTATGTGTATGTAACATTTTGGTCTAGCTCCTTAACCATGCTGTTGATATCAAGGTCTAAATCTGTAGTTTTCATTAGTTTACCGCCTTTGAAGGTGGCAATGGCACATTTGTCCATTCCGAACTCCATCTCGATGTCTTCGCTGAAGGTTTTGACAATGGTAAGTGGATTTTCTGCTGGTTGTCAACGTTTTAAGATCATCGATATAGAATAGGTAATTCAGTTTGCCATTCTCTGACTTGTATAAGTAGCTATTGTTGTTCAGTAGGCAGCTGAGTGGCGCTAGTGCATGGCAAAATAGATGTGGTGATAATGAATAATGAAAGTTCCCGCTTTTGATGTTGATTGATCTCGATGTTAATGACATTTTAATATGGTTTAGATTTATTGTAGTCTTCCAGTTTTTCATGCTCTCCGTTATGAATTTGACTGTTGTGGGGAATACTCTGTATATTTTTAGGCTCTTCTTTATCCATGAGTATAAAACACTGACAAACGCATTTCTGTAGGTGATCCATCCTGTCGATAAGTTTCTTTTCTTTGTTTTCACCTCTTCCAATATTGTTTTATTGATAATTAGTAGGTTCTTGCTCCTGTAACTTCTTCTTTTACATCCATTCTGTTCTGCTAGGAGTAAATACTTTTTCTCAAGGAAGTTGCATATAATCTCGGCCATGATAGAAGATCTTGTACATTGTTGGTAGGCAGGTGATAGGTCCATAGCACTTCAGGTTCTGCGTCTCTTCTGTTTTGGGGAGTAGTTATGTTACTCTTCACGTGAGCGATTTAGAGCATTTTTCTGGGTTATGATGAGAATATTAGTGTATGCCCGTGCGAGGTCTTGGTGGATGCTAGATAGGTTTTTATCCCAAAATTGGCTATTTGTTCTGTTCCTGTTGCTTTCCAGTTTTTGGTTTGGCAGATGGCAGCGGTTGTTTCAGTAACATATGCTTGTTGTTCCTGTTGTTGCTTATTCCATGTAGCTCTTTCATTGTGCATTTTGCAGTTTTCCAACATCTTACACCAGAATTCCTCGATTTCCTGGATATTAAGTGAGTCATTTATCACAATTTTATTTTTTCCAAGTTCTCGGTGCAATTTCTTGACGTCTTCTTTGAAGACCTTGCTTTACCAGAAAAATCTGTTTCTTTTCTCATAAAGCATGATCCTCTTTGTTCGCTGTTGTCGTTGTCGGATTTATTGCAGCGGTGTAAAAGGCTATGATTGCATCAATAGACTATTTAAAAATCTTCGTTTATAAGCCATTAGATACGATACCGACATAACTTCAATTTTCAACTGGATTTTATTTAACTTTTTCTCTTATGTTCAATAATATGAAACTATATTCAACACTCTCTAATCTTGTTATTACGCGAATATGTTTTTTACCCATAAATACGATTAATATATAATTACTAATATTTAAAGAAAAGTTCATTATAAGGGTTTGTATTGTATAGCTTATAAAATAACAAATGTATATAATTTACTAATACATAAATAAATAACGAACATTCAAAAATAGCCGATAAGTCACTATCACCACAATCAGCATCATCATCTCCACCACTATCCTCACTACTACTATTGTTTCTCTTTCTTCTTCCTATCTATCTATCTATCTATCTATCTATCTATCTATCTATCTATCTATCTATCTATCTATCTAATACTAGAAGTCTATGAATTGTGAGTATGTCATCCGCATAATGATTTAAGTTTCTCTCCTTCCACCTCTCGCTCTCTTTCCATATCTCTCTGATTGTTTAAAAACTATAATCACACAAACACAATATTAAAACAAAAAAAATCCATATTTAAAAACATTTTCAAATGAATATGCTTTTTAAATATTTCTTGGCATATTAAAAATACTTTTAAGTTAATCTGATTTTTAAAAAAATCTCTAAATAAATAAGATTAAATTAAAAAAAAAAGAGTTGTTTATATAGTAAGTATTTTTATTTTAACTTCCTTCAAACAGATAATTTCCTTCTTTTCCTTTTTTTTTTGTTGTTGAAATCAACTTCAGTGTTTTATAACCTGAAGTTTCAGTGACCCAACGCATCTCCCGGGTCGTCGTCTAGTCAGTAATAAATAATAGTCTCTAGTCTAAAACTGTTCGATGCTCTGTCCGAATCAGGTAAAAAAAAAAAAAAATTAAAACTTGCATCAAAAAATAATAAGATAGGTACCGATATCAACAAATAATATAACTTAGTAACATGTCCTTAAAATTTAAAATATTGTTAAATTAATTTGGGGGTTTACTAATCAATGTGTACATTTATATACGCATAAAAACATATACAAGTACAAGTACATAACTTTCTCTAAAATTAAAATACTACTAATAATCTAACGTTTAATTTGTGGCTTTACTAATCAATGTACATATAGAAACATACAAGTACACATACATATAGTACAAATATATTATCATCATTACGATCACTACACTTATGATGATGATGATGA
This sequence comes from Acanthosepion lycidas, assembly GCA_963932145.1. Taxonomy (NCBI): domain Eukaryota; kingdom Metazoa; phylum Mollusca; class Cephalopoda; order Sepiida; family Sepiidae; genus Acanthosepion; species Acanthosepion lycidas. The sequence goes on from OZ010616.1 coordinate 33,436,805, forward strand.
TGGTGATGATGATGGTGATGGTGATAGTGATGATGATGGTGATGATGATGATGATGATGATGATGATGATCATCATCATCATCATCATCATCATCATCATCATCATCATCATCATCATCATCATCATCATCATCATCACTATTGCATTCTGCTTTATTTCTTCTTCCTGTCAACAGTATCTGTCTTGTAACATTCGGCAATTTTCTTCAATAACCGCTAAGAGGAGGAGACGCTCTTGTAATTCAAACAAAGACGCCGTTAAGAGAAACAGATTTTTTTTTTAAAAAAGTAAAAAAAGCCAACAAAAAAACAAACAAAAAACTTGAAACAGCAAAGATAGCAATTACAATGATAACAATACCCTAATGGTCATTTTTGATTGGTATTATGTTATGAAATGGACAAAGTCCGACAATTATTTTTAAAAATTATTTTATTATTATAAAAAGAATGTATTAGGTTGGTGCAAAAATAATATCGTTTTTTGACGTATTTTTTAACGTCAAAAAACGATATTATTTTTGCACCAACCTAATATAAACATAAAAAAAAATGTCTTAATAACATGTCTTTAGAATTAAAATATCATTAATTTAAAATATAATTTGCGGTAATTTGCAAATTAATACATCAAATACTTTTTTTTCGAGAAATATAATCTTTTTCATTATAGGTTTTTCTCTTCTTTTTAAGTAAGAAATTAAATAAATTATGATTTCATTACATAAAAATCATTAAAATCACTTGGATATTTACATTGAGCTATATTTATGTGGAAGAATATATTTCTGAAAATGAAATAAATTTCATTTTTAGAAATATATACTTCAATAATGAAATAATAAATAACCAAATAAATAATAATAATAATAATAATAATAATAATAATAATAATAATAATAATAATAATAATAATAATAGAATAATAATAATAATAATAATAAATAATAAAATAACTAAATAAATAAAATGATAAATAAAGCAAAATAAACACAAAATCACAACAAAAATTAATATCAAAAAAGAAATAAATATATAAAATTCATAAAAAAATTACGCTAAAATTCATTAGAAAAGGTTTATTGCTATAATTATTATCTTTTTCTTCCTCCTCCTCTTCTTCTTCCTCCTACTCTTCTTCTTCTTCTTCTTCTTTACACCATTTCTCATCAGGACGTAGACCATCATGGCTCTCCACAATTTCTTGGTCTTTGTAGCACTTAATAAATTTTATCATTTTGTTATCTCTCCTAAACCCTATATTACGATCTATTTACTTAAGTTCGTTAGATAGGTTAAGCGTTGTTTTCCACTGTCCCACTTGCTTCAATCTGTCCTGTGAATATGAAATTTTCCAACCTCTTTATCCTCATCATGTCACGTAAAATTTTCAACTCTCTCTTTTTGATGTTAACTATAAGTGTCCCTTTTGTTTCCATTTTCCCTAAAACTTCGTCATTGCACACATGTTCGTTCCATGTGTATTCTCAGCATCCTTCTGTAGAACCACATTTCTATCACTTCAAATCATTTCTTCATCTGTGAGAAACATTCACCGCCATATAGGAAGACTAATATTGCGTAACAATTCAGTACACTTTTCTTTGTGTTAACGAAATTTTCCAATTACTTAATACTTTGCTTAGCTTTTGTAAGACATTTTAAAGCCAGGAATATTATTTCTGACCATTGCTTGAAAATGACTTTCTACAGTAAACTCATTAGTATTATATTGACTTTATATATTTAATAGTCCTATGTTTACATGAAATGCTGGTGACTCACAATGCCAAACCACTTGATTTTCAATTAATGTCTAGAGTAAAATGCTTAGCAATCCATTTACATAATATCCTTACTTTATAAGTAATACTTGTTTTAATTCCTGACAACTGATAATCCATTTCTTCCTAATTTCCATGAGCCAGCAATGTTTGCAATAATCTATAATACATGAAAATCTCTGATAAATGACAATCATTTAATCTGGTCCAGCCGTTGCATTTGAAGCTCCACAAGCTCTTTTGATATTGTTGGGAACAGGGAAAAATATCACAAAATCTCCGCGATGCAGTTATCATTGCCCTGTACAAAAAAAATCAAAAGTGGAAAATCTGACGAGGGATTATTTTGATCTACATTCCAGAGAGTCAGTGGAGATTGAAAACCAACAGGAGCACAACAGACATAGTGTTTGTTCTCCGACAACTGCAGAAGTGTAGCGAGCAAAGCAAGAAGCTGTACGTGGCGTTCGTTGATCTAATGTAAGCATTCGACACAGTGAGCAGAAGAGGAATGTAGCAGATTATGGAGTGATTCGGCTATTCCTGAAAATGACCATCCAGCTACACGAGAATCAAGCGGTGATTTCTCAGAGCCCTTCTAGATCACCAATGGTGTAAAGTAGGGTTGCGTTCTGGTACCGACTCGCTTCATTATCTTCTTAAGCATGATGCTCAAACAAGCCACGAAGGATCATGATGATGGGGACGGAGTCTACATAAAATACCGTCTCGATGGTGGCTTGGTTAATCTACGACGATGAAAAGCCCACACAATGAACCTGAAGCAATTTATCCGAGAATTCTGCTTTGCTGGTATGCTGCCCTTGTTGCACACAGAAGGAGCTTTGCAACGCACCACTTCCTGCTTCAGAGAGGCTGCCAAGCTTTTAGGGATTGGAGTCAATTTAAAGACAGAGGTACTCTACCAGCCAGAACCTCGGGATGAATATCGCCCTCCCATCATCATCACTGGCGCGACTGAGCTGAAGGCGGTTCATCGGTTTACCTACCTTGGATGTACCATCATGGCAGGAAGTCGACAACAAAATGGTGAGATCGAGCATTGCATTTGACAGACTGTACAAACGTGTGTGTGTAGGTACAACAGACGGCTGAAGAAGGGCACTAAGAGTGTATAGAGCTATTGTCCACACCATTCTCCTATACGGCTCAGAGTCATGGGTCACTTACCGACACCACCTGCGACTCATCGAACGGCTCCACTAGCGCTACCTCCGCACAGTCCTTAACATTCACTGGAATGACTTCGTCACCAATACTGAAGTCCTTGAAAAGGCGAAGATCACCAGCATTGAGGCCATGCTGTTGAAGTCCCAACTACGCTGGGCTGGACACATTTCCAGGATGGAAAATCATCGCCTGCCTAAAATCTTATTGTACAGCGAGCTCTCCGCTGCTATCGCAGCAGAGAGGCAACAAAGAAGCGATTCAAAGATTGTCTGAAAAAAAAGTCCTTTGGCGCCTATAGTTAACCCTAGCTGAGAACCGTCACGCCTGGCGTCTCACTACCAACCTTGCTGTCTCCTTTGAAAATACCTGGAGGGCCGCTCGCATAGAACAGAGGAGGAAGTACTGCAACGCGATGCCATCGAGCCCAGGCCGGACTTTCAGCTGCAACTGCAGTGACCATATATGCCTGTCGTAAATGTTATCAGTCACAAATGTGCCTGCAAGCGAAGTGTGCAGACTCTCCCTCTTGACCTTTGTTTTGCAAACCCAAAACGATTATGATGATGATGATATATAAAGATACTATTGTGTCAGCAATGTTTGCATTAATCTCCGATAAATTACACTCTTTCTTTCTTAATTGCTATATATTTCTGCAGTAACATCATCAGCAATGTATTTATTCTATATATATCATCTTTTATGTCAGTAATGTTAGCATTCATTCCTGATCACTGATAATTCATTCGTTTATTTTCAACCAGCAAACATCTGTAAAACAAACATTAGTAACGCCATTATATATGACTACATTTCTAGCTACATTTTTTGCCTACAATTCATTTGCAAATTATTAATCATGCATTTACACTATATTTATATTACTGATATTATATCAGTAATTATTACATTAATTCCTTGACCTATATGAATAGTTTTTCTCCTAATTTCTCATGTAGTTTTTATAGTAAAATTATAATTAATGCATTTACGTGATATATATATAAAAGCTTTAGTATGTTAGTAATATTTACATTGATTCCACATAGTTGACAACCTCTCTCTTTCTGATTTATTCCTAGAGTAAATCGTTAACAATGCGTCCAACATATACGATCTCTGTTATGATGGCAACATCTACATTAACTCCATCCTTCTGACAATATCTACTTCCTCATTTTCACTATCATATATGTTTACCATGTACTAAAATTGGTTAAAATACAAATTGAAAATTTGGTTAAAATATCAATTTTTAATTTTAAGTGGTAATGCTACTTTGGGATTTTTTTTCATTCATTATATAGTGAATAACTGTTTAGTGTTGTGTAATGGTTATCAAGCTTGTCTTGTTAGAGCAATTGCAGTTGAGTAGTCAGTTTGATCCCTAATTTTTTGCCTTTTGTGTTATATCTAAGCTAAGCTTAGAAAATCATTATGGCCACATCATTAGAAAATCATTAAGGCCACAACTAAGCTATGCTTAGTAAACCACCAGTATGTAGTAAACTACTTTCACGTTTTTCAAGATGATCAACATTTACTAAAAATGACTATTAGAAATTCTTCTGTGAGGAGGAAAGCAAAAAGTAGTATCATTCTTAACATCACATCAAAGTCTTTTAGTTTATATTTTGCATATAATTTCTAACAGAATATAAGTAAAAAAAATTTTTTAAATGTATATTATAGTTATTATATCTGTTAATATGTCAAATATTGAAATATTTGCATCTGTCGGAAATAATGAAGAGTAGACTTACGTGAGTCGACCGGGGAGTCCTAAGACACGAACGCCCCATTCTCCTCCGCTTCAGTAGCTTTCTATTTGTATTGGCGGAAGAAGTGAGGGCAGAGGTATGTTATAAGAATCTCTTCGGTTCATACTCATAATTTTATTTTTTTAATTTTTTTTTATTTTTATTTTTTTGGCGGACAACGAAACAAGATGTTATTATTATTCCTGTCTGTTATTACTGTGGTTACCTAACGCTAGTGGAAAGGGTCGCAAAGTAATGACGTTTTCTTTTGCAACTCGGTCATTCACCAACGATCTCCACGCTGGTCGTTTTAGTTGAATTCATTTTCGATACATCTGCTTGCTTCCTTAATATGCTTTTAGTATTATGTCAATATATTTTTAATTACTCAATCATATTTTTGACATATTTGTTTAATAAATTATATCTGTGATACCATAGATTATACAACTTACCAGTAAAGAAAAACCTATATGCTTTTCTAGCCTAAAATAATTTCCAATGAATTCATATATTAAAACTAGCAGCATGGCCCGGCGTTGCCCGTGCTTGATTCAAAAATCGTACGACTCATACAGCAATCGCTATCACTTGACTTAAAATATTTTTGCCCTTCCTTGCCTTTAAAGGAGTGCCCTTTGCCGTGCTGATGTTGTTACATGCCTTACTTCTTGCCTATCTCACGCTGCGAATTTTTTCTAAGCTCTATACTAAACATTAAATCTGTTACGAAAAAAGAACTAAACAAAATGAACACAAAACGATCAGCTTTAAAAAAGGACTCGTAACTGGAAAAACCGAATGAAAAAAAGAATGAATACTTTTTCACACCGAACCCAGTTCTGCGGAATCAGAATCAACACTGAGTTTAAGCAAACGAATGAGCCAATTGGAGTAAAGTGCCATGCAGATTTAAATTTTCCCCCCTTGTGACGAATGCAGCTATCGATTTTTTTTGCATGCTAGCATGCTAGTTAACATTCGTGTCAGTCAGCTGTTGGCTCTCACGCTGGCCAGTAGAATATTCCTGCTTATTCGTGACATCCAGCTATAGGCTCTCACTCTGGCCAGTAGAAAATGGCCGCAAACTACATGAAAACTCCCGTAGAAGCATGAAAAAATCGATTATTTCCACTATCGATGGGAGTTGGGAAATGTAAAGACGGTCTTGGTCTTCCCGCTAACTTGGAGCATGTGCATGTAAATTTTGGTGCAAATCCGTCGAGAATTGCGGCCGTGCATTCGTCACACACACACACACACACACACACACACACACACACACACACACACACACACACACACATCCTGCCTTTTATAGACAGAGATTATTTTCAATGTATTCTTTTAGCAAAATCATTTTCAGTGTATTTATATATATGATTTTTAATATTTGCTGCGTTACAATGTATGCAATTATGAGATTAATTGGAAGTTTTAATGTATTTGATTAATAAATCCTTCCTTCTTGCCATTATCATTATTATATTTTCCTTAGCATTATTATCATTACCACTGTAGCAAATCTTCAGTATCACCATTATCCTTATTATTAGTATATTTATACCCAACATTATAACCATGGCAACTCTACTTATTTTTCATTATCATCCCTTCGGCTCCATTCTTCTTCCAATCAATGTCATTAATCATTAATATTGTGAAATGATAAGATTAGTTATAAATATACTTTCACAGGTAATTCCGATGAACATGATCATTCTTATTGATTATATTACTATATCACCATGTTTCATTTAATGTGTTCCTTGGTTTTCTTTCATACTAACTAGCAAAGATAAGAATACTAAAATGAACATTTTTTATTTCCAATTGTCAACGTATTTGCTATCATCAATAATATCATCCTCAAAAACTGTGGCCAATGTCATCAATAATTATTCTCTATAAAACATAATCACACCATCTGTATCCGATAAATATTGCTAGAGATCAAGCAGACTTCAATACTTCAGCACTCTACTCAGGATTCTACCTCATTTTAATAATAATATTTTCTAGGTGGTTTTGATTCTTCCTTGAATTTACAGTTCATGTAATCTCTGAGCAAAGTTATTTTTCTTTAAAATTGTTCCAGTATGCCAGTATTGTATGATTATGCTGTTTTCAGTTGTATTCCGTTCTCTCACAAGGTTCATTTTACCCGGTTTTTCACTATCTTTTAATTTTACTCTGTGACCAGCTGAAACACTGACATTTATTATTTGACAGATTGAGTCTTTTCTATGGATGTCATGCTTGGCACCCGACCTATTCAGAAATATCTAAACTGTTAGATGTATAAAACTGCATTCTCAGATCAATAGTTAAAATGGTTTCAAGCAAATGAGACCTGTAGCTTTTTAGAGAGGGACCTCTTTCTAATCTCCTGGACTCATCCTACAGAATCACAAACAATTGTACCAAATAACAGATACCACATTACTTGATGACTTTCAACAGCAGTGTAATGCAATTTGTTTAGCTAATAGGTAATTAGCATAAAGAGAGCTATAAATGTAGCTCACCGGCAACTTTGAGTCAGGGTACGTAGAACTTCTACGGCTAATAAGTTTGACCATTCAAACAAAATGACGTTGCCTGACGGAGCTCTGTTGAACACAGAAAAACTTGAAAATGTAAAGATTTAGATAAAATGCTTTGAGGCACGTGCCAGGATAAAGAAGTTACGAGATGACCAAAACACCTGGAGGACAGAAAGAAATCACGGATCTATCTGTGGCCACTGCGGGATGCGAAGACATTAGGCAAATTTCGTTAATGACTTACCCGGCTGAAAATGAAAACTTGACATTTAAGGAAATCAAAGAAATGATATTGAAAAATATTCAACCAAAGAAAAGATTGATCATAGCCAAACAAACCAAATTCTTAGCATCGAGACAAGAATTTTGGGGAGCCTATAAGGAAATTTCTAAGAAGGTTAAGAGATACCAGCAGATATTGTGAATTTCATGAAGTAGGACAACAAGGAATAACGATAGAGAAAGAATTAATTAAACTTCGATTGGTAGAAGGACTGCGCAACACCTCTTATAGAGTAAAAAATTTAGAGCAGTTACAGAGAAACCAAATGACTTTAGAAGCTTGTATTGATTTCATATAACAACAGTAATTAATTGAAAAATCTAATACAAATGATAACCAACCTGAGCTTATGGACACATGCGCGACAAAAAGAACAATGATAAAATGCAGATATTGCAACTATAAACATGAATCAAAGAGAGATAAATATCCAATATGGGGACAGACATCTAATGTGCAAAAAGAAAAATCTCTTTCAAGTTGTATGTAAATGTTGAGATACCGATGCAAAAATAATGTCGAAATAATACACGATGATGTAAAATGTCAAACAAACGTTTTTCAATAGAAAGGAGAAACAAAAAAGCACCTTCACGAATATTAGAATAAGCGGTATAGACTTAAAAATGCAAGTTGACACTTTTGGGAGAAATTATCGAAACCAAAATTAAAGAAAAGCTTAGTAAGATTAAGACAGTTTGATATTTCAAGACACTTTTGAAACAAAAAAAGTAGATTTGAAACTCACTACTATGGTCGTAGACTGTATAAAATATCACGGTTTAGTAGGAACTGATTTAATAAATATTAATTGCACATGTTTACTTAATGGAAGTCCCGAAACCGGAACATTAAAAAACTATAAGGCGAGCCTTAAGTTAAAAAGAAATATCAATTCACTGTATTTTGAAAGCCGTAAGCTTCACATTCATATAAAGCCAATGGTAATTGATAAGCTGCGACAAATAGTGGAAGTATGCATTCTTCAATATGTAGGACTTGGAGACAGCAGATGGGCATCGCTTATTGTGGTTTTAAGAAAACCTAATGGTGATTTTAGAATTTGCGGAGATTACAAAGTAGGCATAAATCATAAGATTTATTCGGATTCCTACCCTATTCCAAACATAGAAACATATTACATTCTCTGACAGAAATGAAATATTTTACGAAAATTGATTTAAAAAATTCATACTACCAAATTCAAATACATGACGAATTTAAGAAAATTCCATCAATAAACTCTCCCATAGGTTTACATACATGGTCCCGCTTACTATTTGAAATTTGGATAGCCAGCTCTATTGTTCCAAAAACTATGGAGAATTTATTAGCAGGGAGAGTAGAAAATATGATAATTTATTGGGATGATATATGTTTAGGTACGGCTACTGAAGAAGAACTGAAACAAAAAACTAAATCTATAATGGATAAGTTGAGGAAGGCAGGAATGACGATAAACGAAGATAATTGTGTACTTAATTGCAAAGAATTAACAATTCTTGGGTTACCAAATTTCAGAAAATGGTACTTCGCCGGATCTGATGTTAATACAAAAAAAAAAAAAAATTAAATGTATCTTTTCCAACTAATAAAAAAGAATTGGAATTATTTTTTGGATTAACCAATTTTTATAGCAAATTCTTGTCAAAATATTCTGAAATAATTTAAGCATTTTTTTTAATTGCAAAAGACGAATAAGGATTTTGAATGGACTAGTACACACCAAACAGCCAAATGAAAAGAAATTCTATCTAAAAAACCGTAATCAAGCTTTTACCCTAAAAAGGACGTTACATTAACCACAGATGCGAGTGGCCAGTCTGTATTGGCAATTTTGTCCCAGAAAGGACATTACATGATATATCTTTCCAGGACATTGACACCAGCTGAATTGAACTACTCTAATATTGAAAAGGAAGCACTTGCGATTGTATGGAGTATGACCAGAACAAGATAATGTTTATTAGGAAAATAATTTTTTGTTAAGATCCGATCATAAGCCCTTAGAATTTATATCCCATCCTAGGAAGGAATTGCCAAAAGATATATCATCCAGAATATTGAAGTCAACATTCAGAGGCGACATGTTGTTTGATGTTAGGCGCAATCGTCAGGCCGCCTGACGATCGCGCCTAGCATGAAACAGCCTGTCGCCTCTGTGTGTTGACTTCAATGTTCACTTTTATACTTATATTTACATATCATCCAGAATATTAAGATGGGCTATGAAGTTAATGGCTTTTGAATATGATATTCAATACGTGAAGAGAAACACGATACTAAACGTAGACGCATTGTCCTGACTACAATTTAAAAAGGAACAAAACGAAAACAACATAAAAGAATTTCAGGATGAATTTTTGAATTAGTGTGAAAATGAATGTGTTGCCCATGAATATGCTAGTTATGGAGTCATTACAAAATCCAGTCTTAAGTCGAATTTTATTTAGAATAAGGAATAATAAATGAAATAATTGTTCAAAAACAGAAAGACCATGCATAGAAACCAGACACAAACTATCAATAGAAAATGTTTTAATTTGTAGTGGACATTTAGTCATACCATTGGAAAACTGTAGAAAAAGTACAGATGTGGAGAATTACGTACAAAAATCTCTTAAGTGTGCCGAAATAAAGAAGTTTCGGCACAATAAGTTACACACTTGGTCTAAGGAAACAGAACCATGGTCTACAGTTCATATGGATCACGTACAAGTTAACGGGGTAGGTTTATGTCAAATACTGATTGACGCTTTTTCCGCCTGGCCTAAAGTTTTCTAAGTTCAGGATAAAAAAAATCTATTACTGTAAAACAAATATTACTCATAATATTTGCTAGAAATGGAGTACCAAAAACATTAGTAACTGATAATGCTCCCGAATTCTGTCACGAAAGTCTATGCTCGTGATTAAGGAAGACTGTGTCCCATATAAAACACCTCCTTACCATCCTCAATCTAATGAGATTGCTGAACGATAAAGATGGGATTGAAAGCATTTTCTTAGCAAGAAAAGATTGAAACTTTCCTACCAAGATTATTGTTGAGTTACAGAACAATACCACATGCTAATAGATTAGAGAGCCTGTCTGCATTAATGGCAGACATATTAGAGTTCCATTAACCATGCCTTACTCTATTAAGGAAAACATATGTGCTCACGGCCATAACTGAATTTATTCACCAAGCACTTCACAATACCAGAGGAGCCCGTACCGTGGCTCTAGATATCTCTAAAGCGTTTGATAGGGTTTGGCATGCCAGCCTTCTTCGTGAGCTTCGTAATTTCAGGACGATTATTTGACTTAATAAATTAATTCCTGTCAAACCGTGTAATGATGATTATTCTTAACAGATTCTTACCCATTTCCTTTCTCACGAACGTAGTTGTTCCCCAAGGCTCTATCTTGGGCCCTACTCTGTTCTTGATCTTCATTAAAGATCTTCCAGATGTCATCAGTTCCCAAGCAGGTATCTATGCATGATGACACTACTATTTACTCCTGCCTCAATAATAAATCCGCTATCGTTTACAAAACTAAACTGGCTGTTGGTCTCAAAAGGACCTCCAGTCTGTTGTTATTGGGTCAAGAAGTGTCTGGTTAACTTTAATACCCCAAAAGTAAAACTGCTTTTTTTTACTCACCACGCCTTGCCTCCCATTAGAATGTCTGATGCTCAACTAAACGAGAGCACATCGCTGCGACTGCATGGTCACTGTCCGTTGACCTGAGACAGAACAACTACATTGAATCAATAGCTCCATCTACCGCAAAGAAAGTTTTTCTCGCAAACGTCCATCCTTCAAATCTATAAATCAACCATTCACTCTTGCCTGGAATACTACTGCCATATATGGTCTTAAGGTACTCGACAAAATCTAGAGACGGATTTGCAATATGTTTGGCTCTGATCTGGCATCTCGTTTACAGTCGCATTCTCACAGACTTGCCGTCGCTTCCCTCTGTCTTTTCTGCAAATATTTGACGGTAACTGCCCCAACAAGCTACGTTCGCTAGTTCCCAAACAGCACAAATTTAAACGTTCATAGGGTGGAATCTCAGTCCCACTCTGTCACTGTCTAAATAATTAAATGTAGCCGTCTCTTTTACTCCAATAGCTTCATGTCTCGCACTTCACGTCAGTGGAACTCCCTTCCTCTTACTTGCTTTCCTGATAGCTATAATCTCCAATTATTCAAATGCAATGTCAATCGACATCTCCAGATGCCTTGATCTATTCCCCGTCCTTTTCTTCATCTTTTTCCCTATCATTTCTCTTTACGCTTGTTCCAACTATCTGTAACCCCTTGCGTGTTAGTGGCACTCCCGCCTTGCTTGGGGTGAAATGGTACGAAAGAAATAAAGAAAACAAGCCAGAATAGGCGAACTTTATAATGCAACAAGGATACAACAAAGCATTAATATGAAGGAATAATAAAAATATTGTTGCCCATGCAGACCAGTTAAGAACTAACCAAAATTACGAGGAAGTAAAAAGTGAAGCTAGTTCGAATGATTATGTAGATGAATAAGAAAGCAGGGCAGAGGAATCAATGGATGCTCAAAATTCTTTAGGAGACTCGTAGTACGAAACATAGGACACTGAGAATAAAAGAACTAGATCAAGATACCCCATAAAGAAAAATACTCTTGAAACTAGTGAGAGGAGGAAGGAATGGAAAGTCGTAGATCCATGCAGGGCGTGAAACCCAAAAGATTCAGGATTCAATGTAATGGGATTGGTTTAGCTAATAGGTAATTAGCATGAATAGAGCTATAACTATAGCTCATGGGCAACTTTGAGTCAGTGTACGTAGGAAATATATGGTTACTAATTTTGATCATCATAACAAGCAGAAACAACTAAAATGAATATCAGATCTAACTCGATGAGAAAATAATGACATAATCGAGATGTTGATATTCCCCACTACTTGAAACAAAAGGTTGGCAAGGAATTTCCCTAACAATACTTGAAATCCTCAAATCCGTAATGGAAAGAACAGTAATAATTACTAAACCTTAAAATTCTATTTTCTTGAAAATCCTTTCCTCTATTTCTATTTTCTTTATGTTTGTGCCTGGTTAAATGCTCCAATTATGATATTTATATATATATTTTTTCATTTTTTCCTTACCTAGTCATGCTTATTTTTCTTTACTCCATCTATGTCATTTTCTTGTACCTGCTTATTATAACCCTTGCTTGATTAATGTTTGTATTTCGTTATTTTTACATTATTTATATAGTATATAGATTTATTGGCATCAAGAAAAGTATCTTTAGACCCTGAAATTTAAGACAACAAACCACCTAAAAGCAAGACCCTCTCAATATTATGAACATATTATGCAAAAAGGAGTGGCAACAGAAATACCTCTCAGAAACAATTCACACAAAATAATAAGACTTTAGCTAGCACTTTAGCACCATTGCCACCAATGTCTTACCGTTATGTAACAGTTTTTTTTTTCTGGGAGGTATATGTGGGAGATATTTCTACCGCATCCTGTATAAACATATTTTCAAGGGAGATAATTTGGAAAGTTTTGCATGTTTTCTCAGATAAGACTCTTATCGTATCTATAATGGTGCTAGCTCTCATCATGTAAGACTTCGTTTTCGGTTTCATTTGCTTCTCTTGGTCAATTGAGGATAATATGCAATTAAAGACAGCCCACATCAATTATATGTCAGTATTGTCTTTAAAATTTTTTCCCTACAGTCTCAATGACAGGTTTATTTGGACAAATCTCAAGGTGAGATGTGAATGACTACGACAATCAAAGAAAAGAAAACATTTTATAGAGTAGCAGTTCTAATTTATGTTCTGTAACGACAGGCAAGATGCTACTGTCAATTTTCACCCTACCTACATTATCATAGCCTACAGCAATCCAGGTCCATGCTTTCGGGCTGTGAGTCAATAAAGATGTTATGAAATAATTTCGTCTGAATCATAATTTTCATGCACACGTGTGCTCACACGCGCGCAAGAATGCGCGTAAACACTTGTGTGTGTGTTCGCTCATATACATGCACAAAAACATGCAGGTATACATTTAATTGCACATGCATAAAGGCATATAAACACATATATACAAACATATTTGCAACATTTATTAAATTATCGGCTCGATCCACATTTCTTGAAACTGTTTACCGGTTCTGCTTTTCTTGGCATGTTTTGTTTGATATATATATATATATATATATATATATATATATATATATATATATATATATATATATGTGTGTGTGTGTGTGTGTGTGTGCACTTAAAAGTATAAATATAAATAAATGTACGTGTAAGTGTTCAAATTCATACATATATATATACACTATTTACATTATTCGGACTATTGTCCCCATCCTTGTCGCTATATTTATTACAACGTTTCGGCCGTTGTACGCTCCGGCCTTATTCAAGTGGTTGGAATGTCGAACTGAACCCTTTATTTCGCTCACTGGGGTACACTGTTCTAGTTCTATGTGCCATGTCTAATGGATGTCAGTTATCAGTTATCTCCTGTTAATTCTCCTCTGCAAGTTCCACGAAATAAAGGGTTCAGTTCGACATTTCAACCACCTGAAGAAGGCCGAAGCGTACGACGACCGAAACGTTGTAATAAATATGGCGAAAAAGATGAGGACAATAGTGTACATAATACATCATCTCAATAATATAGACAGATACATATATATGTTATTAACATTTGGAAAAACGTTCCTGAAAATAGGTCCCGAAAATAAGAATTAACGTTTTTCTAAATGCCAATAGCATATAACACTGTTGCGTTTACATACCCATATATATATATATATATATATATATATATATATATATATATATATATATATATTCAAAGAAATATTGTTAAATATAGCAGAGAACGAACGTCTATTATGTTTTGTCAGACGCCTTTTCAGCATCATGTAATAGCTTTAGTTTCAAGGAAAAATAAAGACAAAAACTGTTCAACATTTGGACATGGTCTTCTATCTAAGCTTTCGGATCACATGAGTCATCATCAGAGTGGTTATATATGTCTTTTGGTGTAGGAAAAACAGTGCTCAATAACAGAGCTATTAAGTATAATATGCATTGAATATGAAACTCCAAGTTGGACTGCTGGCGTAGGGTATTATATATATATATATATATATATATATATATATATATATATATAACTCGATTTTCAACAATAGAATCGGTTGATAGATCCTCAGTGTGGATGTGGCTTTTTAGCCCTACTGAGGTCTCCCAGAAATAAGAAGAGAGTTTATACTTCTTCCTTTTATTATTAAAAGTTTTATTTTCTCTGAGAAACAAGCCATGACGACGAAGATAATATCGGATTTCAAATCAGTGAATATTTTTTCAACAAATTAAATCTGCGTTATAATGATATGTTTATCAAATTGAGCATCGTCTAAGCTAATTTCTTTTCATTTAGGACAACGCTCTAAAACATAGATACATAAAGTCTAGGTATTTAGAAAGGCTGTGTGGACAATCTGTTTGAACATGAAACACGTTTGTAAACTCCTGTTTCAGGTTTAATGTTCTCTGCTATCAGGATAATATATTGGTAACAGGATCGTCTGTGCTAAATAAACTCTCAGAACCCGATTTCCGCGTACATTTAAACACTTTTCATGGACCAATTTGACAGATCTCTGGTTGATTCAACTGACATTCGTGCTGTGCTCGCTAAGGTTTTCAATGCTCGTCCTATGCTCGCTAAGGTTTTCAATGTCGTATGAATAGGAGGGAAGAATCCCCAGCATAATACCTCATGTTTACCATTTCGTGAACTAAATATGGAGAATGGTTCTCTAATCTGGGAATCTCGGCACAATGTCTCAGTCAATGTTTTAGATAACAGATTTTAGACGAACGTTACCAGTATTACCTCAGCATAGTCAGGATGAAGGATCTGGCCCAAAATTATGTGGTACCCTGAAATTGATGCTAACATTCAGGAAAATGTAAATAAATGTTACTCTACAGACTTACCGGTAAATAACTGCACCGTGTGAATAGCCAGTGAAACTAGTATCTGGTTCATGTGCGCAATGCAGACTACATCTGTCATCAGTTGTCTGTCATCATAGATGCGCAAAATGTATTGACGTTTATACAAGGTGTGCAATCATACTCTCACCACTTCTGTTGAGGACATGGGCGATCATGTCTCTCCACAACTTTCTATCCTCTGTAGCTCTTAGCAAAGATTTTTTTTTATTTATTTTTATTTACTTTTATTTATTTTTATTTATTTTCCTCCTCATTCCTTATTTTGCCATTCATTTAGACTTTAAGGATTCTTAGGTAAGTTACTCGTTTTTTCATCCTGTCCTTGTTGTCTTTAATATGTCATGTGAGTGTTAAACTCGCTACGATCTCTTTCCTCATTATCTGTACAAGAAATTTCAACTGTCTATTTCTGATTCTAGATATAATTGTCCTTTCTGTTTCCATTTTCTCGTCGTAATCATATTTTATACGTGGAATTCTCAGTATTCTTCTGTAGAACAACATTTCTGTTACCTCAAGTCTCCATTTTATCTGTGTGAAAATAATCTGGTATTCCCTATCATATACCAGGATTGGCATAACATAGCATATGAGCGATCTTTATTTCCAGTGAAATTTTCCTGTTACTTAATACATTGTTTAGCTTTTGGAAGGCTTCTTTCGAAATTCCAATGCACTTTCAGATTTCGGTGTTACATTATTGAGAAGTAGTCATCGTTTCGCTACCTGTGGCCTTCTGCATATTCGCGTTAGGAATAAAAATGTAATATTTTATTTTAATTTAGAAATTTAAATGTATTACTTAGGAACATTTTTAGTGTCTATTTTGTAAATTATGTTATTATATTTTGTATTAATTACAGTTTGTTATTCTGTTTCTTATTCTGTTAACCTGAAAAATTGGCACTGACATACCCAATGATATCTATAACAAAAGTTAAGGTTTGATCTACTTATACCTAAATATTTATGTCATAACTGCAGGCGCTTAGTATTCTAGTCTTGAAGAAAAGTAATCGACTTTTTAGAGTTAATTTGATGAGGGAAAAGATACACATTTGTTATATATCTCTCCATTGTTGTGTTTATTTTAGGTACTTCTACGAAATCGCTAAAAATCAGCATACCGTAATGAAAACATAGTTTTAACGTCAAAATCTTTGTTATTATCAACAGTAAGGACCAAGGTATTTTTTGATTATTTCACTAAAGTTTTTACGCCTTTTTAGAACATTCAAAATTTAGAACATCAAAAAAATAATTTTTTTAAAAAATCGATGATTTAAATTCTTGAAAGAATTCTACTTTTAATTAATATAGTCACTAAAAATTATCACGTTGAATTTCTCAAGTTTTCATAAAATTAAGTGAAACACACGTAAAAAAATATTTTTATCAATAATAAAAAAAATCTTGATAAAAATATTTTTTTATTAAAAGTAGAATTCTTTGAAGAAATTAAATCATCGATTTTTTTTTAAAACCCTAACTCTGCCTTACCGAAAATCTTTTGATTCAAAAAATAAAAAAAACGCAATAAAAGTAAGACAATATTTCATTAGAAAGGCTATTAATTGGTTTTAGGAATAATATATATCAAGGATAATATTACCTGAAGAAGAAATATTTTTGACGAAAAAAAGAAAATCAATTTTTACATGATTTTTTAAAAAAATTTAAATTGAATAATAAATAAAGTTTTTAAATTTTTTTAAATTCAGTTTCACTGGTATAACTCTTAGAAAATATTTGCTAATCATATATTGTAAAGCATATTACAATCTGACGAACCTGGATATTTTTAAAAGAATTTCGATTTGTTTTTGTACGTGTGCAAAAGTTTTCATGCAGAATTTGTAAGTACGGATGTTCATGCCTGACATTATCATTAAGAGGTTACATCTTTTAAGGGTTGTCCCTCATTACGGAAAAAAAACCCTCATACAAAATTTATCGGCTGCTAGCAATTCTACTCTACTATACATAACTGTCAACACGTTAGACTGTCAATAAATCGATCAACACGCTCGAAACAGAAAACTCCGTAATTAAGAAATGCTTGTATACAACATTTTATGCTATATGTAAGTAATATTTGTTTCAGTTAAAATTAATTTAACTTTTGTTCACAAATGGGTCAAAATGGCCGATGTTACTGAAAAAAAATGATTCCAGTCAATATATCTTCTGCCTGAAATACAGAGTATTTTGCTTACTGGTTATAGTAAATTTAAATACTTTACCTTTCAATTAAAGCTAAAATGAAAGATTTTTCATTTAAAAAAATCATTTTAAGCCTTACGTATCGCGAATTAGTGGAAGTCCCTAGTTTATTTGTAGTCATATCCAATGTTTTCTTACAGTTTTCAACCATTATCATCCTACAGATTTTCAAATGTTATTCTTACTTCCTCTACTTACACCTTTATAACATTCTTATTCAGTAATTCTCTACATTGAGTGGCTCTCGTGCTTTGTATTGGGTGGATTACATTATAAAATGTATACAAAGATTCATTATTAAAAAGCCCTTTCAAAAAAAGAGGTTAGTCTTCCATTGTCCTTATTATTTCACTTCGCTCTACTTATTGGCGAAGAAAAAAAAAAGACGTAAAGAAAGAATTATAAAGAGAATAAACAAGAGTTAGTAGTCATGTACTTAACATGAGGAATATTAAGAGACTTAGTCATTGAATTAATTCAAACAATGGGTTTCGAATGAAACGTTTACAAAATATAGAACAATAAAGCTACTAGCAAATTTACACAAGCACGCTTACGATAGCAATACTAATATATTGACCAATGAAAAAAAAATAGAAAAAGTATCGCTGAAAAACACATGTGGAAAATATTAGGTTGTCCGGAAAATAATGACCGATTTTACAATAAACCTTTTGTGTTCTAATATATTATTGTAATAGTTGCACAAAAATATATTACGTATTCCTAATAAAGTGTCCTCTTTGTTAATTTTCAGAATTTAACTTAAAACATTATATACACCTCATCTTGAAAAAAAAAAGAAGAAAAAAAAAAGGATTGTTTACTTTTATTTTTTATCAGAATGCTTCTCAAAACTGTTGTCAACATTAACAGAGCATAGGGTAAAGAATTTATTTGTGAGTTTATTTTGAAGTTCCACAGTAGGGATATATGTCTTGAAGATTATGGTGGTAGAGGTCATCCACTTGCAATTGGCAATCGAACAAAATCTACGTCAAAGTGTCAGATGTGTCTCAGATAATAAGTGTCAGCAATATCGATAAAAGTCAGAGTTCGACGTTTCGAAGTATGTTTAATGCTGCGAAATTCGAATGATCCATTTCTTGATCGAATAGTGATTTTTGATGCGAAATGGAATCTTTTATGACCGTCGTAAACGATCGGCTAAATGGCTAATTATGACGAAACACTCAAACACTTTCCAAAATCGAAATTGCAGCAACAGAAGATTATGGTGACTGCTGGTCGGCTATGGGCGTTGTCCATTACATCTTTCTGAAATCTACCCAGAGCATCACTACCGAAGTTTACTACCAATAACTGGATGAAATGCACATTCATTTAAGCAAAATACGTCCAGCTCTGGTTAATCAACGAGGTCTAATCCTGCTTCATGACAATGCTCGGCTACAATTTGTCAAGATGACAGTAGAAGCTCACCGACTTGATATTCAAGTCTTTTCCATATCAATTATATCCCTCTTATCTCTTGCCCACTGACGATCCCTTTTACAAGCAGTTTGTTTAAACTAAAGGGCATCCTGTTGAAGAGAAGATGCAGAAACTGCATTCAAAGATTTCTTGACGTCAGAACCTTTAGACTTTTCTGGTAGAGGCATAATTAAATTTGTAGCTCGATGGTAGAAATGTGTAAATATTCAGAGTTCTTATATTGACTTATCTAAAAAAATTTTAAATACATTAATTCAAGAATAAAGATTTATTCTAGAATCGGACATTATTTTTTGGACAACCTAATAATATGGTTCGCAACCAGGAGCCCACGTACCCACGAAGCTGAATTAAATCAATAATTTTGAGTGAGTGAGTAAATGAAAAAAAGAAAGATATAATGAAAGAAAGATTTCGTATGTATTCAATCTGTTCGTGTTTATTAAATACATCTATAAAGATTTAAACATAATTTATGCGTATTTTTTCAAATGCCGGATAATCGACAACCCATGTTACAAATTACAAATATTCAGACTTTTCTCAAAAAGTGCAGTTCTCAAAAAGTGCATTTTCTTTGATATTTGTCATTTGTTTATTTTTTCGTTTCAGTTATGTAATTGACCAAAACATACTGTTCTTGCTTGAAATTTGAGTTTATTTAATAATCTTCTCTCAAACCTCTTTCTGCTTGTGTTAATTGTCTTATGTGCTTAACTCCATCCGAATATCAGATCTTTTCCGCGTTATGAAAAATATCCTCATTTTCTGTTGTGTGCCTACAACTCCACACCAACATGAGTAGCAATATTTTATCCCTTTTTCAGCTTAGTGTCTGTCTATATTTCTGATATGAGGTATTATGTACACTATTTACATTGTTCGGACTATCATCCTCATCTTTGTTGCCATATTTATCACAACGTTACACCGTTGTACGCTTCGGCCTTCTTCAGGTGGTTGGAATGTCGAACTGAACCCTTTATTTTTCTCGCTAGAGTAGACTGTTCTAGTCCCACGTGCCATGCCCAATCAGTTATCAGTTATTTAATTCACCTCTCCAAGTTCTCCATTAACCAGATATTGAACTCACAATCTTTTGGGTCTTGTCCCTGGATCTAACTAACGCCTTTATCCACTTGAGGACTGTGTATGAATTTCTGGGTATTACAAACCTAATGTCGTCAGCAACCACTTCTTTACCTGTGCCCATATTACAATTTTTGCTGTTATCATTTCATTTTTTACCAGAGCTCATATTGCATATTCGTTGTTATTATTGTTTTTCTCTGGCTTTTTCACCTTATATAAATAATTAAAAAATATTGTATATAAAAATTCGATACTTATTTCCGCTTACCCTAATATGAGTTGTTAAATTTATTTATCGTTATATAATTAAAAAAAAATGAACGAGATATTGCTGCAATGTACATTTATACTCTCGTCAGGAAGAATATGTAGTGGTAGGGAAGATGACAATTTTTTTTTTTTACTTTTCCATGAAGAGGAGCTAGAACAGACATCGCGGTATTTACTCGTTCCCCTCACTAAGACGAGATATGACACAAGGTTTTTTTAAAGTAAGGACCCGAGCGTGTACACCCGGGCAAGAGACAAAAATTGCCCACAGACCCCGCAACCATCGCTTGCGCTGGCCTCGGTGCGAACATCGATCCCTCTTTCTGGTGCCATGATTGGGCGTGGCCTCAGGGAGCTGTTCCTCAGGACTGGATACCTCTCAGTATAATTTTCTCTGTCCTTTGACAGAGTAGCCCCTGAGCGCACTCTGCCCAGAGACAGAGACGCAACTGAGAGATGATAAGTAATGCGTTAGAAATCCCTCCAAGGAGGAATTTATACGCTAGAACAGACATCGCTGACCTTAACTCTGATTGACTGTCTGTTTGCAATTGGTAGGTAGGTCAAGTACAATACTGCTAGTGAACAAATTTATTAAAGTTATTAAAATTTGGGGAAGATGCTAGTTACGAAAATGATTCCCTGCTGGCCGTTTGTTTGTGATCCCTGGTATAGGGAAAAATATAAGTTCTTTTCCATCCTCACTCCAACTTATAGATTAAATAGCAACGGTAGACTACTATGTCATCAAATTTATTAATCAGAAATAGAAACTCTGCGTTAAACCAGAGAATCAGGCAGAACAAACTCAGTTGGAATAGGACGAGCAATAACCAAGTTAAATAAAACAAGTCATCTTCCCTGTCCATGTACAGCGAAACGAGAACAATCTACTGCCGTAGATTAAATAAAGGTTTCAGATCGAAATTCCCTGTAGGTCACCCGTATCGACACACACCTGAAGAAGGCCTGAGACACAACGGACAAAACAACAGACATTAGGGGAGAATATGTTAAAAACAAAATTGTGACCATCTGTGTCGTTTTGTGAAGAAGCATTTTAAGAAATAATCATCGGCTGTACTGTTGACACTGGAAGTATTTATCAAAACTAATTATTCTCAACATCCTTCTGTAGAACCACATTTATTTTGCTTCAAGTTTCTTCTTCATCTCTGAGGAGATTGTCCAGCATTCACTGCCATATAGGACGACTGACATTACGTAACAGTTCAGTACTCTTTGTTTCTAACGAATTTTTTCCTGTTTCTTAATACTTTGCTTACCTTTTGAAAGGCTCTTCGTTATCCCAAAACGCCTCCGGATTTCGGTGTCACACTTTCCGTCCCCTATTAAAACATTTCCTAGTTATTTAAATTGTTGCACTTGCTTGATTTTGGTGTCTCCAATTTGTAGTTTGCACGCTGGGCTGTTCCTTTTACTGACAACCATACATTCTGACTGATATTAATACTGACCGATACGCATACACATATATAATGGTGGGAGGGGGCGAATTTGAATATCCATAATCACAGTCTCATACATATGTGCATATATATATATGCCTACACAAACATACATTAAGATTACACATGATAATCTATTCTTCATCATCTGGGTTGCATCAGTGGCGTAGCTAAGGGGGTGGCGAGGGGGGCGGACCGCCCTGGGTGCCAAGAGGGGTTACACAATGTCACCCCCAACAAATTTTTTCAACCAGGCTAAGGTGCCAAAAATAGTCTGAAAACAGTGGTGGAGACACAGGCTTTCGCAGGCTGGCATATGACACCACCCAGCAATTATTTATGACCCCCCAGTTTTGTCCCCTCGTCAGAAATTTTCTAATAAATCGTCGGGAAATTTGTGAGTTGGAAAAATAGCAATGTTTTCAGCTTTCATGTGTTTCAGTTGCTACAATCTTGGTTACTAACAAGAGACATTGTTGTAACATTTTATCGGATGATATGGTGTTTTAACTCTGCATCATTAATAACAACAAAGCGAAATACGAACCCAAAAGTGCAACAATTTCTGATTTGCCTGTGTATCAATTCGCTGAGATACAATTTTCCATCGAGTGAGCGATATACTTTTGAATATATCTACTAGTGTTGAGACGATTAATCGGAATCTGATTCGAGAATCAGAAAAATCGGAACTTTTTGGGGTATCGGAATCGGAAAAAATTTGTGCCTATTTTCCGATTCCAAAAACGATTCTTTTAAATTTTTAACTTAATTTTCCATTATTGGTACTAATGATAAATATTTATTGTTTTTAAATTATCACTAAAACTAAAATCATAATAACATCAAAATACGATTTAAAGTTATTTTACTTGTATAAAGAAAAATAAACTTTGCATAAATTCTCTAGGTAACCTTTAAAAGAATGCAGTTGACTTACAATGTTCCGAAAAATGCTTAAAAATAAAATAGAACATTTTTGTCAAGAAAAATACTTTCAAACATCATTGATAATTAAATGGTACCCAGAAAATGATGCAACGGAAAATTGGACACCGGAAAATTAGCAACAGAAAATTACGTCAACCATGAGCCAGTCGAGACTGTCAGATCTGGCTGTGCTGTCCATTGAAAACGAGCTTACAAGACAAACAGATTTTGACGATGTCATTGACCAGTTTGCCACAATGAAAACAAGAAAACATTCATTCTAAGACCATAGTATCGTGTTGGGGATGTGCAGAATAAACTAAGGAATTTGCTGTAGCATTGAGTTAAATCAGAAGGAATTTTTATGTTAGGTTGCGTGAACTTTTCTGTATCCACAAACAAATAAACAATTTCAATGTAAACAAGAAAAAATATACATGCAATTCAAAATCGATAAATGCATTTATATACAAATAAGATAATATGTACAGAATATTTTGAAGATGTTATTGTGTTGGTGTACTCGTGATATTTGTAGTTTTTGTATGTCCTTTTTTATGTCTTGTGTATCTGTGTTACAGTCTTTTTAGGAAATTGTAATTAGTATTTAGAATGTCGGTATTATGTTTTTAGAAATGAATCATTACGAAGTATTCTACCTTTGACTGGAAATATTGAGTTCGTTCGATGATGTTATTTACTTAGAATAGTAGTGGGTGTTAATTCACTTTAGTAAAGTTGTTTGGATAGAAGTTTCGGTGTTCACAGAGTTTTCTTCGATTTGGGCTTGCGAGTGAGTCAGTATGATTTAGTTTGCGCGTTAGTTTGCGCGGCAAGTTTGCAGTTGCAAACGACGTGGATTATATTAGCATATCTCTGTGCTTGTTAGACTGACTGACATCGTAGATGATCAAAGAGAATGTATAGTCTGAGATTCTTGAATGACGAAGAAGTTCGTAGAAGATATTGAACGGTAAAGATTTGTCGTCTCGATTCACGAGACGGTAATTAGTAGTCGTCACATTTTTAAGCTTGAGTAAGCGGTCGAAAAATGGTCTGCTGCTGTTCTGCCCAGGTCTACTTCTGCGTCTGCGTCTGCGTCTGCGTCTGCGTATGCTTGTCTCTCTGGTCACACGTGCTCTGGGTTCTTTTTAAGAAGTCATGATCGCATGGATGGATCCAGAGCGATTTTGCGCCAAAACTTCGAAGTGCACGTGCGGGCGACCTGATTGGTATACATGAACCAATCAGAGGACTAGATTTACGAATGGAAGCTGGAATAGTGCATTATTCGAAGAAGGTAAGATTGGGCTAATAGACGAGCCCAATAATCGAATGTCATTCTATTGTGTATTGCCGTATTTTGTATTTAGTTGTTCTGAAAGTGAACAGTTGCATTTTAAAAATCTTTTGATTTGAATTGATTATTTTGTGGTATTGGATTTTGTCTTGGATCATACATGTAAACAGTAACGTACCGGTCAGTAGAGTAAAGTAGAGGTAGAGCATGTATGAAAATTTAGCTACAGCTAACCATTCAGCATAGGGTGAATCGGGGTCATTGGGGTGACATTTGAGCGGACCGCCCCGGGTGACGTTTACTCTAGCTACGTCACTGGGTTGCATACACTTCCATATAGGAGGACTGATGTTAAATATCAGTTAACTATTCTTTTCGTTGTTTCTAACGAGATTTTCCCGTTCTAAATACTTTGCTCAGCTTTTGGAAGACATCTTTCTCTATCCCAATGCGCATTCGGATTTCAGTGTCGCATTTTATCGTCCCCAAGCAAATCGAGAATACCACTAGTACGCAGGGAGTTACAAGGAGTGAAATTTAGAGAAAAGGACTGGCTATAGGGAGGATTGAAGAAATGTCAAAAGATGAATGGGATTCAAGATAGAAGATGAGGTTTGACGTTGAATTAACTCTTTTCTATCAAGGAAAAAAGGAAATGGAAGGAAGTTCCACAGTCGGGAAGTGCGAGAAAAGAAACTATTGGGGTAGAAGTGGCGTTTACATTTGACTATTTCAACAGTGGAACCTAGATGCCAATCTAGTAGCACGCGGGGCAGCAGAGCAGTTGCTATGAAACGATTTGTAGAAAAGACAGATGGAAGCCACGTTGTGTCGGTGAGAAAGTGACTGAAGCCAAGATGCCAAGTCATGATCGATTACTTTACAAATTCTTTGGTTTTTATCAACAACCTCGAGATGAGTAGCAGGATCACCAGACCAGATATGGCAGCAGTATTTAATGCACGGACAAATGGTAGATTTATGAATGTGAAAAGAAGATGATGAGAAAAATTTTCTAGCACCATACAGTGACCCAATTTTCTTTACCAGATATTACAATTTTTGTAACTACATAATTTAAACTTTCGATTCTAGATTTGATCCCAAAATATAGAAAAAATAAAATGTAAAAAGAAAGAATAAATTAATGTAAAATATTTTCCGTATATTTTAATATATAATTTGTAATAATGACTTTAACAAGAAATACAAAAAATCGCATATTTAACCCTTTTTATAGTTTTCACTGTATATTTTATAGTTTTTACGAAAAATGTTTTAAGCACAAATGTCGTGGTAGTTTATAATAATAAATTAAAATATATTAAAAAAGTTTTCAAAAAGTAATAAGTTTATAATTGTGATAATGACCTAGCTATTCCCCTTCTCCCTTTATTACTGAAAAAAAATACTTTCACAATTGAAAGTTCAGTATTTGCCCAGTCTGTTTTCGTGATTTCCCAAAGTTAATAACTTGACAATTGAGATTTCTTTCGTAAAGTTGGTATTTTTCCTATTACACACTTTTCTCTTATTGACCTAATACTCATGATCAATTCCACCCTTACTTCATCATCATTGGCCAGCTGACTACATAAAAAGCATAAAATAACATTCGTCAATAATAATAATAATGATAATAATTTCTCGAAGAAAACAACATTCTTCCCCTGGAAGAGAAGGGGTGTCAGAGAGGTTCATATGTTTTCAAAGTTCGACAATTAATAAACAAACTGATTTTAGAAAATGGCAGGAAGATGTAGAAATCACAGAACAGCATGGATGGACTACCGTAAATCCTTTGATAGTGTGCCACACTCTTGGATCTTTAAGGTTTCGAAAATGTACAAAGTTTCCTTAATGATAGTAAATTTCCTTAAACACGGCATGGGAATGTGGAAAACCACATTGTACCTAAATCACACCAGAGGTATTTCCACTTCCAGCCGCCTGAATATCCGAGGAGGAATCTTTCAAGGAGATAATCTGTCACATCCTCTGTTTTGTCTTTCCTTAATCCACATACACATGAATTAAACAATACTAGCTCTGGATACAAAGTAAACAAAGTATTCAATCAACTGCTCTACTTAGATGATCTCAAACTCTTTGCTAAAGACAACAATGAGTTGACGGTTTTCCTCAATAATGTAAAATGTTTCAGTGACGATATATGTATGGATTTCGGATTAGATAAATGTGAAAAAGTAACATTCAAGAAAGGCAGACTTATAGAAAATACTAAATAGTTCTATATTTTTTCACAAAGATTAGGGATCTAGAACAAGAAGCATACAGGTACCTAGGAATTAGTGAAGGAGCTGGAATACCCCAAATGAAGTAGAAAGTAAGAAAAGAATACTACAGCGTGGGCGTCTAGTACTGAATACCGAATTGAATTCACAAAACAGAATATCAGTGATGAACACATTGGCTGTCTCTGTGGTGCAATGCAGTTTCAAAATTTTTAACGGGATCATAGCTGACATTAAACAGGTGGATGTTAAAAGAAAAATCTTCTCACTTGCCATGGCATGCATCATCCTCAGGCTGGTGTCGATGGACTGTATGTGTCCAGATCCTAAGAGGATTAGTTCAACTAGAACTGTCTTAGAAAACTACAACAATCGGCCTTCAAAGATACCTGGAAACTACAGAAGACTGTGTGAGAGAGCATAGAAGAAGAAACTTCTTTCAGTAATAAAGGAAACCAACAAGTTCAAAATGGACTTTCAAGCGGGTGAAAAAATGCAAATATTAGGTTGGTTCAAAAATAATGTCGTTTTTTGACGATTTTGATTATCGTTCACCCATTTATCCAACTTTTTTGACTTCCCTATTTGCTTTAAATGGCGAAATACTGTTGAATGGTCGACCTCGAGTTCAACAGCAACTTCTCGTGTGGTTTTGCGAGGATCGGATTCAATTAAGGCTTTCAAATGTTCGTTATCAACCGCAGTCGGCCGGCCGCGACCGTCTTCCTCTTCGAGGCTCTCGTCACCATTGCGAAATTTCTTGAACCACCGTTGTGCCACACGTTCGTTAGTGGTTCCTGCGCCAAACGCATCATTGATATCACGAGCTGTATCGGCAGCTTTTCGGCCTAGTTTGAACTGGAACAAGAAAATCGTGCGGATTTGAATTTTGTCCATGCTGTCGAAAAGCCTGCAAAAAAAAAAAAAAAAAGAATGAAGAGATTGAGAACGGTAACGAATAACACGATTCGATAGAGCGAAAAACGCGCTTCAAAATGATATATAACATGGCTATATATATCAATGAATTAATTCAGAAATCATATATAAAATTAACATATGTGAGAAAACGACATTATTTTTGCACCAACCTAATAAAACATAATACACTTACTGCAGCTGAAAAAAACCCTTTAAAGAGCGAAGGCAAATGCAATTGACCAGATACCGAAATGATGGTAGGATAAACCTCTTCGCGGTCAGTATTTTGTCCGTAGGTTTTATTCTTGGGGTACAGGACCAATGCTTGATAACTAGAAATTACCAGGTACATATACTAAATATTGTGTTAGCCCAAAATACAGATTCTGTGAAAATACCCAGAAACAATTGACCATTTTGTATCAAGGTGCACCCACTGAAGGTAAAACCCGGCATGACAGAGTGGGCCAATATCTGCATTAGAAAATCTGCAACTTTTACGGGAAGGAAACTGCAAGAAATTGGTATGAACACGACCCAGACCCGGTTACGAAGAGAAGACCTGTAACAATTTTATGATACTTTACAATACACACAGAACGATCAAATCTAATCGGACAGTTTTGTAATTCCGTCACACGTACATAATACAAGTAATAACAGGAACACTTCAATAAAATAAAATATTTAATTACCAAACACAATTAAAATACACTAACAACAAAGAAGTAAATAGTCAACGGAAAGATTGATTTATTTAAATATTCTGTTGTTGTTCTTTCTCTTAATGTAAATCATTGGTTCAATAATTTCTGGTGGCATGGGTATGTTAAACATGTCATACAATATTTCCATAGGTATATCTATTCGTAGACTTACTAAATCAGTAAATCTTCGTTTTAAATGATTAAGGTTTCGCTTATGTTCCCAACTTTGAACATCATTTTGGCAATCCGTTTTTATAACACAGTTTTCCCAGAATTCTTTTCCACGTTGGAACATTTTAAAAAAACACTATCTCCAGGTTTGAAATATTTAATTATATTATTGTTGTTTCTAGATGTTCTCGCCTTAATCTGCCTAGCAAACATTAACTCTGCAGGCGACATGGTGTTCGGATTTGGTATTCTGAAAATGCTCAGAAATTGTAGCATTACTTCACCTGCATTTTTAGTGCCATTTTAAACATAAACCGTTCAGCCTGTCCGTTACTTTTTGGGTAATAAGGGTGGGGGGTGTTGTCGTTGTAATGTGTTCTATTGTTAATAACTTACAGAAAAAACTAAATACACTAATCATAAATTGTGTGCTGTAACCTGTAACGATAGTGTAGTGTATAGTGAATCTTGAAAAAATCTCGTAAAAACTTTATAGTTACTGTGAAAGTCGGTTTTCTACATTTTAATATTTCTGTCCATTTAGTG
The DNA here is from genome assembly GCA_963932145.1 of Acanthosepion lycidas. Taxonomy (NCBI): domain Eukaryota; kingdom Metazoa; phylum Mollusca; class Cephalopoda; order Sepiida; family Sepiidae; genus Acanthosepion; species Acanthosepion lycidas. The sequence continues at coordinate 33,465,754 of OZ010616.1, forward strand.
TGACTATCTACTACGACTAGATAGTATGCTCCGTTTAACAGTCCTGTGAACTTTTATGCATTCAGGGTCTTGGGATATCGCTTTTTGACCAAGGTTAAAATTTTATAGGTGGTGATTTCGCTGCTAGAACGCAACCTCTGTATGATTTTACAAAATTGTCAATGCCTTGGTCCATTCTCAGCCAATACGTATAACACCTCATTAAGAATTTCATCTTTGAAATTCCTGGGTGTTCTATGTGAAAATCTTTTAGCCCACGTTTTTGCATCGATTCTGGCATTACAATTCTTTCTGCGTGCATAAATGCATTATATTAGGTTGGTGCAAAAATAATTTCGTTTTCTAAGATATGTTACTATGTGAGAAAACGAAATTATTTTTGCACCAACCTAATAGCATAATGAAAATGAGTTACTTCTAGTAACATTTTTTTCTTTTTTTCTTTAAATCTTACTTGCTTTTTCAATTTCATAATAAAGTCGTGTTTTTCCGATATAATTTGTTAATAATTTCTTATTTTCCTCTCATGTAACGGGCAGTATTATAGCTCCAATACACGAATCACTTGCATCTGCTGCAACGACAATCTCTAACTTACCGTCAAAATGAGCTAGTGACAAGTCCGATGTTAGGACTTTTTTGATCTCTTCGAAAGCACTTTGGCGTTTATCTGACCAATCCTATCAAATTTCTTTAGCAGGTTATTCAAGGCGCCCTTGATTCATGCATGTTTGGTATGTATTAGGTTGGTGCAAAAATAATGACGTAATAATGTCGTTTTTTGACGTTAAAAATATGTCATAAAACGACATTATTACGTCATTATTTTTGCACCAACCTAATATAAATGATAGTAACTGGCAAACCCTAAAAATGCTTGTAACTTTGTCACATTTGTTGGGGGCGAGCATGTTCCTTATTGCGTTCGACCTTGAATGATCTGGGGTCATCTTTTGTTCGCATCGATAATTTGACCTAGACATTTAAGTCAGTTCATAAAAAGTTCACATTTTTCTTCACTGATGTTAAAATCTGTAATCTTTAATTTTCGCAAATAATTTTTTACATCTTCCGTATGCTTGATTTCGGGTCTCACTTTTTATAATTACATCATCCAAATATGCTTGTGAACAATCCAGACTGGTAAGCACTGTATTCATAATCGATATTTATTATGTAAAAAATACATAATTTTGGCACAAGCCCCAATGAGAAGTGGGGAAATGCTGGTTATCACTAACTTCGACCAGCTCCTTTCTCTTTTTTGATTTTTTCCTTTTCCTCCGTTTTCTCTCTTTTTAAAGACGAGTACCGAGGTGGTGGCATATTAAGAGGTGATAATATCCATTACCACCTCTTGACGTTGTTGTTGCTCCGTTTGGTGGTCCTTTAGTTGCTGCTCCTCCTGCCCTGCAGACACCTCGGTTCCCGTTGGGACCTCTGCTGTTTTACACTTTACTGCTGTTGCTCCTTTTGTTCTGGTTTTGGGTCATCCTGCTGGTGAGGAGTGGTTATAGCCTTTGGAGGGTTGAGTTTCTGGCTTCTTCCCAGGGCACACTTTTGATAGATGGGCAGCTGCCCCACAGGCACAGAAGAGAGATCAGCGCCCTTATACAACGTAGATAGTACAACCGCCATATATTAAAACATTGGGGTATGGCCCTAAAGTTCTTCCGGTTTACCGTGACCATAATTTCAACAACTCCGGTGGAAATGCTGGTTTTACATCTTACAGCTGTCACCTTAGCTACTTTTCCAAAGTTGAAGAAAAATCCTAAGTGGTCTTATTAAATAAACAACGGTATTCCTTGCAAAGTCACCTTTGTTTTTCTCTCTCCCATGTACTCCGTTTGAATTCTCACCGACTTTGTTCTGCGGATACTGCCGGCTAAAGATTTAGCTCTCGCTTCAGTTTTTAGCAGGATGTCCCATATAGCTTTGCTGCAACGAGCCAATGCGTTTTAGGTTCTCTTTCATGATGCCCCTGTTGACAACTATTGACTTTCGTGGTTTGATGTCCGTGGTTAACAGGGAAATTGTTCACCGCTTCCCAAACTGATAGCAGTTCATTTCCGTTCACGAAATTTTCAAATTGGTCTTTCAGACCAGAATAATATTCAGGTTCTTTTGGAGGTAGGGAGCTATCTGCTTCCCAGACCGAAGGGCTTGCTACATTGGGTCGGATTGCGCCATAATGCTGGCATTCACACAACACTGTTCACAAATATAAACAAAACAACGAACACGAATTTACGTACAACGAACAAAGTTGTTTTTTTTATTAGTTTTTCCTTTGTTTTTTTGACTTTACACAATGTATTTACAAAGTTTACATACGTTTTTCTATTTTTATACTTTTTTTATTTTTTTGTATTTGTAATGAATAGTTTTGTGTCCAATCTTTCCACATTCGTAGCATTTTTTGTTCCTGAAAAACAATTACTTTTGGAATGCTTACCTCCACAACCGTGACAAGCATTAAGTATTGAAAAATGTCCATAATATATTTTTTAAATGGTCGGGAGTTATGTATGTGTGAAATGTCTCTTTCCTCAATTCTTGTGGTATCGATTTTAATTTATTCAATTTAAATTTCTCACATCTCCGGTTCACTACTCCAGCATAAGTGACAAAAATCTTCATTGTCACCCTTTACTAATATTGTCAAAGTATAATGAATAATGAGCCCCTATCACTGAAAATTTTCGATAGTATTAATATAGTTTCATTAAAATTTATCCCACCTACTTTTTTTGTTTTTTTTGTTTGGTAAAATAAAATTCACGTACTTTTCATGCTCCGTTCTTTCTTCCATAGTTTTATTTAATAATAATTCCGGAACTTTTTGTTGTTGCAATTGTTGTTCCAACATTTGAGCCATGACAGATTTCTTCCATTTTTCTGTAGTTTACTAAAATTAATTTTTGATTAATTTTTCTCACCTGGTTATTTATCTGTAGTCCTGTGAATATTTTGGAGTTCCATCCGTCGTCACTGTTAACACGTATTTTTTCCTTCGTGAGTTCAATATGAATCCTCGTTCGTCACTTTTGTAATCTGTCACACGTACATAATACAAGAAATAACAGAAGTACTTCAATTTAAAAAAAAAAAGTTAATTACCAAATGCAATTAAAATACATTAACAACAAAGAAGTAAATAGTCAACAGAAAGATTAATTATTACTTATCAGTTAATACTCGACTGCGTAGAGCAGCTAAGAAAAGTATTAATTCGTCTTGAAACACGGGACACTAGTCTTTAACGTCCGAGTTAACACAATAGTCAGCACGTAATTGTAACCACCATTCAGTGGCATGCTATCTCTATTTATAGTAAATGGGGGTCTACATTTTCATTATCTGGAGATTCACAGTCAAACTCTTGTGTTAGCAGTGACACTTTTCATCCATATATGACACATAGACATCGTGATCAGAGACTGTAAAAACAAAATGTGTCTTCTTATTGACATGTCAGTCCCTGCAGACTGCAATGTTTCTTAGAAGATCTTCTAAAACCATCAATATACAAGGACATTGAAATCGAAATCTCAAAAATGTGGCACATGAGGACATCAACAATTCTATTTGTAGTTGGATCCTTCCGATTGATTGGAAAAGTTTTCGATAGACTCATTGAAGAGATTCCAGGTAGTCCAGGCCTTAAAGAAATACAAAAGATTGTTCTCACAAGTACATATCACATCTTACGAAGGGCTTTATCTATGTAAAATATGTGTGATCTTAGGTGATATTTTTTTTTTTTCTTCTTTTTTTCCTCAAAAAATGCTCTGTGGAAAACGGTCTGGTTGGGACCCGGAAAGAAATGAGTATACACCAGAAATCAAAAAAAATCTACTACTACTACTACAGCAACAACAAAGGTGGCGGTGGTAGTAGCAGTAGTAGTATTAATAATGATGATGATGATGATGATAAAAACAAACTTCGAAATTTGAAAACTCGCACCATACTGTTAAAAAATGTACCAATTGTCATATATACGAAATATGCCTTTATCGATATTCATTGATATTTAATAGTGGTAAATAGGAATATTTATTTTTTGTGGATATTTTCAAACTCTCCCAGAGTTTATTAATTTTGCCTTTACACCACCACAAAGCTCAAACAGGAAACAGTAATTATTATAGTTGTTTCAAGTTTTTCCTTACACGTTTTTACGATTGTATTGTTTTAAAAAATTGTACTTTTTTTTTTATTCTTTCCAGAATTATTGGGTTGGTGCAAAAATAATGTCGGTTTGTGACGTATTTTTTAACATTATTTTTGCACCAACCTAATACTATGTCCAATGATTTAATAATTTTAATGTTAAAAAAGAAATAAAAAGAAAAAAGTGAAGTTTCTTTACTGAAATACAAAATTTCTGTTGAAAATATACCAGTTTTCATATATATTAAATATGCCTTTATCGAAATTCATTTCCAGATTTACCATGTTCCATTCTTTGGTAAACTTAATATTAAAAAGAAAAAAATGTTTACTTAAATTTTTGACCCTTTAATTGATTTTCCGACTTTTCTTTTATTATTAAAAAAAAATCACTTCCCAATTATTAAGAATCCCTTATATTAAGCAATTAAATGTATTTACGATTTTGTATTTTAATTGCACAGAGTGTGGTATATTTTTCATCAACTAGAATCGATCCTCATATAGCATGACGAAAAAGACGCTAAACTAGACGAAAACAAAACTTTATCATCTAAATGTTTTTGTTATTATTAAGAGGAAAGATCAAAGTATTTTTGGAGTATTTTTTTACATTTTTAATCGTTCCTAACATGTCCAAAATTTTCGTTAAAAATCTTATTTTTTTAGTCAGCAAAATTGACAGATAATCGATCATGCCAGCCATTTTTTTTCAATTTATAAAAAAGAAGAGGACAAGTCACGTGATTTGTTTCCTACGACGTCTATTCGATTGAACTACAAATGACCTGGAAATAGGTCAGAGCTCGAGTTACTGAGTACATTTCTGCGCGAAACTCAGGTTCATAGTCGACCCATAACGATGAAAACGGCTCGTCAGCAACAGTCAACGACCAGATCGAAGACACGGTCAGTGAAGGACTGTCGGCAGAAGACTGTTAGTGAACCAGACCAGCCTCAATCAACAGCTTAGAAACACGTTACCATGACAATGTGTCAGTCAGCGATGGTTTTTCTACATACAAAGCCGCGAATAAAGTAAATCCGATATTACCTCTCTTTGTTCACTATGTTTTAAGATAACTGCAATCCCACGCAATCAGTCAGCAGTCACATACGTTTCATTAGTGTGTGTTTCACACACACAGACACACACAGATTGGTATACCATACTACTTGATTTCCTTACTTGTAATATAAACATTTCGAAACTTTGCAGACTTACTTGCGACGAAGCACTTTGAACAATCGAACTATTGATCTCTTCATGGCCACAATAGAGAATATTGATTTTTAATATGTAAATACATGTACCTGGCTGTATAAATTGTATTTTCATATATAGCTTGGTCTTCGTTTTCTATGAAAATCATTTCTACGCGTTGTTTATCATTTTTGTGTCGTATTTGTGGACACGATATTCGAATTTTATTTTCCACCTAAAATCCGAGTAGACTGACCCCACAGTTTCTAAACGATTCTAACCTCATTTAAATTCTAGTTTTACTAAATCATATTTAAGTGCTTAAAACATTTTCTTGAAAGTGCCAGATTTTAGTACTCGTTAAACTATTTGTAGTTCTTAATTTACATGTGGGTGCGCATAGTTCTGATAACTTTTATATATTTGACTATATAGAAAAAACATTTGTCTTTCATCAATTTTGAAGTAAATCTAGAACCAAAATTTTGTTATATAATTTTAATGCACTTAATACTTATGTGACTAAAACTTTTATCGATTCTGGAATGGTTGCTTGCCAAACTAAGATTCATAGTCACCTACTCGACATGTTGCTTCTGAAGTAAAAAACGCCTAATCAAAATTATCTAAGCAATGAACTTTTTTACGAGAGCGTAACAAATATGTAGTGTCAAAATTCATATTTCAGAGGAGTGTCTCTAAGGAACAGCGTAAATACCTGAAATTAAGCAAGCATCAAATTGAGAACTAGAAAGATTGGATGGTGGTGGTTGCGGGTGGGTGGGGTTGAGGATGATAATAATAATAATAATAAACTGTTCTCTAATCAGACTTACTCTTAAGTTTTCTCTTTCTTTAAGCAATAATTTTAAAGGAAAATTGGTCTTCATCTCTATCCTGTTTCACTTGGGTCTTGGCCCTCGACAAATCATCAAGGCTAAATGCTGGTCTGTCAGTATTTCTATACGGAGAAATGTTTTTTAGGCGTGAGCGTTAATTCATATAGCAAGGATAAACGGTAGAGTTTTAATATGAAAATACTTAAATATTACTCAGAAATACTTTGACAATATCAGAAAATTCAATAAATAAAATGTTTTTAAGATAAAGGTTATTTACTCAGTTTACCATAGCCTAACACAAACATATTAGTAATGACACCAAGTGAGGATTGAATTCATTCCATACACTGCAGTAATTTTGTATAAGAATTTCTGGCTTTCTCCGAAGTTTTGCGTGAATAGTTCTGGTAAAATAATGGCTGCTAGGAGTTTTGATAATAACAATTAGTAGAAAGTAATAGCCGATTGAATGCTGAAAACTTTCCTCACAGATAAAGCAACAGAAATGTAGTTCTACAGAAGGATGCTGAGAATATTATGCACGAAACATGTGAGCAACGACGAAGGTTTAGAGAAAATGGAAATGAAAAGGAAACTAATATTTAAGATCACGAAGAGACAGTTGAAATTTCTAGGGCATAAAATGAAGAGTGGCACTTCAAAAAGGTGAGTAAGTTCAATCCTCTCTGAGTATCCCAAACTTTCGGCCTTGTCACATCTAAGCTATCCTGACCTCAACCACAGAGAAAACTTATGGAGCATGTTGCTCAACTGCTTTCTCGAGAGTCTGTAGTTTATAATGGGGTTGATGTCAGGAGATTGGGGCGGCCATGTCATAACACTCACCTGTTTCTCATCAAAGTATTCCTTTATCAATTTTGATTTGTAACAGGGAGCATTATCCTGCATAAAAATGAGCTTGGTGGGGTCGATTTGCACCCTTTCAGCAGAAGGGAGCAGACAAGACTCTAAAATTCTCTTGTACTGCTCGCTCCTGAGGGTCTTTTCAATAGGTTTTAAGAAACCAGTTCCATGAAAAGAAAAGCATCCCCAGAACATTATACTGAACGGACGATTGACAGTAGTTACTGCTAAATTCAAAGAGCTTTCAAAGCTTCTTTGGATTTTAGATATATTATCCTTTGAATTTAGCTCAACATTCGTTTCATCGGAGAAGAGAAAATATAGTGAAAAAAAAATCAGGTGAGTCACTTTTATCGAACAGCACTGTATATATATGTATATATATATATGTATATATATGTATATGTATGTATATGTATGTATGTATATGTATGTATATGTATATATATATATATATATATATATATATATATATATGAGAGAGAGAGAAAGAGAGAGAGCAAATATACCTGACTGATTCACACTGTTGATGCGTGTTAGTGTCTCTAACTCAGGAATTGCCAACAAACCATCAGAATAAAAAAATACGTGCAACACAGTGTACATGACATTAAAATAACGTATCCATCAAATAAAAGACAATAATTCTTGTTAATTCCAAAATGTACTTTTAAATATTTTTCTAAACTTCAATTTTCAAAGACGAGTACTAATGCAAATATACGCATTATCATAGAAATATGAATGAAGTGGGAATACATTTGAAACCCAAGGGGATTTAGAACAAAAGAAAATTATTGTTTACCTCCAAAATAGATCCTTTTTTTCCCGAAATGAAAGCAAAAATTCGCTACCCCATGTTTTAACATATTTTCCAAAAATCAGGGAACTTTTGCTGGAAGCAAACCGCGTACACGCGGATAGAAAATGAGTTCAGCAAATATACAAAAATAGAAAGGAGTGTAAGACAAGGATGTGTCTTCTCACCAGACTTATTAAACCTATACAGCAAAGCAATTCTGAAAGAATTAGAAGCCCTACCAAGATTCATTGTTAGCAGCTACAATATTACTAATATAAGTTATGCAAATGACACATTGTTGATAGCAGACATAGAAAGGGAACTACAAAAGTCCTACAGAAGGCAGTGAAGGATAGCTATAAGAAAGGATTAAACATCAATTTCAAGATAGAATGTATGCTTATTAGCAAAAGCAATATTAGCTCAAAATGCAAATTACCAATTGAAAGTACCAAAATCAAACAAGTGTGGAAATTTAAATATCTGGGAAGTGTTTTAAAAGAGGACGGAAAGTTCGACACTGAAATCCGAAGGCGGATTGGGATAGTCAAAGATGCCTCCCAAGGCATGTACAGTCTTATGAAACAGAGAAGAAATTTCGTTAGAAACCAAGAAAAGTACTGAACTGTTACGTGATATTTACCCTCCTATATGGCAGTGAATGCTGGACAATATCCTCAGAGATTAAGAAGAAACTTGAAGCAATGGAAATGTGGTTCTACAAAAGGATATTTTAAAGTTTATTTATATACGGAAATTATTCTTTTAATTCGGCTTAGTTTTAGGCCATGATCTTTCAATTAAAACCGACATTTAAGTTCAAAGAAAATATTTAAATTATTTAAAATGAATTTTTTCAGCAAGTCCTTGGAGTTACCTACTTATTTCTCTACAAGATATCTTGGCTTAAATAGCAGAAAACTGTTTTAAAAATATGACTAGCTAAGCATTTACTTGTATAGTTTCTTAGTACTTTGTTTAATATAACACTTATATCGTAATTAAAGTCATTTTAAAAGAATAATTACTGAGTTATAACCACTTTTTGGTTCTGTTTACAAACATGAGATATAAAGAATTTCAACGAAAAAAGTTCAAGTATAATAATCCTCATAAAAAAAACCCTGGCTTCTGCAAAATATTGAGTTATGACTGACATAAGATAAATTAAAAATATATGTTGCGCGGAAGATTAGCGTAAAGTTTTGCGGAGTAATGGATAGCGGCTCAGATTGAGGAATAGGAGAGCCGAGTTCGAATTCCAGTCGAATCCATTACATTCACTTACGGGCTAATAAACTTGGGGAAAGGTATGAATCCTCTTCTTCTCCCCACCCCCAACTATGGGTAAAAAGCAGGACAGACCGGGTTCCATAGCCTTGGATGGCAACTGGTCTACCGCAGAAAGAAATGGCAACCTACTGCAGGAAAATGTCTGCCTCTTCGGTGATGTACCGAAAGATACATGATCGTCTACGAGTGTATCACGCATGGCACATAACTGACTGAAGCCAATACTAGTGAGTTCAAGCTTTGATGGATGGACCATTATGCCTAATCTTTTATCGTTTAAAAATATCTGTAACATTAATATATTAATTGGCATGAATGATTAATGGAAATTATTTTTTTATTATATGGAACGACTTTTTCTTGGCTTTCATAGTTTAGAGAGAAGTGGTGATCAAATAGTTTCATCAGTCATTATTTTTGAATAAAGTTTTGTTAGCAAACTCTAAAAATTCAGATTTTGATCTGTGATATTTAACTTTGAGTAAAGATAAGATCTACATAGACGAGATTGAAAAGAATTAAAGAAGGAAGCTGATGATAGATTCGAAAGAGGAATTTACAGATGGTTGGGAAATACAGAAGGAATGTAGCGATAACTATTGGGTTTCAAAATAAATGCCTGGAAGAGAAGAAATGTAATATTAATTTAAGGAGAATACATTTTTGTTAAATGTTAAATAACTGGATACATTCTGGACAATTTCATCAAGTGTTCCAGATACAAAAGTATGAAGAATAATTTTTCATATGCATAGTTAGCCTCTGTTTAAAGATAAGAAATTTGAAAAATCTTGGAAAATCAGGTACTGTAAGTAAATAGAATATTTCTGTTTAAGGGAAAAAAGGTATTGAGTGAAGAAATGCGTTCAAAATGCATAGGCATAGATGTGTGACTGATAAGGAAATATAGTTACTGGAATTAACTATTAGGTTGGTGTAAAAATAATGACGTAATAATGTCGTTTTTTGACGTTAAAAAATACGTCAAAAAACGACATTATTACGTCATTATTTTTGCACCAGCCTAATAGTAATCTTGTGATAGTGTAGAAAATACTCCCTATACTGTCAATACCATACCTACATACATAGCATATTAAAACACGTACAAAATCTATTTTCAACAGAATTACAGACAATATTTAAAAACATGCAAAAAAGATTCCACAATGCAACACACACAGTTTCAATCAAAGTGCTCATTGCTTAAAAATTCACCATGTGAAATATTTGATTAATTGGAGAAAATTAATACCATATTTTTCTCAACCCTACTTACGAGAAAGAAATTCTTATAAAAATCCACAGATTTCGACTTTCAAAGAGATGCGATTGTCTTCAGAGTCATTCAGACACAAGAGAACACGTGCCTATATGGCTTTTTCCTCTCCCCAATCAACACGTGTCTGTGACTTCAAATGAATGATCTCTAACAACAATTCGGATGCTCAGTGATGAAAGTTTTTTTCTCAACGGCAGCATTTTCCTGTGGACTAACCACTAATTTTTTTTTCTAAACGACAGATTTTTCTTTGGGCCAACGACCCATTGACTTTAACTCAACTAAAAACTATTTTTACCCGTTTTTGACTCTTTTGAATAAATGTTCATATTTTTGTAAAAACAAATTATTTATTTAAGGGGTATACCCATGTTTTCTTTATTGTTATTTTATTATTGTTTGAAATTCAGATTTTTGATATAAAACAATGAATGACTGAATTAAATACAACAGTTTAAAGGAAGTGAAAATGAAGCCATGTATTGAAACCAAGTACTTAATTGGATTTTTACTTATAAACACCATATACCTTAATTAACAAGTAAATGGGTCCTAGTTTTCGGAAAATTCTTAAAAAAAAGAGAATGAAGGAATATTTTAAATAGAAACCTAATTAAAGACCTTGTGCCACAGCTAAGTTTGGTTTAGTAAATCATTAGATGAATGCATACTTAGCAACAACGAGTGTTTTAAAGTTGCGGCCTTATACCGCTTTAAGGGGAAAATATTAAATAAAGAGAAAATAAATTGAGATTAATCCGTATTTATATGGGCGAGTAGTAGGTAAATCCAGTTACTACATTAATAAGAGTAGATGGCTTCGACAATCGTCCGGTTCACACTCCTCCCCAGTTAACTGAACAGGAGCAGAGATTTATCATTTATTTCCTGTCCTGAGTGGGTTTCCGGTTCCTTCTAAAATCTCACTTTCTTTCACTCCTAGTCACCCCTTGCGTTTTAATGGCATTATCGCGTTGCTTGGAGTGAATTGAGTAATTTTTTTTAAAATCTACAGATCTAGAATCAGTTTAACGGAATATCATTAAATGACGTGAGAATGAAGGAATATATTGAAATTAACCCAGATATAGGAGCAGTGGCGGGCTAAGACAGGAGACCGGAGGTCCCAGACCCCGAGTGGTACTTTATAGGGGCGGCATTTTGCGGGTGAAAAAAATTGAAGATGCGATCATTCATTTTTAATATATGGTGTTTCAAAAAAGAAATCTAATATTTAGTTTCTTTAATTCAATTTCTTTTCGCATTCATTCCTTTTTGTGGAGGATCGCAAATACATGACATGCCGCCCTGTTGGCAAACTTAGTTTTTAATAAGCTCGAGCGACCGTCTATGATGCCGACAATTTGATCTGACCCTGCCGTGAGCGACCTCATTCTAAGAGACAGCCCCACTATATTGTATATTTTGTACAAACAATATATATATTGCCCCCAACATTTCTTTCGTATTGCGATAATCGACCTAAATAATTTTTGAATTGTTTTTAAATTTTATTTAATAAACATAAAATGTCAAAAGATGTTTTTTTTTTTTTTTTCAAAGATTTCAAAATCAGTTGTGAACATGTTGAAATTTTAATGAATTTTTTGCTATTTTATTCATTAATAAATTAATTTTATAATGAATAGCTTCTTTAATTTAAAAAACTTTGAGAAAATACTTTTATCACTTAACAGGAGGGTTTCGACGTTTGGTCATTTTAATAAAAAAAATTCCAATCGCTAATTTTTACATTTCTAGAAAGAGCAAAAACGAGAAGACCACATAAAAAGAATTCTATTTACAATGGTGAACACACTGAAAAAGTTATTTGAAAACTTAAATTTTTTTTTTAAAAGGCCTTTTTAACGTGGGCATTCCGAGCCCGTGCGCTCGGCCAAAAATATACACATTGAACCCGTATAAACGGGTTCAGGGCCGGTCTACCTCCCAGTCCGTAGGATGAGAGTATAACCGAACAGACGGTCAAAACTTGAACTTAATTCAACTGACAAAGAAAAGAATTAACCTAGCTTATTTTTAGGCATTATTTGAGTCAGTCCATTATACCAAACAGGGGGAGCAGGTTGTGGTAATTACTTACAACATTCTCCCCTACCGGCTAGTTATTCGTACAGAATAAAGTCTTTCCAGCGACCTGGCATTTTGCGGGTCCTTTGGGAACATCTTAATTGTTCAGGTGACTGGTGGCCGTCTACGTCAGACGACAAATTATAGTTATCGTGATTAACGCATTTCTGCGTAGAGGGTCTAGCCTTGAAACGGCACCGTTTTTTTTTTTTATGTTTCGGTTGCTGGGTGTCTGAAAAATAAGTGTCAGTCTCCGATGTAGGGTGAGTCCGTTTTTGGGGTGTCGGTCTTTCTTCAGAATCAGAAGTAGAAGAAGGTTCATACGGATAATCGGATTCATTCGGTAGAGTATCTGAACTAGATGTACACGGGATTTGATCGCCTAGCTGCACTGGGCTGGTTCTGAAAACTGGATTTTCGCGATTCTCCATCGCAGTAGCCTCTTCAGATATATTTCCAGCCGGCGCGAGATCTCTTAAGGAGACTGTTGATTGTCTTCCTTCCGCAGTTTCAATCTGGGCGTATTGGGGGTTCGCCTCAATTAGTTTCACTTTGCTGACTAAGGGGTCATGTTTACTATGACGAACATGGTGTTTCAGTAACACGATTCCAGGTTGAGCAAGCCATGAAGGGAGGAAAGTGCCTGTTGAGCTTCGTCTTTGGAACGGAAAAAACCTCTCATGTGGAGTGGCGTTTGTAGATGTACACAGTAGGGTCCTGATAGCGTTTAGAGCCTCGGTGATGACACTTTCCCATTTTGAGATCGACATTTTCCGGTTTGCCAACGCCAACTGAACTGTTTTCCATATTATTCCATTATATCTTTCACAAAGCCCGTTCCCTTGAGGGTTGTAAGGGGAGTTTCGGCTTACCGCCACTCTTCGTTGATGCAAAAAATTCTTGAGGTCTTCCGACATAAAGGCAGATCCCCGATCTGTATGAATGTAGACAGGCACTCCGAAAATTGCGAAAAGGGAGCAGAGGCCTTGAATAACTGTAGTGGCCGTTACATCAGGGCATGGAATGACGAAGGGGAACCTTGAGTACTCGTCAATTACAGTAAGCATGTATTTATTTTGAATTTTAGAAGGTAGTGGACCCTTGAGATCCAGATTAAGCCTTTCGAAAGGCTGAGTGGCCTTTACGAGTGTTGCTTGAGGGGGCTTATAGAATCTTGGCTTATTTTCTGCGCATATTTGGCAGGAGTTGGTAATTCTTTTTACATCTTCAACTGAATATGGTAAATTCCTGCTCTGGACTACATGTGTCATTCTTGTGATGTCCGGGTGGCACAATTCTCTGTGTATGCTCTGAAGATCAGATGAGCTTGCGGTTAGACCGCATACCCTTGAAAGTGCGTCAACTGCAGCATTCTCGTTTCCAGGGTGATAGGAGACGTCAAATGAATAACAGGAGAGTTCCATCCGCCATCTTGCAATTTTCTCATTTTTTATTTTACTTGAGGTTTTCGGGTTAAACATGAATGATACCCATTTTTGGTCGGTGATAAGGTGGAATTGTCTACCGATCAGATAATGCCTCCACTTTCGTAAAGCTTCAACTATCGCGTACGCTTCTTTTTCTATGGCAGTATGCCTTCGTTCAGACTTCGAGAGTGTCATAGAGAAAACAGCTACAGGCCGACCATGTTGTCTTAAGGAGGCAGCTATTGCCGAATCAGATGCATCGGTTTCAACTACTAGTGGAACTGAAGGATTAATGGCAGCAATGGCAGAATTAGCAATATCCCTTTTTAAATTTTTGAATGCTCTAATGGCTGAATCAGATAATGGAAAAGTTCTTACTTGAGTCAGTAAATGTATTTTTTCAGAAAAGGACTCAACCCATTGGTAATAATGGGCAAACATGCCAAGGGCTCGTTGTAATGCAGCTATATTTCTAGGAATTGGTAATTCCATTAGGGGTTTAAGTCGCTCGGGGTCCGGTCTCATGGCACCATTCCTGACTATGTACCCTAGTAGCTTGATGCTTTTCAAATTATATGAACACTTTTCCTCATTAAGGGTCAGGTCATATTTATTTACGGTGGCCATGAATCGTTTGAGGTTGTGGTTATGATCTTATGATCTTTATAACCGCAAATAGTGACATTGTCTATGTATGCCACAGTACCCTTCAATTTCTCATTAGAAATGATTTGGTCTATTACCCTTTGAAAACTTGCGACCCCATTTGTAACCCCAAAAGGGATCCTACGGAATTGATATAAACGCCCACAAGCATCGAATGCCGTGTAAGGTTTTTCCTCCGGCTTGATGGGTATCTGATCGTAGGCACTCCTAAGGTCCAACGTGCTGAAAATATGATACTTAGTGATATCGGAAACCGTTTCGTCAATACGAGGCAGCAGATACGCATCGAGCTGTGTATATCTGTTGATGGTCTGAGAATAATCAACAACCATCCTCTTTTTAGGGTTTTCATTAGTCGTTATTAGGACCTGGTCTCTCCATGGCGGTTTTCTGGGCTCTATAATATTTCCTTAAGAAGTCTCTTCACTTCCATTGCAATAAATTCCTTGTCTTTGAGCGAATAGCGTCTAGATTTTACGGCTATAGATTTGCAGTCAGAGGTTAGATTTGAGAAGAGGGATGGATATTGGACTTTTGCAGTTGCTAATCTACATATTTGCAGTGCTGGTTTGGTACCACCGAACGAAATTGTAAGGTGAGAATGTCGGTTAAGGAAATTGTGCACTAGAACTACTTCACAGCAGAGGTTCCTCATTACCAGCAACTTGATTTTAGAATAGAAATTTTCTTTTAGCTCGAGGTTAACCATGCAGAATCCGATTACACGGCAGGATAAGGACGAAGTGGCCATCGATATTTGATTAGAACAGGAAAAGATTTTCCATTTGTTTGTTTCCACGATATGTGCATCGATAAAATTTTCAGAACTTCCTGTATCAATAAGAGCGTGGAGATTCAGTCCGTTCACTCTGGCCGGCACAATTGTTTTAGAGAGACACTTGGGAGAGACAGTCGATACGGTGGATAGAGATAGGGTGGCGGCTAAACGGGTTTTCTGTAAAGGGGCCGACCGAAAAACCTTTAAAAAAATGTCCCTGCTTGCCACATCCATGACATCTACTGTTTCGAGCCGGGTAGGATGAACGAGCGTTTTTACGAAGGCCGCAGAAGTAGCACTTAATTTCGGCTGCAGCGATAGTAACGGGTTGTTCAATAGTATTTGAAGAATCCTTATCCTGGGGGTCACAATGTTGTGAATTTGAGGTGGGAATTTGTTGAGAATGACATAGGGCAGAAATAGTAGCCCCTGAAAAATCAAGTTGCGAATAGAGATCTGATTGTTTCTGGGCAATGTCCAACGTAAGGGCTACTTCGTAGGCGGTAGCCAGATCCAAGTCCTTGTTTTCGAGCATCCTTTGTCTGATTTGGTTAGACCGTACTCCACTGATAAAGGCATCTCTTATTGAGATATCCCTGGCTTGGCTTGCTGTCAGGGCAGTAAAATCACAGTCGCGACTTAATATTTTCAGGTTTTGAAGATACACCTCTAGACTTTCTTCAGTCTCTTGACGCCGAGTAGCAAGTAAGTATCGTGCAAAAATTGAGTTTTTCTTCTTAATGAACATACCATCCAGAGTGCTTATAGCAGTATCGTAATTTTGACACCCGGACAAACACTTATAAATGGGGGTGGAAACATGGTGTAATAAGAGGTTTAATTTCTGTGAGCCAGTCAATGCCGACGTAGAAGAAGACTGCAGCTCCGAAATAAATCCCTCGAACATATCCCTCCAATGTTGCCATTTGTCACTAGAGTCAGGGTCTGATGTATCGAGTTCCAGTCGGTCAGGCTTGAGGTATCGTTCCATTATTTTAAGTTGAATAAATTGTAATGAATAACTTGAAGAGAATACTCTTGAGAAAGCTTTATTCAACTTAATTCAGCTGACAAAGAAAAGAATTAACCTAGCTTATTTATAGGCATTATTTGAGTCAGTCCATTATACCAAACAGGGGAAGCAGGTTGTGGGAATTACTTACAACAGTAATCCAGACAAAGGAGTTTCATTAACTTAGAATCATCGCAAGCGGTAAGACGTGCTCGAATTCTAGTTTAACGGAATATCAAACAATAACGTGAAAATGAAAACTGTTTTGTAATTAATCCGTAATTTAATTGCTGTGTACATAGCAACGCCAGGTATTCTAATAAACTTGTGATGTTTTCTCTGCTTAATATAAAATTACTAAATAAAAAGGCAATTAAGATTTGTATCGAATTTAATTCCTACTAACATTATTTCTTATCACCTGGTGATAATAGTTTAAGTAGTGAACTAGTCCCAGTTTCATGGGGAACTTGTAAACAAAGAGAGAATGAAAGAATGTGCTGAAGCTAAACTTTATTTAGATGGATATTTAATTATTGACATCGGGTGTTTTGATATTATTTCAGTATATGAGAAAATTAGTAAATATAGAATGAGTAAATATACTAAAACATCTGTGCATAGGTGAGTGGTTATTAATTAATTATCCATCTAAAAGCTATCTTCTCTCAACTCAAAAAAAGACATTTAGAATGAATAGGAATACACCAGTTGTTGTTAATAAATAATGGTCCTGTACTAGTTTAAGAAAACTGTAGTAAATAAATTGGTATTGAAGGAATACTTTGAAACTGGTCAGTATATAATTCATTAACTGTTTAGGCATTCCATGCATTGTAAGCAGTATGTGGCCTTGTACAAGTTTAAAATAAGCTATGCCAATAAAAAGTGAATTTATGAAATATTTATATAGAGGGCTGATTATAATCCCGATGTTATGTAAGGTTATCAGTGAAAAAACTGATATCGTTGAGCCGTTCAAATTTTGACCTATTCAGTTGCATTTACTTTCTCAATAAAGTCCTTGATAAAGATATGAATGTAGCCCCACCCAGCTGCAAGTTAATCACGAAGGGACAGCAAGAAAAATAGAAAAAAGGAAGAAGAATAAAAAGAAGGCAATAAAAAATGATGATAGGATAGCAAGAGTGTAAACAAAAGAGGGATATAATGAAATGTATCTTGCAAATATACTGAAAATGTAAAAGGTGTATTAGGAATGTATAGGTTCGGGTTAAATATAAGACCAATAGTTAACTAAATAGTAAGCGTTCATATAAATTAAGATTATATAAGTAAGGTAGACTTGACTTTCTAAACTTGGGTGGCAACCACTCTAAAAGAAGGAAAATTCTGACTTCCAAACCCTGGAAAATCACTGATTAACCACTCCACTACCTTTCCAAAAATGCACAGTAATTCCCAGATAAGAAAGAAGTTTTTGTAGATCTATGATTGATTTATGCTCTAAAAGAATATGACATTTTAACACTTCTAGTAAATTTACTTTGTAAATAATTCACTTACTCTGTTCATATCTCATCGCATATGTTAAATATTGAATCTTCTCAATTTTTTTTATATAAACATGTAGGTAGAGTTTATCTGAGAATCCAACGTAATAGTGAATATGTAAAATATTTCGGAAAAAATCTTCTATTTTGACATGTTGCTGATGAATCCGCATTACAAGATGAAGGATTTTATTTCACCAAGTTCGGCTTCAGCGAGAAAAAACGGGATTCTCGTTAAAGATATGATCGTCTGATTTTTTTTAACTATATCTTTTTAGAAATTAGATTTTAACAATTTAAAACTCAGTTTTAATTTATTTTATTTATTTCTGTATTCGTTTATTTTAAAATTTTCCTATCTCAGTGTTTCAGTACTAATTTAGCAAGAAGAAGCAAATAAGATGGCGCTCCTGTGTATTTGGAGCCATTGTTTCAATTCTATTTAGTAAACTCCTACTTCTGATGTAAAGTTCTGTTTTACTTCAATTAAATGTACACTTAGTAACTTTAAATTGCCGAGACAGTTGCATATACTGTAATCCATGAACAAAAGAAGGTTATAAAAATTTGTTTCATACATTTATTCCTTTCCCGTTCAATAGGCTTAATTTTCACTTCCCTAAATTAAACTCTCTCAGATTAAGTTAATTTCAATAAATATTTTATTCTATCTTCTTCCATAAACAGTGCCTTAATAATGTTAGATGAATACAAAACTTCGAGACAGACTTAAATCTATTAAAGGAAGATGATTATTAAACAATCTTTCTCAAGTTAAATCTGTATAACATTATGACTGATGTTTTGTTTTCAGTTATGATATGCCTTATGTGTTATTACCCTACCTTATTGGCCAAGGGACTTCTCCTAATGCCTGATATGTTGCGTTGTGTAAAGCAATGTAAAGACTGACACACTCACATACAAGACTGACACATCCACACACACATACACACATATGTTAAAAAAACTTATGCAAAAAAAACTTATGCGAGCACAATGATATATCTACTAATATTAAATTATCGAATGTTCACTGAAATTAAGCAGAAAATTAGTGTATTGTCAATAACCTATGATCTATATCAGGTTAAACAAATAATATCTGTTGAAAATTTTATTGCTGGGAAAAATAATTGAAATACAGCTAATATATCAATAAATCCTTAATTACAGAAAAATGAAATTATATTGATCTTGTTTTTAGTTGTTTTTTATGGAAATAATGGTCAGTTGAATATAATCAAGGGCACCGGAAGTAATTTAGGACAGTGGAAACAGCTTTTCAGAAAGATAATTTTACAACATATATTTTTATTTTGAGGTCGTAACATTACGGCAAAAGAACAGGGACTGTACCAAAAGGCAATCCAAAAGCAGAATTGATTGATTGATTGGTTGTTTTTTTTTACTGCTTATCAACCTTTTGTGGGATATTTAAAGCCATAAAATATTTTTAGACTGTAAGAATTTTTTGGAGACAATGATTTACTGATACGAGTCCTACAAATGGTTGGATGGAGAGGTGGATTTATAACTTCCCCGATGGCATTTGTTCGTAAGTGAATATAACTAACTCAACTGAAACTCCAAGAGCTGAGTTTCAATTTCAATGTAATCCATTACACCACCCAAGCATCTGGTATTTCCAAGCCGATCCAGATACTAACCAGGCTTGACGTTACTTCAGTGATCCTACGGGAACCAATGTTTCAACTGAATATAAACGTAAGTCCCCAAAGTAAAAATGCCTTATCAATGTGATCAATTTTTAATGTATTTATATCAAATATAAAAATAAATAAGGAATTATTTCTAAAAAAAAAAAAAAAGATCCGTATTAATCTTTAGTATAACTTTCTAATAATGTTACAATCTAAAATGTTCCGAAATAGTTTAGACGGCTATCTGTTTTTGTAATAAATACGTTTGTGACTTTCTCACAAAATAAATTATCCTTTCTTTTTTTTTGCTTTGTCCATTTATTTATTAGATTGGTGCAAAAATAATGTCGTTTTTTGACGTTCAACTTCAAAATATCATAACTCCTTTCATAATGAACTTTATTAATCGAAATAAGAACCATTATAATCGACACATTTTTGCCAACGAGAAACAAGTTTATTTATCCCATTAGCATAGAAATCCGGAGTTCTGGAAGCGATGAAGTCATTGAAGGCCGATTCGGCATCATCTCGGCTTTTGAAGCATTTTTCGCACAGGAAGTTGTCGAGATGCTTGAAAAAGTGAAAATCGGTAGGCGAGAAGTCCGGTGAATATGGCGGATGAGGCAGTCTCGTAGCCCAATTCGTTCAGCTTCTGCAGGGTCAGATGAGCAACATGCGGGCGAGCGTTGTCATGGAGGAGAATTGGTCCCTTCATATTGACCAATCTCGGGCACATACGTTGGAGCTTCTGGTGTATTTCGTCAATTTGTCGGTCGTACTTCTCCGCCGTAATCGTTTTGCCCGGATTCAAGAAGCTGTGATGGATGAGACCGGCCGCAGACCACCAAACAGTCACCATAACTTTTTTTGGTGCAATTTCGGCTTCGGGAAGTGTTGTGGAGCTTCTCCGGCATCCAACCACTGTGCCTAACGTCGCCGGTTGTCGTAGAGGATCCACTTCTCATCACACGTCACAATCCGCTCGAGAAATGGGTCGTTTTTGTTGTGCAGAAGGAGCGTAGAAGACACCTCAAAACGACGATTTTTTGGATTATCGTTCAATTCATGCGGCACCCATTTATCCAACTTTTTTGACTTCACTATTTGCTTTAAATGGCGAACGACTGTTGAGTGGTCGACCTCGAGTTCAACAGCAACTTCTCGTGTGGCTTTGCGAGGATCGGCTTCAATTAAGGCTTTCAAATGTTCGTTATCAACCGCAGTCATCTTCGAGGCTCTCGTCACCATTGCGAAATTTCTTGAACCACCGTTGTGCCACGCGTTCGTTAGTGCTTCCTGGGACAAATGCATCATTGATATCACGAGCTGTATCGGAAGCTTTTCGGCCTAGTTTGAACTGGAACAAGAAAATTGTGCGGATTTGAATTTTGTCCATGCTGTCGAAAAGCCTGCAAAAAAAAAAAAAAGAATGAAGAGATTGAGAACGGTAACGAATAACACGATTCGATAGAGCGAAAAACGCGCTTCAAAATGATATATAACATGGCTATATATATCAATGAATTAATTCAGAAATCATATATAAAAGTAACATATGTGAGAAAACGACATTGTTTTTGCACCAACCTAACATTTATTGTATGTCAACAAACATTCCATTATTCAGACTCCTGTCTCATCTTTGACTCTAGCCAATAATTTATTCGGCGCATAACACTGAAACTGCACTTATTGTTTGCTGAGACAAGTGTCACTAAATTAGATTCATCAACTTGTATATATCGTAGCTTATAATTTACAATAATATATAATTATAATGCAAGAACAATGAGATCGTATTTTCAAAATAACTATTTACATTTTGCATCATCAGGAACAAACAGCTGCTCCAGCACTTCCGAGGTCCCTGAATATGCCAAAACAAACCACGATTTATGATAACTAAGTAATGTAAAGGTTTCTCTGAGGTTATCTCCAATTATGAGGAAATTAGTTCGAACAAAATGACATAAAACGAATATTAATCATTGTAAGCGGATTGCATCTATTATATTCTTAACACGATGCTAGGGCCTATTTGAAACTTTCGGTAAAGATTCGTTAACACAAATAGAAAGTAGTGCTAAAATATTTTTTAATTAAAAATAAAATCTAAAACTAACAAAAAACTGGAAACAGCTTATATAGAAATATATATACTAACTATAGCCCTGGGGCATCTTGGCAGAGTAGGAAAGAACTTGTAGCTGCAACTATGATACTTCCAGATACAAGTCCTACTATTTAACCCATAGCAAAGAAGGATAGAAGAGGTAGATTCGCGCCTTTCACATGGCTGCATGGCTATTGCGTATGCGTGAATGTAGCGGACATGACTTCGAATCTAAGCCTCCATCTAAATACTAACCAGGCTTGACGTTGCTTAACTTCTATGATCGTACGAGAACCGGTATTCCAACGTGATATGGCCGCAAGACATGTTGCAAACAATTGACGTACAGTGTACTCCCACGGTGATAGTTCAAGGTAGAACCAATAAAGAAGAACTCGAACACGGATGTGGAATAACACAGCTATATTACAAACAGGAATATATACAGAGAAGTAAAAAGTGTTAGTACGAACAATCAGGTTTAGTCTAAACGCGACTCTGTTTCGGACTGCCTCTGACTCGACTGGCTGACTGACTCGACTGACTCGCTCTGACTGACTGGCAGACTCGTAATGGACTTCAATCCAGACTTCAGACTGAACGATATTTATTTATACAATATGGTATAAAATGTGGCACAAGGCCTAAAAGGGGGATGGGGAATGACGGTCTTCTTCTGTCTTAAATCTAAACTTAGCTAGTCCCAGACACGGACCCAAACAAACTAACAATATTCCAATCACCAAAACAACACATTCACTCCTACCTTTCTTACTACGTCCACCATAATGCATCAAATTCTCTATGAAGTCCTAACTAGTCCCCTTATGTACAAAAATTGTCTGTGGGGGGAGGGTCAATAAAACAACAACTTTTAAAAGATCCCCAAATGAGTATATACAATATGACTTAAGTATTTACAATGAAAAATGAACAAAACTGTGTTAGTAATAAAACCCACCACAAACCATAAATGTGGCAGCAAAATCAGTTAACTAGACGAAATCAATGCGGGGCTAAGGAAAATAAGAAAAAACATTCATTCCTCCAAGCATTCACACAGACACACACACATTCATACACAACAACAAATACGAAAAAGCACACACACGAAACGAAAGTCGCCCCGCATCCACCAGAGAACTGAAGTCACTGACCACCTAACGAGGAAGGGGATGGGGAATTAAAACAAAAGGAAAATAGGGACAGAAATAAAAGGGACCAATGCGCATGCATACCCTAGCTAAGTTTACTAGAAAAAAGGGAAAACTAAAGATTCAAAATCGAAAACCTAGTCTAACCTAAAATCTGGGTGGGTTGCCTATGTTCAACCCTGTTAGGACAAATCCTGTACCTAACCGACATCCAAGTGCCACTCTAGGTCAGCCCCTTTTACTCTACACATTCGCGCAAGATTCACCCACCTTTTGCCAAATTCCGATGAGGTGAGCCGCCGCCTTTCCGTCCTAATCTTGACTTTAAGCTGATGCTTAAAGTACAAGATCAGTTGGGAAGAGGTGAACTTCTCGCCCTCATGGAATCCCTTCTGACGCGTCGTCCAAATCACTACTCTCATAATCCCTAGTAAGCAACAGAACACATAGTGTTCAGCCTTCGTCAATTGCGACACCACATTGCTACAAACAGAACTGGCTTCCAGGACAAAGAACTTTCCCTGCAGCATGCGAACCATGAGGCCTTCAACAAACCTGCACAACGGCACTACCGTCTTGCACTGAAAAAAGGCGTGACCAATGGTCTCGACTTCCCCAGTGCAGCGACGACAGTTTGGATATTTCTCCAAACCTGCTGAACAAAGTCTCTTGCCGACCCAGAGGGCCCCACGAATCATCAGCCAGGTGAGTGATGCCTCATCGTTATTGAGACATTTCAACCCAGGCGCCCAAGGCCATATCGAGCGAGCCTCCTGCTTCGTAAGACCGAGCTCGTCGATCAGATCATCTTGAACGGACCCCCTAACTAACAATTGATACAATGCCTTACGAGACAACGCCTGGGCGTCGGAGAAGCCATCCGTCGTCCGTAAGAGGAGCTTCAAAGCACTACGACATTCGCGGTAGAAGGCGCACTCGGCACGAGGTCTACGGCCGGCCTCCTCCTCGCACGAGTGCACACTTCTCAGGGATGGGAAATGTTTTCGGACATCTTCTTTCCAAAAGGTGCCCACCTCATCCAATCCGCGACACATTCGGTCTAGAAAGGTAATGCGAAGCATATATTGACGAATCTCAATGCTAGGCATACCCAGACCGCCCTCAGAGGGATGAAGGCAACAGATCTCGCGAGTTACCATAGGGGCCTTGTCTCTCCACAAGAAAGAGAACAAGGTCCGGACTAATGACATTAGTCTGGCATACGCGAGCGGAAGAACAGAAAGTCGGTAAAGGAGGATCGGATATATGTGTGAAACACATACCTCCGCCCTTCCCTTCAGGGAAAGTCTCCTCCGAGACAGATTAACCGCGATCTCGGCCTTCCCCTGCACCTCCGACCAATTCATTTCCAACTGGAGATCAGGACCGAACCAGACGCCGAGTATCTTGATCGGCCCATCCGTCCAGAGGAAAGGTCCGGGAAGAGAAACTCCCTTCCACGCACCCAACCGCAAGCCCACAGACTTATCGCGGTTGATCTTGGCCCCTGTCACCATCTCATACCCACTGATCTCTTTGCTGACTTCGTCAATCTCGGCTCTGCTCGACACAAGAACCGAAACGTCGTCAGCATAGGCAGAATACCTGGCTGAGGTGGAAGCCCCAGGCAGGGAAATTCCGCGCAGGACCGGATTCGCCTTCAACTTGCGAAGGAATGGTTCCAACGCAAGAACGTAAAGCAGAGGCGAGAGCGGACAACCTTGACGAATGGAGCGAGACAATACGAAAGGCTTCGATCTTACCCCATTCACTTCCACCAGCGCACCGGGGGTCGCATACAAAAGTCGGATCCAGGAGCGAAAGTCGGCTCTGAAACCGGCCGCCGAAAGGACAGCCTCCAGAAATCGATGGTCAACCCTATCGAAGGCCTTGGACTGATCTAAATTGATCAGCGCGGCTTCACTGTCGACTTTTTCTAAGATCAAGCGTACCATGTGAAGGTTATCCTGAATAGTCCTCCCCTTCACAGCACAAGTCTGTTCAGGGCCAATCAGACTAGACAGGACAAGCTGCAAACGGTTGGCTAAGATCTTCGCCAAAATCTTTAAGTCAGTGTTTAACATCGTTAAAGGGCGAAAGTTCCCTAACCCATCCCCACCGCCCTTGTCCTTACGCAGCAACTTGATCACACCCCTGGTGAAGCGTTGGGGTAAAGACCCCTGCTTCATCCAGTGGTTGTAAATCAGTTCCAGCAAAGGAACAAAAACGTGCGACAACCTCAAGTAGACTTCGTAGGGAAGACCATCTAATCCCGGAGACTTATCCAGGCCAACCTGCTTCAGCGCTTCCCAGATCTCTGACTCTGTAATGGGACCCTCGCACCTAGCCGCTTCAGCTGCCGAAAGGCAGGGAAAGTCAGCTAAATAGGCGTCGAACTGAGCAGAGCTCAGACCGGGCTCCCTGGTGAAAAGATCCTGAAAGTAGTCCCGAAACACCTCACATATGCCCGCGTTTGTTGTCACGGTCCGCTTATCCGGCAACGTGACACATGCGATATGTCGCTTAGACGCGCTTCGATTTTCCTCTGCACGCAGTTCAGCGGCCATATTCGTTGCCTCAGAAGACATTCTTTTTAACCTAGCCCTAACTACCAGAGCTTGATCCTTCTTGATAAGCAAGGAGGACAACTCTGCCTTAGCTAAAGCTATGTCCCCACTAACCCGGGATTTCACTGCCCGATCGACTTTATCTTCTAAAGCAGTTTGCGCCGCTAATCTATCTAGATTGAGTCGACGACTAAAATCGGCAGCAAACGTTCGAATTTGAGATTTTAATTTGCCCCACCAGGCATTTCCCACAACCGCACCCGTCAATTCCCTTTGTATCATTAGTAAAAGCTGGTCCCGGAAACCCTGATCACCAAAAAGGGAACAGTTCAATTTCCAGTAACCAGCCAATCTAACCTTAGGCTTATCTAAGTTTACACGGACCCGGACAAGCCTATGATCCGTATAAACTATATAATGGAAACTTGGACAGCCTAAGAGCCCTACATCGACTCTCCTAACTAAGACCCGGTCCAGGTAGCTCGCAAGCGTCCCGGGAGCCGAGTTGCCACTAGTTGTCCAAGTCCATGCTACCTCCCGAGGGTGTTCATTCCGGAACTTATCGACAAGATCAAACTCATCGATAAAGTCACGAAATGGTTTCACATCCGGGTTGTTAGTACCTTGTTTTTGCCCTATGCGATCTATATCGGGGTCAAGGACGGCATTCCAATCCCCCGCTAAAACTACCCGACGAGACGTCGTCAAGAACGGCGCGATCTGCCGAAACAAAGCAGGCCGCTCGGAATGGGTATTGGGCGCATAAACCCCAATGAGACGTAGAACCTTATCCTTTATGGTAACATCCAGCACGCAAAGTCTGCCCGCCGGATCCGCGAAGACAAGGGTACAAGCAGCCTTCAAAGACTTGCTCACTAGCCAAGAGACACCCCTCGAACGACCATCAAAACAGGCTGAATAAACGGCGAACCCCTTAGACAGTATGTCCTCACGATCATGAGAAGAAAAACGGGTCTCTTGTATACAACATACATTCACCCCGAGGCGCTGAAGATCACGAGTGAGCCTCGCCCTGCGAGACTCGGACCTCAGGCCCCGGACATTTAAGCTAGCTAACCAGAGTGCCATTGTCAAGCCGATTAGGGTTGTCCTTCAGGATAGAACATGGCTGGGGTGAGGACACCGACAGCTCGTCCCATAGAACCGGACGCCATCTCATTTTCGACGGTATCATCTTGAGACAAACCGCCGATGTCCGAGGGGTAGGTGAGTTTGAGAGCCCTATAAAGGGATGGGTGAACAAAAACTGGGACCCTCCCTTTCAGTTTTTGATCACAATCATTTGTTTCTGGGTCTAGAAGATAGGCAGCTGGGGGCACCATTTTGAGTGACGACTGGGCCTCCTCTATCATGCCCCAAATCTCCCGCGTACCCGGGCCAGTTCTAACTACGGTGAGGATTCTTTGAGCGGAAGGGAATTTTTCGGGCCTCTCCACATCCTCACCGTTAATCTGTTTAAAATTCCACAGAATTTTCAGCTCCTTCGGGTTTCGTGTCTGCCCGAAAACCCTTTCCGCCTGGTCCCGGGATACGCGGCAGACGTCTTCCCCAGGGAGATAAGGTGGTTTGATCTTCTTTTTTTTCTTGTCGGTGATGGATTGTGTCTCAGGACTTCTTTGCCTTTTCTTATGTGGTGAAGGTATGGGTGTTGAAATGGGCGTGACATTGGGTGTAGTAGATGGTGTCCACCCAGTAGGCGTCCTCACCGGCGATGGTTTAGACGAATGACGAGATTTTGCCGGTGAGTTTGAAGCAGATTTGGGCGGAGGAGGTTTAATGAAGGTCTTTTTAGATGCAGAAGGGGAAGACGGGGCAGAGGATAGGGAGCCCGGTGCCCCCAGCGATTTTTGCTTTTTAGCCCGCGTCTCATCTAATTTGTTTTTCAACTTTTTAAGGTCTAATATTTTCTTACAGCCGGGTTCATTATCCTTTTGCGCCTTTGTTGCATGTATTTCGTAAGACGCCGAGGCGTCGCCCTCGGAGCTGGTAGAGGGAATGGGGCTGTAGGTGACTTTGTCCCCGGTGTCATGTTGGGACTGAAGAACCGCTGTTTGGGTCTTCCCCTTGCCCCTAACTACGAGGCGCCATTCCCCCTCCTCCTTCTCCTTATCCACACTTGTGGCAGGCGTCGGCTTCGGGGGTAATGAGGGTCTGGGCCCAACCGGGGGATTTTCCTCACCGGTCCGCCTCGCAGCTAGGCCCACTACAGGCGCCGCGGATTTTAGCTTCTCGGCCAAGGGGGGATTTTGGTCGCCAGCGACCGGAACTCCAGGGGCCTTCTTTCCTGGGCAGGAGGAGGAAAGGTGACCAGTCTCTCCACACCTCCAGCAAGTTGGTCTTCTACCGGTCACTATGACCGGCATTTTCCGGTCGCCATACTCCAAACAGTTGGGGACGGACTTGAAGGCCTTCTGGTCAAGCATTATATCAAAAGTCCATCCCCCGTTCAAATTGTCGGAGAGAGCCCCTAAAATTTGGCCGAACTGCATAAAAAATGCAGCCAGGAGCTCTCCCGAAATTTGAGGAGGAACTTCGAAGACGGCTACTCTGGTCCGCCTGCGGCCTTCATATTCTGTTCTGATTATGAAATCTTTCGTTATTAACTCTTTCTTGGCCATGGCCAGGCAATCTTCTGGGGTGGGTAGCAGAATGTCCCACATGAAGAACCCTGTACCCTTTATTACTCTTTGGGGTTTTATCCCCAGGGACAAAAGTGATTTAATCACAGTGTCTTTTGTGGAGCGACAAATCTTTCTTGTTTTCTTATCCACCACAAAAACGGTCACCATTCTCTTTGCGAACACATCTATTTCCTGGACAATATCGACGAACCCATCTTTATTAACAAGATGGGCGTACCCCTTCGCCTTATCCAAGAAATCCGCCATGTTCAAGATACAACTTGGGGGGGACTTCCAACATGAGGGCAATTCCTCGGCGGTCTTACTTTGTGCATCTTTTGGCACTTCTACATTTTTGCTAGTATCTTTTTTGGAGACACTAGCACCTTTTTTCAAAATTGGGCTAGCATTAGCCTGCTTTTTGGTATTTTTATCCGGCGGGTCTGCTTTAGCCGCAGAACCGAAAAGGTCTTTCTTTACATTAGACCGACTGGCTTCGTCGGCCATGGTTTATTTGAGAGGAGACTTTCAAATGCGGGTCTAAATTTTTTGGGGAAAGGAGTTGGGAGAAGGTAAAAAAAAAAAAAAAAAAAAAAAATTTTTAAACAAATAAAGAAAAAGCCTGGATGTACCAGTAAATAAAAATAGTAATGACAAAAAATAAATAAACTGGGCACAAAAAAAATAACTAGATCAAACAAAGAAATAAACAGGTAAAAAAAATAAAGATGGCGCTCAAAGGCTGCCGAAAATAAAAAACAAAAACAGAAAACTCCTTTCTTTTTTTTTTCAAAAAATTCAAATAAAATGTTCCGGAAGAAAAAGAAAAGAAAAAGTCTGGTTTGTAACCAGACGAAGAAAAATAAAAATTTGCGGCCGAAGCCGCTAAAGAAAATAAATTAAAATCAAATGAAAAAACAAACTAGTCAAACCAAAAAAGAAAGAAAGAATGCGACCGAAGTCGCTAATAAAAGAAGGTGGGAATAAAAAATAAAAAACGAAATAAAAAAACAAAGCTTTCTTTTTCTTTTTTTTCTTGTAAGGTACTTATTTTTTGAAACAAAAAATAAAAAAATAAAAAATTATGTGGGCCGAAGCCCCCAAAAAATAAAAAAACAAACAAAAGAAATGGAAGAATAAAAAACTTAAAAAATAACTTAACAAAAATGTCTTGGTTGTATCAAAGGAATTCTTCAATCCGAAAAAGTTTGCCAAGCAAATCCTCGTGGTAAAAAAATCCGGCCTGTCGCTCTGCAACACAAAAACAACAATTAGCCAAGTCCAAAAACACCGGTCACAAAAAGACGGAGGACTGAACGATATTTATTTATACAATATGGTATAAAATGTGGCACAAGGCCTAAAAGGGGGATGGGGAATGACGGTCTTCTTCTGTCTTAATTCTAAACTTAGCTAGTCCCAGACACGGACCCAAACAAACTAACAATATTCCAATCACCAAAACAACACATTCACTCCTACCTTTCTTACTACGTCCACCATAATGCCTCAAATTCTCTATGAAGTCCTAACTAGTCCCCTTATGTACAAATAGTGTTCGTGGGGGGAGGGTCAATAAAACAACAACTTTTAAAAAGATCCCCAAATGAGTATTTACAATATGACTTAAAAATATTTACAATAAAACTAAACAAAACTGTGTTAGTAATAAAACCCCCCACAAACCATAAATGTGGCAGCAAAATCAGTTAACTTAGACGAAATCAATGCGGGGCTAAGAAAAAATAAGAAAAAACATTCATTCCTCCAAGCATTCACAGAGACACACACACACATTCATACACAACAACAAATACGAAAAAGCACACACACGAAACGAAAGTCGCCCCGCATCCACCAGAGAACTGAAGTCACTGACCACCTAACGAGGGAGGGGATGGGGAATTAAACAAAAGAAAAATAGGGACAGAAATAAAAGGGACCAATGCGCATGCATACCCTAGCTAAGTTTACTAGAAAAAAGGGAAAACTAAAGATTCAAAATCGAAAACCTAGTCTAACCTAAAATCTGGGTGGGTTGCCTATGTTCAACCCTGTTAGGACAAATCCTGTACCTAACCGACATCCAAGTGCCACTCTAGGTCAGCCCCTTTCACTCTACACATTCGCGCAAGATTCACCCACCTTTTGCCAAATTCCGATGAGGTGAGCCGCCGCCTTTCCGTCCTAATCTTGACTTTAAGCTGATGCTTAAAGTACAAGATCAGTTGGGAAGAGGTGAACTTCTCGCCCTCATGGAATCCCTTCTGACGCGTCGTCCAAATCACGACTCTCATAATCCCTAGTAAGCAACAGAACACATAGTGTTCAGCCTTCGTCAATTGCGACACCACATTGCTACAAACAGAACTGGCTTCCAGGACAAAGAACTTTCCCTGCAGCATGCGAACCATGAGGCCTTCAACAAACTTGCACAACGGCACTACCGTCTTGCACCGAAAAAAGGCGTGACGAATGGTCTCGACTTCCCCAGTGCAGCGACGACAGTTTGGATATTTCTCCAAACCTGCTGAACAAAGTCTCTTGCCGACCCAGAGGGCCCCACGAATCATCAGCCAGGTGAGTGATGCCTCATCGTTATTGAGACATTTCAACCCAGGCGCCCAAGGCCATATCGAGCGAGCCTCCTGCTTCGTAAGACCGAGCTCGTCGATCAGATCATCTTGAACGGACCCCCTGACTAACAATTGATACAATGCCTTACGAGACAACGCCTGGGCGTCGGAGAGGCCATCCGTCGTCCGTAAGAGGAGCTTCAAAGCACTACGACATTCGCGGTAGAAGGCACACTCGGCACGAGGTCTACGGCCGGCCTCCTCCTCGCACGAGTGCACACTTCTCAGGGATGGGAAATGTTTTCGGACATCTTCTTTCCAAAAGGTGCCCACCTCATCCAATCCGCGACACATTCGGTCTAGAAAGGTAATGCGAAGCATATATTGACGAATCTCAATGCTAGGCATACCCAGACCGCCCTCAGAGGGATGAAGGCAACAGATCTCGCGAGTTACCATAGGGGCCTTGTCTCTCCACAAGAAAGAGAACAAGGTCCGGACTAATGACATTAGTCTGGCATACGGGAGCGGAAGCACAGAAAGTCGGTAAAGGAGGATCGGATATATGTGTGAAACACATACCTCCGCCCTTCCCTTCAGGGAAAGTCTCCTCCGAGACCACAGATTAACCGCGATCTCGGCCTTCCCCTGCACCTCCGACCAATTCATTTCCAACTGGAGATCAGGACCGAACCAGACGCCGAGTATCTTGATCGGCCCATCCGTCCAGAGGAAAGGTCCGGGAAGAGAAACTCCCTTCCACGAACCCAACCGCAAGCCCACAGACTTATCGCGGTTGATCTTGGCCCCTGTCACCATCTCATACCCACTGATCTCTTTGCTGACTTCGTCAATCTCGGCTCTGCTCGACACAAGAACCGAAACGTCGTCAGCATAGGCAGAATACCTGGCTGAGGTGGAAGCCCCAGGCAGGGAAATTCCGCGCAGGACCGGATTCGCCTTCAACTTGCGAAGGAATGGTTCCAACGCAAGAACGTAAAGCAGAGGCGAGAGCGGACAACCTTGACGAATGGAGCGAGACAATACGAAAGGCTTCGATCTTACCCCATTCACTTCCACCAGCGCACCGGGGGTCGCATACAAAAGTCGGATCCAGGAGCGAAAGTCGGCTCTGAAACCGGCCGCCGAAAGGACAGCCTCCAGAAATCGATGGTCAACCCTATCGAAGGCCTTGGACTGATCTAAATTGATCAGCGCGGCATCACTGTCGACTTGTTCTAAGATCAAGCGTACCATGTGAAGGTTATCCTGAATAGTCCTGCCCTTCACAGCACAAGTCTGTTCGGGGCCAATCAGACTAGACAGGACAAGCTGCAAACGGTTGGCTAAGATCTTCGCCAAAATCTTTAAGTCAGTGTTTAACATCGTTAAAGGGCGAAAGTTCCCTAACCCATCCCCACCGCCCTTGTCCTTACGCAGCAACTTGATCACACCCCTGGTGAAGCGTTGGGGTAAAGACCCCTGCTTCATCCAGTGGTTGTAAATCAGTTCCAGCAAAGGAACAAAAACGTGCGACAACCTTAAGTACACTTCGTAGGGAAGACCATCTAATCCCGGAGACTTATCCAGGCCAACCTGCTTCAGCGCTTCCCAGATCTCCGACTCTGTAATGGGACCCTCGCACCTAGCCGCTTCAGCTGCCGAAAGGCAGGGAAAGTCAGCTAAATAGGCGTCGAACTGAGCAGAGCTCAGACCGGGCTCCCTGGTGAAAAGATCCTGAAAGTAGTCCCGAAAAACCTCACATATGCCCGCGTTTGTAGTCACTGTCCGCTTATCCGGCAACGTGACGCATGCGATATGTCGCTTAGACGCGCTTCGATTTTCCTCTGCACGCAGTTCAGCGGCCATTTTCGTTGCCTCAGAAGACATTCTTTTTAACCTAGCCCTAACTACCAGAGCTTGATCCTTCTTGATAAGCAAGGAGGACAACTCTGCCTTAGCTAAAGCTATGTCCCCACTAACACGGGATTTCACTGCCCGATCGACTTTATCTTCTAAAGCAGTTTGCGCCGCTAATCTATCTAGATTGAGTCGACGACTAAAATCGGCGGCAAACGATCGGATTTTAGATTTTAATTTGCCCCACCAGGCATTTCCCACAACCGCACCCGTCAATTCCCTTTGTATCATTAGTAAAAGCTGGTCCCGGAAACCCTGATCACCAAAAAGGGAACAGTTCAATTTCCAGTAACCAGCCAATCTAACCTTAGGCTTATCTAAGTTTACACGGACCCGGACAAGCCTATGATCCGTATAAACTATATAATGGAAACTTGGACACCCTAAGAGCCCTACGTCGACTCTCCTAACTAAGACCCGGTCCAGGTAGCTCGCAAGCGTCCCCGGAGCCGAGTTGCCACTAGTTGTCCAAGTCCATGCTACCTCCCGAGGGTGTTCATTCCGGAACTTATCGACAAGATCAAACTCATCGATAAAGTCCCGAAACGGTTTCACATCCGGGTTGTTAGTACCTTGTTTTTGCCCTATGCGATCTATATCGGGGTCAAGGACGGCATTCCAATCCCCCGCTAAAACTACCCGACGAGACGTCGTCAAGAACGGCGCGATCTGCCGAAACAAAGCAGGCCGCTCGGAATGGGTATTGGGCGCATAAACCCCAATGAGACGTAGAACCTTATCCTTTATGGTAACATCCAGCACGCAAAGTCTGCCCGCCGGATCCGCGAAGACAAGGGTACAAGCAGCATTCAAAGACTTGCTCACTAGCCAAGAGACACCCCTCGAACGACCATCAAAACAGGCTGAATAAACGGCGAACCCCTTAGACAGTATGTCCTCACGATCATGAGAAGAAAAACGGGTCTCTTGTATACAACATACATTCACCCCGAGGCGCTGAAGATCACGAGTGAGCCTCGCCCTGCGAGACTCGGACCTCAGGCCCCGGACATTTAAGCTAGCTAACCAGAGTGCCATTGTCAAGCCGATTAGGGTTGTCCTTCAGGATAGAACATGGCTGGGGTGAGGACACCGACAGCTCGTCCCATAGAACCGGACGCCATCTCATTTTCGACGGTATCATCTTGAGACAAGCCGCCGATGTCCGAGGGGTAGGTGAGTTTGAGAGCCCTATAAAGGGATGGGTGAACAAAAACTGGGACCCTCCCTTTCAGTTTTTGATCACATTCATTTGTTTCTGGGTCTAGAAGATAGGCAGCTGGGGGCACCATTTTGAGTGACGACTGGGCCTCCTCTATCATGCCCCAAATCTCCCGCGTACCCGGGCCAGTTCTAACTACGGTGAGGATTCTTTGAGCGGAAGGGAATTTTTCGGGCCTCTCCACATCCTCACCGTTAATCTGCTTAAAATTCCACAAAATTTTCAGCTCCTTTGGGTTTCGTGTCTGCCCGAAAACCCTTTCCGCCTGGTCCCGGGATACGCGGCAGACGTCTTCCCCAGAGAGATAAGGTGGTTTGAGCTTCTTTTTTTTTTGTCGGTGATGGATTGAGTATCGGGACTTCTTAAACGTTTTTTTTGAGGAGAATGTATAGGTGTTGAAATGGGCGTGACATTGGGTGTAGTGGATGGTGTCCACCCAGTAGGCGTCCTCACCGGCGATGGTTTAGACGAATGACGAGATTTTGCCGGTGAGTTTGATGCAGATTTAGGCGGAGGAGGTTTTATGAATGTCTTTTTAGATGCAGAAGGGGAAGACGGGGCAGAGGATAGGGAGCCCGGTGCCCCCAGCGATTTTTGCTTTTTAGCCCGCGTCTCATCTAATTTGTTTTTCAGCTTCTTTAGGTCTAATATTTTCCTCCAGCCGGGTTCATTATTCTTTTGCGCATCGGTAGCATTAGATTCGTAAGACGCCGAGGCGTCGCCCTCGGAGCTGGTAGAGGGAATGGGGCTGTAGGTGACTTTGTCCCCGGTGTCATGTTGGGACTGAAGAACCGCTGTTTGGGTCTTCCCCTTGCCCCTAACTACGAGGCGCCATTCCCCCTCCTCCTTCTCCTTATCCACACTTGTGGCAGGCGTCGGTTTCGGGGGTAATGAGGGTCTGGGCCCAACCGGGGGATTTTCCTCACCGGTCCGCCTCGCAGCTAGGCCCACTACAGGCGCCGCGGATTTTAGCTTCTCGGCCAAGGGGGGATTTTGGTCGCCAGCGACCGGAACTCCAGGGGCCTTCTTTCCTGGGCAGGAGGAGGAAAGGTGACCAGTCTCTCCACACCTCCAGCAAGTTGGTCTTCTACCGGTCACTATGACCGGCATTTTCCGGTCGCCATACTCCAAACAGTTGGGGACGGACTTGAAGGCCTTCTGGTCAAGCATTATATCAAAAGTCCATCCCCCGTTCAAATTGTCGGAGAGAGCCCCTAAAATTTGGCCGAACTGCATAAAAAATGCAGCCAGGAGCTCTCCCGAAATTTGAGGAGGAACTTCGAAGACGGCTACTCTGGTCCGCCTGCGGCCTTCATATTCTGTTCTGATTATGAAATCTTTGGTTATTAATTCCTTTTTCGCCATGGCCAGGCAATCTTCTGGGGTGGGTAGCAGAATGTCCCACATGAAGAACCCTGTACCCTTTATTACTCTTTGGGGTTTTATCCCCAGGGACAAAAGTGATTTAATCACAGTGTCTTTTGTGGAACGACAAATCTTTCTTGTTTTCTTATCCACCACAAAAACGGTCACCATTCTCTTTGCGAACACATCTATTTCCTGGACAATATCGACGAACCCATCTTTATTAACAAGATGGGCGTACCCCTTCGCCTTATCCAAGAAATCCGCCATGTTCAAGATACAACTTGGGGGGGGACTTCCAACATGAGGGCAATTCCTCGGCGGTCTTACTTTGTGCCTCCTTTGGCACATCTACATTTTTGCTAGTATCTCCTTTTTTGGAGACACTAGCACCTTTTTTCAAAATTGGGCTAGCATTAGCCTGCTTTTTGGTATTTTTATCCGGCGGATCTGCTTTAGCCGCAGAACCGAAAAGGTCTTTCTTTACATTGGACCGACTGGCTTCGTCGGCCATGGTCGATTAAAAGTGGAGACGTGTGGGTCCAAATTTTAGGGGAAAGGAGTTGGGAGAAGGTAGAAAAAAATAGAGAAATTAAACAAATAAAGAAAAGGCCTGGATGTACCAGAAAAAAAAATAGCAAAGACAAAAACAGTAAAAAACAAACTAGCACAAACAGAAAGAAATAAACAGGTAAAATTAAAAAATAAAGATGGCGCCCAAAGGCTGCCGAAAAACAAAAACAGAAAACTCCTTTCTTTTTTTTTCAAAAATTCAAATTAAATGTTCAAGAGAGAAAAAGAAAAAAAAATCTGGTTTGTAACCAGAAAAAAAATAAAAGTTTGCGGCCGAAGCCGCTAAAGAAAATAAATTAAAATCAAATGAAAAACAAACTAGTCAAACCAAAAAAGAAAGAAAGAATGCGAGCGAAGTCGCTAAAAAAAGAAGATGGGTATGAAAAAATAAAAACGAAGTAAAAAACAAAGCTTTCTTTTTCTTTTTCTTTTCTTATAATGAACTAATTTTTTAGAAACAAAAATTAATAAAAAAAATTAAAAAATTATGTGGGCCGAAGCCCCCCAAAAAATAAAACAAACAAAAGAAATGGAAGAATAAAAAACTGAAACAATAACTTAACAAAATGTCTTGGTGTGATCAAAGAAAAATCGTCAATCCAAAAAGTTCGTTCAGTAAATCCTCGTGGTAAAAAATCGGGTTTGTCGCACTGTAACACAAGAATAACAATTAGATGAGTCAAAAACACCGGTCACAAAAAGACGGAGGACTGAACGATATTTATTTATACAATGAGTATAAAATGTGGCACAAGGCCTAAAAGGGGGGTGGGGAATGACGGTCTTCTTCTGTCTTAAATCTAAACTTAGCTAGTCCCATACACGGACCCAAACAAACTAACAATATTCCAATCACCAAAACAACACATTCACTCCTACCTTTCTTACTACGTCCACCATAATGCCTCAAATTCTCTATGAAGTCCTAACTAGTCCCCTTATGTACAAAAATTGTCTGTGGTGGGAGGGTCAATAAAATAACAACTTTTTAAAAGAATCCCCAAATGAGTATATACAGTATGACTTAAATATTTACAATAAAAACTAAACAAAACGGTGTTAGTAATAAAACCCCCCACAAACCATAAATGTGGCAGCAAAATCAGTTAACTAGACGAAATCAATGCGGGGCTAAGAAAAACTAAGAAAAAACATTCATTCCTCCAAGCATTCACACAGACACACACACATTCATACACAACAACAAATACGAAAAAGCACACACACGAAACGAAAGGCGCCCCGCATCCACCAGAGAACTGAAGTCACTGACCACCTAACGAGGGAGGGGATGGGCAATTAAACAAAAGAAAAATAGGGACAGAAATAAAAGGGGCCAATGCGCATGCATACCCTAGCTAAGTTTACTAGAAAAAAGGAAAAAACTAAAGATTCAAAATCGAAAACCTAGTCTAACCTAAAATCTGGGTGGGTTGCCGATGTTCAACCCTGTTAGGACAAATCCTGTACCTAACCGACATCCAAGTGCCACTCTAGGTCAGCCCCTTTTACTCTACACATTCGCGCAAGATTCACCCACCTTTTGCCAAATTCCGATGAGGTGAGCCGCCGCCTTTCCGTCCTAATCTTGACTTTAAGCTGATGCTTAAAGTACAAGATCAGTTGGGAAGAGGTGAACTTCTCGCCCTCATGGAATCCCTTCTGACGCGTCGTCCAAATCACGACTCTCATAATCCCTAGTAAGCAACAGAACACATAGTGTTCAGCCTTCGTCAATTGCGACACCACATTGCTACAAACAGAACTGGCTTCCAGGACAAAGAACTTTCCCTGCAGCATGCGAACCATGAGGCCTTCAACAAACTTGCACAACGGCACTACCGTCTTGCACTGAAAAAAGGCGTGACCAATGGTCTCGACTTCCCCAGTGCAGCGACGACAGTTTGGATATTTCTCCAAACCTGCTGAACAGAGTCTCTTGCCGACCCAGAGGGCCCCACGAATCATCAGCCAGGTGAGTGATGCCTCATCGTTATTGAGACATTTCAACCCAGGCGCCCAAGGCCACATCGAGCGAGCCTCCTGCTTCGTAAGACCGAGCTCGTCGATCAGATCATCTTGAACGGACCCCCTAACTAACAATCGATACAATGCCTTACGAG
Source organism: Acanthosepion lycidas (assembly GCA_963932145.1). Lineage (NCBI taxonomy): Eukaryota > Metazoa > Mollusca > Cephalopoda > Sepiida > Sepiidae > Acanthosepion > Acanthosepion lycidas. The sequence continues at coordinate 33,503,630 of OZ010616.1, forward strand.
ACAACGCCTGGGCATCGGAGAGGCCATCCGACGTCCGTAAAAGGAGCTTCAAAGCACTACGACATTCGCGGTAGAAGGCACACTCGGCACGAGGTCTACGGCCGGCCTCCTCCTCGCACGAGTGCACACTTCTCAGGGATGGGAAATGTTTTCGGACATCTTCTTTCCAAAAGGTGCCCACCTCATCCAATCCGCGACACATTCGGTCTAGAAAGGTAATGCGAAGCATATATTGACGAATCTCAATGCTAGGCATACCCAGACCGCCCTCAGAGGGATGAAGGCAACAGATCTCGCGAGTTACCATAGGGGCCTTGTCTCTCCACAAAAAGGAGAACAAGGTCCGGACTAATGACATTAGTCTGGCATACGGGAGCGGAAGCACAGAAAGTCGGTAAAGGAGTATCGGATATATGTGTGAAACACATACCTCCGCCCTTCCCTTCAGGGAAAGTCTCCTCCGAGACCACAGTTTAACCGCGATCTCGGCCTTCCCCTGCACCTCCGACCAATTCATTTCCAACTGGAGATCAGGACCGAACCAGACGCCGAGTATCTTGATCGGCCCATCCGTCCAGAGGAAAGGTCCGGGAAGAGAAACTCCCTTCCACGCACCCAACCGCAAGCCCACAGACTTATCGCGGTTGATCTTGGCCCCTGTCACCATCTCATACCCACTGATCTCTTTGCTGACTTCGTCAATCTCGGCTCTGCTCGACACAAGAACCGAAACGTCGTCAGCATAGGCAGAATACCTGGCTGAGGTGGAAGCCCCAGGCAGGGAAATTCCGCGCAGGACCGGATTCGCCTTCAACTTGCGAAGGAATGGTTCCAACGCAAGAACGTAAAGCAGAGGCGAGAGCGGACAACCTTGACGAATGGAGCGAGACAATACGAAAGGCTTCGATCTTACCCCATTCACTTCCACCAGCGCACCGGGGGTCGCATACAAAAGTCGGATCCAGGAGCGAAAGTCGGCTCTGAAACCGGCCGCCGAAAGGACAGCCTCCAGAAATCGATGGTCAACCCTATCGAAGGCCTTGGACTGATCTAAATTGATCAGCGCGGCATCACTGTCGACTTGTTCTAAGATCAAGCGTACCATATGAAGGTTATCCTGAATAGTCCTGCCCTTCACAGCACACGTCTGTTCGGGGCCAATCAGACTAGACAGGACAAGCTGCAAACGGTTGGCTAAGATCTTCGCCAAAATCTTTAAGTCAGTGTTTAACATCGTTAAAGGGCGAAAGTTCCCTAACCCATCCCCACCGTCCTTGTCCTTACGCAGCAACTTGATCACACCCCTGGTGAAGCGTTGGGGTAAAGACCCCTGCTTCATCCAGTGGTTGTAAATCAGTTCCAGCAAAGGAACAAAAACGTGCGACAACCTCAAGTACACTTCGTAGGGAAGACCATCTAATCCCGGAGACTTATCCAGGCCAACCTGCTTCAGCGCTTCCCAGATCTCCGACTCTGTAATAGGACCCTCGCACCTAGCCGCTTCAGCTGCCGAAAGGCAGGGAAAGTCAGCTAAATAGGCGTCGAACTGAGCAGAGCTCAGACCGGGCTCCCTGGTGAAAAGATCCTGAAAGTAGTCCCGAAACACTTCACATATGCCCGCGTTTGTGGTCACGGTCCGCTTATCCGGCAACGTGACGCATGCGATATGTCGCTTAGACGCGCTTCGATTTTCCTCTGCACGCAGTTCAGCGGCCATATTCGTTGCCTCAGAAGACATTCTTTTTAACCTAGCCCTAACTACCAGAGCTTGATCCTTCTTGATAAGCAAGGAGGACAACTCTGCCTTAGCTAAAGCTATGTCCCCACTAACACGGGATTTCACTGCCCGATCGACTTTATCTTCTAAAGCAGTTTGCGCCGCTAATCTATCTAGATTGAGTCGACGACTAAAATCGGCGGCAAACGATCGGATTTTAGATTTTAAATTGCCCCACCAGGCATTTCCCACAACCGCACCCGTCAATTCCCTTTGTATCATTAGTAGCAGCTGGTCCCGGAAACCCTGATCACCAAAAAGGGAACAGTTCAATTTCCAGTAACCAGCCAATCTAACCTTAGGCTTATCTAAGTTTACACGGACCCGGACAAGCCTATGATCCGTATAAACTATATAATGGAAACTTGGACAGCCTAAGAGCCCTACGTCGACTCTCCTAACTAAGACCCGGTCCAGGTAGCTCGCAAGCGTCCCCGGAGCCGAGTTGCCACTAGTTGTCCAAGTCCATGCTACCTCCCGAGGGTGTTCATTCCGGAACTTATCGACAAGATCAAACTCATCGATAAAGTCCCGAAACGGTTTCACATCCGGGTTGTTAGTACCTTGTTTTTGCCCTATGCGATCTATATCGGGGTCAAGGACGGCATTCCAATCCCCCGCTAAAACTACCCGACGAGACGTCGTCAAGAACGGCGCGATCTGCCGAAACAAAGCAGGCCGCTCGGAATGGGTATTGGGCGCATAAACCCCAATGAGACGTAGAACCTTATCCTTTATGGTAACATCCAGCACGCAAAGTCTGCCCGCCGGATCCGCGAAGACAAGGGTACAAGCAGCCTTCAAAGACTTGCTCACTCGCCAAGAGACACCCCTCGAACGACCATCAAAACAGGCTGAATAAACGGCGAACCCCTTAGACAGTATGTCCTCACGATCATGAGAAGAAAAACGGGTCTCTTGTATACAACATACATTCACCCCGAGGCGCTGAAGATCACGAGTGAGCCTCGCCCTGCGAGACTCGGACCTCAGGCCCCGGACATTTAAGCTAGCTAACCAGAGTGCCATTGTCAAGCCGATTAGGGTTGTCCTTCAGAATAGAACATGGCTGGGGTGAGGACACCGACAGCTTGTCCCATCGAACCAGATATCATCTCAGTATCAAGAGTATCATCCTGAGACAAGCCACCGATGTCCGCAGGATAGGTTAGTTTAAGGGCTCTATAAAGGGATGGGTGAACAAAAAGAGGGACCCTCCCTTTACATTTCTTGGATTCATCTAAATTTTCCTCAAGAAGGACGGCAGCTGGGGGCACCACTTTCAAGGAGGCCTTAGCCTCCTCTATCATGCCCCAAATCTCCCGCGTACCCGGGCCAGTTCTAACTACAGTTAGCAGAGTTCGGGCCTTCATGAAATTTTCCGGCACCTCTACATCAACACCATTGATGTGCCGGAAATTCCATAATATTTTCAAGGGCTTCGGGTTTTTGGTTTGCCCGAAGACCCTTTCTGCCTGTTCCCGGGATACGCGGCAGACGTCTTCCCCTGGGAGGTATGGTGGTTTAATTTTCTTTTTCTTTTTATCGGTAGCAGTTTGAGAATCCGGGCTTCTGACCCTTTTCTTATTTGGAGACTGAATAGGTGTTGGAGTCGGAGTTGTAATGGGTGTAGAGGAGGGTGTCATGCCAGAAGGCGTCCTCACAGGCGAAGGTTTTGAAGAAAGATATTTTTTCGGTGAATTAGTCAGTGATTTAGGAGCAGATGGTACAGTAAATGTGTCGTTTTTTGATGAAGGGGAAGACGGGGCAGAGGATAGGGGGCCCGGTGCCCCCAGCGATTTCTTATTTTTCCCCCGCTTAGTCTCAAGTTTTTCTTTTAATTTTTTTAAGTCCAATATTTTTCGCCAGCTTGGCTCGTTTAATTTTTGAGTATCAGAGGCATTCTTTTCGTAAGACGCCGAGGCGTCGCCCTCGGAGCTGGTAGAGGGAATGGGGCTGTAGGTGACTTTGTCCCCGGTGTCATGTTGGGACTGAAGAACCGCTGTTTGGGTCTTCCCCTTGCCCCTAACTACGAGGCGCCATTCCCCCTCCTCCTTCTCCTTATCCACACTTGTGGCAGGCGTCGGCTTTGGGGGTAATGAGGGTCTAGGCCCAACCGGGGGATTTTCCTCACCGGTCCGCCTCGCAGCTAGGCCCACTACAGGCGCCGCGGATTTTAGCTTCTCGGCCAAGGGGGGATTTTGGTCGCCAGCGACCGGAACTCCAGGGGCCTTCTTTCCTGGGCAGGAGGAGGAAAGGTGACCAGTCTCTCCACACCTCCAGCAAGTTGGTCTTCTACCGGTCACTATGACCGGCATTTTCCGGTCGCCATATTCCAAACAGTTGGGGACGGACTTGAAGGCCTTCTGGTCGAGCATTATATCAAAAGTCCATCCCCCGTTCAAATTGTCGGAGAGAGCCCCTAAAATTTGGCCGAACTGCATAAAAAATGCAGCCAGGAGCTCTCCCGAAATTTGAGGAGGAACTTCGAAGACGGCTACTCTGGTCCGCCTGCGGCCTTCATATTCGGTTCTGATGATAAAATCTTTTGTAATTAATTCTTTCTTGGCCATGGCCAGGCAATCTTCTGGGGTGGGTAGCAGAATGTCCCACATGAAGAACCCTGTACCCTTTATTACTCTTTGGGGTTTTATCCCCAGGGACAAAAGTGATTTAATCACAGTGTCTTTTGTGGAGCGACAAATCTTTCTAGTTTTCTTATCCACCACAAAAACGGTCACCATTCTTTTTGCGAACACATCTATTTCCTGGACAATATCGACGAACCCATCTTTATTAACAAGATGGGCGTACCCCTTCGCCTTATCCAAGAAATCCGCCATGTTCAAGATACAACTTGGGGGGGACTTCCAACATGAGGGCAATTCCTCGGCGGTCTTACTTTGTGCCTCCTTTGGCACTTCTGCATTTTTGCTAGTATCTCCTTTTTTGGAGACACTAGCGACTTTTTTCAAAATAGGGCTAGTATTAGCCTGCTTTTTCGTAGCTTTATCCGGCGGGTCTGCTTTCGCCGCCGAACCAAACAGGTCTTTTTTTACATTGGACCGACTGGCTTCGTCGGCCATGGTGGATTAAAAGTGGAGACGTGCGGGTCCAAATTTTAGGGGAAAGGAGTTGGGAGAAGGTAAAAAAAAAAAAAAAAAAAAAAAAAAATTAGAGAAATTAAACAAAATAAAAGAAAAAGCCTGGATGTACCAGAAAAAAATAGCAAAGACAAAAACAGTAAAAAAAACAAACTAGCACAAACAGAAAGAAATAAACAGGTAAAATTAAAAAATAAAGATGGCGCCCAATGGCTGCCGAAAAATAAAAAACAAAAACAGAAAACTCCTTTCTTTTTTTCAAAAATTAAAATTAAATGTTCAAGAAGAAAAAGAAAATCTGGTTTGTAACCAGAAAAAAAATAAAAGTTTGCGGCCGAAGCCGCTAAAGAAAATAAATTAAAATCAAATGAAAAACAAACTAGTCAAACCAAAAAAGAAAGAAAGAATGCGACCGAAGTCGCTAAAAAAGAAGAAGGGTATAAAAAATAAAAAACGAAGTAAAAAACAAAGCTTCTTTTTCTTTTTTTTTCTTATAACGTACTAATTTTTTAGAAACAAAAATTAATAAAAAAAATTAAAAAATTATGTGGGCCGAAGCCCCCAAAAAAATAAAACAAACAAAAGAAATGGAAGAATAAAAAACGAAAACAATAACTTAACAAAAATGTCCTCGTTGTATCAAAGAATATCTTCAATCCGAAAAAGTTTGCCAATTAAATCCGCGTGGTCAAAAAAAATCAGGTTTGTCGCACTGTAACGCAAGAATAACAAATAGACGAGTCCAAAAAAAACACCGGTCACAAAAAGACGGAGGACTGAACGATATTTATTTATACAAAAAGTATAAAATGTGGCACAAGGCCTAAAAAGGGGGATGGGGAAATGACGGTCTTCTTCTGTCTTAAATCTAAACTTAGCTAGTCCCAAACACGGACCCAAACAAACCAACAATATTCCAATCACCAAAACAACACATTCACTCCTACCTTTCTTACTACGTCCACCATAATGCCTCAACTTCTCTATGAAGTCCTAACTAGTCCCCTTATGTACAAATATTGTTCGTGGGGGGAGGGTCATAAAATAACAATTTTTTAAAAAGAACCCCAAATGATTATGTACAATATGACAAAATATTTACAATAAAACTAAACAAAACTGTGTTAGTAATAAAAACCCCCACAAACCATAAATGTGGCAGCAAAATCAGTTAACTAGACGAAATCAATGCGGGGCTAATAAGAAAAAACATTCATTCCTCCAAGCATTCACACAGACACACACACATTCATACACAACAACAAATACGAAAAAGCACACACACGAAACGAAAGGCGCCCCGCATCCACCAGAGAACTGAAGTCACTGACCACCTAACGAGGGAGGGGATGGGCAATTAAACAAAAGAAAAATAGGGACAGAAATAAAAGGGGCCAATGCGCATGCATACCCTAGCTAAGTTTACTAGAAAAAAGGAAAAACTAAAGATTCAAAATCAAAAACCTAGTCTAACCTAAAATCTGGGTGGGTTGCCGATGTTCAACCCTGTTAGGACAAATCCTGTACCTAACCGACATCCAAGTGCCACTCTAGGTCAGCCCCTTTTACTCTACACATTCGCGCAAGATTCACCCACCTTTTGCCAAATTCCGATGAGGTGAGCCGCCGCCTTTCCGTCCTAATCTTGACTTTAAGCTGATGCTTAAAGTACAAGATCAGTTGGGAAGAGGTGAACTTCTCGCCCTCATGGAATCCCTTCTGACGCGTCGTCCAAATCACGACTCTCATAATCCCTAGTAAGCAACAGAACACATAGTGTTCAGCCTTCGTCAATTGCGACACCACATTGCTACAAACAGAACTGGCTTCCAGGACAAAGAACTTTCCCTGCAGCATGCGAACCATGAGGCCTTCAACAAACTTGCACAACGGCACTACCGTCTTGCACTGAAAAAAGGCGTGACCAATGGTCTCGACTTCCCCAGTGCAGCGACGACAGTTTGGATATTTCTCCAAACCTGCTGAACAGAGTCTCTTGCCGACCCAGAGGGCCCCACGAATCATCAGCCAGGTGAGTGATGCCTCATCGTTATTGAGACATTTCAACCCAGGCGCCCAAGGCCACATCGAGCGAGCCTCCTGCTTCGTAAGACCGAGCTCGTCGATCAGATCATCTTGAACGGACCCCCTAACTAACAATCGATACAATGCCTTACGAGACAACGCCTGGGCGTCGGAGAGGCCATCCGACGTCCGTAAAAGGAGCTTCAAAGCACTACGACATTCGCGGTAGAAGGCACACTCGGCACGAGGTCTACGGCCGGCCTCCTCCTCGCACGAGTGCACACTTCTCAGGGATGGGAAATGTTTTCGGACATCTTCTTTCCAAAAGGTGCCCACCTCATCCAATCCGCGACACATTCGGTCTAGAAAGGTAATGCGAAGCATATATTGACGAATCTCAATGCTAGGCATACCCAGACCGCCCTCAGAGGGATGAAGGCAACAGATCTCGCGAGTTACCATAGGGGCCTTGTCTCTCCACAAAAAGGAGAACAAGGTCCGGACTAATGACATTAGTCTGGCATACGGGAGCGGAAGCACAGAAAGTCGGTAAAGGAGTATCGGATATATGTGTGAAACACATACCTCCGCCCTTCCCTTCAGGGAAAGTCTCCTCCGAGACCACAGTTTAACCGCGATCTCGGCCTTCCCCTGCACCTCCGACCAATTCATTTCCAACTGGAGATCAGGACCGAACCAGACGCCGAGTATCTTGATCGGCCCATCCGTCCAGAGGAAAGGTCCGGGAAGAGAAACTCCCTTCCACGCACCCAACCGCAAGCCCACAGACTTATCGCGGTTGATCTTGGCCTCTGTCACCATCTCATACCCACTGATCTCTTTGCTGACTTCGTCAATCTCGGCTCTGCTCGACACAAGAACCGAAACGTCGTCAGCATAGGCAGAATACCTGGCTGAGGTGGAAGCCCCAGGCAGGGAAATTCCGCGCAGGACCGGATTCGCCTTCAACTTGCGAAGGAATGGTTCCAACGCAAGAACGTAAAGCAGAGGCGAGAGCGGACAACCTTGACGAATGGAGCGAGACAATACGAAAGGCTTCGATCTTACCCCATTCACTTCCACCAGCGCACCGGGGGTCGCATACAAAAGTCGGATCCAGGAGCGAAAGTCGGCTCTGAAACCGGCAGCCGAAAGGACAGCCTCCAGAAATCGATGGTCAACCCTATCGAAGGCCTTGGACTGATCTAAATTGATCAGCGCGGCTTCACTGTCGACTTTTTCTAAGATCAAGCGTACCATGTGAAGGTTATCCTGAATAGTCCTGCCCTTCACAGCACACGTCTGTTCGGGGCCAATCAGACTAGACAGGACAAGCTGCAAACGGTTGGCTAAGATCTTCGCCAAAATCTTTAAGTCAGTGTTTAACATCGTTAAAGGGCGAAAGTTCCCTAACCCATCCCCACCGCCCTTGTCCTTACGCAGCAACTTGATCACACCCCTGGTGAAGCGTTGGGGTAAAGACCCCTGCTTCATCCAGTGGTTGTAAATCAGTTCCAGCAAAGGAACAAAAACGTGCGACAACCTCAAGTACACTTCGTAGGGAAGACCATCTAATCCCGGAGACTTATCCAGGCCAACCTGCTTCAGCGCTTCCCAGATCTCCGACTCTGTAATGGGACCCTCGCACCTAGCCGCTTCAGCTGCCGAAAGGCAGGGAAAGTCAGCTAAATAGGCGTCGAACTGAGCAGAGCTCAGACCGGGCTCCCTGGTGAAAAGATCCTGAAAGTAGTCCCGAAAAACCTCACATATGCCCGCGTTTGTAGTCACTGTCCGCTTATCCGGCAACGTGACGCATGCGATATGTCGCTTAGACGCGCTTCGATTTTCCTCTGCACGCAGTTCAGCGGCCATTTTCGTTGCCTCAGAAGACATTCTTTTTAACCTAGCCCTAACTACCAGAGCTTGATCCTTCTTGATAAGCAAGGAGGACAACTCTGCCTTAGCTAAAGCTATGTCCCCACTAACACGGGATTTCACTGCCCGATCGACTTTATCTTCTAAAGCAGTTTGCGCCGCTAATCTATCTAGATTGAGTCGACGACTAAAATCGGCGGCAAACGATCGGATTTTAGATTTTAATTTGCCCCACCAGGCATTTCCCACAACCGCACCCGTCAATTCCCTTTGTATCATTAGTAGCAGCTGGTCCCGGAAACCCTGATCACCAAAAAGGGAACAGTTCAATTTCCAGTAACCAGCCAATCTAACCTTAGGCTTATCTAAGTTTACACGGACCCGGACAAGCCTATGATCCGTATAAACTATATAATGGAAACTTGGACAGCCTAAGAGCCCTACGTCGACTCTCCTAACTAAGACCCGGTCCAGGTAGCTCGCAAGCGTCCCCGGAGCCGAGTTGCCACTAGTTGTCCAAGTCCATGCTACCTCCCGAGGGTGTTCATTCCGGAACTTATCGACAAGATCAAACTCATCGATAAAGTCCCGAAATGGTTTCACATCCGGGTTGTTAGTACCTTGTTTTTGCCCTATGCGATCTATATCGGGGTCAAGGACGGCATTCCAATCCCCCGCTAAAACTACCCGACGAGACGTCGTCAAGAACGGCGCGATCTGCCGAAACAAAGCAGGCCGCTCGGAATGGGTATTGGGCGCATAAACCCCAATGAGACGTAGAACCTTATCCTTTATGGTAACATCCAGCACGCAAAGTCTGCCCGCCGGATCCGCGAAGACAAGGGTACAAGCAGCCTTCAAAGACTTGCTCACTAGCCAAGAGACACCCCTCGAACGACCATCAAAACAGGCTGAATAAACGGCGAACCCCCTAGACAGTATGTCCTCACGATCATGAGAAGAAAAACGGGTCTCTTGTATACAACATACATTCACCCCGAGGCGCTGAAGATCACGAGTGAGCCTCGCCCTGCGAGACTCGGACCTCAGGCCCCGGACATTTAAGCTAGCTAACCAGAGTGCCATTGTCAAGCCGATTAGGGTTGTCCTTCAGAATAGAACATGGCTGGGGTGAGGACACCGACAGCTTGTCCCATCGAACCAGATATCATCTCAGTATCAAGAGTATCATCCTGAGACAAGCCACCGATGTCCGCAGGATAGGTTAGTTTAAGGGCTCTATAAAGGGATGGGTGAACAAAAAGAGGGACCCTCCCTTTACATTTCTTGGATTCATCTAAATTTTCCTCAAGAAGGACGGCAGCTGGGGGCACCACTTTCAAGGAGGCCTTAGCCTCCTCTATCATGCCCCAAATCTCCCGCGTACCCGGGCCAGTTCTAACTACAGTTAGCAGAGTTCGGGCCTTCATGAAATTTTCCGGCACCTCTACATCAACACCATTGATGTGCCGGAAATTCCATAATATTTTCAAGGGCTTCGGGTTTTTGGTTTGCCCGAAGACCCTTTCTGCCTGTTCCCGGGATACGCGGCAGACGTCTTCCCCTGGGAGGTATGGTGGTTTAATTTTCTTTTTCTTTTTATCGGTAGCAGTTTGAGAATCCGGGCTTCTGACCCTTTTCTTATTTGGAGACTGAATAGGTGTTGGAGTCGGAGTTGTAATGGGTGTAGAGGAGGGTGTCATGCCAGAAGGCGTCCTCACAGGCGAAGGTTTTGAAGAAAGATATTTTTTCGGTGAATTAGTCAGAGATTTAGGAGCAGATGGTACAGTAAAAGTGTCTTTTTTTGATGAAGGGGAAGACGGGGCAGAGGATAGGGGGCCCGGTGCCCCCAGCGATTTCTTATTTTTCCCCCGCTTAGTCTCAAGTTTTTCTTTTAATTTTTTTAAGTCCAATATTTTTCGCCAGCTTGGCTCGTTTAATTTTTGAGTATCAGAGGCATTCTTTTCGTAAGACGCCGAGGCGTCGCCCTCGGAGCTGGTAGAGGGAATGGGGCTGTAGGTGACTTTGTCCCCGGTGTCATGTTGGGACTGAAGAACCGCTGTTTGGGTCTTCCCCTTGCCCCTAACTACGAGGCGCCATTCCCCCTCCTCCTTCTCCTTATCCACACTTGTGGCAGGCGTCGGCTTTGGGGGTAATGAGGGTCTAGGCCCAACCGGGGGATTTTCCTCACCGGTCCGCCTCGCAGCTAGGCCCACTACAGGCGCCGCGGATTTTAGCTTCTCGGCCAAGGGGGGATTTTGGTCGCCAGCGACCGGAACTCCAGGGGCCTTCTTTCCTGGGCAGGAGGAGGAAAGGTGACCAGTCTCTCCACACCTCCAGCAAGTTGGTCTTCTACCGGTCACTATGACCGGCATTTTCCGGTCGCCATACTCCAAACAGTTGGGGACGGACTTGAAGGCCTTCTGGTCAAGCATTATATCAAAAGTCCATCCCCCGTTCAAATTGTCGGAGAGAGCCCCTAAAATTTGGCCGAACTGCATAAAAAATGCAGCCAGGAGCTCTCCCGAAATTTGAGGAGGAACTTCGAAGACGGCTACTCTGGTCCGCCTGCGGCCTTCATATTCGGTTCTGATTATAAAATCTTTAGTTATTAATTCTTTTTTGGCCATGGCCAGGCAATCTTCTGGGGTGGGTAGCAGAATGTCCCACATGAAGAAACCTGTACCCTTTATTACTCTTTGGGGTTTTATCCCCAGGGACAAAAGTGATTTAATCACAGTGTCTTTTGTGGAGCGACAAATCTTTCTTGTTTTCTTATCCACCACAAAAACGGTCACCATTCTTTTTGCGAACACATCTATTTCCTGGACAATATCGACGAACCCATCTTTATTAACAAGATGGGCGTACCCCTTCGCCTTATCCAAGAAATCCGCCATGTTCAAGATACAACTTGGGGGGGACTTCCAACATGAGGGCAATTCCTCGGCGGTCTTAACTTGTGCATCCTTTTGCACTTCTACATTTTTGCTAGTGTCTTTTTTGGAGACACTAGCACCTTTTTTCAAAATTGGGCTCGTATTAGCCTGCTTTTTCGTGGGTTTCTCCGGCGGGTCAGCTTTCGCCGCCGAACCAAACAGGTCTTTTTTAACACAAGACCGACTGGCTTCGTCGGCCATGGTGGATTAAACGTGGAGGCGTGCGGGTCCAAATTTTAGGGGAAAGGAGTTGGGTGAAGGTAGAAAAAAAATATAGAAATTAAACAAATAAAGAAAAAGCCTGGATGTACCAGAAAACAAAATAGCAAAGACAAAAACAGTAAAAAACAAACTAGCACAAACAGAAAGAAATAACCAGGTAAAATAAAAAAAATAAAGATGGCGCCCAAAGGCTGCCGAAAAATAAAAAAAACAAAAACAGAAAACTCCTTTCTTTTTTTCAAAAATTAAAATTAAATGTTCAAGAAGAAAAAGAAAATCTGGTTTGTAACCAGAAAAAAAAATAAAAGTTTGCGGCCGAAGCCGCTAAAATAAATTAAAATCAAATGAAAAACAAACTAGTCAAACCAAAAAAGAAAGAAAGAATGCGACCGAAGTCGCTAAAAAGGAAGAAGGGTATAAAAATTAAAAAACGAAGTAAAAAACAAAGCTTCTTTTTCTTTTTTTTCTTATAATGTACTAATTTTTTTTTAGAAACAAAAATTAATAAAAAAAAATTAAAAAATTATGTGGGCCGAAGCCCCCAAAAAAAAATAAAACAAACAAAAGAAATGGAAGAATAAAAAACTGAAACAATAACTTAACAAAATGTCCAGGTAGTTTCAAAGAAAATTGTCAATCCAAAAAGTTCGTTCAGTAAATCCTCGTGGTAAAAAATCTGGTATGTCGCACTGTAACAGAAGAATAACAAATTAGAGGAGTCAAAAACACCGGTCACAAAAAGACGGAGGACTGAACGATATTTATTTATACATAACGTATAAAATGTGGCACAAGGCCTAAAAGGGGGATGGGGAATGACGGTCTTCTTCTGTCTTAAATCTAAACTTAGCTAGTCCCAGACACGGACCCAAACAAACTAACAATATTCCAATCACCAAAACAACACATTCACTCCTACCTTTCTTACTACGTCCACCATAATGCCTCAAATTCTCTATGAAGTCCTAACTAGTCCCCTTATGTACAAAAATTGTCTGTGGGGGGAGGGTCAATAAAACAACAACTTTTAAAAGATCCCCAAATGAGTATATACAATATGACTTAAGTATTTACAATGAAAACTAAACAAAACTGTGTTAGTAATAAAACCCCCCACAAACCATAAATGTGGCAGCAAAATCAGTTAACTAGACGAAATCAATGCGGGGCTAATAAGAAAAAACATTCATTCCTCCAAGCATTCACACAGACACACACACATTCATACACAACAACAAATACGAAAAAGCACGCACACGAAACGAAAGGCGCCCCACATCCACCAGAGAACTGAAGTCACTGACCACCTAACGAGGGAGAGGATGGGGAATTAAAACAAAAGGAAAATAGGGACAGAAATAAAAGGGACCAATGCGCATGCATACCCTAGCTAAGTTTACTAGAAAAAAGGGAAAACTAAAGATTCAAAAATCGAAAACCTAGTCTAAGCTAATATCTGGGTGGGTTGCCTATGTTCAACCCTGTTAGGACAAATCCTGTACCTAACCGACATCCAACTGCCACTCTAGGTCAGCCCCTTTCACTCTACACATTCGCGCAAGATTCACCCACCTTTTGCCAAATTCCGATGAGGTGAGCCGCCGCCTTTCCGTCCTAATCTTGACTTTAAGCTGATGCTTAAAGTACAAGATCAGTTGGGAAGAGGTGAACTTCTCGCCCTCATGGAATCCCTTCTGACGCGTCGTCCAAATCACGACTCTCATAATCCCTAGTAAGCAACAGAACACATAGTGTTCAGCCTTCGTCAATTGCGACACCACATTGCTACAAACAGAACTGGCTTCCAGGACAAAGAACTTTCCCTGCAGCATGCGAACCATGAGGCCTTCAACAAACTTGCACAACGGCACTACCGTCTTGCACTGAAAAAAGGCGTGACCAATGGTCTCGACTTCCCCAGTGCAGCGACGACAGTTTGGATATTTCTCCAAACCTGCTGAACAGAGTCTCTTGCCGACCCAGAGGGCCCCACGAATCATCAGCCAGGTGAGTGATGCCTCATCGTTATTGAGACATTTCAACCCAGGCGCCCAAGGCCACATCGAGCGAGCCTCCTGCTTCGTAAGACCGAGCTCGTCGATCAGATCATCTTGAACGGACCCCCTAACTAACAATCGATACAATGCCTTACGAGACAACGCCTGGGCGTCGGAGAGGCCATCCGACGTCCGTAAAAGGAGCTTCAAAGCACTACGACATTCGCGGTAGAAGGCACACTCGGCACGAGGTCTACGGCCGGCCTCCTCCTCGCACGAGTGCACACTTCTCAGGGATGGGAAATGTTTTCGGACATCTTCTTTCCAAAAGGTGCCCACCTCATCCAATCCGCGACACATTCGGTCTAGAAAGGTAATGCGAAGCATATATTGACGAATCTCAATGCTAGGCATACCCAGACCGCCCTCAGAGGGATGAAGGCAACAGATCTCGCGAGTTACCATAGGGGCCTTGTCTCTCCACAAAAAGGAGAACAAGGTCCGGACTAATGACATTAGTCTGGCATACGGGAGCGGAAGCACAGAAAGTCGGTAAAGGAGTATCGGATATATGTGTGAAACACATACCTCCGCCCTTCCCTTCAGGGAAAGTCTCCTCCGAGACCACAGTTTAACCGCGATCTCGGCCTTCCCCTGCACCTCCGACCAATTCATTTCCAACTGGAGATCAGGACCGAACCAGACGCCGAGTATCTTGATCGGCCCATCCGTCCAGAGGAAAGGTCCGGGAAGAGAAACTCCCTTCCACGCACCCAACCGCAAGCCCACAGACTTATCGCGGTTGATCTTGGCCCCTGTCACCATCTCATACCCACTGATCTCTTTGCTGACTTCGTCAATCTCGGCTCTGCTCGACACAAGAACCGAAACGTCGTCAGCATAGGCAGAATACCTGGCTGAGGTGGAAGCCCCAGGCAGGGAAATTCCGCGCAGGACCGGATTCGCCTTCAACTTGCGAAGGAATGGTTCCAACGCAAGAACGTAAAGCAGAGGCGAGAGCGGACAACCTTGACGGATGGAGCGAGACAATACGAAAGGCTTCGATCTTACCCCATTCACTTCCACCAGCGCACCGGGGGTCGCATACAAAAGTCGGATCCAGGAGCGAAAGTCGGCTCTGAAACCGGCCGCCGAAAGGACAGCCTCCAGAAATCGATGGTCAACCCTATCGAAGGCCTTGGACTGATCTAAATTGATCAGCGCGGCATCACTGTCGACTTGTTCTAAGATCAAGCGTACCATATGAAGGTTATCCTGAATAGTCCTGCCCTTTACAGCACAAGTCTGTTCGGGGCCAATCAGACTAGACAGGACAAGCTGCAAACGGTTGGCTAAGATCTTCGCCAAAATCTTTAAGTCAGTGTTTAACATCGTTAAAGGGCGAAAGTTCCCTAACCCATCCCCACCGCCCTTGTCCTTACGCAGCAACTTGATCACACCCCTGGTGAAGCGTTGGGGTAAAGACCCCTGCTTCATCCAGTGGTTGTAAATCAGTTCCAGCAAAGGAACAAAAACGTGCGACAACCTCAAGTACACTTCGTAGGGAAGACCATCTAATCCCGGAGACTTATCCAGGCCAACCTGCTTCAGCGCTTCCCAGATCTCCGACTCTGTAATGGGACCCTCGCACCTAGCCGCTTCAGCTGCCGAAAGGCAGGGAAAGTCAGCTAAATAGGCGTCGAACTGAGCAGAGCTCAGACCGGGCTCCCTGGTGAAAAGATCCTGAAAGTAGTCCCGAAACACCTCACATATGCCCGCGTTTGTGGTCACGGTCCGCTTATCCGGCAAAGTGACGCATGCGATATGTCGCTTAGACGCGCTTCGATTTTCCTCTGCACGCAGTTCAGCGGCCATATTCGTTGCCTCAGAAGACATTCTTTTTAACCTAGCCCTAACTACCAGAGCTTGATCCTTCTTGATAAGCAAGGAGGACAACTCTGCCTTAGCTAAAGCTATGTCCCCACTAACACGGGATTTCACTGCCCGATCGACTTTATCTTCTAAAGCAGTTTGCGCCGCTAATCTATCTAGATTGAGTCGACGACTAAAATCGGCGGCAAACGATCGGATTTTAGATTTTAATTTGCCCCACCAGGCATTTCCCACAACCGCACCCGTCAATTCCCTTTGTATCATTAGTAGCAGCTGGTCCCGGAAACCCTGATCACCAAAAAGGGAACAGTTCAATTTCCAGTAACCAGCCAATCTAACCTTAGGCTTATCTAAGTTTACACGGACCCGGACAAGCCTATGATCCGTATAAACTATATAATGGAAACTTGGACACCCTAAGAGCCCTACGTCGACTCTCCTAACTAAGACCCGGTCCAGGTAGCTCGCAAGCGTCCCCGGAGCCGAGTTGCCACTAGTTGTCCAAGTCCATGCTACCTCCCGAGGGTGTTCATTCCGGAACTTATCGACAAGATCAAACTCATCGATAAAGTCCCGAAATGGTTTCACATCCGGGTTGTTAGTACCTTGTTTTTGCCCTATGCGATCTATATCGGGGTCAAGGACGGCATTCCAATCCCCCGCTAAAACTACCCGACGAGACGTCGTCAAGAACGGCGCGATCTGCCGAAACAAAGCAGGCCGCTCGGAATGGGTATTGGGCGCATAAACCCCAATGAGACGTAGAACCTTATCCTTTATGGTAACATCCAGCACGCAAAGTCTGCCCGCCGGATCCGCGAAGACAAGGGTACAAGCAGCCTTCAAAGACTTGCTCACTAGCCAAGAGACACCCCTCGAACGACCATCAAAACAGGCTGAATAAACGGCGAACCCCTTAGACAGTATGTCCTCACGATCATGAGAAGAAAAACGGGTCTCTTGTATACAACATACATTCACCCCGAGGCGCTGAAGGTCACGAGTGAGCCTCGCCCTGCGAGACTCGGACCTCAGGCCCCGGACATTTAAACTAGCTAACCAGAGTGCCATTGTCAAGCCGATTAGGGTTGTCCTTCAGGATAGAACATGGCTGGGGTGAGGACACCGACAGCTCGTCCCATAGATCCGGACGCCATCTCATTTTCGACGGTATCATCTTGAGACAAGCCGCCGATGTCCGAGGGGTAGGTAAGTTTGAGAGCCCTATAAAGGGATGGGTGAACGAAAACTGGGACCCTCCCTTTAAGATTTTGATCTGCTTCATTCCCATCCGGGTCGAGTAAGTAGGCAGCTGGGGGCACCATTTTGAGTGACGACTGGGCCTCCTCTATCATGCCCCAAATCTCCCGCGTACCCGGGCCAGTTCTAACTACTGTCAACACTCTTCCTGCCGACGGGAAATTATCCGGTTTTTCTACGTCGACACCATTAATTTTTTGGAAGTTCCATAGAACTTTTAAGTCTTTGGGGTTCCTAGTCTGGCCAAAGACCCTTTCCGCCTGGTCCCGGGATACGCGGCAGACGTCTTCCCCTGGGAGATACGGTGGTTTGAGCTTTTTCTTTTTTTTGTCGGTAATGGGTTGTGCATCTGGGCTTCTTAACCTTTTCTTTTGAGGTGAATGTATGGGAGTTGACATGGGTGTGACATTGGGTGTTGTAGATGGAGTCCACCCGGTAGGCGTCCTCACCGGCGAAGGTTTAGGAAAATGACGAGATTTTGCTGGGGAGTTTGATGCAGATTTGGGCGGAGGTGGTTTTACGAAGGTTTTTTTTGATGCAGAAGGGGAAGACGGGGCAGAGGATAGGGGGCCCGGTGCCCCCAGCGTTTTTTGACTTTTGCCCCGCTTGATCTCCAACTTTTCTTTCAGTTTTTTGAGGTCCAATATCTTTTCCCAGCTTGGCTCGTTAAGTTTCTGGGCTTTTGTTGCGTTATTTGCATAAGACCCCGAGGCGTCGCCCTCGGAGCTGGTAGAGGGAATGGGGCTGTAGGTGACTTTGTCCCCAGTGTCATGTTGGGACTGAAGAACCGCTGTTTGGGTCTTCCCCTTGCCCCTAACTACGAGGCGCCATTCCCCCTCCTCCTTCTCCTTATCCACACTTGTGGCAGGCGTCGGTTTCGGGGGTAATGAGGGTCTGGGCCCAACCGGGGGATTTTCCTCACCGGTCCGCCTCGCAGCTAGGCCCACTACAGGCGCCGCGGATTTTAGCTTCTCGGCCAAGGGGGGATTTTGGTCGCCAGCGACCGGAACTCCAGGGGCCTTCTTTCCTGGGCAGGAGGAGGAAAGGTGACCAGTCTCTCCACACCTCCAGCAAGTTGGTCTTCTACCGGTCACTATGACCGGCATTTTCCGGTCGCCATACTCCAAACAGTTGGGGACGGACTTGAAGGCCTTCTGGTCAAGCATTATATCAAAAGTCCATCCCCCGTTCAAATTGTCGGAGAGAGCCCCTAAAATTTGGCCGAACTGCATAAAAAATGCAGCCAGGAGCTCTCCCGAAATTTGAGGAGGAACTTCGAAGACGGCTACCCTGGTCCGCCTGCGGCCTTCATATTCTGTTCTGATGATATAATCTTTGGTTATCAATTCCTTTTTCGCCATGTCCAGGCAATCTTCTGGGGTGGGTAGCAGAATGTCCCACATGAAGAAACCTGTACCCTTAATTACTCTTTGGGGTTTTATCCCCAGGGACAAAAGTGATTTAATCACAGTGTCTTTTGTGGAGCGACAAATCTTTCTAGTTTTCTTATCCACCACAAAAACGGTCACCATTCTTTTTGCGAACACATCTATTTCCTGGACAATATCGACGAACCCATCTTTATTAACAAGATGGGCGTACCCCTTCGCCTTATCCAAGAAATCCGCCATGTTCAAGATACAACTTGGGGGGGACTTCCAACATGAGGGCAATTCCTCGGCGGTCTTACTTTGTGCCTCCTTTGGCACTTCTGCATTTTTGCTAGTATCTCCTTTTTTGGAGACACTAGGGACTTTTTTCAAAATAGGGCTAGTATTAGCCTGCTTTTTCGTAGCTTTATCCGGCGGGTCTGCTTTCGCCGCCGAACCAAAAAGGTCTTTTTTTACATTTGACCGACTGGCTTCGTCGGCCATGGTGTAATAGTGTGGAGACTTTCAACTGCGGGTCCAAATTTTTAGTGGAAAGGAGTTGGGAGAGGGTAAAAAAAAAAAAAAAAAAAAAAAAAAAGAAATTAAACAAATAAAGAAAAAGCCTGGATGAACCAGTAAATAAAATTAGCAAAGACAAAAATAAATAAAAGTAAAAAAAACAAACTAGCACAAACAGAAAGAAGTAAAAAGGTAAGAAAAAAATAAAGATGGCGCTCAAAGGCTGCCGAAAATAAAAGAAAAAACAAAAACTCCTTTCTTTTTTTTCAAAAAATTCAAATGAAATGTACAGAAAGAAAAAGAAAAAGAAAAGAAAAAGTCTGGTTTGTAACCAGAAGAAAAAAAATAAAAGTTTGCGGCCGAAGCCGGTAAAGAAAATAAACTAAAAAACAAAAGAAAAACAAACTAGTCAAACCAAAAAGAAAAGAATGCGACCGAAGTCGCTAATAAAAAGAAAGTGGATATAAAAAAAAATAAAAACGAAATAAAAAATAAAGCTTTCTTTTTCTTTTTTTCTTAAAAAGTACTTATTTTTTTTAAAAACAAAAAAAAAGAAAATAAAAAATTATGTGGGCCGAAGCCCCCAAAAAATAAAAACAAACAAAAGGAATGGAAGAATAAAAAATTAAAACTTAAATAACTTAGCAAAATGTCTTGGTGTGTTCAAAGAATATCGTTATTCCGAAAAAGGTCGCCAAACAAATCCTCGTGGCCAAAAAAATCAAGTTCGTCGCTCTGCAACACAAAAATGACAATTATACGAGATCAAAAACACCGGTCACAAAAAGACGGAGGACTGAACTCTCTGCTTCCTCTTGAGGCGCAGTGTTTATTACGTATGGAATAGTCCATTATGTTATTATGGGTAAGGTCCCATAACACCCCACCTTCCAAAAATTTTGCGTAGCAGGGGTTTTTTAATATCTTTTTTTCTTTGGATCTATTTTCAAAGGTTCAGTAAATTTTCTTTTTCTAGACGATTTTCTTGGTTTTGGCATTATTTGCGGTCTTGTTATTGTTATTCTATGTACCTGTAGAAATTGTTGTAATGCTTTCTCCGTAGGCAAATCGTACGCTTTTCGTAATGCTCTTTTGAGAGTATCCACGAATCTCTCCGCTTGTCCATTTGATCTTGGATGGTAAGGCGGGGATTTTATATGTTTTACTTGATAGATTTCGCAAAACTCTTGGAAATCTGCTGACGTGAATTGCGTTCCGTTATCTGTTACTAAACAGTCCACTACGCCAAACCGAGCGAATAGCTCATGGAGGAAATTTATGGTCGTTTCTGTAGTAGGATTTTTGCACCAAAACACCTCCGACCATTTACTGTAGCTATCAACTATCATTAAATAGTAGAACCCGTCAATTGGTTCTGCATAATCTGCGTGTATTCTTGACCAGGACGATCAGTTTCAGGCCAAGGCTGATGTATGATTGGCGGTGCTTTAGCTGCTAAATTACAACCCTTGCACATTTCCACCATTTGAGAAATATCCTGGTCCATATTCTTCCAAAATACATAGCTTCGCATTAGCGACTTCATTCTATTTTTACCCGGAAAAATGTGGAAATCCTTTAGTATCTGTTTTTGTAAAGTTTTGGGGATTACAACCCTTTCGTTGTAAAGTAGCACATTATCGCATAGAGAAAAGCTGTCCGAAATTTCTCATTTTTTTCTGCTATTTTTGCTTTTGTTTCATTAATAAATTCGACATTTTTGGCTTCATTTTTTATGTCTTGGAATGTGACTGGGAGGTTTCTGACTGTACAACATAGTACTGTTCTTATGTCTTCATTTCTAAGGGCTGCGATTACCGTATCTTCCAATGGCTCTGTCTTTGTTGGTATAAGTCTCGACAGACCATCCGCGTGCCCGGTTCTTTTTCTTGGTTAATATTCCAATCTGAAATTATAGTTCAGAAGAATCGTTCCCCATCTAAGTAGCCTATTTGCCGTGTACACCGGTAGACCTTTTTTGAACCAAAAATTTTTATTAACGGTTTGTGATCCGTCTGCAGAGTAAAATGTCTACCATAGACGTACCTATGGAATCTTGTTACTGCGAAGATAATTGATAGAGCTTCCTTCTCAATTTGTGAATAGTTTTTCTCCGCTGGTAGTAGGGTTCAAGAAGCATGTGCGATAGGTTTTATTGTCCCATCTGGCATTTTATGTAATATACACGCTCCGACACCGTTGGCGTTCGCATCACTTGCTACAATAATCTCTAGTTTAGGATCATAGTGTACCAAAAATAAATCCGATGTTAATGTCTTGATTATTTTTTCAAATGTTTCCTGGCATTGATCTGTCCACTGCCAAACTTTTTCTTTCTTTAGCAGTTCGTTCAATGGTGCGCGAAGTTTATGCATTTGAGGTATAAATTCCTGGTAATCCAAGAAAACTTTGTAGTTCTGTTATGTTCTTGGGAACTGGCATCTTTTTTATTGCTGTAGACCTTTCAGGGTCTGGACGTCTACCTTCTTGGTCTATTATATGGCGAAGATATTTAATTTCCTTCATGAAAAAAAATCACACTCATTTTCTTTCACTTTGAATCCATAGCTTTGAATTCTCTTAAACACTTCTTGTACATGTTGCTAGTGTTGTTCAATGCTTTCGCTATTAATCAATATGTCATCCAGATATGCTATTGCGTATTCTAGTCCTGCCAGCATCGTATCCATTGTCTGCTGGAAAATAGCCGCCGCTACTTTAATTCCAAATGGTAGTCTATGGTATCTGTACAATCCCTTCTGTGTGTTTATGCATAGTAGTTTTGAAATTTCTTCATCGACTGGAATTTTCAGGTAGGCCTCACTTAGACCAATTTTTGAAAAATATTTTCCGCCATTTAATTTAGTGAATACTTCTTCAGGAATAGGTAGCGGATAGTGGTAGTCCTTTATTGCTGCGTTCAAACTTGTAGAAAAATCAGCACAAACTCGAATTTCTCTTGATTTCTTTTTAACGTAGACCGTCGGTGCGGCTCATTTGCTGTACTCTACTTTTTTCAACATGCCCGTATTTTCGAGTCTAGATAATTCTTGGTCAATCTTTTCTATTGACGCAAACGGTATACTCCTTTTTTTCTTGAAAATAGGTTGAACGTTATCCTTTATTTTGATATTAGCTGCCATTTTCTTGCATCTTCCGAGACCTGCCGAAAATACTTCGGGGAAACTCGTTTTTAGCTTTCCTTTTAATTTGTCTGCCTCGGTTGATAAGCTTTTTACATTCTGGCAGTAGATGCTAATAAGTAGATCCTACAATTCGAATTTTTGCATCCAGTCTGTCCCGAATAGGTTTTCGGTATTTCTTAAGACGTACATTTTTAGTTTTTTCGTCATTCCGTTAAATGTTACGTTTGTGATTATTTCACCCTCGAATTTTATCTTTCTTCCCCGTAACTGATCTCGCAATTTTATCCGTTTTTAACATGACAGGTTTGTTCAGTTTTCTCCATGTTTGTAGATTTATGATATTAGGTTGGTGCAAAAATAATATCGTTTTTTGACGTTAAACAATACGTTAAAAAACAATATTATTTTTGCACCAACCTAATAGTTAAGTCTGAGCCAGAATCCAGCTGTAACCTAACTTTTCTGTTTTGTTTGCATTTCAACTTGTACATACTTTCTTATATTAGTCTCATCTGTTTGGTCGGTCCTCGTAATTCTTATTCTGCCTTCTTTTCTATACCAACAGTGAGAACTTTTGTGACCAATTTTTCACATGATAGGCAAGTTTTAGCACGGTATGTACAGTCTTTAACCGAATGCCAAGACCCACAACGATAGCACTTAGTGGTAGTTTCTTTTTATGTTGATTATAATTAGAAAATTTTGTTTTACCTGTTCTTGAGGCGGGAAAATCAGTTCGGTTTGTTTGTGAGGAGGGAAAATTTGTTTGCTTTGTTTATGAGGAGGGACAATTTGTTTGCACGAAACATTTATAGGAAAGAATTAAAGTAAAATGAGACCAACTATTCTATAAAAACTTTTTCTATCCTGCATGACACAAGTACCTACTATAGCAATATTTCCACACAAACTTACAGTGTAGTAATGGGTTCACCTCTTGGACCGAGTACCTAATTTCTACATAACAAATGTAGGAAACAAAGATTAGATAACATTTGATGAAATTCGATTATTAAAATTAAAATAATTTTAAGGTTTGCTCCGTGGCATTAACCAACCATTTCTCACTTGATTAAGCAGGAAAAGAACACGATCAAATATAAAAAAATATGTAATATGTGTATATAAGTTGTTTCATTGAGTATATAAACCCACGAGCTATCTATATAGAGTGAGAGAGAGAGGTGGCTGTCTACTCATTAGACGAGTATGGCTATTACTGACAAGCAACACCCGTGCTGAGATTATGTATACCTTGTACAATATCACAATGTCTTACAACAACAATGCTATGATTACCATAGATAAGCAGATGCTAGATATCAGGATTATCACTGAGGCGGGTGTTACATCAGTGATATCCTTCTCTAAGACCGGTTACCAACAAAGGCTGAAGAGGGCAGTTTTCCCTACTATTAACCCCTACCTGCAGGTAGAAAGAGATGGATTCATACATTTCCCAAGGAGCGAGTGAATGTAAATAACTCTAGTAGAATTAGAACTTTGTTCTCCGAATTCTCATTACGAGTCCGTATCCATTGCACTGCACGCATATATATGTATAGAGAAAGAGAGAGATGGAGAGAGGTATAGTGAATGTTTGTTCGTTTTGTGAATGAATCCGTCTGCTATGAAAGTTATGTAATCCTTTCTGCAGCCACTTGCTCAGTTACATTCTTCAACAACTACAGCTAACTGTGGTTTATACTGCAACTACGCTGAGCGAACCATAGCTACAGTTTCTTAAAGAGAGATATATAAACTGGCGTGATTAGTAGTTGAACAATGTTCAATGCGTTCAAATCATCGGTCACGATGACTTGTGACTTAACTCAAAAATAGATAGTTTGCAAACAGTTTTCCTTTATAAGGTTTGAGTCAACTCAATGCTAACCCACGCTGGGTTCGTCACCTCATGCCGATATCAAGATATCAAATCAACCATGATGTGATTCAAACCCTAGTTTCATGGCCGGATGGCTAATGTTACAACAATTCGGTCATGCATAGTGATTGCCACACCTTACTAAGATAAGGGCCACACCTCATCTCTTGTATCACTTGTGATGGCTCCCGTCTCGTTTTGACGTCCATGGCCCCGAAGATAACTGTTGAAATCAGCATTCGATTTCATACGTATCAGCCGTAAATGATGTGTATCCTTGATTGGGTTGATTGGATCTGCTTGCCGTACAATTCTTCTTCTTAGTCCATATGATGACCTGCAAACTTTGTTGCAAACAACACAGATTAGACATATTGGCATATTTGTTTTGTTTCTGGTTATGATCGGCTTTCAAATGGTTTAGATAACCTGGCCTTGACAGCAAAATCTGCTCATACGCACTACATTTCGGGCACACACGCATATATATATATATATATATATATATATATATATATATATATAGAGAGAGAGAGAGAGAGAGAGAGAGAGAGAGAGAGAGAAAGGGAGAGAGAGATAGATAGATATCCAAATGAGAAAACGAGTAGCATTTACCTTTAAAAAAAGTGCTCAATACAAAGTACAGCAATATATTATTATTATATTTTTATTATAAAAGATTATAATAAATACATTTTGAAATCGCTACACAAAAGCTTTCATGTTTCAATACTATGATTGTATTTCTTAAGTAACCACTTATTTACCACCGCCTGACGAAAATACAATCATAGCATTGATTCCTGAAAGCTTTTGCCCTAGTGGTTTCAAAATGTATTTATTACAATCTCTTATAATATATATATATATATATATATATATATATATATATATATATATATATATATATATATATATATATATATATATATATATATATATATATATATATATATATATATATATATATATATATATAAATATTTCTCCTCCCGATGATGGCTATTTCGGCCGAAACTAGTCGAGGAATCTAAATGGAATAATAATAATAAAAACGAAAGAATATTAATCTACAACCCAGTGTGTCTGAAGATTTTAATTTTTTAATTTTTTTTATTGTTCAAAATATATATATATATATATATATATATATATATATATATATATATATATATTCGAACAAACAGACAGATGGATAGATAATGAAGTGAGAGAGAGAAAGACAGATTAATTGATAAATAGATAGATATTAATGTAGACATAAAACATGTAAACACCATTAAGTCCTGATGATGTCTTGATGCCTATGATAAACCACTTAGCAAACAGATATCTGGACATTTTCCAAGTTCAGTTTTTATGAATATTGTATAGTTACGCATATGCACTAAAAAAGATTTAAATAAAATGTGTTATTAAAAATAGTTTTGTCTGTTTATTTTAATCACAGATAGTGTTATGTAACTGTTAATGTTATCAAAATCAGTTACTTCCAGGTGCATTATTTAAAATTAATCAATAATATATTTTTCTATCAATTTTTATTACAATGTATTTATAACAATAAATGTAAATTGTTTCAATTGTTATAATCTTTTGCTTCATGATATCACCTGATTATTTTTTATCGAAATTCCACAATTCCAAAATAACCACTATAAGAAACTACCTCTATATACGTACGTACCTATATACACGGGCACGTGTGTGTGTTAACAGAGAAATAACTTTAATAACATACTTTTCAGTTGACCTCTATTGATTATTCAAATGATCAATTAAGTATTATTTCCGTTGCTACATATGTTTTCTTGGACAGTAATAGACAAAAAATAATACAGGAAATCACACATGCATATACATATACATATCTATAATTACATGCAGATATATAACTGCGTCTGTCAATATTGACAATGATGGTAACAGCTGTTGATCATCCCTCTTCTCGTACGCACACGCAAACTCACGCAGACTTCCCTTTCAACAATTGTTATATATCAGTGATTGGAATTTTTATAGCGTAACAGGAAGCAAATGAAATTCATGTCTTTCTTAATATTAATCGTAAGTGAATATAAGAACAATAGACATTTGGATTATTTTATCTCACACCTCTATTTAGTACATATGTAGAATAAAGGGAAAAGTAGATTCATGTCATTGCCTACAGCATAACTGGCAACTGGCTTAAGCAACTCTACTAAAAATTTGAATTACATTTCTCACACTTCACTTTTGTGCAAATACGGAATATAAGTAAAGGTGGATTCATGCCTTTCTCAGAAGTATTTCTGTTCAATGAATATACGAAGACACATCAGATTTGAATTCAGATTTCTGATTCCATCTTCAATATTAAAAAAGGGTACACTGCTTTACCATTCAATTTTAACTTTTATTCCTCTGTGTGTGACATTTGTTGTTCAAAAAGTTTATCCTGCCATTGAAGATGACTCTGATCCCTGAACAATAGTGAGTTTGAATTTCATACTTGTATTATCATATCCTGCTATGGCAACAGAAACATTTTTGAGTTAAATTAACAATAACGATACTGCAATTGAGAGACATTGAAAAAGAATGCAGTAGAAAGGTAAGTAATATTAATAAGGCAGAGTTCTAAAGGTTAAGGATATATGGAATGCCTCTATCCATCTTTGCATTGATATATATATATATATATATATATATATATATATATATATATATGTGTGTGTGTGTGTGTGTGTGTGTGTGGATTTAAATATAAAAGTAAGGCTGAAAACAGCCGCTCCTGAAAGGTATAGGCAGCAAAAAATGTTTTTAATATCCTAAAATAAATTTTATATATATATATATATATATATATATAAATATATGTGTGTGTGTTCATTATCTTTCTATCTGTATTCTGTGATGTGGTTAAAACAGAACTATAAAGAAGTAATGCTGATAGACAACCACTTTTCTCATTACTTTTAAACCCTTTACTCCCCGAAAACCCTCTATAAGATGAATAAATAATATTTCATTAAAATATTGGACAACCGATGCATTAAATATAAGAAAACGTTTTCGTTTTTTAAATAAAATAAGTCTAGTATCTCTGCTTTTAATCTGCTTGTTTGTGTGTACTACAGTTGTGCTTTTCTCCTTAGAATCAGAATGTAGCATATGTGCCAATAACTAGTATATGTTATGCTTTTCTTATCCAGAAAACTATTTGAGGGAAAATAGGGTCTGAAGACAGAAATGTTGGATGTAAGAAAACCAGAGAAAAACAAATATATATACACTGAGAAAGGGAGCAAAAATAGAGAGGAAAGATGGAGTAGTGAGCTCATTTGCTGGTTGAATGTGAAGAAACGTTGATTTTGTAAAACAGCTAACAAAAGAAATGTGTAAAAATTTGCGATGCACTCAAATTATTCATAGAGAGATAGAAAATATTTTCGCCCCCTTTTCACATCTGAAATTATTCTATTTTTGTATAACTCTTATGAATATGACATGCAACAAGATTTTGAAAGAAGAGTACTACAAAAGACAAGCAAAGGGTATGAAAACAGCGAATGTATGAGGCAATCTTAGTTGTTAAAACCTGTGGGAAATCTAAACTCGATAACCATATTGTTATAAATAATCAAGAGTGATCTCCCTTTTGAGGGAGTTGTTTCTGTTTACTGGGACTATAAAAAGACATTTTTTGTGAACCTTGTATTCTAAGTTGAATAAACCTCTGACCGTGTTATACCTTTATTCTGTCACTCTGAGAATCGTTTGAACCGTTAACTGCTGTTATTTAGTTAAGTTTTCATTTATTTTTACCCTTTTTTTCTTACTTTCCTTTTTGACTGTTTTGTAAAGTTTTGATTTTTTTCTTTTTTCAATTTCTTACCCTCCCCATTTTATTTTTAACTTTATTTTGCTATTATTCTTTTATTATTTAATTTTTTGATTTTCACTTACAGTTAATTTCCTTTTTTGAATTTATTTTCTTCCCGTATCCCCTTCCCAGAGTTAATCTGTTCGTTTTTTCTTTCTACGTGTTTCGTCCGACTTTATTTTTCTTTGTTTATTATTACGTGTTACTTTATTCTGTTTTTTTTTCTTTTAAATATCCATAAAGTTCTGTGTTTTATTTGTTAACAACTTCTGTATATAAATTTGTTTCTAAATTTTGTGTTTATTTTGTATATTCTGTCCGTTTTTCTTCTTTCCTTGTTTTTCGGTTGACCGTTTTTGTTTTTTGTGAATTTTTACATATTTATAATTTCGTATTTTCTTTGTACAGCGTTTCCTTTTTCTTTGAATAGCGTTTCGTGTTATTGTCTATTTTGCAGTATATTTATTTTATTTTCCTCGTCTGTCGTCTATTTAATCCTTTGTGCGTCCTTCTGTTTTGTGTTCTTTTTGACTGTTTAAATTTGTCATTTCCCGTTTAGGCGAACTTTCTTTATTGTACGTCATTCTGTTTTGTGTTTTTTCTTTTTTGCTGTTTAAATTAGTTGTTTCGCCTTTAGGCGAACCTTGTTAATTTGTTCTCATCTGTCGTTTATTTAATCTTTTGTACGTCCGTCTGTTTTGCGTTTTAATTTGTTGTCTTTCTTTCAGGTGAACCTCTGTTTATATTATTTCGTCTGTTACCCATTTTCGTACATTTAAACTTGCTTACAGGCGAAACTTGTTTTTGTATGTTTAATTTTTCTTGTCTGTCACCTATTTTTTTTGTGTTTAATTTGTTAAGGTTTATCTGTTTTATTGGTATTTTTTAAAATTTTTAGTTTCGCCTATAGGTGAAACTTATTAACTACTTTTTCTTTTATCACCCCTCCCTTTAAAAAGGAAAAAAAAAGGAAAAAAGAAACCGAAAATGATCGACCTTAAGAAGTCGGTCAGGAAACATTTATTCTCAATAAAAAATACCCCCTACTCCGATAAAAACAATCCTGAGAAGTACCCAGCATTATCACCCGTTAATGAGGAGGCCGTTGGTGGCCGTAACAAAACAAAAAGTATGGAGGCCTATAGTGGCCAACAGAAAACCAAAAAAAAGTATGGTGGCCAGTAATGGCTAAGAAGCAGAAACTAAGGGTATGGAGTCCAATAATGGCCAAAAAGATTATAAGACAAGTAATAACACGGAGGCCAGGGACTCGCCCTGTTGTTGGAAGTGCCCGCCAAAACGCATCATGCATATGGCAAAATTCTTGGAGCATACCAAGAGGTTACGCACACCTTATCGTAGAAGGTGGGCTTTTGGAAGATCCCATAGAAGATCGAGAAAAGAATAGTGTCGGTCTTCGTCGTCGACAAGCGTATGCGCAAAATTTGTCGTACTAAAAACTACAAATTGTTAAGGGTACAGGCTTTTTCACAAAGGATCTCATACTTCGAACAGGTCTTAGTTATCGGGGAACACTCGGCGGCTTCATTGTAGCAGTATGGGTGCTTCCTGCGATAGCTTGACCGGGGATAGAGTTTCGATATAATGTTGGACCGCAAAGCCTTCTTCTCCATCCTAAACTGTCTGGATGTAGGGGCCCTGAAGCTGCCGGTCATTGTGACCGGCCGTAAACCAATTTGTTGGAAGTGTGGAGAGACTGGTCACCTATCCTCTTCCTGCCTCTGAAAGTCAGGCACCAGTCGATCAAACTCCCCCACTGACCGTGTCTTTGAATTCCGCCACGCCTGTAATGGGCATGCCAGCTTACGTGACTGGAGTGGTTAAACCGCCGGTTGGGCCTACATCCAAACCCTCATTACTCGAGGAGCTTGCGCCCGCTGCAATTGCAGTTGTCGAGAAGGGAGAGGGGGAATGGCAGGTTGCTGGCAGGGCCAGAGGGAAGCACCAGACAGCAGGTACTCAGTCCCCTGAAGTCCCCGGGACGAAAGACACTGACAGTCCCATTCCCCCTCTCAACATTAAAGTCGACACCCCGGCCTCAAAACCTACTCTAACAGAATTACAAAATAAGTACGACCCAGGTTTTGAAAAAACCGAGAAAATAAAAAATTAAAAGAAAAACTGGACAACCAGCGGCATTCAAAATCCTCCCCGTTAAAAAGGCTGCTCCCTCCATATCCACTGCCCCACTTCAGTGCATAATTCTCACCCCTCTACCCCTTTCAGTAGAAACTCTAGTCAGCTCAAGACCTCCTGCCCCATTACATACTTCCCATCTCTCAACACTTCTTAGTAAAGACTCCAGTCAACAAAAGCCCCCTCTCTTTAAAAAGGCCAATCCCTCTACATCTTCTGCCCAGACACATACTTCCCATCCCTCAACCACTCTCAGTAGAGACCCCAGCCCTTTTAGACAATCCTATACACCTCGCCGCACACCCAGTCCTTCCCCTATTAAAACACCCGAATTGGCTTCTCCCAACAAAAGACTAGGAAGTCTCAGGACATAAATGAAAAAATAAAAAAACACAAACATATATATAACACAGGCAAAGACGTATGCCGTATTTCTCCGCCCAGGCGGAAAGAGCTTGTGACTACGGCAACAAAATCAAAGACTTACGATATCTCCTCTCTGTCAAGCATTATGCTGATAGAGATATTGAGGATCCTAAAAAACTTTCCTAATACTCAAAGAGTATTGACCGTTATGAGAACTGGAACAGGTGCACGGCAGGCATGAGCAATGCTGGACGAGGCAATAACCTCTTTTAAAATGTACCCGTTCCTTGCAATCGTGGAAGATCCTAATTTGAAGAAACTGAAACAATTTTGTGCTGGGAGGGTCCCTGTTTTTGTTCACCCCTCCCTCTATAGAGATATAGGCGGTCTCTTCAAAGATGGCACCATCAAAACTGAGATGAGCCACGGGTTGGTGGAGGAGGCTGTCGGTATCCATGTTTAATTCAGGAAAGTAAACCTAATCGGTTTGATAATGTCTCTCTGGTTAGCTAGTCTGAATGCCCGAGGCCTGAGGTCAGAATCTCGCAGTGCGAGGCTCTCTCGTGACCTTCAGCGTCTCGGGGTGGAGACCCGTTTTTCTTCTCGCGATCATGAGAGCATTCTTAGGGGTTTTTCCCTCTATTCAGCATGTTTTGGAGTCTGTCTATATTTCTGAGATGAGGTATTATGTACATTATTGACATTATTCGGACTATTGTCCTCATCTTTGTCGCCATATTTATTACAACGTTTATCTCCTGTTAATTTCCCTCTGAAAGTTCTCCACGCCTTTATCCAACGTGCCATGTATCCTTGAGGACACATGGCACAGTGGATAAAGGCGTTGGTTAGATCCAGTGACAAGACCCAAAGAGTGTGAGTTCAATACCCGGTTAAGGCAGTGGAGAACTTTCAGAGGGAAAACAGGAGATAACTGATAACTGACATCGATCAAACATGGGACGTGGAACTAGAACAGCCTACCCCAGTGAGCGAAATAAAGGGTTCAGTTCGACATTCCAGCCACCTGAAGAAGGCCGGAGCGTACAACAGCTGAAACGTTGTGATAAATATGGCGACAAAAATGAGGACAATAGTCTGAATAATGTTCAGCATGTTTTGATGGACGCTCGAGTAGTGTCTCTTGGCTGGTGAACAAGTCTTTCAAGGCTGCGTGTGTTCTTGTCATCGCAGATACGGCGGGCAGGCTTTGCGTGCTGGATGTTACCATAAAGGATAAGGCTCTTCGTCTCATTGGCGTTTATGCGCCCAATAAGCATTTTGAGCGGCCTGCTTTGTTTCGGCGGATCGAGACGTTCTCGACGACATCTCGTCGGGTAGTTTTAGCGGTGGATTGGAATGCCGTCCTTGACCCCGACATAGATCGTATAGGGTCAAATTCGGATACTACAACCGGGACGTGAAACTATTTTGGGACTTTATCGACAAATTTGATCTTGTCGATAAGTACCGGAATAAACATTTTCGACAGGTAGTGTGGACTTGGACTAATAGTGGTGGCTCGGCTACTGATGTGCGTTATAGCTACCTCGACCCAGTCTTAATTAGGAGAGTCGATGTAGGGCCTTTATCGTGTCCAAGTTTCCATTCTATAGTTTTTTTCTGATCATAGGCTTTTCCGGGTCCGTGTAAACGTAGAAAAGCCTAAGGTTAAGATAACTGGCTACTGAAAATTAAACTACTCATTATTTGGGAGCAAGATTTCTGGGACCAGCTTCTACTAATGATACAGAAGGAAATAACGGGAACTGTGGTGGGAAATGCCTGGTAGGATAACTTAAAATCCAAAATTAGAACGTTTGCTGCTGATTATAATCGTCGGCTCAATCTAGATAGATTAGCGGCGCAAACGGCGTGTGTGCAAAAAGTTGATCGGGCGGTCAAATCCCGTGACAGTGGGGAAGTAGCCTTAGTTAAAGCAGAGTTGGCTCCCTTGCTTATCAAGAAGGATCAAGCTCTAGTAGTTAGGGCTAGGTTAAAAAGAATGTCTTCTGAGGCAACGAATATAGCCGCTGAACTGCGTTACGAGAAGGTTCGTAATGCATCTCGGCGACATATCGCATGCGTCACATCTGTTGCCTTCATCCACCTGAAGGCGGTCTAGGTACGCCTAACATTGAGATTCGTCAATATATGCTTTGGATCGGGTTCCTTGATCGAATGATTCACGAATCAGATGAGGAGGGCGCCTTCTGTAAAGAAGACGCCCGTAAGAACTTCCCATCCCTGAGAAGTGTGCACTCGTGCGAGGAGGAGGCCCGCCATTTATCCCGAGCCGAATGCTCCTTCTACCATGAGTCGTCGTGCTCTGAAACGCCTCTTATGGGCATCGGAAGGCCTCTCCAACGACCAGGAGTTGTCTCGTATCAGGTGTTAGTTAGGGGTCTGTTCGTGATGAGCTGATTGACGACCTCGGTCTTACGAAGCAGGAGGCTCACTCAATATGGCCTTGGGCGCCCGGGTTTAAATGTCTCAATAACAATGAGGCTTCACTCACTTGGCTGGTAATGCAAGGGGCCGTCTGGGTCGCCAAGAGACTTTGCACGGCGGGTTTGGAGAAATATCCAAACTGCCGACGCTGTGATGGGGAAGTCAAGACCATTGGTCCCGCCTTCTTTCATTGCAGAGTGGTAGCGACGTTGTGCAGATATGTTGAGGGCCTCATGGTTCGTATGCTGCACGGAAAATTCTTTGTTCTTGAGGCCGCTTCTGTTTGTAGCAATGTGGCTCCGCCGTTGACGAGGGCTGAACACTATATGTTCTTATGCTTCCTAGGTGTTATGAGAGTCGTGATTTGGACGACGCGTCAGAAGGGATTCTATGATGGCGAGTTGTTCACTTCTTCCGAACTGATGTTGATCATCAGCTTAAAGTCAAGATTAGGACGGAAAGGCGGCAGCTCCCTTCATCAGAATTTGGCAAATGATGGGTGAATCTTGCGCGTTTGTGTCGTCTGAAAGGGACTGACCTGGAGTGGCACTTTAATCCTTGTTAGGTATCAGGATATTGCTTTTCCTAGGTTGAACCCATCCCGAAATTAGGTTAGCTTAGGTTCTGTTTTTTGGAATTTTTAGTTTCCTTTTTCAATTAACTTAGCTAGGGTATGTATGCTGATTGGCCCCTTTTAATTCTGTCTCTATTTTTTCTTTGTTTAATTCTCCATCCCCCCTCCCTTATTAGGTGGTCAGTAATGTCAGTGGTGGTTGCGGGACGTCTTTCGTGTCGCGTGTGATTTTTCGTATTTGTTTTCGTGTCTGAATAAGTGTATGTGTGTGCGTGAGTGCCTGGGATAAATGACTATTTTTATTTTAATTTAGTCCCGCATTGATTTCGTCCAGTTAACTAATGTTTCTGCCACATTTAGGGATTGCGGGAGTTTTATTACTAACATCGTTTTGTTTAGTTTCTTGTAAATAGTTTTTATTTCATATTGTAAATACTCATTGGGGCTAGTTTTTAAATTTTTATTCCTCTCCCCCGCAAACGATGAATTGTACATATTGGGACTAATTAGTATTTTCATGGAGACATTGAGGTATTATGGTGGAAGTGGTGAGAAAGGTACGTAAGTATGTGTTGTTTTGGTGCAAGGAATATTATATATATATTATTTGTTTGATTGGGTCAGCGTTTATGGCTAGCTAAGTTAAAGTTAAGACAGAAGACCTCCCTTTCCCCTCCTTCCTCATTTCGGCCTTGTGCCACATTTTCTGGAAACCAGAAATAAATAAAGTCAGTTGAGTGAAGCTTTCTTAAACCCTACACCTGCGTACTTTTGTCATTATAGTTACTGAGTTTAGATAAATAGCTAACGACATAAGGAAAGGCAGAGTTTCCACTCAGAAGCAGAGTAATCGAAAGAATATAGGTTATTCTTAGTAAATCAGTTTCTCTAATAATTTTTGACAGTATCCTTATATATGTGTAATGACAAAAGTACTCAGGTGTAGGCTTTAAGAAAGCTTTATTCAACTGAGAATACAAGGTTCGCGCCTTTTATAGTCCCAGTAAACACCAATAGCTCTCTCTCTCTCTGAAAGAAGATAGTCAAAAACAAGGAGAAACCACTCTTGATTATTCATAACAATAACCATATAAAAGCTTACTGTCTAAAATTGTTAGAGAAACTGATTTACTAAGAATAACCTATATTCTTTCGATTACTGTGCTTCCGAGTGGAAACTCTGCCTTTCCTTATGTCGTTAGCTATTTATCTATAATCCCCTGATTCTAATTAATACGATAAAATTTCGCCCGACATACTGTTTTTCGATAAGAAAAACACAAGGAAACTATGGAGCTGAAATGTAATGGCCAAAATTATAATGATTCTCACGTTTAATTCTTCTAATAATCTTTTCCCTAGTAATCCTATAATGACAATGGTAACGCTACTTTTGTCGGTATTGCTTTTGTCTGACCTGGTCGAGCCATTTATCTTTTTTTAATCTTGTAATTGACACTTTGGCAAGTGTTCGAATAACAAACCGGGAAAAAATCCGATTCGTAAAATGAAATCAAAACTAAGACGACGATCAATGAAGACAATGACAGAAAATAATACGAGCAGTTATCTCAATAGTTTTATTTCGCAAGCAATTACTTATTTGATAAAACGAAATATGAGATGCGAGCTTAAATGCTTACCTGTAAATATTTTCTTAATATTCTTTACTGAAATGGTGGTGAAATGCCTACAAAGTTTAAATGCCATCAAGTAGAATATTGTAATAAGACATTTGATACAGTTTCTGGTCAATAAGACATTTGATATATTTTCTCGTCATTAATCTTCTAGACGTATAAAATATAAATCTTTGGTTATGGTTGAGAGATCGTGTGTTATTTGGAATCATATAACAGAGTAAAAATGAAAGGAAATCACCTGATAAAAATTCTTTGTCTTATTTTACTTGACCACTTCCGAAAAAGCAGTGAAAAAAGGTAAAGAATATTCTTCTTTGGGCGGTTGGTGTTTGCTTTAGATGAGTACTATGGTCAATGCTCTCTTTCTTTGGTTTATACGTTTTATTTTAAGTTACAGTTAAACAGGAAGGAAAATAAACAAGTTATCCTATTACTAATATATGTAACGTTCTTTTCAAAGCGTGACTTAATTAGAAGATTTGTATAGTAGGAATTTGTTTATCTGTTTGACCAAAATTCAGTCCTTTGGTAGTGAGACTGGAGTGACATCTCCAGGGTGTATATGGAGACCTTGCGCTGCCCAGACGATATGCCCCTTCTCTCGTCCGTACCGACAAGATCCAAAGGAATACAGATCATTACATTTGGTGACGGCTTGGCAGCAGGAGTTGCTGGAAAGTTGTCACTATTAACAGCCTTCAAGGCTCCAGTCCAGGTTTTCTCTCTGGATTTACTTTCATAGCATTTTCCAGGTTTGGATATGACTATAAAGCAGCAGAGGCTTAAATTCATGCTTTTCTTTCCGATGACTTTTTGGTCTGTTGAACTCTATCTGCCAAAGCAGCTGGTTATGAGGCGGAGCTGGACAGAGACTATTTGATACGCAATGCCACAGAAGTATTTTATAAACAATAGTAGCTTTTCCTCTTTATCACCCCCGTTATGACAACCTTTGGAACATATATAATGTACATATATAAACATTAAATATATTATGTGTTTTAGAAGCTTCCAAAAAATTAACGCTTTATATTTTTACGATTTGTATAAAAAGTAAATCGAATAATATTT
The DNA here is from genome assembly GCA_963932145.1 of Acanthosepion lycidas. NCBI lineage: Eukaryota > Metazoa > Mollusca > Cephalopoda > Sepiida > Sepiidae > Acanthosepion > Acanthosepion lycidas. The sequence goes on from OZ010616.1 coordinate 33,539,772, forward strand.
TCAGTTGACTTCCCAAAGTAATAAAAGTTTTAGCTAAAAACAAACTAACAGTACTCAAATAAAGATAGTTTGAATTTCATTAGCTGGGAGAGTATTCCGAAAATCAATTAATGTTATTTTAAGTTGGTTTATATTGTCTATAACTTTGAGAAGAGTCAGCAGTCGTTCAAATTTTATTCATACAATTAAACTTCTTAATTAATAATATTAAGATATCGTTTCGGATGATCCATTCTATGCCTCTCATCCAGTATACAGCCTGTACGGAAAAAAAAAAAAGAAAAACCTTAAGCACATGACAACAGAAATAAAAGTGGTCGTTAATTTGCCAACAAGATCAAACTATTTCAACCGTAGATTGTAATGTCCCTCTTCAAGTACTGAGGCGATTCCAAACCTTTGGTTTTACCTTGAAAACCCCAACCTTTCACAGCGCTTAGAGAGACTGTTCTGATCAACAGTTGCATAATATCGAGGTACTTGCAGTGACATGTCGTGCATGGGGAGGTGTCCCTGCATGTATTTCTGATGGGCAACCACGCTCTGGCTAGTTTGTATTACCATTGACGACAAGTATTAATAATTATGTTGCGCTTTTCCTTTATTCCCTCAACACAAACCTCATCTTGACAAACAAAATGAAAAGATATACAAGTAAACTAGTAAACAAAAAAACATATTAAGATATACTAGTAAACAAAAAAACACCTACTCCACTCAATTCTTTTTTTTTTCTCTAGTGTCCGTGGTATCTGCTCCAACTTCAGAATCTTTTTTCATGGGACGGTAACCAAATATTTTTGTACTTTGCGAAACAAACTTAAATTCTGCCATTGCTACCAATGAATTATTTCTTCTAGGCTATTTTTCTCTTAGCCGAAAAGATTCCAGCATTCATATGCATGGCCTATGTTTTTACATCCGGGATAATCTTCTGATGGCAAAATAAATTTTTTTCTCGTGTCGCCAGACAATGTGCTTTCGCCTTTCATTATTACACTCTGTTAGCTATCTCTTTTTCCTTTATCGCCCCCACTCTTCTCAGGACTGTAGTATACTAGACATAATCTCTGACAGTAAAGAAAAACATTCTCTCCCCATCCATTTGCGAACATCTTTGTCTTCGGTTATTTCAATGCTCACCACGAAACGTGGTTTAAACATTCTAATAGTACTGATAGTCAGACATTTTTCTAATACTCAATCCCATACTATTAGGTTGGTGCAAAAATAATGACGTAATAATGTCGTTTTTTGACGTATTTTTAACGTCAAAAAACGACATTATTACGTCATTATTTTTGCACCAACCTAATAAACTCATGGATTTCCTTACTTATTTATCTAGCGAATCCGAGCAACAAGGTTTTATACTTGATTTATTTCTTACCACCTCTCCTCGCTGTTCCGCAACACTGTCCCGTTGCAAACTCGGACCACTCTGCAGTATCTATTGATATTCCATTCTAATCATCTATTAAAGAGGAACCTCCCATTCATAAAACCTCCTTCTGTTACCAGGTGCATGACTGGGACTCAATCAGTGATTTTGTTCGAGATGCTCTTGCCATCATTAACCTAAAAATTGAAAATTACTGTATAGAGTCTTGAGTCGAATATATATATATATATATATATATATATATATATATATATATATATATATATATATATATCCGTTTATATGTGTATAAATATCCCTATAAATATATATGTATATTCATGTATATATAGGTATGTATATATATATCAGTATATAGGTATGTATATATATATCAGTATATACATGTATATATAAATATATGTATATATCAATATGTAAGTATGTATATATGTATATATAAATATATATATGCATAGACAAAGATGTATATATAAATATATAAATGTATATATAAATACATATATGTATATATGTGTATATATATATATATGTATAGTGTAGCACCGATATAAGAGAGTTGTCGGGACCGGAGAAGAAGTATCTTATATCTGGGTTTCTCTTAAATCCGGATTTCTCTTATATCAGGGTTTGGTCTATTTTGTTTAGTTAAGTATGGCTCTAACTTGGGACCAGATAACATCACTCTTATATCCGGGTTTATCTTATATCCGGGTCTCTTATATCCGGGTTACACTGTATATATATTTATATGTATACGTTGCACAATTATGGAAAATAAAGCATAAAATATTTAAAAAAAAATCCATATTACAACTGAAAACTGCTGTGGTTTCTGTCTTCTTTTTAAAATATACACTTTCCTGCCGTTGGAACTACTATAACCTCTTCCCTATACACACACACACACACACAGACACACACACACAGACACACACATATATATATGTATGTATGTGTGCATAAGTATGTATACGTACGTATATGTATATATGCATACATATGTATGTATATTTGCATATATATAAATGTATATATGTGTATATATATATACATATATATATATGTATATATATATATATATATGTATATATATATATATATATATTTGTATATATATATATATATATATATATATATATATATATATATATATATATATATATATATATATATTATATTTTTCCTTCTCGGACGCTACCTAAATTTTACCGAAATTAAATTAATTTCCCTGCCTGGAGATGACTGTATGTACATTCGAAATTGCTTGCGTATTAAAGAAAGACCTTATACAGCTTTTAATTTTTAAAAACAAGTATCATAACGATCATCGATTGATTGGTAGGTTAATGCACCTTCAAAATTCTGTTAGCGAAATCATTTCTCCATTTTATATCATTAACTTTACTAATTTACTTTTTGTATGAATGATTCATTGTAATATATATATATATATATATATATATATATATATATATATATATATATATATATATATATGCTTGTATGTATATGTATATATGTGTTTGTATACATAAGTATATATATATGTGTGTATATATGGGCTTGGTTAAGACCTTAAACTACATCTAGTAGGAAGGTCTCTGATCAGGAATTTTTGCGGAGCGTTGAATCACATCTTAGTTGTTGCTGTTCCTAGGTCCACCTTCATCCAGGATGGTAGCAACTATTAGGGTTCCATCCATGGGTAAATAGTTTGTGCAGGGATGAAGAAATTGTGATGTGGGTGTCTGAAAGCGCCGTGAAATCAGAAGAGTTGGCCTCCTAAGTCTTCGTCAATGTAGACATCTAAGAGAAGGATAACTCTAAGATGACACCTGCTGTGTCTACTACCTCCATTGATATAGACTCGTTTTTCTTTTTGGGTCAAGGTAGCAGTCTTTCAGAGAGTGGAATTGATTTCGTGCAAAAGCCTTTCTTCCCTTAAAAAAAACTTCACGCACATGCATTGCTTGAAGATTCAAAAGTTTACCGTGTCTTCACACAAGAGGCTACTCGTAGCCAAAAAAGAAACCCCATTCAATGAAGGTTTCTAATGATATTGGCATCAATTAGAATAAGTTCCTTGGGACTAGTTGTGTAAGTGTCTATCCCGGCATGTATCTCAGGGTACCGCACCTTGGGCCTGGTCATCATCTTGCTACTGTGAAAAAATGTAAGCCAATGCACACCGGCTGTTAGAATGTTAAGACATTATTGGATTTACAGTCTCGTGTCCTGGGCGTAGGTCTGCTCACGTAGCGAAGGAGCTTCAAAGATATGAAATGAGCATATTGGCAATGAGACAAGACTTGCTAATGAGGGTTAGTATACAACAACTTTTTCTGGAGTAGTAGACGGGTTGGGTGTGAATCTGGTGTGACTTTTGCCATGAATGCTCCGACTATGAATTCTTGCAAGGGAGACAGGGTTGCTTTCTATCTGGCATTACGTGAATTGGTTCAAAGAATACTCTCAGCAGACAAGGTCGTCATTCTTCGTGACTTTAACGCTAGGATAGGGAGAGATTTTGAAACCTGGACGATAAATGGATGACATGGAGTAGGAAAGTGGAATAGCATTGGTTTGCTACAGCTGCAGTTCTGCTCAGAGATAAGTTTCCGGATCAGTAGTACCATGTTCCGTCAAAAACACTTCAAGAACACTTGGATGCATCCTAGTCGAAGCAATAGCATACAATTATGTCTAGGTAAGGAAGCGTGACATGAAGGATATCCGTGGTTCTCGCGTGGTGCTGAATACTGGACCGACCACCGGTTAGTTCGAGCAAATGTTCGATTTGTGGTTAAACCGAAAACGAGGTTTGGTGGTATCAGTATTCCTAAAAGGTTGAATGTAGGTCGTCTGAAGATTGAATTGGTGAAAGAACAGCTTATAACTGCGATAGAAGGCATTCTTTGTGAAAATACATGAGATGCATACAAGTCGTATCTTTATGAAGCCTGTGTGAATGTATTAGTGCATTGTGAGCGAAAACATCAATACTTGTTTGATGAGAATGGCACCGAGATTTATCTGTTACTGGATACTAAATTGAAAGCCTTAGATGCTGTGCTGAAAGTTGGACAAACATCTCATGAACATGAAAGTTTGATGACCGAGTTCAAAGCCATCAAAGCTGATGTGTAGCGAAAATTACGTAACATGCAGGATTCTTGGTGGAGGAATAATGCTGACGAAATACAGCTTTCCCCCAACACTAATAACACAAAATTGCTATACTACGTCCTGCATGAAGTGTATGGATCATCAAAGGATGTTAAGGAGCTTTTTCGAGACCCTGTGGATATTCTTTTGATGAGCTTTTGAATAGACAATCTGACGTTGATCTAGAGTTCATCGAGTCAATCCAAAGTAGACCGGTTAAAGAACTTCTGGCAGATGCTCCCTCTCTTGAGGAAAGCGAAGCTGCTGTCGAAAAACTGAATACTGGAAAGTCACCTGGAAACGATAGACAGACGGAAATTTTCAAGTGTGCTGAGCGTAATATGATGGAACATCTCACTGATTTACTGTAGATGTTCTGGGTTGATGAGTTTGTTCCACAGCACTGGCTAGATGTAATAATTGTTGTGTTGTACAAAGGAAAGGGTCGAAAAGATGATTGCGGGAATTTTCGTAGCATTGCGTTAATGTCGGTCGTCGGGATAGTGTTATATAGAATTATGATGGACAAAATGCTGAAACACATTGCTGATGACGTTCTACCAGAGTCTCGCTGGAGGTGCAGAAGTGGGCGTGGAACAGTGGATATGATGAATAGGGGAGCTCTTTTTGGGTGATTTTGAAAAAACTTGGCTGTTCTGACAAATTCGTATCTATACTGAGGATATAAATGCTGTTGCGAATTTTGGGGGAAAACTAGAAGAACTAATTACAGTGGAAAGTGGTGTCAAACAAGGGGAGATACCGGCACTAACATTATTTGCTTTGTATTTTGCTATGTGGTTTAAGATGGCCTTCAACAATTGTTCTGATGGTGTATACATCCCCTATAGGACTTCCAGAAGGCTATTTAACCTCAGGCAAGCGCAAAGGTTTTGATGAACCAGGTTCGGTATCCGCTTTGTGCTGATGATTGTGATCTTGTAGCTCATACAGAGGCCATGATGCAGCGCTTGATGTGTGCCTTTGAAACATCATGCACAGTGTTGGGACTAACAATCAGTCTGAAGAAGTCAGTTGTTATGTACCAGCCACCACATGCGGAGCCCTATTGAGAACCCAACATCTATGTATATGATCAGAGGCTGAAAGTGATCGGGAAGTTTGTGTACTTGTGCAGCACAGTAAACATGACTGGAACCCTTGATGACGGGGTGTACTTGTGAATAAGTTAAGCGAGTGACGCATTCGGAAAACTGGCGAAACGGCTTTGGAGGCGCCGCGGGATCTCTTTAGTTAAAAGTCTATTATGCATGTGTGCTATCTGCTCTTCTGTATGCCTGTGAAACTTGAAGCACATACAGAAAACACATAAAACATTTTGAACGCTTCCACCAACAATGACTCAGGAGAATCCTTGGTGTTCACTGGCAAATGTGCATTAGTGACGTTGATTTATTACAAATGCCCGGTGTTAGAGCATAGAATCGATCATTTTTCAGCCTCGATTAAAATGGAGCGTGCATTTAGTCAGAATGGGGAACGAACGAGTTGCCCAAGCAACGTCTATATGGTGAAATCGTTGGCGGTAAGCGGCGGGCTCAGAAACTGAAAATGAAGTACAAGGATTGTTTGAAAACATCTTTAAGGAAGTGTGGTATTGATGTTCTGACCTGGGAGAGGAAGGCATTGGATCGGAGAAAGTGTAAGAGAGAGGTTCATACAGGAAAGAATTTGTTTGAGAAAAAAACGTGTTGAATATGAAAAACTGAAGAGATATCCGGAACGAGTACATAAATGAAGCAAAAGACAAAATGAGTGATCAGGTTGGTTTCATATATGTTTTATGTGGCCGAGTCTTTTTGACCCTAGCTGGTCAGAAAAGTCACGAGAGAACGCATCAATGCCATCTGAAAGTGGATTACGCGTTACTTTATAATAGAACGTATAATGCGTGTGGAAAAGTGTATAGAAGCGCAGCAGACTTTTTAAAATATTAAAATACACGGCAATGACGATACAGGAACAGTTGTCAGAGATGTTAATGTCTGCTACTCCTTTTGCAAAAGAATGTATGTCTTTAGCCGGACTTAAAAGCCACATGAGAACAGCTCATCGATGAGGTCCCTTATGGGTATTCAAGCAATAGCAATGCTCGAACACGAGTTTGCAGCCATCATATATATATATATATATATATATATATATATATATATATATATATATATATATATAGAGAGAGAGAGAGAGAGAGAGAGAGAGAGGAGGTACGGTGAAGTAATGGATAGCGGCTTGGATTGAGGGATCGCAGAGCCGAGTTCGAATTCCAGTCGAATCCATTACATTCACTTACGTGCTAATACTCTTGGGAAAGGTGTGAATCCTCTTCTTCTCCCTCCAGCTATGGGTAAATAGCGGGACAGCCTGGGTTCTATAGCCTTGGATGGCAACTGGTCTAAGACAACTCTGAATTCAAAACCTGCGGAGGGTCGTTTGGGGACTTAGTGCACCAGGTCTCTGTATTCGTCCCTTCAAAAAGTCTGGATGGTCCTGCACGAAACATTGACCACTATAATCAAAGCTCATGTGCTGTTGTCGGGCTGTCGGTTTCCTGGGAACTGATCTGCTTGACCCTCATACGTCGAATTCGAAGGGAGAGTCGACTATATATATATATATATATATATATATATATATATATATATATATATATATATATATATAATTATTTATTTAAAAATATGATTCCAACACGCTACATAAGAGGTCTCATGTTTCAAAACAAGAGCCGAAAACTTCAATATAATTATTTGAATTAAATTGAATTAAAGTAAGCTCTGTTCCATCTTCAAGCGAAATTTTTGGGGGAATAACTTATTTCTGAAATTTACGTGTTTTAATAGCATATTCATAATTGAAATCAAAATTTCCATGGTAACAACCAGGGTGAATTGTTTAAATAGGTAGGGGTGTTGGGTGTTAATAATTTGTATCAGTATAGAGTTACTTTCATAGATGTCAAGTCAAGGTAAGGTGGGGGTGTCTGAATTTAAAACGGAAGATAAAGATAAAGATAACAGTCTGTACTAAATTGAAAAAGGGTAAACTTCCTCGACGTAACTCTAGATTTAGCAAGCAACACATACCAACCTTATAGAAAACCAAATACTAACCCCTTATATATACACCCGAAGTCAAACCACCCTCCATCCATAATTAAACATATACCCACATCAATAGAAAATAGAATTAGCATTAACTCCGCTAACAAAGAAATATTCCAACAACACAATAGCTTCTATAACGCTGCCCTACAAAATAGTGGTTACAAAAACGCAAGCATTAACTATAGAAACAATTGCACTGGCCAGAAGAAAAAAAACAGGAAAAGAAAAATCACTTGGTATACCCCTCCGTTCAACCAAATGGTTAGTATTAAACTAGGACAGAAATTCTTAGCTTTAATTGATAAACACTTCCCCACCAATAGTAGGCTTAGTAATATATTTAATAAGAACACCCTAAAATTGAGTTACAGCTGCAACGAAAACCTAGAAAGTATAATAAAAAAACCCAATAATAAAATCATGAAAAAACCCCCATGCCTGAATAGTATTAATAAAAACCCTACACTTAAATCAGACAATAACAGTGAAAAATTGTGTGATTGTAGAAACCCAGAAGACTGCCCATTAGAAAATAAATGCTGCATCAAATCTGTGGTATACCAATGTACTATCTCATCCACTGAGAGTCCTAATACTAATATGATATACATTGGGTCCACGAAGAAGGAATTTAAAGCCAGATGGAGGCAGCATAAGTGCTCTTTCAACAATATAAATAAAAGAAATCAGACTTCTCTATCTAAATATTTTTGGCATCTGAAGGAAATAAATGACCTCTTACCTAACGTGTTGGAATCATATTTTTAAATAAATAATTATATTTATGCTCTACTTTTGTATCGTGCACTATTTTAAAAAAATAATAACAAAAATACTAAAGGACTTTGGATTATTTACCTAACCAGTTCTTTCCTATTTTCTATATATTTTCATATATATATTTTCATATATATATGTATATATATATATATATATATATATATATATATATATATATATATATATATATATATATATATATATATATATTTGTCAGGAAGAAGACTTACTGATGTTATCGGACTGCATCGATCCCAGCGTGCGTCACCTTTGGAAAGTGCATATATGTATATATGTAGATGAATATGTGTGTGTATATATATATATATATATATATATATATATATATATATATATATATATATATATATATATATATATATATGCGAGTGTGTATGTATTTAATTAAAACATAATACATATATATATATGTATTTCATTTGTTGATACTTATATTTGATATATATATATATATATGTATTTCATTTGTTGAATGCTGACATAATACTTGCCTTCAGTTGACATTCCGTGTTACAAGGAATTTTGATGGCCTCTCGCTCAAATACACCCGACCTAATGTTATAATAATCAAGGGTGTTGCAGTCCAGAGATTTAGGTGGCCAGATGTAAAGAGTGATGTGGCCGCAGAAATTCTCTACCAAGACTGTATTCTTAGCAGCCATTCTCTTGACCCAGGATAGTACTACCTTCTCAAAGCACTTGATATAGGCCTCCGTGTTGAGTCTGGGGACCTATGGGATGATTAACGTTGCCATTACTATTGATTATTCTAAACATCAACTCCTTCCGAATCCTCTGCACTGTCGTTAGATTCACACCTGGTTACACTGAAATGTTTGTATTGGAGCTACCGACGCGAATGCCGAGCAGTACAGCATGGCGCTTCTTAACTTCTGGCAGAGTGAATTACGTCATGGTGATATTTTTTCAAAGATGGTGCTCAACTGACCATACTATACTGTACGGTCGAGAAAATAAACAACCCACGCACCGATCCTAAAGAGGAACAAGGGACAAACCTCTACTCCTGTTCAAAAGATCAGAGAGGATTGTGAACCAAGAAAAATTCCAATCTACTCCTATCAGTTCAAACATTTACAGCTGGGATATGGATTGGGTTGGATATCTTTCTGAAGAAAGTTTCACTTAAAAACTAGCAATTATAAATTAGCAGATGAAAAATGCCAACAGGAACCATGGTTCGAATCCTGCACGTAGGCACCCGAGTTATAAGTGTTTGCTTGGTATAGATCTGAAGAAAAATCACAACACTCTGCAGCTCCCTCAGTGGCCAAATATTTATCTCCAGGTAAAGCACTATTCGTTTCGCAGTGAAAGGTTATCCTAAAGAAGATTTATGAACAGCATGGGTACTTATCTGAAGACTTCAATCTTTGAGAAGTTAAGATGATGATTGACCCTTGACTGAAAGGACCTTATAATCTTCATTTATTACCAATTTTTCTTCCATTTATATCACATACCCCATTCATCATTAAGATTTTGTTGACTGTAGAACGCTTGTACTTAGAATCACAAAGATACAGCTGAGATTTATCGAATGCATAAAGAGGAAAGAGAGTTTGAAAATGTGACACTCACAAGACATACTGAAGATAATAATTGGCAGTTAGGTCTTATTATTTTACAAATGAAATGGTTAAATATAACCGTATGTTCTATGCTAACAGTTTCTTCTCTCGCACTTCCAGTCAAGTTTGATCTTTAAAAATTTATATGCAGTGCCAATCGTTATCTTCTGTCGTCTTAATTCCAGTTCTTTTATTGTTCTCGCACTTTAATATTGCTTTGCTTTTGCTTTTTAGTATATTTTCACACCCTGTAACTCCTTGGGTCTTTGTGGTAGTATTGCCTTGCCTGGAGTGAAGTGATTAAAAAAAAAAAAAAAGAAAAAATGTCTAGATAACTAGTAACGGGTTCACGGAACAGGGCACAGGAACAGGAGTTATTATCACCAACGTCCTGAAGAGATAACACATAAAACTAGAGCACTTTTTTGTGGATATCGAGTTTTTTTTTACTGTGGAGACTTTAGTACAAAAATTAATCTCCTTACAAATTGCCCTTTTATTAATAGCGAGTAGAAAAAGTATTAGATTATCTTAAAAGTCTTCCAAATTCAATATTCATGATAATTTTCGCATTAAACGAGTCTACGTTAAAAATGGTTAAATAAAATGTGAACAAAGTTAAAATATTACGTTTATAATTGATAGTATAATACTTTTACAGGAGGCTGTACCATCAAATTAGTATTTTTCCTGTTTTATAGGAGGTATGATTGTAAGATATATATGTAACCTTGAAATTCACGGTTACTCAAAATACTCTTTATATAATTTACCTCTTCTTCATTCATATCATCAATCTACTGATTTTTGTCTATGCGATATTGCTCTATTGTTTATGTCTGTTACGTAACACAGTGATATTCTGTGACGTGTTAGCATTGAATGTAAGACGATTCTGTACATTGCTCTAACGTTATTCATTTGTTTATTCTTGGCCGTCAAACAGCAAAGGAATAGCTTTGCTCTTTTAGAACAAGGTGTCACATAATTGCGCGTTTTTCTACCCAACCATAAATATTATAGGTGCTAACCAAAATTTTATGTAATTTGAATATCTTATAATTCTGCTTGTTCCCCCGCACGACCATTACGCCCTGCGAATACCTAATAAATAATGGACTATTCCTCTCTGATCGCGTGGGAAGACAAAAAAACATACCAGAGTCGCTTTCTTACTGAAAGAAAACGAAAGAAAGATAAAAGGATTTAACATCTCCTGCCAATACTGATAAAATAATAGCTTATTCTGTTTTGATCCCGTGGAAAGACTCGAAAAACATACCAGAGACTTTACTTCATTTCTGTGAGAAAATGAGTGATAGATAGATAGATAGATAGATAGATAGATAGATAGATAGATATGAACAAACTGAGAAAATAGATAGATAGATATGAGTACACTAAAATAGATAGATAGATATGAACAGAGTGAGATAGATAGATAGATAGATAGATAGATAGATAGATAGATAGATATGAACAGAGTGAGATAGGTAGATAGCGTACGCTAAAATAGATAGATAGATAGATAGATAGATAGATAGATAGATAGATAGATAGATAGATAGATAGATATGTTTTAATGCATCCTGTCAATATCTAGAATACAATAGACTTCCATTTTGATAGCGTGGAAAGACGGCAGAGACATACCAGAGACGCTACTTACTTTCAGTGAAAAAATGAAAGAAAAAAGATAGAAATGTTTAACGTCTGTTTCACTGAAACGGGAAAAGTTGTCAATTTCAATCTTCTCAATTGTAAACCCTAACTTTTTAAAATAACGACCAGCATTCATATTTATCATTGTTATTACAATATTTTGTTAAAGTTGTTTAGCTCAAATATTTAACGATGAGTTAGGGGAATTTCTATGGATATTTTATTGTCGCCATGAACTTATTCAATCATTAACTGAAAAATTATGATTTATCAGAAAATGAAATTAGGAAAACAGGTAAATTTCGCGGGTATTTCTAATGTAATAATAATAATAATAATAATAATAATAATAATAATAATAATAATAATAATAATAACACAAAAAACATTACATCATTTCTTTCAAAGTAATGTTCTGGGGTTGATTGCACACTGACCCATAAGGGGTACACCTAAAAAGGATAATATGATTGTTCTTTTCAAATATCCTGAATATACTTTACGTGTGTATTGGTATGTGTGCGAATGAGGAGGCGCTTAAAATTTCTCAATTCGATCTTTTTACTAAATATCTGACCAAATAGCCAAACATCAAAATCTTTTTCGATGGTGGAAGGAAATGGTTTTTAGGTCGAGTTGAAAAATTCATTCATATGTGAACCCGGGTTACCTCAACGTTGTGTAATGGTTAGCACGCTTGTTACACTAGAGCAGTTACGAGTTGTCGGATCAATCCTCACTGAGTGTTCCATACTTTCAGCCTTGCATATCTTAGCTACGCTTAGTAAATCCTTATATGCGTAAACACGTTTGTGTGCGTGTGATGTACAAACACGCTATAAAAACAACTTGCACAGTGAACTGTTCTAGAAATTAACACAGACTTTGTATATTAAAAAGGATAATCTATTTGTGCGTGCTATGTTTTTGCATATATTCATTATAAGACAAAAATATACAGGATGAAAGAGAATTTGGCGACAAATTTCTTTTAAACCATATTCCTCCAGGATATAGGTAGCCATAGCTCTCCACATGATGCTTTTATTTAACATCTGTAAATGCAGTATCCTTGAATTGTTTTCTGTTACCTTCTCTGTGGGTTTCATTTATGAGTTGTCCTTTTCCCAGTTGCCGAACCAACGCCAGAGAAACCCGTCTACGTCTAACCCATTATTTTAACCACAGCTATGTAAAGAAGAAATGAATTCATACCTTTTTCCAAAGGCATTACTGCGAAATGAACATAAAATCTGTCAGAATATCAACGTTTGCCGAATCTATTTTCACGCAGATAAACGATATACCACATCCATATACCCCCCTCTCTCTCTCTCTCTCTTGGCCAGGTTATATAAGTCGATCAGTTATGTGCCATGCGTGATACACGCTTAGACGATCATGTATCTTTCGATACATCACTGACGAGGCAGATTTTTTCCCGCAGTAGGTTGCCATTTCTTTCTGCAGTAGACCAGTTGCCATTCAATGCTATTGAACCGGGTCTGTCCTGCTATTTACCCATAGCTGGGTATAGAAGAAGTGGATTCATAACTTTCCCAAGGGTATTAGCACGTAAGTGAATGTAATGGATTCGACTGGAATTCGAATTCCTCAATCCGAGCCGCTATGCGTTACTCTACCGTGTCAAATGTAAGAAAACTATATAATAATAATCGTTGAGCGGTAGGTTAATTATAATAACGCTTCACTGTTGCATTATTTTGAAGTTTTCCATAAATAAATGGGTGTCATCAAAGTTATGTTCTGCTCATTTTTTCCAGATAACTTGTATGATTTGGGTTCAAATACCTTCTGTTAGAACAAATGATGGCAAAAATCACGATAACTTTAGATATCGTTTGTGAACAGTAAGACTACAGCAGATTACTTTTGCAAAAAATTAAAGGTGAACGAAAAAATCCAAGTTTGTAATTAAATAATTCCAGCGTATTTTACGCATAGTTCTGCTAGAAACACTTGTAGAGAATCAAGTGGCATTAGTATATGACTCAAGATTCGGCCCCACAGAGGTGAGTTGAAAGAATAACTGCATTACAGGTCATTAATTTAGTATCTTTCATTAGGTTTTTGTTGATTCAGACGCGCTTGTGAAATCTTACAAAAGTTTAGGTTACCTCTGTCAGTCTCTTGTCAACTTCATTTGGATTACTGATTATGTATTATTCCGGTTAACATCTGAACTGTGTTCAGCTTTGTTAAACAAACAAACACGGAAAGTGGGTGGTATTCTTTACTTAGAGCAGATTAATAATTTTTCTTAGAGTGACTGCATAAACCGAAGTGCTTATTAATTGTTGCAAAGCAAGATGTTATTTATTAGAGCTGAATCTGTAATTAAGGCCAAATACTTACCTGGCTTATTTCGGGTAAGGTTTATCATCTCTCAGTTACGTCTTCGAACAAAGTGCGATTTAGTTGTGGTTCCGTCGGAAGTCAGAGACATATCTGAGGAAAATAATACTGCGAGGTGCCTGGACCTGGGGAACACCTTCCTGTGGCTGCACCTTCTCATGCCAGTAGAGAGAGGATGTGGGGGCCACGGATGTCCTTGGGTGTATGCGCTCGGCTTTCCCACAATAAACCCGACCTTGTGTCGCATCACATCTCAGTAGGGAGACGAGATAAATAGCAATAGATACCCGGCACAGGAGTTAATCATTAGCCAATGTGGGTTTATTGAGGTCCGGTTAATGCCACTTGTGCAGTAAGTAGAGTTATGATTCTCCTCATTTTAGATGGGAGAAGTTGTTCAGGTTGGGTCGGTGTAATACCGTGACAGTGGTCGTAGGGATTGGGTAAAATCCATTTTCGTCCTTGGTCTATATGCATAAGTATTTTTATGGCGCTTTCCACTTTAAAACGACATTGATTTGGAAGCCTAGTAAATATAGCTAGTGCCTCATGGTCCAAAAATAGTTCCTTCACTAGCTCTAGTTTAGTCTTCATGCCGAAATAACACAGATTGCCATTTGGACGTCTTCATTAACCTCTTACGAATCCTATTTCAACATTGTACTGAAGAATATTAAGAACAGTATGCCGAACCGAACGCAACTCACTTTTAAATCTTTTTCACTGGGACAAGGGCTTGAGATGTCTGTTGATTTGGGGTGATGAGTTTGCTAGTGATACAATTGGAGTTTTCTCCATTTTTGTAGAGTTGTGATTAATTAATCTTAAGATAATTTGCTTGTTATCAAAAGCAGATAAGAAACTTTTATTTTGCCCTTAAATATAGATCTGAGATACCATGATACCAAATTTTTGTGAAAAACCATTAATGCCTGAAGCATTTTAGTTTCTTAGTACCGTGTATCGTTCTAGTTTAGCTGTTAGATGTGGGATATGTCCGATTGCAATTTCTGAAATCTATATTTGGCGGTATAAGTCTGTAGAAATGTTCTGAATAATGATTTATAATGAGTCCTTGTCGATATACATGCGTCAGCAATTGATAGAATCCCACGTAGTTGCTGAAATAATTACAGAGTTGAGCCCTCTCTATAGGATTGTCTCCCCATCAGAACATATTTTAGATCACGGAGGTTTTCTTGGAGTATTATGCTTGATGGAAATCGGCTTTTTTGATCAAAGAAGTATGGTTGAGCAAAATTTGATTGATAGGCAGATATGTTCTTAAATAGAATTTCCCAAATCCTCTGGTTGTTCTTATCTCGAGTTCTCCTTAAAGGGGAGATGTTAATATCTTTTAGTTCTCAAAGACGGATCTTATATATTCTCGTTCAGAAATTTCCTAGCTTTCAAGTTTTTAAACTGGATTTTATCATTTTACCGCACCATATGGATTTATCAAAATATTTATTTAGAATAACTTTACAGTTCCATGATTTTCAAAAATTAAATTGAGATGGAACGACGTGTGCCTATGCCATGATCTGTATTGCACGTCCCCATTCCAATTTAACTTTTGAAAATCATAGAAAAATTTCGTCTTAATAAATTGCTAAAAGGGAAATATCTAAAAGTGATTTAAACACTAGTAAATTTACATTCAGTATCTTACAACGTTTCACCATTCTTGGTTGATTTTCTGTTGTCACAATGTGGGATATTTAAAAACAAAGATGATGGAAAGAAAAAGAAAAAGAATATAGATGAATCTGGCTAGACTGCAAAAAATTATTTAAAAAAATGTTGAAACTATCAGCGTCTCTCGTTCATGCGCTTGTGTAATCCCAACAACGTCAATAAACCCAGTCCGATGAAGTCCTAACGGATGAAACGCATCACAAATAATTTTTTTCTATTTTGCGTTACAATTTCCTCAAGAAAAAAAAATATATGGATGCGTGGCCGAGTAGATAGAACGTTCGGTTTCTGACTATGAGACGCGGGTTCCAATCGCACTATAGTCGATTTGTCTGGAAGGAGACTTCCTGATGTTATCGGTTGATTGAGGTCGATTCCAGCCTGAAAACTGTACGACGCCACGCTAGCAAGAAGCCACAAGTCATCCTGGTCGAGGGCTTGAAAGTGCAGGCCTTGTTCAAATTGTTGATCACACTAGATAACCCGCTCTCTCCCAGAACCTGTAACTAACGTCTACTCGGCATAGTTGCAGTATAAAACACAGGTAGGTTCTGTGGGTGTTGAGCAAATACAAATGTGCCTGAGCGATCGTCTGGAATAGGGATTGGCTAGTAGAAATTTATCCTTGTATATGAGTGGCCAGCTAATATATATATATATATATATATATATATATATATATATATATATATATATATCAGTCAGTTATGTGCGATGCATGATACACGCTTAGGCGATCATGTATCTTTCGATACATGAATGACGAGGCAGATTTTTTTCCCGTAATAGATTGCCACTTCTTTCTGCGGTAGACCAGTTGCCATCCAAGTCTATAGAACCCGGTTTGTCCTGCTATTTACCCATAGCTGGGGGTGGGTGGAAAATAACGCCATACTAACATTTAACCAATGAAAATGTACGTTTTTATTTTTTCTTTCATGGTAAATGCGTCACAAAACGTGAGATGTAAAGGTTTGTTGTTTGTTTGTTGTTGTTAATTTCGTTGTAAAGAAGAACATTACAACGAAATTATATTTGTAAGTATTATTGACTTTGAGGAAGTTGTTAAAAATTAAATATAAATCAAACCCAATATAAAATTAAAAATAACAATGATATAAAGCAGATTTTAAAATAAAAATAATATGGTATTGATTTCCTGTATGATTAAAAATCTCTCCAGTTCATAACAATTATTTATAGTGATTTTTTAGAATTTTCTTTCTTTTTTATGTGAGTGCTTATATTTATTCTTTTATCAAGTCGAAATAGTTTTTCTTAATAACAGCTCCTCTCAAAAATTCAAATAAAAAATGTAAAAATTCTTCTTCAATATCTAAAATGAAAAAATACACTGTTGATTTTTTACGGATTTTAATACTTTATTTTTTATGTGCATGTAGTATAAAGATTATCGGCGTATGGGATATAATTCAAACGGTTGATTCTATTGCATTTACTTCACACTAATGCGTTTCGAAAAGACAAATCTTATCTTTTCTATTCTGCTATGAGTAAAATAACATGGCAAGCAGTCGGTACTCTATTGCCTTGCTTAGTAATCAGTATAGGAGAAAGAGAATTCTGGATTTCAACCGTTTTAGCTTGACGTTAAAAAGTCCATCTCGTAAAATGTATTTGCTATTGAACCCGCTATAGCATTACATAACCCTGTGTTGCTGCGGCATGATACGCCACTGGATGTCTACAGAGAAGAAGCGTACTTGTTTAATTTGTTTTTGACAGAAAATACTTATAGTAAGTTATGAAATTTTGAATTTAAGAGAAAGAACAATGAAGAAAATTTTAAGGCTGCTATTCTTTGTCAAACAGAAACTGGGTATTTAGTAAGCATATAAAAATGATTTAATGACATATTTTTAATATACTTAAATTTATTTAGGTATCTATTATTAGTTAATGAATATATACCTGTCTTTTATGCAGGTAAATCATCTATATGTTGGTATTACGAATAAATGCAAACAATATATACTGATGTATGTATATTGCATATGAATATTTTTACATAAAATATCTTTAATCTTTAACTGTCTATAGTATCGAGCTATCAGTGTGTGTTCATATCTATCTCAGTCTGTCTACATCTATCTATACGCAAACATACAAATGTTGACTATGTACTGTAAAGCAACTTTTTATTTACTTTCCTTCTGGGGTAAATACTACATATGGTCAATATAATATAAGATCCAATATGGGAACTTGCATTGGAACAAAACCACTGATAAGTGTTTCACAAGCTGGTTGTAATTCTGCGATGATGTTAGGCGTGATTTAGTGGTTCGTAAAGACCACTATTAAAAGTTAAATTGGATCTGGTAAGGTAACTTAATCTATTGTCTTTCTTATCCTCAAAAGTCCCAACACATTTTCCTTATACACAGTTTTGTCTTCCGACCTGAAGAAGTTGAAACCAACAGACGTCAGTGAAACGCGTCGCTTATAAGCTTTTCCACTTTATATCATCTATATCTATATCTATATATATATATGTGTGTGTGTGTGTGTGTAAGGAGAGAAAAAATGAGTGGTCTTGGTAAGTAACTCAGACCCACATGCAGATAAATATTCACAGATCACAAAAACATTCCTTGCTTATTTGCGTCTGTTTTATATTTTACCCTTCATTTTTATATCCTTATCAAGGTGCAATATGCTGATGCCGTTCTTTTAGAAAAAAAAATGGCGACAGGCCAATATGATAACTTTCTGTATGTGTTAGGTAGGTACTTGTGACATAAACGAAAGAGTAACTAACATCTGAGAATTTGTAGGCGCAACTCACATGTGTTTACTTTTCATTTATTTTTTACTCCTACAGTTTTCACGTACTTTCGCATTTTTTCTTTTCTATATCTCATTTTCTTGCCTTTCTTGCTTACCGTTTCTCTCTTTTGCTTTCTTTCTTTACATGCTTTTCTTCTCCACCCCTTCACAAACCTTAGGTTCTTGTAGTTCTTCATGCCCTTTTACTTCTTTTTTCATTTGGTAATTTGCCAATATTTACTTTTCTTCCTTTCTCTTATCTTCATAAAATGTATATATCTATTATACATCTATGTATACTCCTCTTTCTGCGCCACATTGACGTTAAATAGAAACAGGGCTACATCGAGAGCTAGAGAAGTAGAAAGAGGGACAGATAGAGAGATAGAAAGAGGGACAGATAGGCAGATAGAAAAAGGAACAGATAGAAAGAGTGACACACAGATACTTAGAAACAGGAATATATATATATATATATATATATATATATATATATATATATATATATGGGTAGATAGATAGTGAGACAGTGAGATAGAAACAGGGAGAAAATAGATAGGTACATACATTGAGAGAAAGAGAGAGAAAAACAGGAGAAGATAGGGAGATAGAAACGGAGACATAGATATATAGAGAGTGGGGTTGACAGAGAACGAGAGAGAATGTGACAGGTACATAGATAGAGACAGGGACAGATAAGTAGAGACAGGGATAGATAGGTAGATAGAGAAACAGCAGAGATAGATAAATGGAGAGACAGGAATAGATAGAGAAGGGGGCAGAGAGGTAGATAGAGAGGTAGAAAAAGGAACACATAGAAGAGAAATAGAAAGATAGGAACAGACTGAAATAGGAAAACACTGAAATAGATAAGAATAGACTGAGATAGATATGAAAAAAATGAAATAGAAAGATAGATATAAATAGAATGAAATGCATTGATATGAATAGCCTGAGATAGATATGAATAGGCTGAAATAAAAAGAGATATATGAATAGTTTGAAATAGATAGATAGATAGATAGATATAGACTGAAATAGATATGAATGGATATAGTAATATCAATAGAAAGATTGATATCTATAGATAGATTGATATCTATAGATAGGTTGGCACATGGACAGATAGAATGATATGTATAGGTAGTTTAATATCTATAGATTGATATCTATAGATATATAGACTGATATCTGCAGACAGATTGATATCTATATATCGATAAATTGATATGCATAGATAGCTCTACAAATAGATTGATATCTGTAGCTAGAAATATATCTATAGATAGATATCTATAGATAGATAGATATAGATAGATTGATACCTATAAATATTAATAGATCGATACATAACGATAGATTTTTATCTATAGATAAATTTATATCAATAGATAGATATGAATAGATAGATAAATATGTATAGGCTGCTGGATTTATATGAATTGATAGTGCTTTCGGCTATAATTTTAGCCATTGTCAAGGATGATTTTATTTTTACTTTTAACTGAATATATGAATTGTTTTACATATGTATCTAGAAAGCGCTCCTATATACAAAACAGTTGGACAATTTCGACATAATTTACATCCAGAAAAGAAGACATTTTTAAGAATGCAAGAAAAATTAAATAAAAACTTTAAACGCAGTACCTTGTCAGTTGTTGTAAAAAAGGATTGTTGCCTAAATACACAATTATATAGATATATAGATATATATAGATATATGATTGCATATGTACGAGTATATTTACCACTAATATTATCAATATCTATCTATCTATCTATCTATCTATCTATCTATCTATCTATCTATATATATATATATATATATATATATATATATGTGTGTGTGTGTGTGTGTGTGTGCGTGTCTCTGTCTGTGTGTGTTTGTCTGTGTGTGTGGTCAATGTGTAAAGAAAGTGCTTATTATTTATAAATGAAAAATAGCTTTTATTGTTACATGCCTCCTCCACTCTGCAAAATTTTATGACGTTATGGTAATCGCCAGATCGAAACTAATCATTAAAGTACATTTCGATTGGTCCAGTTGATAGACTACACATGCTATAAACATTTAAATATACAATTTTTTTATTACGAATTTTTCCTGTGCCGTTAGATTGCCCTTCTTATTTAACAAGTTTTTGTTCATTCTTTGTAATATCAATTTTTGTGTTATACACAAGTTGCATCTCACATATTTCGCATTAGCTTAAACCATAAAAATTATGATAACACCGCTCTCTCTACATTTTTCTTGAACGGATTAGAAAATGGCATGACGGCCCAGGAAATAAAATGGAAGATATTGTCATAAGAGGAGTGTGAGATGCAATCTGTTCTTAACTGAAAAATTGATCATATTCTAAAGAATGGACAACGATTTGTTAAATAAGAGAAATAAAGGTTAATAAAAAATACATATCAGAGGTAGCAATGCGTAATAAAATTTGAATATTTGAATATTTATAGCATGAATAAAGTATAAATTGGACCCATTGAAACATAACCTAATTAATTATTAATTTCCACCTGCAGTTTGCCATAGCAGAATGACACATAACACACATGGGTAGTAGATTAGTTACGTAGCAGCACACTGTTTAATTAATTAATAATAATTATAATTACAATAATAATAATAAGACCAGAATGTGTTTTCTTATCGGCAGATTGTAAAGCACTGTTGAAGTTCTGCAAAAAACTATCAAAATACAAGGCTCTTGAAGAAATCTCCAAAATCTGGTACATGAGAAAATCAATAATTCCACTTGTAGTTGAAGCTCTTGGATTGATTGAAAAAGATTCCGATAAACTCATTGAAGGGATTCCTGGTAGCTTATGCCTTAAAGAAAAGCAAAATATTGTACTCACACGTACAACTCATACGTACAACTCGCACGTACAACTCACACATTACGATAAGTTTGTATTATGTAAAATTTCCGTGATGTATTTTTCTTTTTTTACAAAAATGATCATCTATAAAGCTTGAAAAGCTATAACTTTGGATGTAAATATTTAATGAAGAATAAATACATACTACAGGAAAAATTAAAAGCACAGAATTTGTAATCGCCTTTACAAATAATTCATGTTTCTTCTATGTGGTTTTAAGGCTTCAATCTCTCTTTTATCTTGCTTGCGAGATTTTTCTTAACTGCATAACTATATATCTATTTATGTCTATTCATATCTATTTATCTATATCTGTTCATATCTATCTATCTATCTCTCTCTCTATATATATATATATGTATATATATATATATATATATATATATATATATGTGTGTGTGTGTGTGTGCATATTCATACCTACCTATTATCTATCTATGTCTGTTAATATCACTTTGCCTTTGTGTCTGTTCATATCTATCTATCTATCTATCTATCTATCTATCTATCTATCTATCTATCTATCTATGTCTGTTCATATCTATCAATCTATATGTCTATGCCTGTTCATAACTGTCTATCTTTCTATCTGTCTATCTTTTCTTCATATCTATCTATGTCGGTTCATATCTATATATGTTTGTTCATATCTATCTATCTATCTATCTATCTATCTATCTATCTATTTCGGGTGATATCTATGTATGTCATTTCTTACCTATCTATTTATCTGTGTATGTTCTTATCTATCAAATTAGCCAGCTTTTAACTTCTTCATCATTAATGCTGGAAAAGCCTGGCACAAGTAAGTGAAGCAGCTACCATCCTTGTCCAGAGCTTTGGTGAACCGCTTGATGAAAACGAGCTTGATGTGCAGCGGTGGAAAAAGTATCCTGTCTGTGTCCATCAGAGGCTTATTGGTGACGTTCATTGCTCTCCAAGGCATCAATTCCTCCCGAACTTTTACGTGTAATGCTGAACCGTGCCCCTAGTATTCCACATGCACAGAAAACATGGGTACTTGGTGAACCAGAACTGTTTTCCCAACAAAAATTTCACAATCTTCAAGTCAACGCAAATAAACCACTCATGCTGATCATAATGAAGTTTCTCCATCGCATACTTCACTTCTTCATATTTCTCCTTCAGTGAAGTCGAGTAAATGTGAGGTAGAGGCAAACTGATTGCCATTGTGCAACAGAACACTATTTAGTGATCGCTTGATGCTGTCATTGAACAGTCTTCAATCTTTAGGTTCGTACTGTTGCACTAAAATTTTGTGCAGAAGCTGCGCAGTGTCTGTACAGTAAACCAAGTCTTTCTCTTCAGAGAAGGATCGGAGGTATTATTGATGCCTATAGCGAGCACTGTCAGAAAGGAAGTTTTTTCCCATTCTATCTGGATGCCAACAGTTTAGCAGAAGACTTGGACAAACTGAGATTGCGAAACGAGATCATTTAGTTCCTTCTGGGAAAAAAGGATGTGGAGTATCATCGTCAAAAACACTTTCTTCTCATATGAATGGTTGAACTGCACTTTAATGGTGTTGTTTGGATCGTACATTCTTTGGTTCTTTTTAGATGTATGTCATATGATCGACAGACCGTGGCAGACTGCTGTTCTTGACACTTCTACTACTACTCTTAGAAGCTGATAGTATGCTTGCAAAGTAGGTGGTACCTTAAGGGTGTTTCTATGTATTTGGGTCACCACGATGATTTAGGTAGCAAACTATCACTTTCTTGACGCTATGTAACAAGCAGAAATTGAATTTCAGGTAGTCTCCATAAATGTTAGCTTATGATATATAACTATTTTGAACCCATTACTGTGTAGGCTATTGGTACATATATTGAGAGGTCAGTTGATTTGATAATGTTTCCATTGTGAACTATATGAAAGGTCTTACTGAATTCAAAATGTCCAGCAATATTTGCATATCCTTATGGTGGAGTCATATTATAAAGGTATCTTCTACACATGGAGTATTGCTGCCATATCATGTTTCCAGTTCTTGTTTACCTGTCTTGATAGAGATCAAAAGCGTCTACACCGCTTTGTGGTGGATTAATTATTTTCCCGCTAAAACCCCTTTCCCACAGACGAAACCTCACAAGCCTCTCGCTACTCTATCGCTATTTCTAAGGCAAGCGTTCTGACGCGCTACATTCTTTGGTTCCAGTAACCCGGACCTTTACAACTGGAACCCGCCATCTCACCTACACAAGGAGGAATCATCCACCTACCCTTAGGATTCCAGCTTTGTTCCAAGAATAGGTGTTTCGTGGAACAGACTCCCAACATTACAATCTTGACTTCTTCAAGTCTATGATTAAGTCTAGATTCTTTCCTACATAATCTCATGAACTTCACTTCTTGCTTTTTTTTACGCACATACGCTATCATACAGTATCCCTTTGCTTTGAATGGCTTTTGGGCCTTGTATTATGCAAAGATTAGGATTAAAAATGCTACATCATTGAGTTTAGTGATTAGTGACTAGTTTCTCTAGTCATTTCCTTGTAATATCCATTGTAATATTCTATGTATACGTTTGTCATTACAGGAGATTATGATAATCCAATAGGTAAGTTTCCTTCCTTTTTCTACATGGATATTATCAAAAAATTCCATCAGCTTATATAGTGGGATCCTTGTACGCGCTCATAATATAATATGATAATAATATAATAAAATAGTAATAAACCGTCTTTATTAATAGTAATAAACCGTCTATATCAGATTTTTAAAAATATATATACACAGACTTTAAACGTGAGTAAGGGGGACTTACCTATAGGGTACTCTTCCGCTCAACTCCCCAATTTATATTTTCATGATAATAAGAAGTAAAAATGAAGAAAAAATACAAAAAAAAACATAAAACTGATCAGTAAAACACATCAATACCAATTCAAAAAATAACAGTGGTACTTGCGGCCATCCCCCTAAAAAAATTGAAATACATATACATTCACATATACAGGGTGTTGGTAGAAGCCAACAGGGAACTGACGCCGACCAGACAAGAAAATATTTTAATAATTGTTTATAAGAGCAATACAAATTTACTGCGAATCCAATAAATATTTACTATTATATATTTTAAATGAGTACAAAGAAATAATTTTAATATTCATTTCTTACATATCAAGACAAAAAAGTTTAGTCTTAGCAAAAGGAGGGTCGATTTGGCATCTATTTCTAGTGAAATATCCATGTATTTCTCTACGAGTCTTTATACAGTTCAACAGATACATAGGCGCTTTATTATATTTTATATTGAACATTAAAACGAGGCAATGTAGCAGTCTTCTTTCTTCATATCTAAACTGATATTTTTCTTTAAAAAGACACGTAAGCGATCATATTTCGATAAATTAAAAGCGGAACGAATACAACTCTTCTGTAATTTTTTAATTTTATTTTGAAACTGTTTACTTACATTTTGCATAAGAACACCACCATAATTAAATGCAGAGAGAGAGTGTACGTTTCAATTAATTTTTGCCCTGATTGGTTCACTTAAAAAGTATTTGAACCGTAATGGATTTTTAGCTTACCATATACCTTAGCAATGGCCAAATTTACCTGCCTGGTCCAGGTCAATTCCTCGTCGAAAACAATACCTAGATTTTTCACTACAAACACTCTTTCGATCACTCTTTCATTGATAATAATTTGATCCAGCTGATCACCTTTTACCTTTCTAAGATTACAACGAGATACAATTAAAATAAATTTACTTTTCTCAGCGTTTAATTTTAAACAATTATTTTTTGAATAATCCATAATTTGTTCAAGATTATCGTTTATGTTGGAAACCATATACTCTCTTCTCCCACCTTTAACGTTAACGGTGGGGGAAAAGAGTCCTTCCCCAAGGCCCTTTAGTTTTTTTGTGTAATGTTTTAAATAAAATAGAATACCAGTAGATGTTTCATGTCGAAGGCCCCAGTATGTGCATCCTCTAATTCTCCTTTGACTTTGACGTTTTGAATAATTCGGCGGTCATTTTGAATGAGTGTGTGCAACGCGCGTCCGCGCTGTACAACTTAATTTACCACAGGCAAAGGTTTTTCATGCTCATGCTTATATATATATATATATATATATATATATATATATATATATATATATATATATATATATATATATATATATTGGAGTATCTCTATTATATATTGGAATTAAGTATTGAGTATCATCAGCATTTATTTGATATTTACCTCTCTTTACAACAGCACCAAGATCATGAACCAACATTTTAAAAAGCAGTGGACCAAAGACCGAACCCTGGGGCACCCCATTTAGCATTTCATTCCAACAAGATCCCCCACCTGCTCGTTATAACTTTTTGGTATCGGCAAGTAAGGTGCGAGAAAATCCACTCAAGTGAGTCATCACAGAATCCCGAAGCCATAGGCTTAGTAAGTTGACGGCTAGCACAGTCAAAGGCTTTAGAATAATCAAGCAGAACAGGAAAAATGAATTATCAATACATTCATATATATCATCTAAGATGTTTAAGATCGCTGTAATTGTACTATGTGATTACTTATAGGCAGATTGTAAATTGTCAAAATAATTGGTTTCTTTTAAATAATTAATCATTTGCTTTGCAATTAATTTTCTTATTACCTTCGAAACACCGGCAATAAAATTATGGGTCGTTAATCCGAAGCACAAGTAGGGTTGTTACTTTTCTGTATTGGCTTAACCAATGCATTCTTCCATCAGGTTGGAATTTTTTGTAAAATATAGAATTGTTTATTATATTTGTAAAAGCATATACGGAATGTTTAATTCCTATTTTCAAGAAACAACCACTAATTCCATCTCTATTCCACACGCATTCGGTTTTATTGAACGACCCTCGCTTATTACCTGGCACTCACTTCACAAATGAAAAAGATGGGCATAAGGATTTCTTCAAAATTTTATTAATTTCATCAGTAAAAATATCATCATTTATCTCAGCATTGTTATTACAGCTGGATACAACAAGATCAAGGTTTTTTAATGCCAGGTGAAATTGTCTAGCATCTTTGAATTTTGCATTGATTCTTTCGTTGAAGATCTTAATCTTGGCTTTTCTAATTGAGTGGGATACGGCATTACGAAGGGTTTGTATATATTTGTTCAATTTGTCTTTCTGTCTACATTAAATTTATTTTTATATTTATCTCCAATATTCATTATTATTTTTTTCATATAATATATAGTGTTGTCTTTTGACTGAAATAAAAAAAAATTATCAATGAAATTCTACCACTTATATATGTGATTGAATAAGTCACAAACATTATCTCTGCTTATTTTGATCATAATCCTTCGTATTCACGAATAGTTTTCCATATATTTCAATTGAATAAGGCAAGAAATGCACTGTAACAGCGAGAATCACTTTTATTACCCAAGTACTTTCTATTTCTTTCTGAGATTATAATCAAGGGTGCAGACATAAACAGTGTAAAAACATGTGCAGCTATCCATTACTAAATTTTTCTTATGCGTTTAAATGACAGTTATGTTTTAGCGTTCATTAAAACGCGAATAGTAATCCATTCAAGAATTTTTCTTTTAATTTGAATGTTATGGTCCGAGATCAGTTTTTGTACGTGCTACTCGTTGAAAGCCAATGTTAGAATGACGAAGAAAGATTCAAGCATGGTACGCAGATCGGAATGAAGCAGCTTCCGATTGGTTCTTTTTTCAGCGAGTCACATGAATCGTTGCTATCCTCCATTTTATGGAGGGGACGCGGGAATCGGGTCGACAGACGAGTCTGCACTAAACGTCCGTGTCATGGGGGGCTGGGAATGCCGCACCTGCCGAGTCACATCCGTGCCTCTAGGTTGGCTTTCCTACGCCGTGCATTGACTGGAGGAGATCCGATTCTGGAGGGGATTGTTAGGGACGCGTTCCCTGGCCTTACCATCAGTCCCCCCATCTCGCGGGTTGAGCGCGGTCGTAAACCCCGGGATCAATCGGTTTTCCTTCGCGAGTGTCGGTCGGCCTTGAGGGCCGTTCCCCGGTCCAGTGACCTTTCTCGGCCTAGGAAGGTCTTCTATCGTGAATTAGTGGAGAGGCCCGCGAAGGATCTCCTACGAGATACGCTCGGCTTGTCGGAGGAGGAGTACTGCTCCTACTGGTCTTGGGCGCCAGCGGCGGATTACCTCAGTAACCCTGAGTTTTCGCTTAGCTGGCGATTGGCTCGGAATCGGCTGCCTCTCAACGACAAGGCTTTCATATGGGGCTTGGCGGATTTGCCAGACTGTGAACGGTGTGGCCTTGGCTTAGAGGAAACGGCTGCGCACGCCTTCTACCATTGCCCCCAGGTCCGCCCCTTATGGGACCATGTCGGCGAGCTGACGGCTCGTCTCGCTCCAGAACAGCTTGTGTCCATTGATCGCGCATACGCGTGTGACAATGTGTCGCCCCCGTATTCCGGGATGAAACGGATGGTGTTTCTGACGCTGATGGCCACGGCTCGAATGGTGATTTGGACGACGCGAAAGGAGGAAGTCTTGCGAGGCAATCGTCTTTCTCATTCGGATCTGATTCGATTCTTTGAGCATCAGCTGAAGATGAAGATTAGATCGGATAGAAAACGATTGCATTCGACAGTCTTTAGCGAAAGGTGGGTAAAAGAAGCGAGCTTGCTTCGTGTGAACGGGGCTAGCCTTGATTTTCTCTTCTAGGTCAACCTATTGCACATCGGGGTGGCTTCCTATGGAACCCTCCCCTTGGTTAGGTTAGACAAGCTTCAGTGTACCTAGTTAATGTGAGTAAGTGTTGTTCCTGGCCTGCATCCCGGCCGTTCTTTGGTTATGATCCAAGTCGAGATTCCCATCCTCCCCAGTTTGTTTTGACCCCCGCCCCATTTTCATCTCGACTGGGTCAGTTTTATATTTTCCCATTCCAGCCTAATATTTTATACTTTTTCCCACTGCCTTAGCGAGAGCGTCTCTTGATTTTGTCCCCTGGGCAGAATACAGCGGCCTCTCTGTTTTATGGGTTGGACGGTCCCTACTAACATCAATTATGTTTAGTTTGTATTTGTGTTTATTTTAAGTTTATTATTGGGTTCATTTCCCTCCCCTCTCATTTTATCATTATTAGAATTGTATATATATATATATCATCATTAGAATTTTCATGGTATGGGGCGCGATTTTGGTAGGTCTCCCTTGAGAGCACGTGGTATTATGGTGGTTGAAGGATTGTTTGGTGATGGACGAGTTCTTTTGGTGAATGTGTAAAATGTAATGTACGAATGGGTCGCGAATCTGATTAGCTAGGTATAAGATAGTTAGTGTTGACCAGCCTCTACCCCTCCCCTTTATTGGCCTTGTGCCACAATTTGTACTTTTTGTTCAAATAAATACCAGTCACATGAATCGTTGCAACAATGCCAAGGGGCCCGGTCATAGGGAGCTACTCCGAAAACCTCGTAATATTTTCAATAATGTAGAATGGTTGAATTCGAATCAATATTTTTACTGTCTTTAAATGCTTTATTCTAATGAAACTTTTCGTTCTCTCATATCTTACTTTGTCGATGTTTTTTCTTTCCGAAAATCCTCATTTGTACTGTTTTTCTCTGATCTGTTCGTTTCCAATTCTCCCCTTGTCTTTTTTCATCTATAGTGTTTATTGGTCCCCTCGTTTCAGCATTATTTAGCATATCACCTTGTATTTTTACATCGCCTCTATTTTCTGTTCTAATATTCATTAATTCTAATTCATTATTCACTTCAGTTTTAACATTTTCTTCGAACTCAGCGAGCTCTGCGTTAGTCAATCGATTTTCTTTAATAAATATTACTTTTTATATTCAGTAGTATCTATATTCTCGCTGATGTTCTTTATTATATCTTTTTTATTTGTAATTTTTTTTTTCTGATCACCTTTTTTGTTCTTCGAATTGGATATGTTGTTTCAAGGTCTCTCTTAACATATCATTTTATTCTTTTATATTATATTTACGTTTCATGTTAAATGATTTCTTGCTTTTCCTTTTATTATTTGTAATATTTCATGAGAGGTCTGCCCTCAAAACATCAATCTCTTTCTCTCTTGTTTTACCATAATAGCGATTTATGTCTATTTATTGAGATAGTTTTTATTTTAATAAGTTTTTGCATTGGTGTTTTAACAACTACTGAAAATTAGCTTACTTTATGTAGAGTGGTTAAATTCAAATCAATAGTTTTACTATTTCTTTAATTGCTTTCTTCTAATGATACTTTTCGTTATTCTGCCATGTCTTTGTCGATTATTACCTTAATACTGGTTTATGCTTATTTTTTGGTTAACTTGTGTTTCCTTAGGTTTTTGCACGGCTGTTATGATTACTGCAAAAGTGTATATTATTTTATTTAGATTGTTATTTTATAACAGGAGGTTACTGAGTGTGAAAGAACAAGAAAAAGAAAACATTACTAGAACAATAAAAGAAAATAAATCAAGAAAACAGTAGACAACAATTGACATTGCATTTACATTTTTTAAGATGAAAGTTGGCTGGAAAGCAAGACGCTGGAAGAGAGTTTCACATGTGAGAAGCACGAGAAAAGAAAATGTTATCAAAGAACATATTGTTACATCTAGCCATTTCAACTGTAAAACAATGAAAACTTGTTGCCAATCTAATACTGCGCCTACATTCATAAAGTCTAGGTAGCATAACCGAAAGTTCATCAGAAGAATTAACATGAATTTATCTATAGAAAAGATACAAGAAAGCTACATCACGGCGTTGGTAATGTGACTGATACCAAAATGCCAGATCAGGACCAATAACATTGCAGATTGTTTTTGGTATTTTATCAAAAATCTCTAAATATATAACAGGAGCACCAAACTCAAATCCGTATCTTGTACAATTACTTTAATTTTTTTTTTATCTGCTATTACAATAATGATTTTCATTTTTCTATTATGTCATATTTTGCACATTTTTTTCTATTTTTCCATATTCTCTTTCTAGTTCCTCTATGATTTTTATTTTCATCTTTTCATCACATTCCTTATTTATGACCTTCTTTTTACTTTCTTAATATATATTGTCATCTCTGGTGTTTCTCTTGCTCATTTGTCACATGTATTGTTTATTAGTTTTTCATTTTCGTTGTAATTCATTATATCAACATATAATTAAATATCTTTAATTTTTACTTCTAATATTCGCTAAACTCTGACTGTTCATTTCCTTCGAGATCATCATGTTATTAGTAGTTTTTCTGTAATATTATTTCTTTGTTACCTTATTAGTATGTCTATTTTCTTTAGTATTCGGCAATGTTATCCTCCATATTCTACGTATTTTATTAGTAAGACTATACTTTGAAAATCTGTGTAGGTATAACTTTCTTATAACGTTATCTAGTCTGTTTGACTCTTTCTTTCCTTTACTTGTAGGTAGGATTTTTGTTGAGATGAACTATCGTTTGGACTCATCCATATTACCATTATAGGAAGGAACGATATTTTTCAATCTCATGCTGGTTTACCCTTGAAGTCACAATAAATAGTAAATCGCGCGACGGTCGATAGAAAATGAAGTTTTTGTGAGTACCATTAATAATTATAATGTTTCCATTTTACCCTTTGTGGCAACAGGTGCTTTGTTCGTGACAACATAAATTTTTACTTATTCATTCATAAATAAGCATGAAACGTTGCAATTCTTTGTTTCTTAATCACAGAATCATTTTAATTATTTAATGCATTAAGTAATAGATTCTCCCAGAAAGCATAGGCTTGAAGGAAAACTTATGATCATTTTCATTCTAACATTCCGTTACAAACTGCTGGCTGTTTCATGTTTAATAGAAAATGCCTTAATAAAATGTTATTTAGATCTTAGAATATAATTGTTAAAAATTTATGGTTGCTTCAGGGTTGATATAAAAAAGCCTTAATAAAATATAACTTAGACACGAAATGATCTTTGAATATCTCGTTTAAAAATGTTTGCTTGCTTCAGGATTCATAAAAAAGCCTTAAAAAATATTAATTAGTCCTGAAATGAAAATCTCCCTTAAAATTGTTTTGCATACTTCAGGCTTGATATAAAAAACCTTAATAAAATATTACTCAAACCCGAAATGATCTTTGAATATCTCCCTTAAAAAAAAATTCTGGTTGCTTCAATACAATATTACTTTAATCTCCGAAATGATCTTGAAATGTTTCAGTTTCTGATTGCTTCAGGCTTTATAGAAAACGCTTTAATATAATATTTCTTAGCTTCGGTAATGGATTTTGTATATCTCCACTAACAAATACTGTTTACTTCAGGTTTAATGGAAAATGACTTAACATAATATTGCTTAGCATTCAAAATGATCTTTGGATATTTCCGTTAAACACTGCATGTTGCTGTTTACTTCAGGTTTAATGGAAAATGCTTTAACATAATATTGCTTAGACTTCAAAATGATCTTTGGATATTTCCGTTAAACACTGCAGGTGGCTGCTTACTTCAGGTTTAAAGGAAAATGCTTTAACATAATATTACTTAGCATTCAAAATGATCTTTGGATATTTCCGTTAAACACTGCAGGTTGCTGTTTAATTCAGGTTTAATGGAAAATGCTTTAACATAATACTGCTTAGCCTTCAAAATGATCTTTGGATATTTCTGTTAAACAATGCTGGTTGCTATTTACTTCAGGTTTAATGGAAAATGCTTTAACATAATATTGCTTAGCATTCAAAATGATCTTTGGATATTTCCGTTAAACAATGCTGGTTTCTATTTACTTCAGTTTGAATAGAAAATGCCTTAACATAATATTGCTTAGCCTTCAAAATGATCTTTGGATATTTCCGTTAAACACTGCAGGTTGCTGTTTACTTCAGGTTTAATGGAAAATGCCTTAACATAATATTGCTTAGCCTTCAAAATGTTCTTTGGATATTTCCGTTAAACACTGCAGGTTGCTGTTTACTTCAGGTTTAATGGAAAATGCCTTAACATAATACTGCTTAGCCTTCAAAATGATCTTTGGATATTTCTGTTAAATACTGCAGGTTGCTGTTTACTTCAGGTTTAATGGAAAATGCCTTAACATAATATTGCTTAGCCTTCAAAATGATCTTTGGATATTTCTGTTAAACCATGCTGGTTGCTATTTACTTCAGGTTGAATGGAAAATGGCTTAACATAATATTGCTTAGCCTTCAAAATTATCTTTGGATATTTCTGTTAAACACTGCAGGTTGCTGTTTACTTCAGGTTTAATGGAAAATGCCTTAACATAATATTGCTTAGCCTTCAAAATGTTCTTTGGATATTTCCGTTAAACACTGCGGGTTGCTGTTTACTTCAGGTTGAATGGAAAATGCCTTAACATAATATTGCTTAGCCTTCAAAATGATCTTTGGATATTTCCGTTAAACACTGCAGGTTGCTGTTTACTTCAGGTTTAATGGAAATGCCTTAACATAATATTGCTTAGCCTTCAAAATGATCTTTGGATATTTCTGTTAAACAATGCTGGTTGCTATTTACTTCAGGTTTAATGGAATATGCCTTAACATAATATTGCTTAGCCTTCAAAATGATCTTTGGATATTTCCGTTAAACACTGCAGTTTGCTGTTTACTTCAGGTTTAATGAAATATGCCTTAACATAATATTGCTTAGCCTTCAAAATTATCTTTGGATATTTCCGTTAAGCACTGCATGTTCCTGTTTACTTCAGGTTTAATGGAAAATGCCTTAACATAATATTGCTTAGCCTTCAAAATGATCTTTGGATATTTCCGTTAAACACTGCAGTTTGCTGTTTACTTCAGGTTTAATGGAAAATGCCTTAACATAATATTGCTTAGCCTTCAAAATGGTCTTTGGATATTTCTGTTAAACAATGCTGGTTGCTATTTACTTCAGGTTGAATGGAAAATGCCTTAACAAAATATTGCTTAGCCTTCAAAATGATCTTTGGATATTTCCGTTAAACAATGCTGGTTGCTATTTACTTCAGGTTTAATAGAAAATGCCTTAACATAATATTGCTTAGCCTTCAAAATAATCTTTGGATATTTCCGTTAAACACTGCAGGTTGCTATTTACTTCAGGTTTAATGGAAAATGCATTAACATAATATTGCTTAGCCTTCAAAATGATCTTTGGATATTTCTGTTAAACACTGCAGGTTGCTGTTTACTTCAGGTTTAATGGAAAATGCCTTAACATAATATTGCTTAGCCTTCAAAATGTTCTTTGGATATTTCCGTTAAACAATGCATGTTCCTGTTTACTTCAGGTTTAATGGAAAATGCCTTAACATAATATTGCTTAGCCTTCAAAATGATCTTTGGATATTTCTGTTAAACAATGCTGGTTGCTATTTACTTCAGGTTTAATGGAATATGCCTTAACATAATATTGCTTAGCCTTCAAAATTATCTTTGGATATTTCCGTTAAGCACTGCATGTTCCTGTTTACTTCAGGTTTAATGGAAAATGCCTTAACAGAATATTGCTTAGCCTTCAAAATGATCTTTGGATATTTCTGTTAAACCATGCTGGTTGCTATTTACTTCAGGTTGAATGGAAAATGCCTTAACATAATATTGCTTAGCCTTCAAAATGATCTTTGGATATTTCTGTTAAACACTGCAGGTTGCTGTTTACTTCAGGTTTAATGGAAAATGCCTTAACATAATATTGCTTAGCCTTCAAAATGTTCTTTGGATATTTCCGTTAAACAATGCATGTTCCTGTTTACTTCAGGTTTAATGGAAAATGCCTTAACATAATATTGCTTAGCCTTCAAAATGATCTTTGGATATTTCTGTTAAACAATTCTGGTTGCTATTTACTTCAGGTTTAATGGAATATGCCTTAACATAATATTGCTTAGCCTTCAAAATTATCTTTGGATATTTCCGTTAAGCACTGCATGTTCCTGTTTACTTCAGGTTTAATGGAAAATGCCTTAACATAATATTGCTTAGCCTTCAAAATGATCTTTGGATATTTCCGTTAAACAATGCTGGTTTCTATTTACTTCAGTTTGAATAGAAAATGCCTTAACATAATATTGCTTAGCCTTCGAAATGATCTTTGGATATTTCCGTTAAACACTGCAGGTCAAGTTTAACTAAAACACCTTAATACAACATTATATCACCTTCAAAATGATATTTGAATATCCCTGTTAAGAACTGCTGATTACTTCAAACATAACAAAAAATACCTCAATAAATTATTACTTAACATCTGAAATTATTTTTTTTCGAATATTTTCTTTATAAATTTCTGATCCCTTCAGTTTTCATGGAAAATGCCTTAAAATAATATTACTTAGCTGCCGAAATTATCTTGGGATAATTACGTTGAAAACTGCTTAACATTAAACGCCTAAATACAATATTACTTATCCCCCAAAATTAGATGTGTTCTTCTATCGCCCGGCCAGTACTCCTTCCATATTTATTAAAAAGGAGTAGAGGTTTATCTCTTGTTTCCTGTTTTAGTTTAACGATCCCTTTCTTTCATGGTCATAATAATTTTAACTTTATTAATTTTTTGTGATCTTACTGATCAAGGGCTACGACTTTTCATGAGGGTACCAGGTTGAAAGTTTTCTGGTTGCTGGATCCTGGCTGATAGTAAGTAGCACTAACTCTTTGGTAGCGCTTAGAGAGGCTGCTCTGATCAACAGTCGTATAATATTGGGGTATTTGCAGTGCGATGTCGAGCATGGATAGATGTCCCAACATTTACTTTCCGTGGGCACATTAAACTTTAGTCTTAACAAACTTTTAGCCATTTTTTTTTATTGGCATAGACGATGGATAGTCATAAGTATTTTTGCCTTTTTCTTCTTAAAACATTATCTTCTTAGGATAGATACAATGAAAAGAAATAATAATAAACCTGTAAACAAAACATCACCTACCTCCTCAACCTTTCTTTTTCCAATATCCATGGCATTTTGACTAGTTTCTGTAATGTAGAATCTTTTCTGTTGAAACTAATTTAAATTATTCTATCAATGAATTCTCTGTTTCAGGCTATCTCCTTTTTTGAAGAAAAGATTCTAGGATACATATGTATGGCCTCCTTTTTTATACCCGGGAAAATATTCAAGTTGGCAAGGAATTGTCCCCAGATGATTCATTTTTGTATTAGGTAATTTTAATGCTCATTACGTCAAGTGGTTTAATACTTTTAATGTTACTGATAATGTAGATATTTAATTTTTCCGTTCCTCAGTAATCGTAAGAGTTCTTTTCCGCTTAGCCTCTGAAATATTATTTATAATTGGAGCGAAAAGAAGAAAGGTAATTTTTTGCAAATGTCATAAATAAAACTTGGAATATGAGCTGTTTAATAAAACCTAAGAAATTTGCTAAGTGAAGCCAGTAAATCACATGTTGGATAATCTTGGCTCCTATCTATTTTTCACAATAATAAATTTCATAATAATAAATTGTTTTTTGACGTACTTTTACTGAAGGTACTTTTTAATCTAACTGACTAAAACTCATTGAAAGGATAATAATTTTGACGAATTATTGATTAGAAGTTAGAAGTTCCGGAAAAAAAAAATATCGTTTGCAGTGAAATTTTAAAATAATCTGATTCTTTTTTTTTAAGTTTCAAATATTTTTTTCTTTATTTTGGCAGCAGAGCCCTTGTTACTTCGTGTGATAGGGTGAATAATTTCAATAATTAATTTTAAATTTCCCCGAAGTAGAAAAAGATATTTTTGGAAAAGGCTGAAACATAAGAATTCTTTTCAGATTAAATTTTCTGATTGGCTTAGGATGAATGTTTACTTGACATAAGATGTTCTTTCCTACCTTGTCTGGGGATGGCAAGGGAGATATGAACCAAGTGAATTATGAAGTACCAAGATAAAGACTGAATAAAGGAGCGGTTTGTCAAATTTGGTCTAAGGTGAGAAGTGATCGACTGATAAATAAAAACAATCAGAAACCCTAAAGACTTTAAACTCTACCCACCCTCCCAATGATCCTAAATATAAAACTGTCTTTTTTTAACCTTCGGGCATTTGTAGATTGAACCGTTGATATATCTGACTCTGACGACTTTCTGCTTGAAAATCCCTCGACACTCTTATCTGCAAAATGAATTGTTCAGCTGCAGAATTACTAAAGATTCTAACTTAAAATTTCAGACGAAGTTCAAATTAAAAATAAGTGGACAAATTTTCCTTGTCGGTATCAACCATGTTTGTTTTTTTTACTTTTGCTGCTACATGTTTCGTTGTTGTTATTTTTTTTAGTAATAGCTCGATATAAGTTAAGTGACTGACACTTATCGTAAGAAAATACAGCGCCTAAACTAGTCATGGGTTAATTCGACGTTGTAAGCCGGACTGAATGAATTAATGTATTATTATTTAAGCAGGTGTTTTCCCGTCATTTTCATCTGTCCGTTTTTCTCTTGTGCGTCAACAAGTACATTTAATAGAAACTTATATATACCCATCGCTTGTTTTCATATGTCTGACTTAACGTGTGTGCATTTATTTGTAAAAGTGTTTGGATATAAACTGAGGTTTAGATTAGAGAAAACTGTAATCTATTTGCTTTATCCACCAATTTAAAAAAAAATAGATTCAGCTAGATGACCCAAGAATGTTGTTATAGGTAAAGTGGGTAGTGTAGTTGTGACAGCTATAAAATGCGGATAAGAATTAACCCGAATTAACAACGAAATAATTATTGGAGTCAGAAATATGGAACACAATCTCCAATGTGTCAACTGCTATAGGTTTTCATCAGGTAAATGTTTCAAGTAAATAGCGATAACATGTGAATTCCGATCAAATAACAACAGTACGTGATGCCTGTGATTGACAAGGATGGTAACTATCTAACGAGGGGAAATATCCAATCAAATCACATCCAAATTCAACACTAGTGCTGCATAACGTATCACACTGGATGGCATATACTACCTTCTAGAGGATTTCCCAGTTGTTGACCAACAATGATAATAGTAATATAAGCCATTTCCTTATAGGCAAATATTCGGCATTCACTGACCGAGCAGCCAGTACTATTTTCAGTTGAAATTTTTAAAATCTTTTTATTAAAACAACTTTTCAGAGAAATCGACTTCTCAAGTCCAGTAACTATTATTGTTCTTTCCATTAATGATAGGTTTCTTCCTAACCTTTTGTTTGTTGTATTCCGGATCGACAATATCTTATGTCATTATTTTCTTTTCGAGTTAGATGTATTATCCATTTTACACTGCCTGCCAAATTATTATCGAGATAACTTTTTCTAATATTTCAAAAACCGTCCAATCAATTCACACAAAATTTTCACACAATGTTGGCAATACTGAGCTGCGCAATGTAAACAAACTGGCGCCGTATTTGTTATCAGCACGGTGCTTTGAGAGTGCCAAATTATTAGAAAAGTGTAA
The DNA here is from genome assembly GCA_963932145.1 of Acanthosepion lycidas. NCBI lineage: Eukaryota > Metazoa > Mollusca > Cephalopoda > Sepiida > Sepiidae > Acanthosepion > Acanthosepion lycidas. The sequence goes on from OZ010616.1 coordinate 33,577,713, forward strand.
GAATTTAGTGAAAAGATGTGTCGTAAAAGCAGTTTAAATGATGCTGAAAAGAAAACTATCACCTCAGAACTCTCGAAAGGTAAATCTACCCTAGAAATTTCTAAAATGATAGGGAGGTGTCATCAAACAGTGAAAAAGTTCACCGCCGACCCTTTTCAGTCGCATTGGGGATCCTACTGTGTCTAAAAGTACTCGGTGCCGGTATCTGAGGGAAATAGCAACAACAGTCAAACCTGTATCGAAGCCTCCGTTGACGAGAAATCACATTCAAAATTGATTGAAATGGGCCGAGGACAATATGAAGATTGACTTCTCTAAAGTTTTGTTCACAGACGAAACTCGAGCAACACTTGATGGGCCAGATAGATGGTGCAAAGCTGGGTAATGAACGGACAGAATCGCCATCAACGTTTGAGACGCCAACAAGGCGATGGAGGCATAATGATCTGGGGTGGTATTATTGGAAAAACATTAGTGGGCCCATGGAGAGTACCAGATGGCGTCAAAATGACTGCTGATGCATACATAGCGTTTATAAAGGAGCATCTTGAACATGGTTGAAAAGGCAAATATTTGCCTTCAGAAGGGCCATTGTTTGTATGCAAGATAATGCTCCCTCACATGCTGCTCACAAGACTACTGAATATTTGAAACAGTTAGACTTCGACGGACCTCGAAAAATGAAGTGGCCAGCAAATTCTTCGGATTTGAACCCAATCGAAAACCTTTGGAGCATCATGAAGCGAAGACTCTACGCCAACGGACGACAATTCAGGAGCCACGCTGAGTTGTGGGAAGCAATTCTTGACATATCTCGCGGCATTACAGCAGTTGACATCCTACAATTAACAAATTCTATGGATCATCGACTTCTTCAAGTAATTTCAAAACAGGGAAAGAACATTCCCTATTAATTTGTTTAAAACTGTGCCTAGGTTTGTATCTGTTATTTGTTTGATTATCTCATTTATTAGCTTCTTTTGATCATAAACATTCACGTGCAAAATAAATAAACGTTTTGTTTGCTCAATTCTGGGAATTGTACTAAACCTTTATAATAATTTGGCACGCTCAAATCACCGTGCTGATAACAAATATGGCGCCAGTTTGTTTACATTGCGCATATCAGTACGAAAATTTCAGTGATTGCGCAGGTCATTGTTGCCAACATTGTGTAAAAGTTTTGTGTGAATTGATTGGACGGTTTTTGAAATATTAGAAAAAGGTTATCTTGATAATAATTTGGCACACAGTGTAGTTGTTGAAAGACTTAAATTATGTGGTTTCTGTTATTTGGTACAGACCTTTGTCTGTGATTGTGTATCGTCAGTCCACAATATTCGAAGATGCATGGTCCTCTTTAAGAACTACAGACTTCATTTGCTCGACGCCATTTTAAGCAATGATCTGAAAAAAACAGTCGTATACAGCTGACAATTTAGATATTTCTGAACGAGTTTGGCTCCATACTTAACATCCATATTCAAATCTTGATATGATGAGGCTATTTAAGAACATAACCAGAGATTTTAGCTTAATTTTTTGGTTTTGGAGCAGCTTACGGTGTTGGGTGAAACTATCCCTAGCGCAGCTTGTTCTATGTTCAATCTTATTCTCTTCTTCTATATTAAATTTAGTATAAGTGATCCATTCACGGAGATATTTGAAGTGTTTATTATTTACAAATTCCACATAGTACCACAATATCAATTACTGCATCCCACTGAACAACTGAATATTGGCACTGGACTGTAGAAGATTAACGTCTTGTTACCCGATCAAACAAATCACGTTTTTTAGTTCTTTTGATTAAACTAATGAGTTTTGTGTTCCCTGGAGAGCACATGAGACTCTTGATTCATCCGATCCGAAGGATGTTGTGCAAATTGGCGTCGGCTTTGTAATAGTGTGGGTGTGTATTCTGCTAAAGTTCGCATGTTTCCCGATAGTATTATTTTAGTAAGATAGTGTAACACCATCGTCGCACACAATTAACACTTTGATTTCCAGTTACTCTATTACAAAGCATTGCTTGCTAGGTTTGAACTTTATTGAGCATGCATAGCACATGTTATAAAACTCACTTACCTGCCTCCACATTCAACAAACTACGTTATAGTCAGCTCTTGAACACATTTGGATAAAGATATTCGTGCATTGACTCCAACAACTCACAAGACTCTGTGCCTGCCGCATAACCATCATTATTCGGGTGAAGGGGGGGATATGTAAATTATTAGGTCGCAGCCTATGATTTTTGACATTTCAATTTATCTTCACACATAATTACTTATCTTATATTTCGTGCATCTATATTTATGAACACGTATGCTAATATGAGTGAGTGCTGTAAGAATTTTGGTAGTCATTCGTGTGCCTTTTTGTAGTATGCTCGTACATACATATTAAAGATCAAATACAGATCAAATATGGATCGGAATCTGACAGGATAACAAGATAAAGAACAAATAGAAAACATATATCAGTCTAACATGTTTCATTTTTATTGCCATTCGATGCCCCCTTAGATATACATAAAACTTTACAAACTTACATGCAAATAGAATTATCTATGGTTTTAATGCATGTGATACGTAATTAACTAATGAGAATTGACCCAAACAAAACTGAAAATACCAACGTTTCTGTCTTTTTGTTTTCTCTCAATCTATGACAAAGCTTTAATAAAAAGTGAATCGTATTATATATGTTTTCTATTAGTTCTTTATCTTATCATGTATGGTTATATAACCATACATATAACTGTTAAAAATATTTTATTTTTAATAGTTTTAGTGTTGAGAGCAACCATTTATTGTCACCTGTATTCGTTGTGTAAAAGTCTGTTTACTAGTTCGGGTTTTCTAGCTTGAAATCATAGATTCCTTTGAATTCCTAAGAATTTTTTTGTATTTTGTAATATTTTCTTGGACTACTTCTTTGTACATCACTAATTTGCACGTTCAAATATTAATCGTTCGTACAATTCCCAGTCGATCGCCTTTTCCAGCTACTCATATCTACATGTGTACTCATTCTAAAACTGTTTATTTCATTTACTTATCATATAAGCGACCGAATCATCTATTTTTTTGTAACCTGCCCTTACAATGCTGCCTGTTACCTTGGCCTTAATATTGTTATTGTTAAGGAATTATTCTTTATTGGTATAATATATATTGACCACACTACTGATATAAACATAGTTCTTATATAATTTTCTTTATCTCTATATAATTGAAATTGATCGTTCTGCTGTGTCCTGTCTAACTTAAGAATAAATATAATTAACTTTTATATATGTTCTTACCTCTGCGTAACAGTCATAAGATCTACTGTTGTTTTGTCTATCTTGGTATTAATATAGTTGGTTCCTATAGATTTTTCTTTATATAATTGATCTAAATTAATAATTAATATAGTTATTTTATAAGACGTTATTTATATCTACCTAAAACATATTGACTCTACTACTATTTTATCAGTCATGGTATTAATATAATTGGTTATTATATAAATTGCCTTATCTCCATATAATTGATACTAACTTTTCTACTTGATTCTTATAAACGTCTTTTTTTAACTTTGTATACTAGGTATTGACTATACTGCTTTGAAAATGCGAGTCATGTTCTTAAATAACTTCGTTAATTCGAAACTTTTATATAGTTGCCATGCATGGCACCAATCCGTTTAAAACTTTCTAAACTGTTAGCTGAATACAACCACTTTCTCAGATCAATGGTTAAATAGCTTTGAGCGAGTGAAGGCTGTTGGTCTTGGCGAAGAGCATCTGTCTTCCAATATTGTGGACTGGCGCTACAGATTTTCAAAAAAAGAACTGCGTCAGAAAAGAAAGCGCACTACTTAAGGACTGTCGACAGCAACAACAGCTAAACTGGATATCACATGAAACTCGAGGAAAAAATAATGAAATTAAAAAAATGAGGAAATGCCAAACTATTTGAAAAAAAGAAGTTAAATAGGGAACTCCCATGAATACTGGAAAGAGCGATAACAGATACTGGACTTGAGAAATCGTATTTTCCTGAAAAATTGTTTTAAGATAAATATTTTATAAATTTCAACCAAAGCCGTACTGGCTGCTTGGTCAATGAATGTCAAATGTTTCCTTATAGGGAAATGGCTAATATTTTCATTATCATTAGTATTAATATATTTTGTACGCACAGAATGGTATTCTGAATTTAAACGATGTTGACCGTTCCTCTCTGTTTTGTCTATCTTGGTTCATGTAAATCTGGTCTTTATGTCTTTATTGTCATTTTTTATTTACCAATCGTGACTTTACTATCATTAGTCCTAATAGATGTATCCTTTAATATGCATAATCATATTCTGCTCCCACTGTTAATTGTTTCTAAAAGACTCATTCTTCATCTCTGTATAATGGACAAACTCTCTACTGCTATTTCGTCTTTACCTTGATTATAATATAATTGATCCTTATAGAATGTTCTGAATCTGTGGATGAGTATCGTCTCTTCAGCCTACTCCTGACTATTTTGGTTTTAACATATTTTGTTCGGGCTGAACAAAACTGGCATTAATATCAAATGAATATTCCTCTTTGAATGTCCTTTGCATAAATATTTTCTTTTTGTTTCTTTTTTAGCTGTTTATATTTTATGTTTTTTCTTTGTCCTGTTTTTCTTCTTTTCCGTTCCCATGTTTAACCTGTTGTCATTTGTACTCCACCTTATCATAATTTATTATTCTATCTTTTGATATCTTCATGTCTCTTGATGAACAAAATGAACTAATCAAACAACTTCCTACCTCTTTCCTTTTTCAAAGACATTCCTAAGATGCAAGACTTTATGCATTATCTTTGCTTGTTCTTTGATAAAGATTTCTTCTATGTCCATTTTGGGAAGAGCTCAGATTAAGATATATGAATACTGCTTATATATTCATACCTATGATCATATTTCTATTGTTAATATAATAGTAATTACCTTATTATTATAGTATTTTCTAAGGATTTTAACATCTGGTAATTAAAAATTAATAAATAGACTGAGTATCCAAAATCAGAAATTTTAAGTATCATTCAATTTTGCTCTGACTATAAATGTTCATCATTTTCCGAACAATTATTGCCGTTCCTAAAAAGCTTCGTTTCAGCAATAGTCCATTATTACCCGAATATATATTACACATTAATGTCTACTATTCTTCTGTGCAGATTACTTCCACATCTCGTCTGTTTCTTCTGCAATGTATTTTAATATTCCGGACAAAGAAGAATCTGCAATATTATATGTCCTCACTTTGAATCTTGGCTTTAATCACTTCCATATTGTCGTAATGTAGTTACTCTGTGTCGTTTCTATAAATATTTTCATGAAAATTGTTCTAGTGAACTTTCCACTTTGGTACCACCACTTCATGAATTTAAGTGTAATACTAAATTAGCAGCTAGTTTTCATCATTTTATTGTTGAACTGGCTAAGTGTAAACATAACTTCAATTCTAATTGTTTCTCCTCTCGCACTTCTTTACCGTGGATTTTTTTCCGACTTCTTGCTTTCCTGTCAACTACAGTCTACAGAAATTTACATCTAACGTCCATCTTCTTATGTCATTTTGAATCACATTCTTTATGTTGTCTTTTCTCATCATTGTCGATTTCTCAGTTTCCTTTACTCTCATATGTATTAGTGGCTTTGTCGCCTTGCTTGCAATGAAATGAAATGAATAAAATTAATAGAATTCCATTTTTCTTTTTCCATGCCTCTGTTCCGTCCATCACTTTACTAAGCGCACTAATGAAAACTGGTATGATTGCGACCAGCATCAATTTCCAAAACCTTTGTTTTATTTATCTGTATGTTCACACAAGGTTTTTTTGTGGATACTGAATGACGGTAAGTTGTTTCAACTCTCTAGGCACTTCCTCATTATCTTCCCAAACCACACATCAAAATATTGATTCACACATTTCTAGTACATTACAGTCATGTTACAATTTTCTTAGTTCATAGGTAAAGTCTGGATATTTTTCCAGTTTCCTAAATGCTTTATTCTGTAGTTTGCTTATACTACTATGTCTGAGTTCTGGGAGTTTATCATTTTTCAAGCTGCTATTATTAGGGGTTCAGTTTTTTTTTTCAGCTTCTATTTCCCTAACAAAGATCATGTAATTTTGTACCTGTCGTTTTTCTCTTGAGATTTCATGTTATTTACTCCCATTTTTAAATTCTCATTTTTTAAATTTTCATACTCTGATACCAAATTTCCTGTCAGTTATGCTATATCTTTTGGTTGTCATAATTAACGTTTAATTATTTTGATCTGTCTAGTCATCAACGTAACAAATGCTACATAATCCTCACTAAGAACTAATTCTATTTTTTCAGCTTCCCTTTTCATTCATACAGTACTATGTTGTATGCATGCTAATCTGTTTCTTTCTTTAATACAAATTTTGTCCGGTATAGAAAGAACGCTAATTAGACCCCAATTAATTACTGTTCATATATTTATCCCTTTGTTAATTTTATTTTTTATTGTCGAGTATCATTTCTGTCACGAAAAGTAATAGTAGAAACCTCGTTGGAAAATGTCTTTTCGTATGTTAACCTAGGTTGTGAATGGCATTTTGCAGTGTGTGTGTGTTTTTTTTTGGTTTTTTTTTTTGCATATTTTCAATTTTTTACACATTCAAATGATCGAGATTGTTAAATTATTCCGTGTTGTTTTTCCTTTTATATTTTATCCATACCAATGATAGAATCTTCTTTATATATTCTTATTTCTTGACCATTTTCTGGTTCAAGTATTATTCTTGATCTAGTTCTAGTTCAGCATTCTTTTTTTTATCTTAGGTCTTCAAGCATCTAGCGACAGAAATTTATTCAGTTGGCTGTCTTGTCAAGATATTCTGATTTCATTGTGTTATCCTGGTCGAAAATTGTGATTGTTTGCAGTAAGGTCACCAATTCTATTATATTTTTGACAATTGTTTTAACAATAACCAAAAAATATTTGTCTTTGACATTATTTTCTGCACTTGGGTGATTTCATTCTTTTCTTTTTTCCTCATTGTTGTTTATTTGTTCGGAATGGTGCTGAATGTTTAAATAATTTTCATCAAATTTATAGCTTATTACAAATATTGTTCCATTCTTTACTAATGCTTTATTTATTGACGTCATACAGAAGACTTTCATTTCTTGTAGAATTAAATACGACCACTGGGTAACAGATTCTATCAAGAAGTTATCAAAACAAAATTTACTGTTCATTCGTAGTTTGTTAATTTGTTCATTATTTACTTAATTTATTTATTCAAACTAAGAATTAACACATAAACACAAGTAAATCTAATAATAATAATAATCAACAACAAATAAATAATTAATCAATAACAAATAATAAATAAAATGTTATCAAATAAGATCGTTCGAATACACAATTATCCATATTAAATAGATTCTAGAATAATTTGAAATATAGCCGTTACTCCTAAAATAAGTATAAGATAATACAATTGACCTTAACAACCGTATTGCAACACCATTGTCCAGCATATATAAATAGACGATCAAAAAACATGGCCTGAAGATTCGTTCAAGCCTGCCGCTTGTTGTTGACCTCAGTGTCCACTTTCGTATTTATATTTACATGCGCTCTATCTCTGATACTAAGCAGTTTTATCCATAAATATAGTATATATTATATATTTTTATCATATATATATATATATGTATATATATATATAATAGCTCTGTTATATTACATTGAGCACTATTTTATTAACACCAGCACTATAATCCAATATATATATGTGTGTGTATGTGTGTGTGGGGGGGGGGTAGGCAACTAATGTTCTTTAAAGAAAACAAATATTTTGTATTTATTAATTCGATCGACTTTTCTAAATTAGTAATAATCCTTCTCAGACAAGGAGGAAATTCCGTCAGAAATTGTTCCTAGTTTATTTCGGAAGAAAAGTACAAGAAATCTGGATCCTCACAAAACATGTGAACTTGATTGTATCCCTGCAACAGTCCTTAAAAAATGTGCCCCAAAACTGGTTCCTGCTCTCTCTCTCTCTAAACTGTAGAATAAGCGTCTGACTGCCTCTTACTTTCCCACTTGTTGGAAATACTGTTCTGCTGTTCTAGTCTTTAAGGAATCAGTTGAATTATCTGACCCTTCTAACTATCGACCTATTAGCCTTCTACTTTTTGGCAAACTACTGTTGGTCTTAATCAGCTTGTTTAATTGATTAAGCACCTCTTATCGCAAGGCCTCCTTTCAGACAAGCAATATGGCTTTCGTTTCTTCAACTAAACTTCTGATATACTAACGATCATTGCTGAAAGAGTCTATCAAGCTTTAGATGAGAATGGTAAAATCCCATGCTGTTGCTTTGGACATCTCGAAAGCCTTATTTCCGGACTAATTTTTTAACTGATTCAATCTTTCTTATGAAATCGCGAAATATAAGTTATTTTTAACGGTCACTCTTCTAGATCTTTTTGTAATAATGCAGGTGTCTCCTAGAGCTCTAGCCTTGGATTTAGTTTGTTCTTAATTTTCATCAATGACCTTCCTGATTACATCAGTTCTCAACTTGCTATACTGGTAACACAACACAACTGATGCTAACCCGCAGAAAAGTGATTTATTGCGCTTTCTCGTCTAACGTGAAGTGGAAAAACTATATTGAATTCATTGCTAGACCCGATACTAAGAAATTTGGTTCACTGTGTTTTGCTAGACAATTTTTCTCTCCAGAAACTATCTTACTTATCCATAAGTCTACTATTCATCTATGCTTTAAATATTGCTGTTGGATATGATCCATTTCTCCTGATCTATATATATATTTTAAAATCCATTATTGGCTCAGTCACTTTCCCACCACCACAATGTTGATTCGCTGTGCCTTTTCTATAAATACTTTCATGGTAAAATGTTTGGATGAACTCTTCATTATGGGTACCTAGACATCATGAATTTAAACGCAGTACTAGATTAGTAACAAGGTTTCATTAATTTACAATTTCTTTTCTTGCATTTCTCACTTGTGGAAGACATTCTCGGCTTCATGCTATTCAGCCAACTTTGATCTTCAAAAATTTAAATAGAATGTCAATCGTCAGTTAGCTGACTTCCTGATTACTTTTCTCGCTCTTTAATAAAGTTTCACTTTTCTCTTATTCTTTCACCCCCAGTAACTCCTTTGTGTCTTAGTGACTTTACCGCCTTGCATGGGGTGAATAAAAAAAAAAAAAGTATGCTCCAATCTTTCAACTAAAGAAATTCGAAAAGTTAGACCATACTTAAAAATCATCAGAGTAGATAGAGAAAATTGGTAAGTATCTATCTACTCTACTTGGATAATATTTCCTGTACTTTTCTTCAGAAATGAACTTCGGACAATTTCTGACGAAATTTACTGAGAAAGGTTATTCGTAATGGTGAAAAGTCAATCATTACAATTAATTTACACAAAACATATATACTTTACATATATATATATATATATATATATATATATATATATATATATATGTGTGTGTGTGTGTGTGTGCGTGTGTGTGTGTGTGTGTGTGTGTAGTCTCTGGAAGATTTGGTGTAATTCTGAAAAACTCAGAGAATAGACAGACATAGGTAAAAAAAATATTTTTTTTATTTGAGACTGTGAGCATTCCAAATTTAAAGTTTACTGTCTACGGTTAGCATTTTTTGTAGAGTATAAATATAGTATCTAGTAAAAATGCAGTAGATTTATCGGACCTTCTGACTTGATGGAAGTTGTCACACGTAAATTAGCCAATAAGATATGGTTTGAAAATTTACTAATATATATGTAAAATATAAGCAGCAAATTGCTGATACCTCCTGAATATCGGATGGACAGGCCGCCTACGAAATGCTGAAGGTAACATCAGTTAGCTAAGTGATACACTTTTACTTATATTAATTCTCTCTCTCTTTCTCTCCATATATATATATATATATATATATATATATATATATATATATATATATATATATATAAAGAACAGTAAGATATATAATCGGGTGTTCTTACTGATATTTTTTATTTTTACTTTTACAAAACAGTGCTCAATATAAATTTACGGAGCATAAATATTATAAATTAACTAAAATTAAAATGTGTTTTTTTCGCTACACAGTAATAACCATGTTTTAAAAATTGAACCTAAAATTTTCAAATTTAATTATATAATTAAATTAAAAGCATTAGTTCCGTTTCATCTTCAAGCGAATATTGGAATAACTTATTTTTAAATTTAATGAGTTTTAAACTCACACATAAATTCATACTTCCCTGTTTCCAAGGATACAGAGAAATCCAATCATTCAGACATTTGCGGTAGCGTGTTCCTTTTTATGAACTATTGTTGTATCAATTATGAGATACGTTCGAAAAAGAGGTTAAGTTTAGGGAGGGTAGGGTGTATTTTTCAACGAATTCTGACATCCGTTAAATGCATGTCGTCTGAGGGTTTTTTTATTAACGGCAAAACGTTTTTCGGCATTTTTTTCTTACTTGTATAATTAAAGTTTCTTTTTAGATGTGTTAGTGTTAGAATACGTTTTATTTAACTAGAATTTTAAAATATTTTTACTCTTAATTATTAGTAGACTATATTTCTTTTAAAAACAAGTAAATGTAATAGAATTATTTACATTATTTAAAATTATTTTTTTCATATCAAATATAAGTATTACCAGCTTCCATTTTTTAATTTTATTTTTTAATTTTATTTTTTAAATATTATTTAAGGAAATTTTTTGACAATGACGGCAAAAATAGCTATTTCATTTTTCTGATTCAGTAAATTTTTATTTTTTTAGAAACTTAGTAATATATAGCTTCTTATGTATGCAAAAAGAACATGGGTTATTTAATGACCTACATATTCTAGCTTTTCTTATTAATTACCATTTTACTGTAGGTGTTTTATTGGATTCTTTTAAGTGACAGAAATGTCTGATTTCTGTATTTATTTATCCTAAATGAAGTTTGATGTTGATTGAATCTCTTTTTGAACTCATAGCTTGTGCAACCTATATAGATTTTTATGTTTTGGGGATTCTCAATATATGAGATATTGCATTTGTATACTAATGATTCCGTGCGACATTTATTTTGTAGAGGACAGTTATGAGGGTTTCTACAGTTACATAATTTTTGTTTATCTTCATCTGTTTTTATTTTTATTTTTATATTGTCTAAATTTCTTTGGTTTTTGTCTAAGTGTTTATTGAAGATATTAGCATTATGTTTCTTAATAATTTTTTCTAAGTTTTCAGTACAGCTGTAACTTAATTTTAGTGTATTTTTTATTGAAAATAGTATTTATTTTATTTTCTCGAGGAAAGTGCTTAACTATTAATGCAAGAAATTTTTTGTCCTAATTTGTTCTTTACCATTTGGTTCCATGGGGGTGTATACCAAATTATTTTTCTACTTCTGTTTTTTCTATGTTTTTCATTTTCCTTTTTTATATAAGTTAGTTTTGGGTTTTTGTAGCCACTATCTTTTAGAGCTTTATTGAAACGGAACTAATGCTTTTAATTTAATTATATTATTAAATTTGAAGTTTTTAGCTTCAGTTTTTGAAACATAGTTATTACTATGTAACGAAGAAAACATATTTTAAATCAGTTAATATATATATATATATATATATATATATATATATATATATATATATATATATATATATAAGGGTTAGAGCTAGAATAAGAGACGGTGAAATTGTAAATAATGACAAGACGGGAAATTCTGTAGTGACATGTTCCCATTTCATAAAGAACTTCGTGTGTTAGTAGTAATTTGGGAGGAAACAAGCTCCGTGAATATCCTTTCCTCACAAAATTACAACTAATACAATGTTACACGGTTAATAATTACAATAGAAATAAAAGTGATAAAAGCTGAAAGAGATATGTTATGTTTAGTCTAACTTACTTTTTTTAAGGTTGCGATGTAAACTATAACCACTGTTTTCTTTTTCTTTTTTTTTTCTTTTTTGTATTTTTCCCTTATTTTTTCTTTACAAGAATTTGGGACAGTAATAATTGCGCACTTTTTCTACACACCTTTTGTCCTTCCAAAAAGAAAACTGAAATAACATTAGAAAAACTTTATAAAAACTTGTCTGTTACAGCCAGTGAAACATGTATAACAGAAAGTTTGCTACCCAAATATACAATATTTTCACACACACACACACACACACACACACACACACACAAAGGAAGCGTGTGACGCGCAAAAAGTTTTCCACCTATTAATTTTTCTAATGCATACATACATCAACGAGCGGCAACTTTGGAAAGCGCCTGAAAACTATACCTCACACTTTAATACAAGCTTTATGAATGAAAATGGGTAGACGGAACCATCCGAAAGCCATCGATAATTGTGCTAGCACAAAGTCTTAAGTCATTATGACCGAGTTTTTACTAATGCTGGCCTTGTTAAAAAAAAAAAAAAAATGATCACACCCGATTGCGGTAAAAAAAAATAATAATCAGTGGGACTTTGTAGGGTGATTGGGTGTCTGAAATAGGAATGTTCGAGCCGTTCTGGCAGTCGGGTGGTCTCGGAAACGAATAGTCAGCCATTATACACACACACACACACAGACACACACACAGACACACACACACACACACACACACACACATATATATATATATATATATATATATATATATGACAAACTGGAAAATTTTTTTTTTTGATGGTGCAAAAAAAACTATCAGTTTGTCATATTTTTCTAAATACTGTTTGTTGACATATAAAGTTATACAAAATTATATATCGTTTATATATATATATATATATATATATATGTATATATATATATATATATATATATATATATATATATATATATATATATATATATATGAAGAGTATTTAGCAGAAGGAATTCATCCAAGCAAGTTTTTGAATAACACCGACAAAGTCTATGTATTTAATTTTTTATATAGTTTTTCCAACTTCCGACTGGGGTATCAGGATTAAATGTTAAACCGTCCAAAGTTCATTTTTATAAATTCGAGTGCTTCCGGCTGCCACTACATTCGTTATCAAGAACTGCGTGTGATCAGTATGTTAAACAAAATGTTTGACAAATTCCGGCGTTTCAGAAAACTGGAATTAGAATTTAAGTCAGTTAAAGGTGACGTCATACCCAACGGTCAAACTGAATTTATACGCGGTCTTTTTATATACACACTTCAATATATAATCTCTTATGGAAAAAGATATTTTATTCAATTTTATTCAATATGGGGACTAGTTAGGATTTCATAGAGAATTTGAGGTATTATGGTGGACGTAGTAAGAAAGCTAGTAGTGAATGTGTTGTTTTGGTGATAGGACTATTGTGGTATGTTTGGGTCCGTGTTTGTGACTAGCTAAGTTTAGAATTAAGACAGAAGAAGACCGTCCTTCCCCAATCCCCTTTTTGGCCTTGTGTCACATTTTGTACATAAGTACGAATAGATAACTATTCAATATATTTTTGTATTTCGGGCTTCTAGACTTTTTAATCATTCTTTGCAATGGGTTATATATAGTATTTTGGAGTCATCTATTAAAATTGATCTTGTGTTTTTATTATTGTGGTTATTTGTGATATGCTGATCTATATTTACGTGAATTTGACAAAGAGAAAAGAAGACCGTGGTAAGTCTGTGGCTAAGCTTTGTTGACTACTAGTTTTGGAGATACAATTTCCCAAAGGACATAAAAATTCAAAAATTTTTTAAGTGCTGAATTATTGCTAAGAATTAGATTAGACTTTCTTTTCTTTTTTTGTAATAAATGATAATTTAATGTATGTGCTTTGTGGTGGAATGGATATCGGCTCGAATGTGAAATCGTAGATCAGAGTTCGAATTTCAGTTGTCTTCGTTGTATCACTTACGTGCTAATGCACTTGGGAAAGGTATGAATATATATATATATATATATATATATATATATATATATATATATATATATATATATATATATATATATATTCAAGCATGTTTGGTTTGATAATCTGGACATATTATGTCTATTTTAACGTTAATTCTCTTGAATTCTCGAATCAATCTCTTAATGCTGATATTAAATTCATTAACAGAGATCTTTTCAATTTCCAAGGTGCTATGTTTAAGTCTATGACCCTTTTATACTAGTAATTCGCGAACTCCCAACGAATCGTGTGCAAGGGCATTGTCATAGTGTATAATCTACTTGTCAGACAGATAGTTCATCTTCCATCTGAGCGCACCACGGTTCGCACTATTTGCATCGGTTCTTTGTGTTTTTCGCTGTTCACTCCTTGCAATATGGTGTATATCTTCTCGCCTTTCCTGAAACTGTTTGTGTCATTTAAAAACACTTGATTTAATCATGGCATATTACCATAAGACATTTTCAATGGACTTAAATTTTTCTAGTAATTTCAACAATCTTCATACAAAGCTGGATGTCAATACATTGCTCCAAATATTTTTCACTCATTTTCCACCAATGATACGAGCTGAAAACGTAGAAATTCGGTCTACTGCGGGGCAACGAAGACCTCATTTGGTTTCCTCTCCAGAAAGCGGAAATTGTAAGCGGTTTGGACATGATCGGGTACAAATATTTATTTACCTCATTGCTGTAACTGCAAGTTCACTCGTGAAATTAAAGATGCACATTTCATTATATATATATATATATATATATATATATATATATATATATAGAGAGAGAGAGAGAGAGAGAGAGAGAGAGACTGTTTAAACGTTATTTTTATAGATATAATTTATTTAAGCAAATGCTCTTTTTTAATTAAACAAAATTAATTACATTTGCCGGTCTGAATGTTCGAGAAATTCCGTAGAGAATATGTGCTCTCCAACAGGAATCGAATCTGTAACGCTTTTTAAACATTCAACCACTGTTCGAATTATTGTTTACAAGCACACTTTCGACGATTTTTCTCGATCAATCATTTCTGCTCACGGAACATATCTTAAACAGTGACATATGATTGTCGGACTTAATCTATTTCATAATAGAGACATATTAATGTAATTAGATAGATTGATAGATAAATAAATAGTAATAGAATTAGATATTAGTAAAATGAGAAAGAGAGTATATATATATAATGTAATAGAGAGGGGGATATTAATAGAATGAGACATATGAGACAGATAAATATATCTAGATATAGATATTAATAGAATTAAACAAAAGTTTAATGGTCAGAGTTGAATCAGATCAATAAATATTAGTATTAAAAAGTGCTCACTACTTGTAGGAACAAAAATAAAATAAAAATAAAAAATGACATGTAGATCTTTTAACTTAAAATAATATTATATTAATAATAATAATAATAATAATTATAATAATAATAATTTTTTAATAGGTATGCAAGAACTCCTGGTTTCGGATTTCTGATTCAAAAGTTTCTTACTGTCCGTAAATGTCATCATTTCTAATTTTTCCTGTGAGCAGATGTTGCAAATATTATTGTGGTTGTTATAAGACTTTTTAAAAATTCCCCAGCTTACAGTCGGATCCCTGCTGTCTTTTTCTTGTAACACTGAAGTATTAATCTATAAAGCGGATGTAACAGATATTAATGTCCAGAATAAAACGTACATAGGATCAACTGAAGTTACTTTCAAACGTAGGTGGTCGTTATTTAAGTTATTAAGTCTTAGGAACTCTACTAAACTAGCTAACCATGTGTGTAATTTAAAAGCAAAACACACTGTTCTCCACACGGCCATACCAACAAGACACAGGGTATTACATTTTGGGACGGCTTGACTGCAGGAATTGCCGGAAAGTTGTCAGTGTTGACAACCAACGCTTTCAGGGCTCCACTCGTGTTTTTTGTCTGTATTTATTTCCATAGACTTTTCCATCTTTTGGATATGGCCATAAGGAAGCAGAGGATTAAAATAAGAGTTTTTCCTTCCCCGGGATGAGGTGCCTACGCTCCATCTACCGAAAGTTCTTGAATTAATGCATTTAAATAGAATTTAAATCTGTCAAAATAGAAACCTTGAATATCTACACATTTTTGACATCGAGTTACAACGTTATTTATGGCTTTATGATAAAATGCTAAAGCTTTGAACGCCAGTAGATCTTTAAATGCAATTTTTACATCTTCTTTGCATCTTTTTGGGTCTAAAAATTGTCAAGATACTTGAAAAAGTGAAAGTCAGTAGGCAATCAGATCAGGGGAATGTGTCAAAGTCTCGTATCCCAAGCAGCTTTTACAATCTTATCTTGGCAATATTTAACCGAGTATTGTGATGAAGCAGATTTGGGTTTCGTCGAATAACCTGTACAGGTAAAATTTTGATTATCTGGATATGCTGGCAGTAGACAGTGATGTCCTGGTTAGACTCCAGAAAGATTTAATGGATAACGTCAATAGCGGACAACCATAGAGTCGTCATAATTTTCTTTCGCTGCAATTTCACTTTTGGGAAGTGTTTGAATCCTTCGTCATAATCAAGCTATTGAATGAGCAACGATTGTCATAAACGATCTACAAGTCACTATTCGATTATATAACGAATCATTCGAATTTCGAAGATGCAGTATCGAAAACATTTCAAAACGTCTAATGCTATATACATTCTTTTAATAACTCAGGAAAGTGGAACAGACACTGGTCAGTAACAGTTTTCCGAATTACTTCTTTCCAAAGACAGTTAAAATTGCATGTTCTTCCAAAAGTTGATAATGGTGCCAATTCAAATTCAAAAAATTATGGCAATTTCTTAGACAAGACGCCTTCTACTACTACTTTCAGAACATGAGCGATCATGGCTCTCCACAACTTCCTGACCTTTTAATATATGTTTATATTTCTGAGATGAGGTACTGTAACTATTTACACAATTTACATTGTCCGGACGCATGGCCCAGTGGATAAATGCGTCGGTTAAAGTAATCCAGTGATTTCAGTTTTGAGTTCAATACCTGGCCTTAGCAGAGGTGAACAAAAACTTTGAGAGTTGATGTACTAAGGGAAATAACAGAAACTGAAATATCCGGAAGAGGCATGGCAAGTGAAAATAGAGCAATCTACCACGGTTGAAGAAATAACTGGTTCAGTTTTAATCACCTCAAGTGGGCCGGAACGTACAACGACCGAAACGTCGTGAATATGACAACAAAGATGAGGACAACTTTTCTGTCTTTTGTAGTATAGTTTTACTTTTACCATATGTGACGTCCCCCGGTGTCGCTGCGCCAAATGTGACGTCTGCCTGGCCGCGTCCGTCGTGCTATCCTGTCCTGTGACGACCAACTGGCTTGGTATTGGTCGTGGCACCAAATGTGACGTTCTAAACTTTTGCTGATTCGGATGGGAATCTGGTTAGATTCGGTATCAACCTTGTGGTTCCCAGCTCGCCTCCAACGTCTGGTTACCGAAGTATCTGTTTTGATTTCCAGTCTAACCTACCCACGTTGTGATTTGATCTTAGGTAGACGAAATCAATCAGTCGCCGGACCGTAATGCAAGCCGAGTTCGATCAAGGGCAACACCGCACAAGTATATGTAAAAGAAAATAAGGTAACGACTCGAAAAGTTCAAATGTGTTAAAAAGGATAACAATATTTTATATCTGGTTGTTGAATACAGGACTGCGGTTTTCCCCCAAACCGCTATTATATGGATTGTGACACTTCGTGTTTGTTAGGCGAGTCTTAACATATTAAGTTGTTTTTTCAAGGAACTGGTTTTTGGTGTATCTTCAGGCGATATTCGTAAAACTTGTTTTGGTGGTATGAGTCTAAGTCGTTCTTCAAAAATAAATTGTTCTTGGCTAGAAGTTGAGGTCGTGATGCCTGGAATCTTTCAGTCAGCTGTTCCGCGAGGCGACTGCCAAAAACTCCCCAACTGAACTCCAGCTCCAACTGAAACTGCCAACTGCACTGCACTCGAACTCGAACTGAACTTAACTCGCTGCGACTCTGCTTATATGGACGCCGACCAAAACCGGGGTGGGCTTGTCGGGGTTTGAGGTTCTTTGATAATTCTAAACCCACAATCCACTTCTTTGTTTTCGGTCAGGAAAATTTTATTATTTTCCATTTTTGGAAGTCTTTCGTCTTCCCACCTTCTACTGTTCTCATATTGGTATCTCACCATGCCCTCAGAGGGTGTCAACGGGTTTCCTCTCTCTCTCACAGTGGCATCTCACACCTATACCTTCAGGGGGCGCAACAGGCCTCCACTCCTTCTTCACATGATTACCTCCGCCTAACGCTCACACCACCATTCAGCCAATGGGCGCTCAGCAACGTGTGTGTGGCCAGACTAGCCTCGGTTTAAAAAATCTTGCTCAAAGAAAAAAAAAAATTATCTTCCCTTTTTCTTTCTTTTCTTCGAGGAGACCTCACACCCTAGACTCTTATCTTAACCGAATCACCTGGAATTCGTCAATCAGATTTTCGCCAGCATCAAGTTGGTGGCCATTTGGACGTATTTGTATTCTTGGTGCCAATTACTGATCCGATAAAATAGTTTCGCTATCATAAACAGATGCCCCTCTCAATGATATTCTGCATATAGACAAAGGCTTAACCTTTCCTTCATGGTGGTCAGCGGACACTTTTGTTTTTCTCGGACAGTGCGTGCTTAATTAATTTTTATTTTTATCTCTTTAGAATTCTGCAGGAGGTAACTTGTCCAACTTGAAAATTCCCTTTACCATTGCCATGGGCAGATTGGACATATCTTACTCTCCGCCCCGTAACATAAATCAGATTAAATTCTGTGTTTCACCTTCTCGACAATGGAAATAAAAATCTTACCACTTTCCCTGTCAAAAAAATAACACCACTTAGTGTCCTTTTCGTGATGGCTTCTTATCACCTAAATTTAATTCTCGCCTTTCTTTTTTTTCTTCTTTCTTTCTAGCGTAAATAGTGTCACACATATCTCTTAATCTCAATCTCATTAGATAGGTTATGCTTAGTTTTTCTTTGTTCCTCTTGCCTTCAATGTCATGTAAGTGTCAAATTTTCCAATCCCACTTTCCTCATTATGTGGTCTAGAAACTTCAACTGTTTCTTTCCTATGCCACGTATACGTGTATATTTTGTTTTCATTTTCTCTTAAACCTCTTCGTTGCTTATGTGTTCAGTTCATGGTATTATCAGAATTCTTGCGTAAAAGCACAATTCTGATGCCTCAAGTCTCTCCATCATCTGGGATGAAATTGCCCAGCATTCACTGCCATTTAGGAGGACCGATATTACATAACATTTATATATTAGTTTCTTTGTTTTTAATTAAAATTTCTTGTTTCTTAATATATCTGGAATACATCTTTCGCTATCCCAATGCTCCTTTTGATTTCGGCATCGCAATTTCAATCCTCTGTTAAAAAATAAACTT